>CM062293.1:426154508-427392726 GCA_031216915.1 Pictodentalium vernedei
TCTATTTCCCAACAATCGGGTCGGCAGGTCCAAATTACCAAAACCGACAGTGAGTCTTTGGGCTGTGTATTGTGTGATCTTACATGAGATTACATTATTTCCTTGTGATCTCATGTTATGTCACTTATGTACATGGTCAAAGTTGAACCACAATTTAGTAGAGTAGCCTGAGTAGTGAGTAGACAATACTGTGTCGGTATATAATTTGCAAAACCGATCTAAAATATTATGTATCCCATTCAGTAAGGTATAATTGCCAATTATGCTTTGCAGAATAAGATACATCACATTTTACATTGGCTTTCAATTAATTGGTATCCGTTGACCTTTTAAATCATTTGACAGACAGTGTTACAAAATGACAGACAGAGAGGTGAGACAGCCTGTCATTTTGACAGACACTCAATTTAAAATTATTTCCAGGCTTGAACAGAAGATCTACTCTGTGGGGCCTAACTTATTGAAAATATATTTTTGAGCTGTAGTAGAAGAAATTCATTGCATTTGTTCCATAATTTAATGATCAAAATTACTTTCAGTTAGATGAGGGAATATCCAGAAATCCTGTGACATCATAATTTTATAAATTATAAGTTTGTGTGTAGCACATCATGTTCCAATTTTTTCCAGAAATGTGTTGAACAATCAAAAATGCTGCCCTCAGAAAAATGAATTTACATAAAACATCTTCCAAGATGATCAAAATTTGGCAGCTGTCTGGAATAACAGAGTGTTTTGCAATATAGTTCTTGGGTTGTCTATTTTGGGGATATACTTTTTATGAAATAAATCTAATAATAATTATAGGGAAAGCATGGAAGAGAATGGTTACTAAGTATGTTATGTTGGAGAAGGCTTTACCAGGAAGCCACCAAAGTTTGAAAGATTCATCAGACCTATGGTAAGTGGTAAATTTGAACAGATTTAGTGACATAATGCAATTTATAACACAGACCTTTAGATCAGTCTAATTTGGGCACAATGGCAATATGGATGTGGCTTGCATGGTTGGAGAAAAAGCACCAGTATTTTCTTCTTCTTGGCATCTGTTTTTATACGCCCGTTTGAAAAACGGGACGTATTATAGTATGGCGTTGTCCGTCCATCTGTCCGTCCGTCCGTTTGGTTTCCGAACAATAACTTTAGTATTTGTTTTCCGATCGGCTCCAAATTTGGTATGTGGTTTAATCACAACAAAATACAGGTCAAGTTCGAATATGGGGTCAGTCCGAACATTTTTTGCCTGAATTATGGCCCCTGTTGGACTTAGAATTCGTCAAATATTTGGTTTCTGGATGATAACTTTAGTATTTGTTTTCCGATCAGCTCCAAATTTGGTATGTGGTTTAATCACAACAAAATACAGGTCAAGTTCGAATATTGGGTCAGTCTGAACAATTTTTGCCTGAATTATGGCCCCTGTTGGACTTAGAATTCGTCAAATATATGGTTTCCGGATGATAACTTTAGTATTTGTTTTCCGATCGGCTCCAAACTTGGTATGTGGTTTAATCACAACAAAATACAGGTCAAGTTCGAATATGGGGTCGGTCTGAACAATTTTTGCCTGAATTATGGCCCCTGTTGGACATTATATGATGTATAAGGTAAAGTAATTCTTGAAACCTCTCGCACTGATACATAATAGTGAAACCACTTTGGCTTCCTTTATAATTCTGCAGCATGACAAATCACTGTCAAGTGAAGCTAGAGAGGTCAAACAGGTTCACAGTGTGATCATGGGGTCTCAACCATATAAATCTAATACTCACTTCAGATATATTGCAAAACTACCATGAAACGTTGGAAAATGCAAATAAAAATGTATGAAGTTCAAAGAAAACACACCAATATTGTGTGACTTACTGCGTCAAATAATTAATTGGTCAAATAATTACCCAATTAACAAACTGACTAGTCAAATAAATCTCATGGTTTTGATGTGTTTTATTTAAACTTTATATCTTGTTCTATACACATGCCTCTATGTAAACCACAGGAAGTGAAACAGTACTTGTTTTCTTTGGAAAACAAATAAGATTTTACAGTCCAAATGGGATTCATTCACCAATGCTTGAGTTGGAAATCCTCTAACCTTAAACACCAATAAATAAATAACTAAAGATAGGAAGCTTCAGTGTTCTAATATATATATATCTATATAAATATGTTACAGTCAAACTGTGAAATCAAGAATTTTTTTTTGAAATTATTAAATTATTGAGTCCTTTTGTGAAGCTGTTGTCCTTAATTTTTAGTCTTTTTCTCAAATGACTGACAAATTTAGTCATTTCACAAAATCACTGATTTCAAAAGTCTGACTGTAACATATATATATATGCCAGTATAAATTTCTCGCACTCTAAAAAAATTGCAAATGTGTTAAAATGGTACAATTTGAACAGTTCACGGGCATATGATGCAATGCCCAGCGGTGCTCTTGTTGGTTTTAGGTCCCCCGTCTTAAAATGATAGTTTACAACCACTTGTTATAGGTCTTCACCATTATCACTGGTTCCCACCACCCTTTGACGTAAATTTTCTCAACTAACTCGAGAAGGCTTCTTAGTTTTCCAGTGTCTAACCAAAGGTCTATTTGAATGTAAGATAAATTACGCATGGCATTTGCTAAGAAATGCCAAAAACATGATTATAATAGATCTCAAGCTTTATGTACATGATCATATAGAATTCACCATAGAATTCGAAAGTAAGCTCTAAGCTATATTACAAGCATCAGGAAAACCTAGCCACATGAAATATTGCCAAAACACTGCAAAACTTTGGAAAAGTTTCAAACTAGCATAATTTGGGCGCAATTATCTTATTTGGGCACAGCGTTTACCATCGTTAGTTGGGAGGAATTTAAAGGCCTGTTATAACATTAGCACACCAATGCGTAGTCCCCTATTTCTTTGGCTGTTGGGATTTAACCATTTACCCAACACAGACCATATCAAAATTTATTCATTTTTATGCAGTGCTTGTTTATGGAATAACTTAAACATTAGTAACCTAAGTTCAGTTTTTTTTGGTATATAGGAAAAATGTCTACCTCAAGTTTGATGACCACTGTTATCCAATAAAAATTGTTGGAGTTGTTACCCTTTGTTAAAAAAACATTGTGTAAGGCTTATTTATGGCATAATTTTTTACACTGATAACTGGTTTTCAAATCTTTTTTGTATATCTTCTCTACAGCAACAATGTCTCTGTCAAGGTCAGAGACCACTGCTATCTGATGAAAATTATGGGAGTTATTGCCCTTTGTTAAAAAAATATTGTGTTAAGTTTGTTTATGGCATAACTTTAACAATAAAAAGCAGATTTTCAATTCTTTGTAACATATGTCTGTATAGCAACAGTATCTACGTCAAGTTCAGTAACAACTGCTATCTGATGAAAATTATGGGAGCGTGAGATTTTCAACAAGAAAACATCATCCATGTAAATTCTTATGGGGGCCTGATTGTGATTGGTTTCAAATATATTTGGGTTTTTGGGTTTTTTTTTTTTTGGGGGGGGGGGGGGGGGGGAGATTAAAATCTCTTTATGATGCTTTTCTTGTTTCCTATATGTTATTAACACAAAGAGAAACTCATCTGAAACTGACTTTTTCTCTGGAAACCGAACCAAATCTAAAAAATCTGCTCCACTCGAATTTATACAGGTGTTGCGGTCAGGGTCAACCGACTCTAACAAATAAATGAAGAAATTGAGCGACATCTTAAGCTGATACTTTCTCTCATTCTCTTTAGGGTTTAAGATTTAATAAAGCCCATGTGACACATCCAGAACTTAAGGCAACCTTTTGTTTACCTATAATTGGTGTTAAGAAGAATCCGAGTTCTACAATGTATACATCACTTGGTGTCATAACAAAGGGAACAGTAATAGAGGTGAGTATGCTGTTAACCCTTTAATCAATGCACAGGGTATCAAAATTTATTTTTTTAATTGTTGTTTTTTTCAAAAAGATTTCATCAGAACTATATCATGTGACCTCCTCTTTGGAACGTGCTCGATGAACTCTGAAAAATAATATTTTTTCAACTGCTCAATTTCTAAATTACATGGGAGGATGTTGCTGATTCATTAGGTAAAGGGTTAATGTACTGATTAAGTTTTGTTGTTCCTAGTGGTACAGGTGCCACAAGTGTGATGGGTATTTGTTAATTTTTTCATCACTGAAGTGAACCTTCAAAGAAACTTTGTAGATAGTTAACTCTTCATCTGCTAAGTATTTTTTAAAATTTCTCACTAAATCAAGTCATGGCTGCTGTAATGATGATACCTCAAATAGATTATAGAACACCACTTTTGTTTTTTTCCTTTAACCCTTTACCTAACCAGAACAGCAGAATGACACATGCAAAACATTTCTTGAATAACTAAAAAAATTTCATTTTTTTTCCCCCAACATGTTTTTATTCTTCCTTTAAATCCTTTACCTGACCAGTATAGCAGGTGACACTTGCAAAGAAAATTCTTGAATAACTATTTTCTTGGCCCCCAAAAATGATACAATAATAAATATTTGAATGGTGATTTTTAGTACACCTGAGTGAAAGGCAGGGTGACCAATAGTAATCACTCTTCATCCACAGCCTGGTGTATGGCATCTGTTATTGTATTCATGGCATCTCCTCCTCCTGTTTGTTTTGATATCACATAATCATTTTGTTTAAATAAATTTGTCCCACCCATCCAATAGGGAGGGGCTGGAGGAAAATGTGCCCAGTTTTGGAAAAAATCTTCTCATGAACCGATTAGTCCAATGACTTAATATTTTTATACTGTACCAATGACCCAGACATAGCTGCTGGTGCTAACTCTTAAAATATAGGGCCAAACACAAATTTTGCCCCCCAATCCCCAAAATTTGCATCTAAAACTAAAGAAAACATGTCCTGAAAGGCCCTCCACACTTCGCCCCTACTGCGCATGCGCAGTGTCAAGGACGTTCCGAAATTGGCGCCATTAATCATTCTAAGTTTGGCCCTTCATCAGTTAACATCTGACTGATCTTTGTGCTTATAAATCTCAGTTTAAATGATGCCAGACACATAAATATTAGTGAAATGGTGATTCTAAGGAGGATAGAGAAGGAGGAGAGGAAAAGAATGTGTGACAGAATATTATCAGGGCTGTAACTTAAAATTTTTTAATGAAATTATGTTAAGTTACCTATTTTCAAGGCAGCAGCCATTTTGTTGTCATTCTGATTATTTAGTTACACTGTTTTTTAAGTGTTTTCTTCTCTCCCTGTCCTTTAAGTTCCCCCATGCTATTCTCCCATGCTTTTGGCATAGTTTCTGTAATTATTATTACTAAAATTTCTTGGGAGTTTTAGCTGAATAACAGAATGAATTCTGTTCTTTCCCCATGTTTACGTCTTCACCTACGGGTGGTTAGGCGTTGTGTTCTGCATCTACCATCTGATGTTCTGCAGTTTCTTCCCTGGAAGTCTCTGTTTTGCATCAGATAGTGTATTTTTGGTAACTGATTTCGGGCCTGGGTGCCTGGAGTCTTATTTTAGTGTTTTTACACTCTTTGTTTACATTTACAACAGCCCTCTGTGTGAGGGGGGGATTTCTAAAAAATAATATCTTTATGTTATTTTAATCATAACTAGATACATTATTATTGTTCGTAAGTGTTGAATAAATTGTTTAAAATATTTTTAAAATTTTTGTCCACACTTAGGCTTGGGATCCATTGGGGCTCAACGTTACTTTTCAGAAACTTGGGCTGTTCTGAAAAAATATTTTTTCAAAATATTTTGATTTCAATTATTTTTTCTATATTAATGGATCATATTATTATTATGTATTTTGATTGCCAGGGGTTAGTGCGAGTACCAGGACTTGTTTTCTTTTCACATTGAAAGAATATTGATCAATTGTTTTAAGAGGAAGTCTTCCTCTGACTTTATTATCATTCTATATGTGGTCAGTGTACTCGCATTAACTCCTGTTCTGTATCGTATGATTTCGATGACAATATGGGAAGCGTATGTCACGGTATGTTGTTGGGGATTTGGACACTCCGGTCCTTTCCCCGCAGGGTCACTCTACTTTATCAATTTCTATTTCAGACGATCAAGATTAGGGTGATGTATCTGTGATGTCTTCCAACAGTGTGCCTCCGTCGTCACAATTAATGAAGGGCTAGCGGAAAAGTGCTCATGTAATACGCCAATTGCCTAAGAGGACCCTAGTAGGTTCGACGGCCTTTGACGTCCGCTAGCTCGCCCGGTGTAGCGTCCATTCACCGAATGGTTCGGCAGCCGGGTTCGTCCGTTGCGGTCTAGAAGGAATTTTGGGGTGATGCGAGCACTATAAATTATCTTAATGCACACCCAGTGACGGCGGATCGGAGGGAGAACGCAGGAAGCCTTTTAGTCCGGTTCATAGCTCGTTCCGGTCCATCCGGACGGCAAGCGAGAGAGGCCCCTCTCTCGTTCAACAACATCTGGCCCCAGATGTTGTGGTACAAAATGTGTCGCAAGCGGAGCATACGTCCGTCGCTCGGGACGCTCCGTTGTATAGGCAGTCCGCTGAGACTGCTAAGGCTTCCTCTTCTCGTCAGCGCACACGACCGCACCTTGGCTGCGTGACCGCCGATATATTACCAGCTTCGCCGATCAAGGATTCTTCGGCGACCAGGTCACACCATCCGGTAGCCAGGGACACAAGGCCTGCAGACTCCGGACGTTCGCATAGGAAGTGTGCGGGAGTCAACGTACACGGAGCTTCCGGCGGCAATGCATCGTAAGACCGCTACTGCACAGGCCTTGGGAACGGACGTGCTTTCCTTAATAGCACAGTTTAACGCAGCATCCCAGCATCAACTGAATCTGTCGCATATATTTTATCCGACGATGCTGGGTCGGGACGCTCCGCGGAAGCGGGTACGGACGTCCGAAAGTTTCATCCGGTCCGACGGGATACCGAAAGGGATTCGGAGGATTTCGAGCTTTCCCTTTCGGAACAACATATGCTGTTGTGTATGTCATCTGACTTGGTCTTCTACAGCTTCTTTCGTCGGACCAGAATGCTGCGATGCCGGATAAGAAACTGATAGCGTCGGTGGACTTAGAAATTTTTGGTTCGGTTCAGGGACATCGTCCCTCAGTTCCGACATAGTCCAATAATGTCACACAAACTTTCGAATTATTGAACGACGCTATATATATTATTATTTTATGCTTGCTATCCAAGCATTTCTGGTTTCTTGTTTGAAGAGTTATGGAGATGTCTTTCAAAAGTGTGCCTCTGTCGTCATAGTTAATGAAGAGTTAGCGGCAATAAGTGCTCATGGAATATGTCTATCGCCTACGAAGTGACATTCGCTAGCTCACCCGGTGTAGCGTACATTCATCGAATGGTTCGGCTGCCGGGTTCGTCCGTTGCGGTCTAGGAAGGAGATTTGGGTGATGCGAGCACTTTATTTACTTTAGTACTCATCCAGTGACGGCAGATTGAGGACAGATCGGAGGAAGCCTGTTAGTCCGGTTCCTGGCTTGTCCAGGTCCGTCCGGGCTGTGAGCGAGAGAGGTCCCTCTCTCGCCCAACAACATAGGGGACCGCATGTTGTGGTTCAGATATTTTACATTCGGAGCATATGTCCGCTGGTCGGGACGCTCCGTTATATTGACAGTCCGAGAGACTGTCTTTAATGCTTCCTCATCCTCACAACAGGGCACACGACCGCACATTGGCTACGTGACCTCGAGTATCCGATCAGTTTCGGCATTCAGTGATTCCACGGCAAATAGGTCGCGCCATCCGGTAGCCAAGGGACACGAGGCCTATACACTCCGTTCGCTCGCATATTGGTAGTATGCACGGGGTAACGATCACGGAGCTTCCAGCGGCAATGCATCGTAAGACCGCTTCTCCTCAGGCCTCAGTGACGGACGTGCTATCCGAGTTAGCACAGTTGTTTCGCAGCATCCCAGCAATTGACAGTTTCTCGGTCGAATCAGGAATTATCCGACGGCGCTGGGTCGGTGCGGTCCGCGGTTGCATCAGCTACGGACGACCGAACGCTTTATAGGGTCCGACAGGATGGCGAAAGGGATTCGAAAGATTTCGAGTTTTCCCTTTAGTAGTATCGGAAGATGCCTTTCATATCTTCTGGCATTATCTTCCAGTGATTATTATTTCGGACTTCATTGCTGCGATCTTGGATAAGAGACTTATAGCGTCATTGGACTCGGATTTTTCGATCGGTTCAGGGACATTGTCCCTGACTTACCGACGCAGTCCAATATTGTCATTACAACATGTGTTTTATTTTTCGACGCTATATATATATATATATACAAGCCTGCTACTAAGCATGATAGTTTAGTTTCTTGTCCGCGTTGCTCATTTCTGCCATTTTATCATTTATACAAATAGTTTATTTTGGCAGAGCAGGGCATACCGAGAGTTCATATGCGTCTAGACGGTGTGATTAAAGACTGCATATATTCTTTTTCGCTGTTTATGTCTTTTCCAATTTCAATGTTGGGAACGACATTATGTATAGTAGACTTAACTTAGACGCTTTATTATACGTAATCCGCCTTACTGAGGCATTATCATTACGTCTTCAAGAAAAGATTTACGGGATATTATTCTCAATGTAATTTCTTTTGAGGGCAGTAGTTTGTTCACGTATAACTCCGCCCTTCAGTGGCTGATTGGAGTTAGTTAGACGTGACGCAGCCCTAGCTACATCCACACGTGTGGATAGTAAGGTTAAGAACTCTCTCAGAGTCGCTTCGTTCTCGGAGGAGCTTCTCTTCGACGGCAACTTTTCGGCAATCCATGAATTGCTCGATTTATACGTTCTCTTGTCTATCTAGTGTTACAAGAGATTCAGACTGGGGCAAACATTCGGTGGTTGACTCAGAGAGTGCCGCCGCAGTTGCCGGACCCGAGTGTGGCTGTTATGACGGTTGCCAGTCAAACAGATTGGGATATAATACTGATCCCTACGGATTCGAAGTGCCAGGGTCTTTGGGTTCCGCAGTCTTTTAGCAATCAGTTTAACTTCCGCGGAATAATGTTTTTTAGGCTTGCTTTATGTCATTGCATGAACATTATTCAGAAACGCATGCCCAAATTCCTGTCCTTTAATTCGACAGTAGTGGCGTATCTCCGGAACCAGGGAGGCACTCTTTCGTTTCCGTTATTCAATTTAATGGAAAGAATCCGTCTGTTGGTTATAGTACACCAAGTTCAGTTTTGGTCCGTCATATTCCGGGTCGTCTGATTGTTTTATCGGACTCCCGTTCTCTTACGGGTTGCTTGTTGCTGTCAGAATGGACTCTCAACAAACAAGTATTCAATCAGATTTGCTATCTATGGGAGCGCCCAATGATGATTTATTTATGACACAGCTTGCTAATCAATTGCAGACGTATCTGTTGGCTTGTCCAGATCTCTGAGCTAATATTGTTAACGCTCTATTGATCTATAGGACGGAATGATAGGATACGCGTATCCTCCGGCGCTGTTGTTTTAGCAGGTATTGCTAAGATAAACAACCACAATACATTTCTGTTGATAGCATCTCTATCTTCACAGAGATCATGAGTAATTTACTCTCTTGTCTACTGTGGGTCTTAACGTGAAATCTTCCTCTATGTGAGGATCTTTTTCACTGGGTAAATCGTGTCATCTTTATCACAACCAGCAAGGTCGCAACCTTCATGTATTCCGTTGTGTGGTCCGTATTGCATTGTAAGCACTGTACTGGACGAGCTTTGGACGCGATTTCTTACTATAGGAGATCCTCTTCTTCGCTATTCTATGCGGCTAAAGTGGAGGCTCTTCCGTCGTGGTGTAGGGATCATTATGTTCATATTGTTGATCCCTCCATACTACTCATTGCTATTTTTTAGTATACTTGTTTCACAAGATCTACTGCAGCCTGTTATTATTTAGGTTATAGGTTTATGTTACCTCATACCTATGCACTCTACGATAGTTTACAATTGAGTCTTTTGTCTCTTTATCTAAGTCAGTTAGTAACTTTTTGATAAATAGACTTAGAATCTTTAGATTAAATTCCTATACGGATTTTAACTTCGGTTCTTATTTAGCTAAGTAATCATTTGAGCCTCTGGAAACAGTAGTTTTCAAATTCTGACCTTTTAGACAGTAATTCTGTTGGTTTCTCTTTTACTGTAGAGTCAGTGAGTTTCATGCACTATCGATGGATGATTTTCACTTTCATAGTTTCGGAATCAATACTTCCGTTACTATTTAGGTTGGATTGTTGCATAAGAGTTAGGCTCCTATTATCCGGAACCTATTATTTTAAGGTCCTTCCGTCTTCGTATGGGCATAGGCCTTTACTCTTTCCGGGTACAGTTTATGTATTTATAAACAGATATCTGTTTATTACAAAGGGCGTAAGCTTCTTCTGTCTTTGATGTCTAGTAGAAGGACGTTACGCTCCATTTTATTGTTAATGGATTCTATTAACTATCGGTACTGCTTATGGTATATCATTGACTTAGCAGTTGTGCTTAAGATTTCGGCTCATGAAGTAAGAGTTCTTCTACTTCTTGGGCTTACATTAATAGTGTCGCTATTATAGATTTTTGAAGGCCGCTCATTGCGCTCAGCCATCCACATTCATGAATTTTATCTTAGAAATATCAAGTCCATTTCTGGAGGCCTCTATTGTTAGGTCTATTATCTACTGCTCAGAATGTCATTCACTTAACAGTTGCTACTATAGCTAGGTAGGCTGTCTGTTTCGGCAGTGTCTCCGTTCGGCTGCCCTCTTCGCTCTGGGCTATTTGACCCAGGGCAAGAAAAAGGGGGGGGGGGGAGGGTGTTCCCTTGGATCACCTGTTTTACTATGAAAACAAGGGGATACCTCCTCCGGAGTTAGTAATTCTGAGCTGTTATTGGGATGGTTGTTTAGTGAGAAGTTTAGGTTTTTAAAATTCATTCAAGTCTTAGTTTTTAAAGTATAGCTTTTGAATATTGCATATGTCAACGGACATGATTATGCAATCCTCAGACACTTTTAGGAGTATAAGAGTCTCTATTCTCTAGACTTACTTTATTTATTGGCTTACTTTAAAAATTATTAGTATAAGGATTATATTGGATATTAATAGAGTACATGGATGTATGAAGCTCAATTTTGGAAGGTGTTGTATCTTTCTAATTTATCATAAATAAGAAAGATACATGTAAGGCCTATTACTTCTTTTTCCCTACAGGGGATGACTCTATTTTATTTTATTGAGCGTATTCCATTTTGCTCTATGTCCTTGGCCCTCCAGCCTTTTTACTATTCAGCTATGTCTGGGTCATTGGTACAGTATAAAAATGTTAAAAAATTTATAGTAATTTATATATTTTTTATACTTACCAATGACCCAGACGGGGATGGCCCTCCCAGGAGTTGGGAACTCTTGCCTCCCCGCTGAGTACATAGCGCTTACCAGGCACTGGTTATTAGAATGATTAATGGCGCCAATTTCGGAACGTCCTTGACACTGCGCATGCGCAGTAGGGGCGAAGTGTGGAGGGCCTTTCAGGACATGTTTTCTTTAGTTTTAGATGCAAATTTTGGGGATTGGGGGGCAAAATTTGTGTTTGGCCCTATATTTTAAGAGTTAGCACCAGCAGCTATGTCTGGGTCATTGGTAAGTATAAAAAATATATAAATTACTATAAATTTTTTAACTTTTGGTACCAGACTTCCTTTTTACCTGGAGAATAAAGTTTGTTCAAACGAAGTTCATAGGGCAATATTTGCCTTTGTAATGAAACAGGCAAGATTTGGGAGATGAGGAACTATTGAGTCATAAGTTTCCTGCATCACCATGGGAATGCCAGCAGATAAAACTAGAAAATATTTTTATACTGTACCAATGACCCAGACTTAGCTGGTGCTAACTCTTAAAATTCTAGGGCCAAATACAAATTTTGCCCCCCAATCCCCAAAATTTGCATCTAAAACCAAAAGAAATCATGTCCTGAAGGACCTCCATACTTTGCCCTTACTGCGCATGCGCAGTGTCAAGGACGTCCCGAAATTGGCGCCAATTGCCATTCTTTGTTTGGCCCTTCATCAGTTAACATCTCACTGATCTTTGTGCTCGTAAATCTCAGTTTAAATGATGCCAGACACATAAATATTGGAGAAATGGTGATTCTAAGGAGGATATAGAAGGAGGAGAGGAAAAAGGAGTGACAGAAAATATTCAGGGCTGTAACTTAAAATTTTGTAATGAAATTATGTTAAGTTGCCTATTTTCGAGACATGGGCCTGTTGTTGCCATTCTTGCTATGAAGTTGCACTGCTTATTCAGTGTTTCCTCTCCCCTTGTCCTTTAAGTCCCCCCTGGCTATTCTCCCATGCTTTTGGCATATTTTTGAGTAAGATTACTACTAAAATTTCTTGGGAGATTTAGCTTGGTAACAGAATGAATTATGTTATTTTCCCCATGTTTACGTTCTCACCCATGGGTTTTTAGACGTAGTGTTCTGCATCTACCATCTGATGTTCTGCAGATTCTTCCTTGGAAGTCTCTGTTTTGCATCAGATAGTGTGTATTTTGGTAACTGATTTCGGGCCAGGATTGTCAGTGCCTGGAGTCATGTTTTCTGGTGTTTATACACTTCTTGTTTACATTGGCAACAGTCTCTTTTGAGGGGGGCTTTTTGCCTTTGTACTAGTTATCTGATTACAAGATACATTATTATTATTCGTAAGTGTTGCATTAATTATTTAAAATAATTTTAAAATTTTTGTCCACACTTAGGCTTGGGATCCATTGGGGCTCAACGTTACTTTTCAGAAACTTGGGCTTTGCTGAAAAAATATTTTTCAAAATTTATTTTTGATTCCTATTGTTTTTTCAATGTTAATGGATCATGTTATTATGTATCTTTGTGTTCAGGGGTTCGTGCGAGTACTAGGACGTATTGTTGTCTTTTCACAATGAAAGGATATTGTTCAAATTGTAATGAGAGGAAATCTTCCTCTGACTTTCATGATCATTGTATTAATTGTAGTCGGTGTACTCGCTCTAACTCCTGTTCAGTATGTGAATATTGGGATGACAAACATTGGAAACGTGTGTCACGATATGTTGTTAGCGGGGAAAGGGCTATGCTGGTCCTTTCTCCGCAGGGTCACTCTAGTTTATCAGTTTCTATTTCAGAGGAACAAAAACAGGGTGATGTTTCCATGTTATCTTCCAAAGGTGCGCTTCCGTCGTCACAATCAAATGAGGAGCTAGTGGCAAAAGTGCTCATGGAGATATGCCAGTTGCCTAAGAGGTCCCTAGTAGGATCGACGCCGCTGTCGTCCGCTAGCTCGCCCGGTGTAGCGTCCATTCACCGAATGGTTCGGCAGCCGGGTTCGTCCGTTGCGGTCCAGGAAGGAGTTTTGGGTGATGCGAGCACTATAAACATACAAGGTGCACACCCAGTGACGACGGATAAGAGGAGAGATCGGAGGAAGCCTTGTAGTCCAGTTCCTAGCTCGTCCAGGTCCAGCCGGGCCGCGAGCGAGAGTGGCCCCTCTCTTGTACAACAACATCTGGGACCAGATGTTGTGGTACAAAATGTTTCGCAAGCGGAGCATACGTCCGCCGCTCGGGCCGCTCCATTATATAGGCAGTCCGGAGAGACTGTACAGGCTTCCTCATCCTCTCAGCAGCGCACACGACCGCACCTTAGCTACGTGACCGCGGATATTCAGCCAGCTTTGCCGGAGAGGGATTCAACGGCGACCAGGTCATGCCATCCGGTAGCCAGGGACAAGAGGCCGGTAGACTCCGGATGTTCGCATAAGAGAAGTATGCGGGAGTCAGTTGATGCGGAGCTTCCGGCAGCTAAGCAGCGAAAGACCGCTAGTCTGCAGGCCTCGATGTCGGACGTGCTTGCTCAGATAGCACAAATTATCGCAGCATCCCAGCAAACGACAGAATCGTTGTCGGATCAGGAATTATCCGACGGCGCTGGGTCGGTACGCTCCGCCGAAGCATCGGGTGCGGACGACCGGGAGCATCATGAGGTCCGACCGTATGGCGAAAGGGATACGGAGGACTTGGAGCTATCCCTTTCGGAACAACATAAAGCTGCCGTAGATTTCATCCGGCTCTTCCTTCCTCAAGTTGTTCCGTCGGGCCAGACTGCTGCGATGTCGGACAAGAGACTGATAGCGTCATTGGACACGGAATTTTTTGAGCGGTTCAAAGACATCGTCCCTGAGTTTCCGTCACAGTCCAATAATGTCACAAGAACATTCGAATTATTGAACGACGCTATCTTCAAGCTTGCTTCCAAAACAGGCAAAGCTGGTTTCTTGTCCGCTAGTGCTCTTAACCTGCCTTTCATCAATTCAAGGAATAAATTCGATACGGCAGGACAGGACATACCGAGAGTTCCTCTGCGTCTAGATGACGAGGCGGAAGATTTGGAATTGTCATTACCATCGTCTATGTCCGTTCCAACCGCGGTGTTGGAAACGACAATTACGTCTAACAGAGCCAGCTCAGATGCTTTATCATATGCAGACCACCTTACAAAGGCGTTATCACTGCGTCTTCAAGGGAAAGAATTTCAGGATATACAATCCTCATTAAGACTTTCAAGGGCAGTGGCTTATTCCACGTATAACTCCGCCCTTTCAGTGGCAAACCTGGAGTTGGTTAGACGTGATGCAGCCCTAGCTACATCCACACGCGTGGATAGTAAGGTGAAGAACTCTCCCAGAGTCGCTTCGGTCTCCGGAGAGCTTCTCTTCGATGGCAAGCTTTCTGCTATCTATGATAAAATAACTAAGAAAGCTTCGGATTCTCTGCTTTTTAAATCCGCTTCCAAAAAGTCGGATTCAGCAGATAAGAGTAAGACAGGCACTTCTGGGACAAATACGCCCAAGAGAGGTTCCTATAGAGGTTCCTTTGCATCCTCTTGGTCTTATTCTAGAGACCGTCAAGGCAGCGACTCACATGCGGGACGTTCTTCGGGCCAAGACAACCGGTCTGACGTCCCAAGGTCGACGGGACGAGGTGCGGGTCGTGGAGGACGTGGTTTCTCCTCCCGCAGGCCTCGCAGGTCCAGGAGGTGATGGTTGGAACCTCTATCGTGTTCCGGTTGGCGGAAGGTTGTCGAGTTTTACAGAAGAGTGGGCGTCGATTACGGACGACCCTTGGGTGAGAGGGGTGATTTCGGAAGGACTAAGAATATCCTTCAAATGAAAGCCTCCATTAACTCGAAGTCCAAAATGGACTCAACTTCCGTCATATCCGCAGAAAAGAGACGCTCTTTTATCGGAGGTACAGTCTCTTTTGATGAAGAACGCGGTAGAGGTCGTAGAAGACCAGGAATCACCGGGGTTCTACAGCCATCTATTTCTGGTTCCGAAACCAGACGGCTCGTTCCGTCCAGTCATAGATTTGAGCTGGATAAACAAGCTGATCGTCGCTCCGAAGTTCTATATGGAGACGATTCGATCGGTCAGAGCGAGTATTCGGGTGAACGATTATGCTACAAGCATAGATCTCAAAGATGCGTACTTTCACGTCATGGTACATCCGAAATTCAGAAAGTATCTACGCTTCGCAGTCCTAGGAGTTGTATATCAATTCCGGGGGATGTGCTTCGGATTGAACCTAGCGCCCTGCGCTTTCACTCGAGTAATGAACTCGGTAATGATGTATTTCCGAGCTCATTCGTCTGCGGTAACGTCGGCCTACCTGGACGACATTCTTCAGAGGTACGGCAACGAGTTAACGCTTCAGAACGATGTGCAGAATCTGCTGCTATTGCTCCGACGTCTCGGTTTTGTTATAAACGAGGAGAAGTCGGATCTGGTGCCGTCCAAGTCATTCACTCATCTGGGAATGAGCTTCGAGACGCACAACAATCTCGTTCGTCTGCCGTTAACCAGAGCGAAGTTAATCAGTTGTTACGCTCGCTATTGTCTTCATGCAGACAAAGTCACAGCGAGGGAGTTCATGAGACTGATAGGTCTGTGCGGAGCCGCTGCGGATCTCATTCCGATGGGGCAGTTGCGCACTCGTCCTCTCCAGATTTTCTTGACTCAGAATTGGAGAGTGAAGATTCATTCGCTCGATATAGACGTTCTCTTGTCAGATCAAGTGAAACAAGAGATTCAGACTTTGGCAAACATTCAGTGGTTGACTCAGGGAGTTCCGCTGCAGTTGCCGGATCCAAGTTTTATGATTATGACGGATGCCAGTCAAACAGGTTGGGGTGCAACATTGATCCCAACGGATTCGAGGTGCCAGGGTCTTTGGGATCCACAGTTTCTAAGCAAGCACATAAACATCAAGGAAATGATGTCAATTTGGCTTGCGTTACGCCATTGGATGGACATTATTCACAAAGCTCATGTCCAAATCCTGTCCGACAATACGACAGTAGTGGCGTATATACGGAACCAGGGAGGCACTCATTCCGTTCCGTTATTCAATTTACTGGAAAGAATCCTTCTGTTTGCTCTAGAACACCAAGTTCTACTTTCGGTCCGTCATATACCGGGTCATCTGAATGTAATAGCAGACTCCCTTTCACGGAAGGGTCGCTTGTTGCCATCAGAGTGGACTCTCAACAAACAGGTATTCAATCAGATTTGCTACCAATGGGAACGGCCAATGATAGACTTATTTGCGACACATCTCAACAATCAGTTGCAGACGTATGTGTCACCATGTCCGGATCCATGAGCATATGCAGTGGACGCTCTATCGATCTCGTGGGACGGAATGATAGGATATTCGTATCCTCCAGCGCTGTTAATACAGCAAGTATTGCTAAAGATAAAACAATCTCAATGCAGGATTCTGTTGGTAGCATCTCTGTCTCCACAGAGACCGTGGATAAATCTACTCAGATGTCTGCTGTGGGACTTACCGCGAAAGCTTCCTCCACGGGTGGATCTTCTTTCGCAGGGGAAATCGCGTCAACTTCATCACAACCCGCAAGGTCTCAACCTTCACGTTTTTCCGTTGTGCGGTCCTTCTTGCATGGCAAGCATTTTACAGGACGAGCAGTGGACGCGATTTCTAACTGTAGGAGGACTTCCTCTTCGCTAAATTATGCGGCTAAGTGGAAGGTCTTTCGTCGTTGGTGTAGGGATCATTCTGTTGATATTTTTGATCCCTCCATACCAGACATTGCAAACTTTCTAGTATACTTGTTTGACGAGATCAAACTGCAGCCTGTTACTATTAAAGGTTATAGGTCTATGTTATCTGATACCTATGCACACCATGATAGTTTACAAATTGGATCTAATGTCTCTTTATCTAAGTTGGTTAGAAACTTTTCGATAAATAGACCTAGAACTCTTAGATTAATTCCTAAATGGAATTTAGCTTGGGTTCTTCTTAAACTGAAAGAAAAGCCATTTGAGCCTCTTGGGACAGTAGATTTCAAATTCTTGCCTTATAAGACAGCTTTTCTCTTAGCTTTCTCCTCTGCTAGAAGAGTCAGTGAGCTTCATGCACTTTCGGTGGATGATTCTCACTATCGTAGTGTCGGGAACACTATTACCTTTACTACTAATGTTGGATTTTTAGCTAAGAATCAGGCTCCTAATAAATACCCGGAACCTATTGTTATTAAGGCTCTTCCGTCTTCGGACGGGCATAGGCCTTTACTCTGTCCTGTTAGAGCTTTACGTATTTATAAACAAAGATCTCAGTTTATCAGAAAGGGACGGAAACGCTTCTTTCTGTCTCTGATGCCTAATAGAAAGGACATTTCGGTCCATTCTATTGCTAGATGGATTTAATTAACTATCCGTACTGCTTATGATAATATATCTTCTTCTCAGCAGTCTGTGCTTAAGATTTCGGCTCATGAAGTAAGAGCTCTTTCTACATCTTGGGCTTACGCAAATAGTGTTGCTATTACAGATTTAATGAAGGCTGCTTATTGGTATCAGCCATCCACATTCACGAATTTTTATCTCAGAAATATTGAGTCCATTTCTGGAGACCTGCATTGTTTAGGTCCGTTATCTGTTGCTCAGAATGTCGTCCACTAAACAGTTGCAACTATAGTTATGCAGGCTTTCTGTTCCGGCAGTGACTCCGTCCTGCCGCCCTCTTCGCTCTGGGCTATTTGACCCAGGGCAAGGGGAAGGGGGGGGAGGGTGTTCCCTTAGGTCACCATGCTTTATAGTGAAAAGCAAGGGGATTCCTCCTCCGGAGTCAGTAATTCTGAGTCGTTACCGGGATGGTTTTAAAGTGTAATATTAATGTTAAAAATTCATTCATGTCTTATTTTTAAAGCGTAGCTCGGTGTGAAGCATTTGTATATGTCAAGTGTCAAACGGGCGTTAATATACAATCCTCGGACACTTTTAGAAGGATATAAAGAGTCTCATTTCTCTGGACTAACTTTATTTATTGGCTTACTTTAAAAATAATTAGTATAAGGGGTTATACTGGATGTTAATAGAGAACATGAATGTTATTATGCTCAATTATGAAGGGTATTGTATCTTTCTAATTTAATATAAAATAAGAAAGATACATGTAAAACCTAATACTCCTTTTCTCCTTGAGGGGTTGACTCTATATTATATAGTTGAGCTTATTGGATTTTCCTCTATGTCCTAGGCCCTCCAGCCTTTTTACTATTCAGCTAAGTCTGGGTCATTGGTACAGTATAAAAATGTTAAAAAATTTATAGTAATTTATATATTTTTTATACTTACCAATGACCCAGATGGGGATGGCCCTCCCAGGAGTTGGGAACTCATACCTCCCCGCTGAGTACATAGCACTGACCAGGCACTGCTTGCAAGAATGGTAATTGGCGCCAATTTTGGGACGTTCTTGACACTGCGCATGCGCAGTAAGGGCAAAGTATGGAGGTCCTTCAGGACATGATTTCTTTTGGTTTTAGATGCAAATTTTGGGGATTGGGGGGCAAAATTTGTGTTTGGCCCTAGAATTTTAAGAGTTAGCACCAGCTAAGTCTGGGTCATTGGTAAGTATAAAAAATATATAAATTATTATAAATTTTTTAACTTTTTAAACACCCTCAGTTCCCCAAGAACTTTATTAGTATGATGCATCCTTCGGACATTAGAACCGAATGTTAAAAAAAACTGCAATCGGTTGTCTTAGTGTACCCTTAGAGGAATCAAGAAAATGCTGAGTCCGCATATTTAAAAAAATTTTAAAAATCTTCACCAGTAGGGGTACACGGTATATCGATAAACTGATATGTACCGGTATTCAACCCAGTATCGATTGAATACCAGTGTAATTGCAAAAATATCGGTTTATCATCATTATTTATTTAACCACTATTTAATTTTCAAGATATCTTGAGCTTTTTAACTGTAGTCCCAAACAAATAACATTATCCCCACCCAACGAATCAGCCACATCCACCCCTGATAGTACGCAAATTGTGCAGTTGAACAAATATTATTTTTCAAAAAATTTCAACAAAAACATATCATGTGAATGAACCCTCATTGGAATGGGCTTGACAAGCTCATTCCAATGAGGGTCACTTGATATGATGTTGTTGAAATTCTTTGAAAAATTCGATAAACTAATAATTCAAGAAGTAAATTTTGATATCATTTGCGTTGGGTAAAGGGTTATTTAAACACTATCATCAAGGCATGCTGATTTGTTGCGATTGTGATGGCTCGGGTCCCAGTTATGGTTCATATGTTCAGATATCAGAACAGTCTTTCGATATACCAATATACCATGGTATTTTTTTTAACACTGATACTGGTATTCAGGTTCGAATACCGTGCAGCCCCAGTCACCACTGATCAGAATTTTGATATTTTGTACACAACACTCTTAGGAAATATCAGATTCCATTTTGTTCAAAGCAAACCCCTTGGTTTACATGTGGACTCTATACAAGAACCTGAATTTTAAATTTGTGGAATATGAGGAATATTCTTTAAAAATACCCCCCCCCCCCCCCCCCCCCCCCCCCACCAGTCATAATCTTTTGTTATTTGGAATATAACATCCTTGTGGGGATCTGATTCAGTTATTTGCAAATCAAGTTCCTGAGTTCATATGTCCTTTGGGAGTTAATATGTTTGATTCATTGACACATATCAGAAAGTATCAAAAGCATAAATTATGTAAAGAATAATTCTTTTTTTACAGGTCAACATCAGTGAATTAGGTCTTGTTACACAAGGGGGAAAAGTTATATGGGGTAAGTAAAATTAAATTGTACATTTAATTTGTGTGAAGTGTGGTGCAAAGAACAGGTGTTTTTTCCTAAGTAATCAATATTTTGTGATGTATTACTAAACTAGATGATTTATATTTAGTGATTTTTTATTTAGATTTCCCACAGTGTCAAAAACTACCATGTTTCATAGTCCAAAAATAGCAAGCTATATATTGATATTTAGGCTATTAAAAAAAATTCTTGTTTCTCAGGCACCTCCCTCGTCATAGAAAATCTTCCTCATCACCTTTTTTCACCAGGAAATCTCTTCCATGACACTATATTGCATCTGCAGGACAAATATTTAACCAACTACACCTTGTTTGACAGAGCTCTGTCAAACAAGAAAAAGTTGGTTAAATTTTCAACCACATTATGGGAAATTATCATTGGTTTTCCACATAATTGTGTAAATAGTTAAATTTCTGATTCCAGCTATTTTCAGAACTGTTTTGTGAAAAACAAAAAAAAAATAAGCCTCCCTCCCTCATCATAAAATTGAGGAAAAATTGCCTGAGAAACAAGAATATTTAGCTCACCTTGAAAAGTCAAGCTGAGCTTATCTAATCGCTCTCTGTCCATCGTCCGTCAATAAAATGTTTTGGTCTTCTCCAAAACCTCTAGGCCAATTCAAGTGAAATTTGAAGGGAGTGATGGTCCCGAGGGGGCATTGCATTTTGGTTTAACTCAACATGCCCAGACCCATAGGGAGGGGGTGGGGAAAAATGCTCCGAAATATTTTTAAAATCTTCTCATGAACTAGTGGGTACAATGGCTTGATATTTGTTATGGAGCTTCCTTTTGAAATGTAGAATCAAGTTTGTTCTATCGACGATCATGAAGCAATATTTGGCTTTGTAATGGGAGGGGTAAAATTTTTGGGCCCGCCCAAAATTTCTATATTTTTATACTGTACCAATGATCCAGACTTAGCTGGTGCCAACTCTTAAATATTTAGGGCCAAACACAAATTTTACCCCCCAATCCCCAAAATTTGCATCAAAAACCGAAAATTACATGTCCTATATGGTCCTCCATACTTTTACTCCACTGCGCATGCGCAGTGTCAAGGAGGTCTCGAAATTGGCGCATGTATCATTCTTTGTTTGGCCCTCACATCAGTTACATCTCCCTGATATTTGTGCTTGTAAATCTCAGTTTAAATGATGCCAGACACATAATTATGAGAGAAATGGTGGATCTAAGGAGGAAATAGAAGGATGAGAGGAAGAAACAGTGACAGGAAATGTTCAGGGCTGTAACTTATAATTTTTTTACGAAATTATTTCATGTTGCCTATTTTCGAGGCATGGCCCTCATGTTGTCATTCTTGCTATGAATATACCATTGTTGTTCGGTGTTTCCTCTCTCCCTTTCCTTTATTCCCCCCTAGCTATTCTCCCATGCTTTTGGCATATTTTTTGTAATGTTGATTACTAAAATTTCTTAGGAGTTTTGGCTTGGTAACAGAATAATATTCTGTTTTTTCCCCATGTTTACGTCCTCACCCTAGGGTGTTTAGGCATTTTGGTCTGCATCTACCATCTGATGTTCTACAGTTTCTTCTCTGGAAGCCTCTGTTTTGCATCAGATAGTGTTTAAATTGGTAACTGATTTCAGGCCATGTTTATCAGTGCGTGGAGTCATGTTTCCGGTTTTTGTACACTTTTTGTTTGTGTTGACAAAGGTTGCTTCTGATAGTGATTACTTGTCCTCTGCTTAGTTCAGTTCATAGCCAGATACATTAATATTGTCCATAGGTGTTACATTAATTTTTTGAAATGGTTTTAAAATTTTTGTCCACACTTAGGCTTTTTTGAGATCCATTTGGGCTCATTGGGAACTTGGGCTCTTCTGAAAATTTTTTCGAAATGTTATAATGGATTATATTATATTCTGTATCTTTGTTTCAAGGGATTGTGCTAGTACTATGACTGTGTATATTTTTTCTTGATGAAAAAATATTGTTCAAATTGTAATGCGAGGAAATCTTCCTCTAATTCTCAGGTTCATGAGTTTCTTGTAGTCAATATATTCACACTAATTCTTGCTCTGTGTGTGTTGATTGGAATGACAATGTTGGAGACGTGTGTCACAGTATTTGTTAGCGGTGAGGGGTCCATTCCAGTCCTCTCTCCGCAGGGTCACTCTACTTTATCAGTCTCTTTTTCAGAAGAACAAGATCAGGGTGATGTTTCCATGATGTCTTCAACAAGTGTGTCTCCGTCGTTTCAATATTAGGGCTAGCGGAAAAGTGCTCAAGGTAATACGACAATTGCCGAAGAGTTCCCTAGTAGGATCGAAGGCATTGATCATCCGCTAGTCCGCCCGGTGTCGAATGGCTCGGCATCCGAGTTCGTCTGTTGCGGTCCAGGGAAGCAGTTTGGGTGATTTGAGCACTATAAAACATCGGATGTTCACACCCAGCAATGACGGATTCGAGGATAGTACGGAGGAAGCCTGTCAGTCCAGTAGCTAGCTCGTCCAGGTCCACCCGGACCACGAGCGAGAGAGGCCTCCTCTCTCTTACATCAACATCTGTGCCGCGATGTTGTTGTATGTTTGTTCGTTTGTCGGAGCTTACGTCCACTCCTCCTGCTTGGGACGCTCCGTTGCATAGACAGTCCGACGCGGCTATTATATTGGCTTCCTCATCCTCACATCAACACACATGACCGCACCTTGGCTATGTGACCACAGATTTCCAGGGGACGTTCGCATATTATATAAATGCAGGAATGAACGTCCATGGTGCTCCTGCTTCGCTGACCAGGGAATACACGTCGACCAGGTCACTCCATCTGCTAGCCAAGGACACGAGGCCTTTCCAGTTGGGACGTTCGCATATTATATATATGCAGGAATGAACGTCCCTGGAGCTTCCAGCGGATAATTACGTAGGACCGCGGCTCCACATTCCTCATTAAGGAACATGAACAGGGTGATGTTACCATGATGTCTTCAAAAAGTGTGTTTCCGTCGTCACAGTCAAATGAAGAGCTAGCGGTAAAAGTGCTTATGCAGGTACGTCAATTGCCTAAGAGGTCCCAAGTAGGATCGATGGCGTTGGCGTCCGCTAGCTCGCCCGGTGTAGTGACCATTCATCGAATGGCTCAGCAGCCGGGTTCGTCCGTTGCAGTCCAAGGAGATTTGGGTGATGCGAGCACTATAAAAATACAATGTGCACACCCATTGACGACGGATAGGAGGATGGTACGGAGGAAGCCTATTAGTTCAGTTCCTAGCTCGTCCAGGTCCATCCGGGCTGCAAGCGAGAGAGGTCACTCTCTCGTACAACAACATCTGGGCCCAGATGTTGTGGTACAAAACGTTCCTCAGTCGGAGCATACGTCCACTGCTCGGGACGCTTCGTTATATAGACAGTCTGGAGAGACTGCTCTTTGGGATTCCTCATCCTCACGGCAGCACACACGACCGCACCTTGGCTACGTGACCAGTGATATCCAACCAACATCGCCGACCAGGGATTCTATGGCAACTAGGTCACGCCATCCGGTAGCCAAGGATATGAGGCCTTCTTACTCCGGACGTTCGCATATAAGAAGTATGCAGGAGTCAACATCCAAGGAGCTTCCAGCGGCTAAATCCTGTAAGACCGCAGCCCCACAGGCCTCTGCTACAGATGTGCTATCGCAGATAGCACAAATTATCGCAGCATCCCAGCATCCGACAGAAACTCTGTCGGATCAGGAATTATCCGAGGAAGCTGGGTCGGTATGTTCCGCTGCAGGTTCAGGCACGGACGACCAAGAATTTTAAGTGGTCCGACAGGAAGGTGAAAGGGATACGGAGGAGTTGTTATTTTCCCTTTCGGAACAACATAATTGCTGTAGAGTGCATCCAGCATTATCATCTGACGTTGTTCCTCCGGACCAAAATGCTGCGTTGCCAGATAAGGGACTGATAGCACCACTGGACACAGAATTCTTTAATCGGTTTAGGGACATTGTCCCTGAGTTTCCGACACAGTCCAGGAAAGTCTAACGGACATTTGAACTATTGAATGTCGCTATATATAACTTGCTACCAAAATGGGCAGGTCCGGTTTATCGGCAAATGCTCTACATCTGCCTTTCATCAATTCAAGGAATATTCCGAGAGTTCCTCTGCGTCTAGACGACCAGGCCGAAGACCTAGTATTGTCTATACCGTCGTCTATGTCAATTCCAACCACGACATTGGAAACGACAATATTGTCTAACAGGGCTAGCTTAGACGCATTAGCATATGCAGCTCACCTTACCAGAGCGTTATCATTACATCTCGAAGGAAAAGAATTCCAGGATGTACAACCTCCTTAAGAGTTCTTTCAAGGGCCTTAGCATTCTCCACATATAACTCTGCCCTTTTAGTTGCAATATGTAGTTGATTAGACTTGTCATGGCCCTGGCTACATCCACGCGTGTGGATAGTAAGGTGAAAAACTCTCTCAGAGTCGCTGTGGTCTCTGGAGAGCTTCTCTTCGCCGGCAAGTTTTCCGCAATCTATGATCAGATATCTAAGAAAGCTTCAGGCTCTCTGCTATTCAAATCCACTTCCAATAAGTCGGATTCAGCGGAGAAGAGTAGGACAGGCACTTCTGGGGTGAATGCATCCAAGGGAAGTTCCTTCAGAGGTTCCTATGCATCCTCTAGGTCTTACTCTAGAGACCTTCAGAGTAACGACTCAGGTAGGGGCTGTAATACTGGCCGAGCCTTCCGGTCAGATGCCCCTAGGTCGACGGGGCGAGGTGCGGGCCGTGGAGGACATGGTTTCTCCTTCCGCAAGCCTCGCAGGACCAGGAGGTAATGGTATTAACCTCTATCATGTTCCAGTGGGCGGAAGACTGTCGAGTTTCTCAACCAATTGGGAGTAGATTATGGACGTCCCTTAGGTTCGAGGGGTAATTTCGGAAGGACTAAATTGTCCTTCAGAGGAAAACCTCCGTTAACTCAAAGTCCAAGATGGACTCAGCTTCCGTCAAGTCCACAGGAAAGAGGCTCGCTTCCATCAGAAGTCCAGTCTCTTCTGGAGAAGATCACGATAGAGATCGTAGAAATCCAGGAATCTCCAGGTTTCTACAACCATCCTTTTCTGGTTCCGAAACCAGACAGCATGTTTCGTCCACTCATAAATCTGAGCTGGATAAACAAGCTGATCGTGGCTCCAAGATTCTATATGGAGACCATCCGATCGGTCAGAGCGAGTATTCGGGTGAACGACTATGCTACATGCATAGATCTCTAAGATGCGTACTTTCACGTCATGGTACATCAGGCGTTCAGAAAGTATCTTTGCTTTGCCGTCATAGGAGTCGTGTATCAGCTCCGAGCAATGTGCTTCGGTTTGAATCTAGCGCCCTGGGCTTTCACTTGAATAATGAACTCGGTAATGAGCTCATTCATCTGCGGTAACGTCAGCCTACCTGGACGGCATTTTCAGAGGTATGGCAATGGGTTAACGCTTCAGAACGATGTGCAGAATCTGCTTCTATTGCTCCGACGTCTCGGTTTCATAAGTAAACAAGGAGAAGTCGGATCTGGTGTCGTCCAAGTCATTCACCCACCGGGGGATGAGCTTCGAGACGCACAACAATCTCATTTGTCTGCCGTTAACCAGAGCAAAATTAATCAGTTGTTACTCTCGCTATTGTCTTCACTCAGACAAAGTCACAGCGAGAGAGTTCATGAGACTGATAGGTTTGTACTGAGCTGCCGCAGATTTTATTCCAATGGGGCGGCTATGCACTCGTCCTCTCCAAATTTTTCTGACTCAGAATTGGAGGGTGAAGATTTATTCGCTCGATTCGGACATCCTTTTGTCAAATCAAGTGAACATGAGATTCAGATATTCAGTGGTTAACTCAGGGAGTTCCACTGCAATTGCCGGATCCGAGTTTTACAGTTTTGACGGATGCCAGTCCAACAGGTTGGGACGCAACATTGAGCCCAACGGATTTGAAGTGCCAGAATCTTTGGGATCCGCAGTTCCTAATCAAGCACATAAACATCAAAGAAATGATGTCAATTTGGCTTGCGCTACGTCATTGGATGAACGTTATTCAGAATGCTCACATGCAAATTCTGTCCGACAATTCGACGGTATTAGCATATATTTGGAACCAGGGTGGCACTCATTCCATTCTGTTATTCAAGTTAACAGAATGAATCCTTCTGTTTGTACTAGAACATCAAGTTCTTCTATCGGTCTGTCATATTCCGGGTCGTCTGAACATACTAGCGGACTCCTTTCACGGAGGGGCCGCTTGTTGCCGTCAAAATGGACTTTCAACAAACGATTATTCAATCAGATTTGCTACCAATGAGAGCGGCCAATGATGGACTTTTTTGCGACGCATCTCTACAATCAGTTGCAAACGTATGTGTCACCATGTTCGGATCCTCGAGCGTTTGCAATAGATGCTCTATCGATCTCGTGAGATGGAATGATAGGATATGCGTATCCTTCAGCGCCGTTGATTCAGCAGATATTGTTCAAGTTAAACAGTCTCAATGCAATTCTGTTGGTAGCATCTCTATATCCACAGAGACCGTGGATTAATCTACTCAGGTGTCTGTTGTGGGACATGCCGTGGAAGCTTCCTCCACATTTCGGTCCATTCTATTGCTAGATGGATTCAATTAACTATCCGTACTGCTTATGATATATATCTTCAACTCAGGAGTCTGTGCTTAAGATTTCAGCTCATGAAGTAAGAGTTCTTTCTACATCTTGGGCTTACACTAATAGTGTTGCTATTACAAATCTAATAAGGGCTGCATATTGGTCTCAGCCTTCCATTTTCATGAATTTGTATCTTAGAAATATTGAGTCCATTTCTGGAGATCTGCATTGTTTAGGTCCGTTATCTGTTGCTCAGAATGTCGTCCACTAAACAGTTGCAACTATAGTTATGCAGGATTTCTGTTCCAGCAGTGAATCTGTCCTGCTGCCCTCTTCGCTTGTCCTGCTGCCCTCTTTGCTCTGGGGTATTTGATCAAGGGGAAGGGGGGGGGTGTTCTCTTAGGTCACCTGCTTCATAGTGTAAAGCAAGGGAATACCTCTCCTGGAGTCAGTAATTCCGAGTCTGTACCAGGATGATTTTAAAGTGTAAAGCTAATGTTTACTCATCCATGTAATATTTTTAAAGTGTAGCTCGGTGCGAAGCATTTGTATATGTCACGTGTCATACGGGCGTTAATATACAATCCTCAGACACTTTTAATGAGTATAAAGAGTCTCATTTCTCTGGACTTCCTTTATTTATTGGCTTTCCTTTAAAAATATCAGCATAATGCGTTATACTGGAGGTTAATAGAGATCATTGATGTTATTGTGCTCAATCACAGAATGGTGTTGTGTCTTTCTCGTTTTGATGCAAATAAGAAAGATACATGTAAAGCCTATTTCTCCTTCTCCTCGATGGGATAATTCTGTTGTGTAGTTGAGCCTATTGGATTTTCCTTATGTCCTAGGCCCTCCAACCTTTTTACTATTCAGCTAAGTCTGGGTCATTGGTACAGTATAAAAAGACAAGGATGGCCCTCCCATGAGTTGGGAACTCATACATCCCCGCTGAGTACATAACGCTCACCAGGCACTGGTTGTAAGAATGATAATTGCGCCAATTTTGAGACTCCTTGACACTGCGCATGCGCAGTGGAGTAAAAGTATGGAGGACCAAATAGGACATGTAATTTTCGGTTTTTGATGCAAATCTTGGGGATTGGTGGGTCAAATTTGTGTTTGGCCCTAAATATTTAAGAGTTAGCACCAGCTAAGTCTGGGTCATTGGTAAGTATAAAAAACATATAAATTACTATAAATTTTTTAACTTTCAGAACCGATGGTCCGATTTGAACCAAATTTGGTATGAGGCATTATTGGGTCATAGGTATTTGACTCAAGCAAAAAAGAAAATTCCTGCTTCCCCAGGAGAGAACCCCAGGAGCTAAAGATAGAAATATGTTCAAACGCCCATATTTCCCAAACCACACAGAACAGAGAACTGTTATTTGATATAAATCATCCTTAGTACCAGTAGAATTGAATGGTAAAAAAAAGTGCAATCGGTTATGTTAGGGGTGTCCTGCAACAACAGGTTTTCTGTAATTGTTTCGGTTTTGATAACAAAACCAAAACCGAACCGAATTTTTGGTTAACCACCCATCTCTAGTTAGAAATCACTTTTGAGAAACAATTTGGCACTGTACTAGTTAATACTCTCTGGTGGAGAGCGGTGGCTTAGTAGGTAGAGGTGCAGGCTGCAAGCCGAGAGGTCCTCGATTCGAATCCCACCTACGGCAACCGCGTTGTGTCCCTGGGCAAGACACTTCACCTCCATTGCCTGTGTGGGGGCATGGTTCCGTTGTGTACTAAGGCGTACTGCACATCGATGGTGCACTTGTCTTCAACCAATCATAACCCTGCTTGTGTGGAGTTAGTATGTTGGGGAGCTGACAGTTGCTCGCCATTGCTCGGTGGTTCTCTCCTGGTACTCCGGCTTCCTCCACCCGTAAAACTGTAATGGTGATGATTAGCCATTGTGCATAAATATGTGACCTTAAACACCAATAAAAGAAATAAATAAATACTCTGGTTATTTATGATTGTCATAACTTAAGACATGTGAACCCTTTGGTCTCCAACAGCAGTCAGGACAAACTCTTCCAAACCATAATTGATCTTAGTTTCACTTATCTCAGTGCAAATACACATGCAGCCTGGATTACTCAACAGGTAGAGTACTAAATTATTTTTGGTCAACACTCTCTGTTAATATATGTCTTTGCCTTGTTACAATTTATGGCAGAGTGCCTTTTGGCACTCTTCCATAAATTGTAACAGTGCAAATCCTTAGGGACTAAATAATTTCACTTTGAGGATAATATTAAGCACTTCCACTGAGTCTAAAGCCTTTAAGTTGCAGTGCTGCTCTGAAGAATAAATGTTCCAGCACTATCAGTTAACTAAAACGGTTTAGTCTACTAGTCTTCAGAAAATGTTGTAAATAGGCCTTGTGTTCAGGCCCAGAATTCACAGCAGCTCCCTGAATATCAAAATCACTTTTAAGGCTCTGCAAAGTGCTTCATGTTATATATGGTTTCTGTAAATCCTGGAAAAATGAGTTGTTGGTAGGCTCTCGCAAACTTTATTATCATATGATGGCATTGGTATAGATAAGCAATATTTTCTTTGGGGGAGGGTAAAGCATGTCTTCACACAGCGATGACCTATGCAGAACACATCGCAGAGGGAAAATACGAGAGAGTTGGGAAATTAGGAGAGCTCAATTTTTTTATTTTTTTTTAATAAAATTCTTGCTTGAGGAAGTAGTATACATAGTCTTGTGAAAAAGTCAGAACAAGTCAGGCTTTAAAATTCAGCCCTCTTTGCAGTGTGAAAGTCTGAGCTCAAATCATAGTAATTATGTTCAAAATGTGTGGAGTTTGAAAACAAAATTGTCAATTTCTGCAATTTATTAGGGTTTAAGAACATTTTAACAGCCAAAGTCATATCGTGTCAGTGACCGTTTTATGGGTGGAGGAAGCCGGAGTACCCGGAGAGAACCACCAAGCAACAATGCTCAGCTGCCAGCTCCCCAACATTAGTGCTGCCGCGGTTAAGACTTTTTTCTGACCGGTTAACCAGCGTGTTTGACCGTGGTTAACCGTATTTAAGGTACCTATATTTGTAGTGTGTTCTTGCTTCAACTGTAACTATTATATCGGGCCGGCCAATGTTATTTACATTTACCATAAATAATAATAAAGAAGTATTCTATTTAGTCATTGTTGTTCAATCACCCATGTGTTTACATCAGTGCGTGTAACGGAAATCAACAGGTTTTTGGGGCCAATATGGATGAAACCATAAAAAATACAAAATCATCATTACAACAAAGAAAAAATAAATAATAACACATTAAATGTTTGCCAGCAATACCTGGAGAGACATATTTATTTATTCCATGAACTCCAATTCACTGATGTGTAATGTCCGGTTATAAATTACTCACACGTGCACCAGGTAAAGTTAGTTTCAATAGCACCAACAATGCTTAAGTGGGACAACAATTTGAAAATAATTTGCGCTGTAACCTGCGCATTTGTTGTATTTTTATTGGTTTTTCCGGAACGTTCTCGCATTCCGGAAAAAACAACTCAATCACAATAACTCCGCAGGTTACAGCGCAAATGGTGCTCTGATTCTGAAACTATGAAGCTTCAGTCACAAATGAGCGTTGGATTTTCTTGACAGGGATGAAGACATTGTGGTGATAAGCAAACAACGAAAAACAAATAATTGCGAGTACTTTTTAAATCTTTAATAATAATATTCCTTTATTCTTTTATCTTATTCACCATGTGGTAACTCGTGAAAACTTACCATTTCCATTGCATCCCAGACTGCCCCAAATTGGCAAAACGAAACTTGCAACTAATTCTTTTTGACTGCATATATTTAAAAATGGGGGTACTACCCAACATCGTAACTCCGCACTGCAGCACAGGCAGTTTTAGATTGGTTGAAGACATTTGCACTATAAACGTGCAGTACGCCTAAGTACATGGCGTCATAGTGCCCCCAGGTGGACAATCAGGGTTAAGTGCCTAGCCCAAGGACACAACGTGGGAGTCTGAATCGATCGCTCTGACGGTCACCCATCCAAGGACTAACCGGGCTCAACGCTGCTTAACTTCAGTGATCTGATGAGAACTGGTTACAGCAACGCCACTGTGCCCCCGTCAAATTCTGCAATGCCTCATCCAGAATTTAGTGACAGTGTCAAATTATTCAACACAGCTAATTAAAATAAGTGGTCATATGATATGGGTTTATTGTAAAATGCAAATTGATATATTTCAATCATTCAGTTTGTGAATCATACAGGGTAAATCTGGTTGATTTGTTGTATAGAAGATTAAACTTAATGTGTATGGCCCCACATAGTAGATCTTCTGTTTCTCAGGCCATTTTTTGTAAAATTGCATGTGGGCATGCGGTTTTGTATTTTATTTTTAGTCCGGCCTGAAATTCAAGATGGCCGCTAGCAGCCATTTTGTACAAAATTAGGAGCAATCAGATTTTTGCACAGAACATCCATATGAAAGTGCTGATTTGAATAATTGTTTGTGTGAATGTTTAGTACCATGAGATACATCACATATAATACAGGTTTTTTCCTCGAGCGTAAATTATGCCAATTAGACTAACTTTGATCTATTTAGTGTTACGTTCAGCACTGTAACTGCAAATGCCAATTCGGCTCAGGCTATAGGCCATATTTATGAACCGATCTTTACGAAACTTCTTGGATATCTTTTTGTGTCGTTGCTGTGTCACATACTATACATGTACATGCCTTACACAAGTTGAGCTACAGTGTCATTGACACTTTCATTTATTTTTGTGATTATTTCTTTGCCATCAAAAGTTCATGTTCTTGGTGTGTTTTATGTTTTAGGCCTCATAATCTACAGAATAGCATGGGTGGTGGTGTATTTTGTCCTTTTGAGTGCAAGAAGGCTTTGCAATGCTAAAGCATTGCAAAGCCTTCTTGCACTCAAGGGACAGATTTATCAATTTTATTAACTTGGGTAAAATATCAGACATAGACCATTTAGTTTTTAGTTTTTTAAACTTTGCATTGATTATAAAAAGAGAGCATGTGGCAGTCAAAAGGACCATGCAGAAGGCCATGAGAAACAACTTTTTTAGGCCCATTCAAAACTAGATTTATTTGTGATGCAGGGAAACACTGTACCAAACCATGGTTGGTTGAGTGATTCCATGTTTGCTGTTGTGACCAAATTAGATCAAGCTGAAGGCCTGAAAGTCCTTGAAATTGCATGAAGTTTAGTTTTGTAAATGTTTTAGAACCAAGCTTATCTTTTGTTTCAAATCGCCTTTCATCTTGTTGATGAATATAGCTTTTGAAACTCTTTTCATTTTAATTTATTTCTGTTTACAGGGAAATATGCTCAGGTGACCAACAACCCAGAAAATGATGGATGTATCAATGCGGTATTGCTTGTCTGAATTCTGCAGTGTGAGGAATGAGTTGTAAAATGTGTTCTTATGATCTTGGTCATTTTCATCAACCCCATTCAGGTCTTCATTTAAAAGATAACAAAGCAAAAACTACTAATTAAAAATAAATTACATCTTTGGGTGTGAAGATCATGTCAAAGAAGTCATGGGTTCTTGTTTGGGGTGATGATAGAATTAGATGATATCGTGTTTGAAAGATTGCGTTGCTGGTTCACAGTCTATTCAGCTCCTGGCTGGTTCAGTGTTCTATTAACCCTTCACCTAACAAATCGACCACATTGCCTGCAAATTTTATAAATTGAGCAGTTGAAAAAAAAAATTTCAACAGTTTTGACAAAAGCCATATCATGTGACCTTTCATTGGAACGTGCTCATAGAGCGTTCCAATGAGGGGGTGACTTAATATGGTCTTGTTGATATTTGGGGGGAAATTTGAGAGGAAAAATATTAAAATGACAAATTTTGATATTGAGTGCTTGGGGTAGTGGGTTTACCCTTTATTCAACAAATTTAATGATTAACCTTTACCTAATGAATTGGCTGCATCCGCTTACTAATTTACAAAGTGGGCAATTAAAAAAAACAAAATGAGGGTATACCAGTTACTCCAAGGAAGAGACTGGAGGATAAGCCAGCTGGAATGTTATCAGACTGTTAACTGATTGATAATTTTACCATCTTATGGCCAAAAGTGAAGGTTTCCTGGTTTAATCATGTATTGGTAGTCATCCATCTATTATCATTTGTTTCATGTTTATCATGGTGAACTGAAATAAAGTATCAATGATTTGTTGATTTTTTGAATAAATAAATAAAAAATTCAAGAATTACAGCTTTGTTTATATTTCATAATAAAATGACCCTTCAAGCCCAATTTAGTTTAAACTATATTTGTTTCCAAACTTAACCCTTTCCGACCTTTATGACCTTAGAACATGTGCTGTTAATATGCCATCATGGGAGGTCCTGTTGACATCAGACAAATTAGGTAGGCAGTGGTTTTGAGTCATGCCTTGGCTGCCTGATAAGGCAGCCAAGCCTTTACTAGAAATCGCTGCTAAGCCACTGGATGGATAGAGGCTGTGGTAATTCAGGACACTTGTCCAGGTCCTCAAGTGTTAAGCTTGGCACATACAGATTATTATCACAGTCACTGATCTGATGTTCTGGAATCTGTTGAGTTGATGAGAGCAGATCAGTCATATCCCATGCACGAGCCACCAAAGGTGACGTGTGGGATACGGTTGATCTGATCTCATCAGTGAGATGGAATACAGAACACCAGATCAGGTTTTGTCATAATAATCTCTTTCTTATATACCTTTACCAGGGCTTGCCTTGAGTCGGGGCCGATCGGCCCTGGCCCCGAGATGGTCTCGAGAGGCCCCTTCTCAGGGCTTTTTTTTCGGCTCCGACTTTTTTTTCTGTCTTGGCTCCCGAAATCTCAGTGTTGGTAGATTTGGGCAACAAAATTTTTCGAGATTAATTTTTCCATTCAAGTCTCATTCACGCAAGTGTGATTACAATAGAAGCAGCAAATAACAGATAAAATAATAATACAAACTGTTTTTGTCTGATTCGAATTAACATCCACCTAAATCCACATGAAAACTGAGAAAATCCGAAGATTAAACAAACAAAAAAACAAGCACATTTACGAGACTTCGAAAGCACACTTGTCAACTAATGGGGGAATTCCCTTCAATCCCACAATACTATGCGCGGATACATCCGATCCTAACATCTGAATAAATGCAACACTAGACACAGAAACTGCCATCAAAATAAATGGACGAAATAAAATAAAATGTGTACCTGTGTCTATGTGGAGAGGTGGGAGGAGGGGGGGGGGGGGCGCATAACCCGCATTCCATTTCTGAAATATCCAAAGCTGTGGGGAATTTTCATAGATTGAAATTATTTAAATGGTAAACTGAAATGGGTTTTTTTTTCAATTTTTTTCTTTGAGACAACCCTTGCATCGAAAATACACACCCCACAATATGTACGAAACGTCCTAAAATTTTATCAACAAAAAATCTAAAATGTCTATGTACGAAACGTCCAGCACCCACATGATGGGTCCAAGTCGTTTTGTCCCCGGGATGATTCGTCCCCTAACATAGTGGGATGTTTCGTCCTCGAGACACTGACAGAGTGGGATGTTTCGTCCCCTCCCAAAGATGAAACGCCCACTTGAATAGCAAATCATTAAGATGATATGGGATGTTGGATTTTTTTCATGATGTAACAAGACATGATCACATCCTTGGAAATGGTTTGCAAACCAGTTTTGATGATACACATCACTTGTTCACATTAAGTTGTGGATTTGTTTTTGCCTAAAAACATCTAGGTAGATAAGAAACACATTCCACTGGAATGTGTTTTTTATCTACCTAGATTTTTTTTTTTCTAAGCAAAAGCAATCAACGAACGTCTCTATTGGAAAGAATGTAACAACATAAAATTACCCCAAAAGGCCCTGACCTCAATATCTGGGGGACTTTTTTCAGGCCCCCAGCAGGCCCCCGACCTCAACATCTGGGGGATTTTTTTTTAGGCCCCGACCATTTTACTAAAGGCAAGCCCTGCTTTACAAATAAATGGTGTAGTAAATACAAAATGTCATCTCAAAACATCAATTATTGATGAAAGTGTCAAACTTGTCATAAACTTTACTTTCACTGGGATGATTTTTCTCAAAACTTCACATGCATGGAGCCTATGAGCATTAGATGTGCCATATACTTTTTCAGGTCAGAAGGTCAAATATTGTGGTAGCTGTTGAGAACATGACTTTAACTGGGACGATTGCTGTGTAACTTCACATGCATTTAACCTATGGGCATTAGATGTGCCATGTACTTATTCAGGTCAGAAGGTCAAATATTGTGGTAGTTGTTATTAAAAATGGATTTTTGCACATACATATGTTTCCAGATGAAAACTTGAGTTTCCCCTGGTCATTTGTTATGAAATATAACATACAGGGTTTAGATGTGCTATTGACTTTTCCAAGTCAGAAGGTCAAGTATTGGGATGTTACCAAAAAAAAATTGTGTATAAATTTGTTTCCCGATGAGAACTTGCATTTCGTGGGTTGATTATTTTGAAACTTCAAATACTTTAGCCACAGGTACAGGTAGCCTGTGGTTGTTAGATGTGCTGTATACTTTTTCACATAAGATGGTCAGATATTGGGGTCACTGTAACTAAAAATAGATTTTTGTGCATAAATTTGTTTCTGGATGAGAACTTAATTTTTTGGAGCCAATGGTTATGGAACTTAACACACATGTTAGCTATAGGTGTAAGATGTGCTGTATACTTTTTCAAGTCATCAGGTCGAATATTGGGTTCACTGTTACTATAAATAGCTTTCAATGCATAAATTTGTTTCCTGGTGAGAACTCAAGTTTCAATGGGACCATTGTTGTGAAACTTCACATGCATGTAGCCTTTGGGAATTAGATGTACAGTAGAACCCTGTTAATTGAATAGACACTTTCTTTGCCAATGAAAAATATTCAATTAACAGGAGTATTCAATTAACAGGGACTTGTCATTTTCCTGTATTCTAGAGGTAAACTTTGCATTTGTTCTATTAAATCTTGTTTGACAGAGCTCCATGAGCTCTGTCAAACAAGATATAATAGATTAAAAGTCCTGTATTGGATGTACTGAGACCAAATAGGTTTATAAACAAAGGAAAACTGGGGAGAGTCAGGGTAATTTCTCAACAGGTTTCAAGATATTTTATTCAATTAACAGGCGTATACTCTTTAGCCTATATTCAATTAACCCTTTACCTAACAAATCGCCCGCATCTGCATAATTTTCAAATTGAGCAGTTGAAAGTTGTTTTTTTTTATAATATTTCAAGAAAACCATATCATGTGACCCCTCATTGGAGCGATCTTGATGAGCTCATTCCAGTGAGGGGTCACATGATATGGTTTTGTTGAAAATTTTTGAAAAAGTTCAAAAAATAGTAATTAAAATACTAAATTTTGATATTCTCTGCATTGGGTAAAGGGTTAATGGGTCAAATTTGTACTGGAGATATGAGAAATGGTTTTGTGTTGGGAAATTATATTCAGTTAACAGGGTTATTCAGTTAAGAGATATTCAATTAATTGGGCTCCACTGTACCATATACTTTTTCTGTTCAGAAGGTCAGATATTGTGTGGTAGATGTTGAGAATTTGTGTTTTGCTAGGATTATTGTGGAACTTCACATGCATGTAGCCTATGGGCATTAGATGTGCCATATACTTTTTCAAGTCAGATATGTGATAGCTCTTACTAAAAATAATTTTTTGCACATAATTTGTTTCCAGATGAGAATTTGCTTTTCCTGGGTTCATTATTTTGAAACTTCACAAACTTTAGGTTCAGGTGTTGTATCTGCTGGAGTCTTGTTCTGGTTAGAAGGTAAAATTTTGCTTGGTCCACTTGTTATGAAACTTCATACAAATGTTACCTATACATGTAAATATGTAGTACAGTGGAACCCTGTTAATTGAACAGCCACTTTGCCAATGAAAATTATTCAATTAACAGGAGTATTCAATTAACAGGGAGGATTTCACTTTCCTGTGTTCTGAAGATAAACTTGGCATTTATTCTATTATATCTTGTTTGAAAGAGCTCCATGAGCTCTGTCAAACAAGGTATAGTAGATTAAATGCCTGTATTGGATGTACTGAGGCCAAATAGTCTATAAACAAAGAAAAACTGAGGAGAATCAGTGTTAATTTCACGAAAGGTTACAAGATTTTTTATTCAATTAACAGGAGTTTACTCTTTTACCTATATTCAATTAACAGGCCAAATTTGTACTGGAGGTATGGAAAATGGTTTGTATTGGGAAATTATATTCAATTAACAGGGTTATTCAGTTAAGAGATACCCAATTAAGTGGGCTCCACTGTATAGCTTTTCAGGGCAGAAGATCAAATGTGTAAATGAAAACTTTACTTCCCCTGGGCTATAGATTCCCATGGCCCCATTTTAGTAGGACCTTTACTATGATTATGCCATGCAGGAAGAGATTTTGGGTTTGGAACTAGATTGGAAAGTACCCTTCAGTAACAGAGGACATACAAAAGCACTAAAAACTATACAGTTTTGAAATTGCAAAGCAAATTTGCAGAAGTCATCCAACGAAGCACAGCCAACGCCAAAGTGCTCAACAACGAAGGGAAGGTGTCTAACACCCTGTCACATACTAAGCCGCTCAATAAATCGTACCCCATCGTTCGTTTTTAATTAAATGTGTCGAAAATCGGCTAAACATTGAAGTGACATAAAAACAATAAAATGGCAGGAAATCAAAAAAAAAAATAAAAAACAGCTATCTCTTTATTTTCTGAGCTCTACAATTAGGGGTACTTGTATCTCAAACAGAGCTGTGTATAATCAATCTTTGATGATTTCAGGCATTTAACAGTTTTCCCAACGCATATGATATCAAAATTTAATACTCTAAATATTATTGTTTTTTAATTTTTGCTAAATTTTTTTACAAAATCATATCATGTGACCCCTCCCCTCCCTGCCCTCCCCCCCCCCCCCCCCCCCAATGAGCTTGTTTCAATGAGGTGTCGCATGATATGGTTTTGTTGAAACTGCTCAATTTGTAAATTATGTGGGTGGAGGTGGCCACTTCGTTAGATAAAGGGTTAAACAGTGTTATGAGATTCCACAGAAGCAGTATGGTCATCCTGTTGGAATAATACTGTCTTTTTATTTCATTGATGTCACGTCAATGAGTCTCCATGCCTTTTCTGAAAAAAGTGTGGTTTCATTTTCAAACATCATTTGGCTTTTTCCTGTGGAAAGGACATTTGTTTTTCTACGGATTATTAATTTTTTTGGTTCCACACATTTTGTCTATAAGATTCTAAAGCCATTTTCGAACCGATTTTGCACATGCATAGAGGGGCACAAAATCTAAAAATGTACCCAAGCGGAATTTTCGATTTTGCCCTTCCTTTGCCAAAATCGGCAAAAACTGTCAAAATTAGAGTTTATCATCACTTTCTCAAAACGCATCTGCTAGATTTTTTTTTAAACATTCATCACTGTTAGACCTGTCTGTGACATACAAGAGATATTGGGCTCAGCGTTTGTTAATCTTCCACCAGCTGCTAAACATCGAAACTTTGATAAAATGGGCTGTTTTCGGCACACACAGCACCCAACGTGCACTCGAGAGATAAACATAACTTCCTTTGTTGGAAGCTGAATTCACCAAGGATCATTATTTTTGTAAGTAATTAGGGTATTCAAACAACTCTATGTTAAGACAGATACCCCTTAAAAGCTTAAAAATTCATGTTTTCTGTTGGTTTCTCTAAACACATCTTATAGAGTTTCAAGAAAAATTGATCATTTGCAGGTCTTGGTGTGACATTCCAAGTTGCATGGACAAAATATTCCGGTAAGTATGTGTTAACCCTCCACGGGCTGCCAAACGTTAAAATTTTAATAAAATGGACTGTTTTTGGGACACCAACAGCAACTAACTGGTACAAGAGAGATAAACATAACTTCTTTTATTGGAAGTGGAATTTACCAAAGATCATTTTTTGTAAGTAATAAGGGTATTCAGAAATCCACGTATTAACTCGTTTTGGGCTGGCTAAAGACAGATATCCACCAAAAGCTTAAAAATTCATGTTTCCTGCAGATTTCTCTGAACGAGTCTTGTAGATTTTCAAGATAAATTGGCCATTCGCAGGTCTTGGTGTGACATTACAAGCTTCATGGATAAAATATTCGGGTGAGCATTTGTTTATCCTCTACAGGCTGCTAAACAACAATATTTTGATAAAATGGGCTGTTTTTTTGGACACAAAACAGCACCCAATGGGTATGTCACAGATAAACATAGCCTCTTTTTATTGGCCCCAGAATATATGGGGGATAAACCAAGCCTTAACCCTGTTTTGAGAGATTAAAGGGGACAGTCCTTCAGAACTTAAAATTCACATTTTCTGTGGATTTCTTCAAGTGTTTCTTACAGATTTTCAAGAAAAAATAGACTCTTGTGAGGGACTGTGGCAAGCATTCATTAACCCTCAATAAGCTGGCAAGCAAAAAAATTTTTAGATAAATTTGAGATATAGTGGGCTGTTTTCAAATAGCCACAGCACTCAAGAGGTATGTGGCAAACAAACATAACTCCTTTTGTCAAACATACATGTAGAGCTCTCTGACGCCAATATTGATATCAACCTTCTCCACCAATAATGATGATTTTAACCTAAACTTTCTTTTTGTCAAATTGAGTCATTTGAGACTACCATACCCACCTTTCTCAGGACATCAATAAAGGTACTTTAGTGATACAGTTAAAAATAATTCTTCGGACACTATGGGGGCACGATAAATCATGGAATCTCATCTGGAAAAGCCTATGAGTCTCCAGAATCCAGGTTTAATGATGAATTTATATCATAGTGTTGATGAAATGTGGCATACAGTATGTGAGAGAGGGGCTAATTTAGCTCTATATTTCTACGTCAGTGGGTGGAAGAAATTTTTACATTAATTGTTATAACCAATGGGTTACAGAGTAGAAAAACCTACTGGGAGCAGTACTAATTTTTGGGGGGCTCACTTCCCACTGGTTAGACACCTTTCTTTTAACTGGTAGAGTGCTGAATTATTTTTTGGTTATCAGAATTTATTCACATGTCTTTGCTTTATTGGAGTTTATGGGAGAGTGTCCACACTCTCTCATTCATTGTAACTAGAAAAATCCTTACAGACTAAATAATTTTACTTCACAGATAGTATGAAACATATCTGGTGAGTATGAACCCATACGTTACAGCACGCATACTTCTGAATAAAGCCCAAATTTGGGCTTCCTGCACCGGACCAGATAAAGAACATATTTTCCTGTTTTTGACTCAGTAGAAGCCAAAAGTTGAATTGATTTTTTTATCACATGAAATAGGTCAAATGTATTATTTGGGGGGGGGGGGGGGGGGGGGGGGGGGGGGGGGGGGGGGGGGGGGTAATTATAATTAAATATTTGAGAAGCAGTGCTTGTTTACTGTGGTAAACAAGCTCTGTTTTACTGGTAAAATAGGACCCAGTCACCATTGCCTGAGGTGGAAGTCCTCTAAAATGGGTAATATGGGTTTAAATGATTGGCTGGACTTTACATTATATGCATGATGCAGTCACGATTAGCCATTGCACAGACTTTAACCCTTCAGCTAACATGAAAAGCAGACAACACTTCAATTCTTTAATAACTAATTTTTTTTCAGTTTTTGTCTCAAAAACATAGGTTATGTCCGTTATGGCCACCACTCATTGGAACGAGCTCGATGAGCTTGTTCCAAAGAATGGCCATAACCTATTTTTTGAGACAAAAAATGAAAATTAATTTGCGATTTTTGAGAATAGCGCTAGCTGGTTTTTGGCCATTACATTGGGTAAAGGGTTAAACACCAATAAATAAATAAAAACCCACCTTGAAAAGTTGCCTGATGCAATCTCCTAAACTAAGCAGCCTTGAAAAAAATTGTTTTAACCCTTTACCTAACATGGAAAGCAGATGACACTTGCAAAAAAATTCTTGAATAACTAATTTTTAGCTTAACTTGACAATATCAAATTAAGCTATTGTCATCACGCGTGCGGAAGTCTTTTAGTCTGTTCACATTTTCCTTTAGCACAGGCTAAACCCTGCAGTTCTTATCCGATCGTCACAAAATTTCATATACAGGTTTGGGGGTCATGTCCAGATGAGGCCGTCCCCTTTTGCTCACAATTGGTCAACTGTGATGGCTGCCCGAGCCCAAACCCGAAAACCTTTAGCAAAGTCTACAGATTGTATTTATGAAGGGATTTCATTGTAACTTGGTAGGATGCATCTGTATAATAACTAAATGAGAACGTCCCCTTTCGGTCATGATCTGTCAACTGTGATGGCTGCCCAAGCCAGAAACCCAAAAACTCTTAGCACAGTCTGCAGGGCATATGTAGTATGGAGGCATTTCATTGTAACTTGGTAGGATGACTCTGTATGATGTCTGGATGAGAACTTCTCCATTTGGAAGCGGTCTGTCAACCGGGACGACTGCCCAAGCCCAAAACCCGAGAAACTTTAGCACAGCCTTCAGGGTGTATTTATGGAGGGATTTCATTGTAACTTGGTAGGTTGACTTCATATAATGTCTAAATGAGAACGTCCCCTTTTTGTCGCGATTGGTCACTGTGACGGCTACAGGGGCCCGAAGCCCGAAAACCTTTTAGCACAGTCTACAGGTCATATTTATGAAGGGATTTCATTGTAACTTGGTAGGATGACTCCAGATAAAGCCCAGATGAGAACTCACCTTTTGGTCGCAACCATTCAACCATGATGGCTGCCTGAGTCCAATACCCGAAAAAAATTTAGCACAGACTACAGGTCGTATTTATGAAGAGATTTCATTGTAACTTGGTAGGATGACTCAGTATAATGTCTAGATGAGGACATCCCCTTTTGAATTCAATCGGTCAATGGTGCATCGGTGAACCCCGTAAACCTTTAGTCTACAGGCCATATTTATAAAGGGATTTCATTGAAACTTGATAGGATGACTCGTTTTGGAATAATTTCACTGTAACATGGTAACTTGACATACATTAACTATGAGGGTCACATACATTAACTATGAGGGCCACATTAACCTACCCCTCAATTCTTTAGTACAATCTACACCTCATATTGTTTTATTGAAAACATAGCATTCAGGGAACAAAAATTAACATATTCCCAATTATCACAATTCTTGTCTTATTTCATAATCCTTTCATAAACTGTGAACATTATCCTTTTCACCAAACACAACACACAGACAAGTTAATCTGCAGTGTCATTGACACTTTCATTTTCATTTTTGTTTTTTTTTTGTCACAAAAACATAGGTTATGACCCCTCATTGGAACGAGGTTGACAAGCTCGTTCCAATGAGGGGTCATAACCTACGCAAAGCGTAACATCATGCACCTGGATCAGAAGAACTATCTACTTGAATCTTACTACTTATGTGACATCCCTTTCCAGGAAGTCAACAGCATCAAATACTTGGGCATACACATAACACCTGTCCTAACCTTCGCTAGAATAAACACATCTTTGAAACCTGTAATAAAGCAAACCCTGTCACCGGCCTTCTGAGACGAAACCTATACTGCTGTGATAGTAAGGTGAAGGAGCAGGACGGTATGTCGAAAATGCATAATGTCGTCATTGAGGGACATGGACTCTTCGTCGGATGACAACTTCGCCGAAGTAGACACTTCGCTGAGGTCGCAATTCGCCGGATTTTAAAAAAAAAATGTTTAAATGGTTTAAAATTAGATATTTGGGGTTCAAATCTGTTTCTGTATCTGTATATTTTCCAACGCATGAGCTTAACTTGCAAAAGTGGCATCGTAGAAAGCTATGACGTGTCAGATGTTTTATCACATGCACTTTCCTCCTACAAGTTTAGAGCATTCCAGTCCCAGATTGTTTGTACGGAGAAAGAGTTTTTATATTGTTGTGAGTTTGCTCTAGCTGGCTCGAATGGTCTTGAGTTAATACACTTGTGCGAGTCCACGATGTTTGTAGAGCAAAACCCAGGGAACTTCTTTGCTTTTATTTGTCTCCCTGGTCTTCTGTGTTTTAGTAGGTCATGTGTCTCGATAGCTGCTAAATCGCCCTCAACCACCTGGCTGAAAAGGTTGATTCTATGCTTTCTTCGTCTTTCTTGGAGGGTGTCTAATTTTAGCTCGGCAAGCATGTTGGTAAATGCACCTTTTCTTCTGTCTCCATAATTGTTGGATATAAATCTTGCCGCCCCGCGTTGCACTTTTTCCAGGGTGTTTATTTCGCCTATGGATCCCATATTTCCGCTCCATATTCCAACATTGATCTTACCATTGACTCATATGCTTGTTGTTTGCATTTCCTGTCTGTTTGTCTCTGGTTCCTTCTGAGAAATCCTAGGGTACTGTTCGCGTTTTTTGCTGCCTTGTTGGTGTGGGAGCTCCAGCTGAGGTCATTGCTGAATCAAAGTCCAAGGTACGGATTTTCTGAGACATTCTGCAGGATATGGTTGCATAGTTGGTAGATATGCGACGACTTGCTTTTGATGGAAATGACGTAGCATTTGCTCGCATTGAATCGCATGCCCCAGTTTTCTGCCCATTTTTCCAGTGCTTGGAGGTCCCGCTGTAATGCTATGTCGTCCGATTGATGTTTTATCGGTTAGTATAGTAGACAGCCATCTGCGAATAAGCGAACCTGTGATGTGACTGTCAGCGGCAGGCCGTGTATGTGTCAGAGAAATAGTAGTGGTCCTAGCACTGTGCCTTGTTGTATGCCAGATTCAACCGGGGCACTGGTCAAAAATTCTCCATTGAGTACTATCTCAAGTTTCGTTGGTTAAGAAGGTTTCAAGACAGTGGTGAATCGACCCAGTTATGCCGTAGTTTTGAAGTTTGTGGATGAGACGTCCATGTGGTACTGTGTCGAGGGCCTTTGAGAAGTCTAAAATGATGACATCAGTTTTGGGTGTTGGTTTCAAAAGCTTCTGCAAGTTCATGAGTGACGTTTACTAGTTGGGTGACGCAAGAGTGGCCAGATCGGAATCCATGATTTTTGTCTATCAAAATGTTATTTTCCAACAAATGGTTCCCAATGTGTCTGCAGATGATATGTTCTAGGATTTTACATGCAACGGATGTGAGGGAAACTGGTCTGTAGTTTTCTGGGAGGTGAACGTTCCCCTTTTTGTAGATGGGTGATATGCTGGCGTTCAGCCAGGCTTCTGGAAGCGTTCCAGTGTCTAGTGATTTTGGGAAAATGGCAGTCAGTGCTGGGTCCAGGATGCCTGCTCAGGACTTCAGTACTATATTTGGTGTGCCAGCAGGACCCGGTGCTTTTGATGGTTTGATGTCCTTTAGTAGTTTGCAGACTTCTTCTGATACTTTGATTTCTTGCATGTATTTAACGTCAATTTTTCCGACAGCTGGGAGTTGTTGTTTGATGTTTTCTTTTGTGAAGACAGACCGAAACTGTTCATTTAGGATGTTTGTTTTTAGTGTGCTGTCTGTTGTCAATATTGTTCCGGATTTTATCGGTGGTATACCTGTCCTATCCTGGCGTTTGGATTTTATATAGCTCCAGAATGGCTTTGAGTTCTTATCTGACACGCCTTTCTTCACTATTTCATTGACGTAATTATTTTCTGCCTTCCTTGCTTCCGCTCTTCAGATACTTTGGTGTTTTCGATATGCGGTCCATTCTCCCTTCATCAGCTTAAACTGACAAAATCCAGATAAGCTATTGCCATCACACGTGCGGAAGTCTGAGTCTGTCAGCCTGTTTACATTTACTTTGGCACAGGCTACACCCTGTAGTTCTTGTCCGATCATCACGAAATGTCATATGCAGGTTCGAGGTCATGTCAAGATGAGGACAGCTCCTTTTGATCGCGATCGGTCAACCGTGACAGCTGCAAGAGACCGAAACCCAAAAACCTTTAGCACAGTCTACAGGTCGTATTTATGAAGGGATTCCATTGCAACTTGGTAGGATGACTGTATAATGTCTAGATGGGAACGTCCCCTTTTGGTCACGATCGGTCAACCCTGACGGTTGCGAGAGCGCAAAACCCGAAAACATTTAGCACAGTCTACAGGTCGTTGTATTTATGAGGGGATTTCATTGTAACTTGGTAGATGACTTTATATAATGGCTAGATGAGAACGTCTCCTTTTGGTCGCGAGCGGTCAACCATGATGGCTGCGAGAGCCCGAAACCGGAAAACATTTAGCACAGTCTACAGGTCGTATTTATGAAGGGATTTCATTTATACCTTGGCAGGATGACTCCATATGATGTCTAGATGAGAACGTCCCCTTTTGGTCGCTGTCGGTCAATCGCGAAGGCTACGCATGCCCGAAGCCCGAAAACCTTTGACACAGTTTATAGGTCGTATGTATGAAGGGATTTTATTGTAACTTGGCAGGATGAATCTCTATAATGTCTAGATTTGAATGTCCTATTTTGGCCATGATCGGTCAACCGTGGCAGCCGCACAGGCACGTGTCCTAGGTTTGTTTAGCATAGTTTACAGTTCATATTTATGAAGCAATTTCATTGTAACTTGGAAGCATAACTTGGTATGATGTCTAGATGAGACTATCGTGTTTTTGGTCACGATCAGTCAGCCGGTACCGCCACATGGTCACTTGACCTAGCTTCCTTTAGCACTGCTTACAGGTTGTTTTATGGAGGGATTTCATTGTAACTTGGAAGGATAACTTGGTATATCTAGATGAGACTATCCTATGTTGGTCATGATTGGTCAACCACGACCGTCAAACCGCCACGTGAACTAGATTCCTTTAGCAAAGTCTACGAGTTATATTTATGAAGGGATGTCATTGTAACTTGGTAGGATGACTCGTCTTGGAATGATTTTATTGTAACTTGGTAACTTTGGTTGACATACGTTAACTGTTAGGGCCACATCATCCCAGGTCTTAATTCTTTAGTACAGCCTACACTCAAATTATTCTTATTGAAAACATAGCATACAGGGAACAGAAATTAACATATTCTCAATTATCACAATACTTGTATTATTTCATAATCCGTCAAGTTAAGCTACAGTGTCATTGACAGTTTATTTTTGCTTTCCTATGCTGCCTCGCTTCCTTTTTCACCATGAGCTTGATTTTTCTCGCCAGCCATGGCAAGTCGTTTCTTCTTCGCCGGGTTATTGTTGGAACATGAAATTCCACCGTAGATTTTATTGCGTCTCTCAGATGTATCCATAATTCATTTCGGCTGACTTGTTGCGACGAAGATATGGTTTCCTTCACTGCGGGTTTAGATCTTCGTCAATATCTTTCCACGGTGTCTTCCCACTAGACCAATTCCCTTTAGACCAATTCCCTTTAGGCCAATTCCCAAAAGACCAATTCCCCTTAGACCAACTACATACTGTTATTGATTAAGGGTTAATTAAGGATAATAAAGAAAACATTTATTTATAAAAGTCTGCCCAACATCTATAAAATATCAACAAGCCAGAAAATGAGCAGACTATCATCTGAAAAATGAGGTCCCCAGAGGGTGAATTTGGTGATGCTACCCTGCACAGCAGGGCAGCATCACTAAATTTACCCTCAGTGAACCTCAACTGAATCAAGGTCTAAAACATAAACAGAAAGCGGTACCCAGAGGATAAACTGGCCCACTGTATAGGATAGCATCAGCAAATTCACCCTCTGGGGACCTCATTCTGCAAATGACAGACTGCTTATTTTCAGTCTTGAATATCAATAATATAAAACACATTTATAAATATTTATAAACATATCAAATTATTGATATAGAATTATTTTGAAAGTAGAACACACCAGTTGGTCTACGGGGAATTTGTCTTTTGGGAATTGGTCTCGAGGGAATTGGTCTAAAGGGAATTGGTCTAGTGGGAATGAATCCTTTCCACTTGGCCCTTTTGAAGATGAATGATTTCCTTTCTGAGCGTTGGTTATATGTTGGTATTGGTAAGCAGTCTGTGACAATCATTTCGTGATCGGAAATCCCTGGTGCGTTTGTTGATTATTTAATGACTGATGGGTTGTTAGTTATTACCAAGTCTAGTAAATTTGACCCCCTTGTTGGTTCCTCGTGTATTTGTGTGAGCCCCATTTTGATAGAGGTTTGCAACCGTTTCTTGAACTTCTTTCTCTGATGCCCCTTTTCTAACTGTCATGCTATCACAGTTGATGTCTGGACAGTTGAAATCCCCGCCGATGATGAAGGAGTTCGAGGTGATTTGAGGGCCATGATTGATTTTTTCAGCTCACTGATGTGTCACATTTCACGATGTGGTATGTGGAAACATCCTATATGTATGTCCTTTCCCCCTTGGATGGAGAGTTTAATCCATTCTATTTTGTAGTCTTTTGTAAGCTACTCCTCGATCCTTTCTACTGTTATCAGGTCGTCACGTGCTGCGATAAATACTCTCCCACCGAGTTAGCTCATGCCGTTCCTATAGACTTTATAATCATCTGAGAATATTTCTGATGATTCGATGGCGTCAAGAGATTTTGGCTTGATATTAATAGTTATTAATATTAATAGTTCGATAATTGTCAGAGAATAAAACCAATTAGTGAATATTATTAAATTCTAAAACCTAACATATTCTGCATAAATAAAAACAAAAAAGAATCCTTCCTGGGAACTTGAAGAAAATGAGCCATGCCAATAATAGTTCGCTAATTGTCAGAGAAACATAAATCCAGACTCGAAGGGTAATTGGTGCACAAGAGTCCTTCAGGACCGCCCACCTGTAGCTGAAACCAAACCAATTCACTGTCGAGTGTGCAAGACATGTTTGTACAACAAGTTATGGCTTGGGGGTTTCGGTAATTTAATTGAATTTCCTTCTCGCAGGCAGTTGATTAAAGTAGGCGGCACTTGAAAGAAGGTATTTGATTTGAGGGATGCATATGTTGTTTCTGTGACTTCGTTCGCAGAAAATAATCTTAATAATTCACTGTGTTCAGATCAGTCGTCTGCCGCCGAGGTACCACCACCTGAACTTGTAATCTACAGTGTAGTGTATCAAAAATCGTTAATAAATGGCGGATATCATGCAGATTATCGAACAGACAGTGTGAAAAAGAAGTCCCTTTTATTAGCTTTAATAACTATCAAGTGTCATACTTGTAATTACTTAGTGTTATTAATTGATTACTGTGCTGCTACTCACAATTATGCACTTGCAAAGATGTCTATTACTGTCAAAACATTCGAACTTTTAACATAAAAAATAATTACGCTAGTCAATAAAGTTGTCTCCCATTTTTTTTTATTAGGAGACACATGCCGAGTACCTGAACCTGGAGTATGTTACTGCTCTTACGAATGTAAAGATTCGTGCATTTCATACTCTCCCCCATAGCGACAAGCACACACACAGCACAATACCACACAAGAGTATGTTACTGCTCTTACGAATGTAAAGATTCGTGCATTTCATACTCTCCCCCACATACACAGCAGATACCACAAGGACACGCAACTAAAGAGGTGCTACTTTTATCTTTACAGTTTACATATTCTAATCAAGACTAATTCTACCTTCTTCTTTTAAGCAGGTACACAGAAGATGTTTTTTTTACCAGAACCCCAATAACCGCTACAGACAGTCTAACCGTTATGGAAACAGTCACCCCCACGGTTCCTGAACATCCTCCGCTCCATCCCTAAAAGTGGTCAACCACTTTAAGGGAGGCGAGCGCTGGTCCTGCGTCCCGCCTCTACCCCTTTTTGTAAGCGCATTGCGCATGTTTTTGTCCCAACCCAATAGGATTACAATGCAGGCCAGCCCCCGAACCAGGGAAGTTCGGGTCTTCTTCTTGGTGGTCCCCGAAAGGGGTCGTTGTTGTTTCCTTCAAAAGACATCCTATATAACAGAGGCAGCCTGAGGCAGATTATACTTGCCGGTGATAGCCATCACTCAATATCATCTCCGAAGTGGCAGACTATACTTGCCTGAAAATCCAGACCGACTGCACCCTCGGGGAGAGGTAGTACCTTTGTGAGAGGACCCAACCCCTCACACTGGTCCTCACACGAGGGTTCAACCGACATCAGTCAAAGAGACCATCACGACGCCGCAACCGGTGACACCTGCCGAATACCTGAACCTGTTCCTCCTTCAACACGAGAAGACATGTGGAAATTAGTCACTTACAGTCAACGAGGGTCGAAAGGGGCTTGTTCCCCATATCGTCCCTGCGCGCCTTCGGCGCGTTAAACCATTCCATTCGACCTGAACCTGTTCCTCCTTCAACACGTCTAGACATGTGAAAACTTACAGTCACTGAGGGTTGAAAGGGGCTTGTTCCCCAAACCGCCCCTGCGCGCCTTCGGCGCGTGAAACCATTCCGTCCGGATTATTAGCTCAGTGTTATTTTTCTCTTCATACGATTTCCATTTTGTATATTTTTGCATTAAAAAGACAGGTCCATGAAAAATACTTTCGGCGAAACGTGCAGGATAATTCTGGCAAAACGTCCACAATAATTCCAGCGAAACGTCCAAAAACGTTCGGCGAACTGTCCAATAGTCCAAAAGTTCGGCGAACTGTCACTGAAATTCCGATGAAGTGTCCAATTTTCCGGCGAACTGTCCCGAAAAAAATCTCGACGAAGTTGTCAGCCGGCGAAGAGTCCAGTATTCATCATTGACATACCGTGCAATCACGGGCCTCCGACATTCGGTCCAACTTTGTACCGACATTCCGTCCACCAACGTAAATTTACTACTGGGGTTAACGCTGTGTACTTAAGGCTTGGGTCTCATCTATTTACAATACGTTCGCCCTTTTCTCCTTGTTTTCATTCACCGTTCATTCGCACCTTGGACTCCGAGGTGCTAACAACTGATCAATGGAGCTCCCACTTGTGATCCAAGAAACACTTGTCAGAGTGAAGGCTACCCTTGCCACCACCTGGAGTATCCAGGTGCTCAAGGGTAAAATTCACCTGACAGTGGATTTTGATAAAGAACCCGAACCGCCGTCCTTGGAGAGGTGTAGCACCTTTCGTGAGGGGATTACACCTCCTTGGAGAGGTGTAGCCTCCGGAGTAATACAGCCACCACCAAGAAGAAGAGGATGAAAAAGAAGGAACCCTCCGCCAGACGACGAGATGCCCGCCGAATGATGGAGTTCCTGGAGAAGAAGAAGAAGGAAAAGGAAGAGAAGGAGGCAAGTGAGGGCGTCAAAGGGACAACACCTGTCACCCCTGACCAACCCTTGTCCAGCTCGGCACCCCTCTCCCAGGACAGATCTATCTCTAACCCATCTGACTCTTCATCCGAAGAGGTGATGGAGGAGGAAGATTTGTCTATGGTACAGGAAGCTGCCCCCGACGACGCACCTTCCACCCCTCCAGTTCTTGCTTCTCCGGCTTCTTCGGACCAGGATCAGAGCTTCCCTGAGTCCGTGGAGGCATTCATCGGGGAGGAGATCCAGGATGACACTTTCCGAGCTTCACTCCAGGACAGTTACCACCAATATATTGAAGCAGAGTTCTCAACTTATGTCATCAGGTCCGCGCTAGGCCTTTCTCTCAGTAACCACAAAAGATCCCTAGAAACAACAGCAAGGATCAGGCCGTACACCGCCAAAGAAGGCCCTACTCTACCTCCCGATCCGACAACGCCACCAACAACTATCTCTCCAACTCATCCTCCTCCTCCTCCCAAGAAAAAACGCAGAAGACACAGACGCCGCTGATTACCCTAACTTCTTCCCTCCTTTGCCACGTCCAGACAAACCAACACCAAAATCATATACAGTTAAAGAGGGTCGAAAGGGGCTTGTTCCTCAAAACCGTCCCTGCGCGCCATCGGCGCGCGAAACCATTCCGTCGTCATTTACAATAATTGATGCACATGCTTGAGTGCCTTCACATGAAATTACAAGTACCGCTGAATGTTTTTACAGCACTTAGTATTATCTCATATTGCTTCTGTGGCCTTCTGTTTAGTTTTACTGTTAGCTGTGCGATCGAACTTTGAACCGTCTATAGCTTGTGCGATCTTTGATATCTTGGGAAGTGAGTGAGAGGGAATGACCGCGGAATACTAGTCAGGACAAGGCCGTACCCCTAACAAAATTTTGCAAAATTCAGTGTTTTAAGGGAGAAACGAGGACCTTCCACGCATTACCCCCTCACCCCACTTCCTTGAATGGAAGTGGGAGGAGGGTGTAACGACCGATTCATTTTAGGACCAAGTTTTCCGCCTCACCCAAGACAATTTTGCAAGCATATGTCAGCCTAGTACGACCGATCGTGGACTGTGCTTCTTCAGTGTGGAATCCTTATAATGAAAGCCTAATAATGGTCTTTATGAATCTTTCTGTTGTCTGTTCGGGTAAACAACTTGGCACAATATCTACAGAGCCGAGAATTCTGCATGTATTCACTTTTCGGTAAAGACACAAATGATCTGAAAACAGACGAACGAATTAATGGTTTCGCGCGCCGAAGGCGTTCTGGGACTCTGTGGAGCAAGCCCCTTTGGACCCTACTTGAAACGTTTATAATTTTGGAAATTTCTCAAATTTCTCGCAAATCGGCACCATGTCCGACATCGGCAGAGAAGGAAAGTGTGAGGGAGAAGGGTTCTGGTGATGTTCTTCAGGCAAGTATAGTCTGCCACTTACGTCAGTTGTTTGATAGTTTGGAGCCGTCCTTGGCAAGTATAGTCTGCCTCGGGCTAGTCCTGATTTTTAAGGGAGAGCGGATTCTTACTCGGTTGATCACTTGTACACAAAACGGTCCCTTTCAGAGAACCAAAAGACACGAACTTCCCTGGTTTGGGACAGGCCTGCTAGTTAACTTACTTGGCGGCGACCATAGTGCGTTCTAAGAACGTTCACAAAAATGGCCACAGGCAGGATGCAGGACCAACGCACGCCTCTCCAGGGGTGGACGACCACTTATGGGGATGCGGAGTGAAGGATGAGAAAGTCCACAACGGTTAGAATAGTCCCGTAACGGTTAAGATAACTGTAATGTGTAAACTTTCGTGACCATCATGTCAAGGTCTTGGGTTCTGTCGTATCTTCGGGCAAGTATAGTCTGTCGTTTACGTGTTATGTTGGAGCCGTCACGGGCAAGTATAGTCTACCTCGGGCTGTTCTGTTCGTCTGTGCTGTAGACTTAGTTGCTGTTGTCGAATATTGTTGCTCTGTGGCCCAGTCTTGTCTTCGAGCAGAAGTTGTCTGTATCTGTTTCCTAGCGGGACGTGTAGGTGTCTTCTGTTGCCGTAGACTGTTGTAATGTATAGTTAAATCTCTGGACTGCCTTCATGGTTTGATGTTCTGTAATGTCTTCATTCGGGTATAGTTTGCCGCTTATGATCAGTCGTTTGTTGGAACCGTCCCGGGGAAGTATAGTCTGCCTCGGGCTCTTCTGTATGTCTGTTCTGTGGATAGGGTTGGTGCGTTGATCATGGTCGTGATCTGTTTCTGTTGCCCTGCGACGTTGTCATTGGTGTCTGCTGTTCTATATGAGTCAGTCGAAGCATCTGAAAATAGATACAATGGAGGTTGGTCATGCCTCCCTTCCACCCCACCCATAAACTCTCCCACCCATAAACTCTACCAAAGGTGTTGACAGCTGGTCTCTCGGAGGGTAGGGAGGAGGGGTTTTAGGTGGCATTGAATTTGTGGCATCCTGGTGGCAACCAGCCACCCCAAAGTGTATTACTGCTGTTTTCGCGGGAGTTTTATGAAAGAGCAAGCAGTCTGGTGACCGATCAGACACACCGTAGTGTAGCCTTTCCTACTGCTGTCATGGGACAGGGCGGAGGAATGATATGTTAAGTTAAGTTGTGTAGCAGCATGGCGACGGACCAGCAACACCGAAGTGTAGGCCTATGACTGCTGTGCGCGCGAAGTTTCTGGGTCGGTGGAGGGGGCAGCCTAGTTGCCGGTGTCAGCCACACTGGGGTGTAGCTGTATTCCGGAGAGACCTACACTACAGAAACGGAGGCGTCAGGAATCAGCCCGAGTCAACCGGGTCGAGTGGTCTTGTACCAGCGGGCTCGGGCCAACTCCAGACACATCCGACTTAGGAGTGTACGTGCTGAGTTTTATATTGTCTATTTTCTCGTGTATTTGGATTTTTGGCGGCTAGCACATATTTCGTTTAGCTCGTTTATTAGATTACTGTCTTTGAGGCAATCGCGATTTTTTGGCGGCCAGTACTTCTAGACGGTTTTTAATGGTATCGATGCCAGTTCTTCCATGGAGTTTGATGGATGTGTCGAAGAAGGCTGAAAGCCAACTTCACACCCTTTTTATACCTTTCCCACAGAAAGATGTAGCGTGAAGTACCCTGATGTATGAATCATAGGTTTCGACAACTATCCTCCAAAAGGTATCCTCTAATAGGTATCCATCAACAGTACATCACCATGTCACATGTATCCTCTGATACCCGCATTGTGTTTACGTGCTTTATGTGGTGTGCACACATTGTGCACTAGCACTGAAACCAATAACAGCAAATCTAGCACGTGCCCATGTGCCTTAGGTGGTGTGCGCACATTGTGCATTAGCACACAAGCACATATTACCACATCAGCCTGTGACCATGTGCTGAATGCGATGTGTGCATAATGGTTACACACAGTGTAGGCCAACTAGCAAAGGGTACGTGTCACCTCGCCACTGGGTCAACTCGCCACCAGAACCTTTTTTGGGTCAAGTCGCCACCAGTTAGTGGCGAGTTGACTCACTTTTTGATTGCGAGTTGACTCACTTTCGAAAAGTTTTTTAACTGATTTTTTAAGATTTTTAAAAAAAAATAATCGGTTATTTGTACTTACTTTTCAATCCGTGACCGTCCGAGAATGAGTTTTCCATCAAAATGAAAAATGGAAGATACTTTTGGGTTTGTTTTGATTGCACAGATTGTCGAATCAGCTGTCACTGAAAGGTGATGACGGCTCAATAAAAGTTTGCAATGCTGTTAAATCACTAAAATCACACACAAGTAATCACATATCATTAGATATTGTTCATTATTTTTTGGATGAACCGATCACCACCCCTGAATGTCCATGAAAGGTCCTTAAATGATGCTTGAATTTGATTACCTGATATCAGTGGAAACCCTATCAATGTATAATATATTTTTCAGGTGCTCAATGTTACGTTTGATACTCATTATTTTATTGTTGATTACCATCGTTTGTTTCCATTTTTTTCAAATATTGGACGAATATTTCAAACTTTGAGCACCGAGTACAAATATCTGGGCCCGCCAATAAATCGTATCGATTGACCAATACTTACAGTGCTCAAAGTATAAAATATTCGTCCAATTATTGAAAAAATCTGATAAGGTGCTTAATGTATAAAAGTAATTTTCATGAGCTAAATGTTATGTTTTGTTATATGTTTTGGATCATGAATAAACTCATGTTGTGTCAGAAACCTGCCTTGTATCATTATTTTTTTTTGGTAGCGAGTTGACCCGTGGCGAGTTAACCCGTGGCGATTTGACCCGGTGGCGACTTGACCCGGTGACCCGTTCCCCTAGCAAACATACACATCTAAGAAAATCGAAATGGGTACGTGAAGATTCGGCCCTGGGAAGATTCGGCCGGGAAGATTCGGCCGGGAAGATTCGGCCCCGAAATGGGCCGAATCTTCCTGGTTTGGGGGCCGAATCTTCCCAATTTTTTTTTACCTTTTCATGTCTAAATATATAAAAAAAAATTCAAGATTCGGATTTTTCGGACATAAAAAGGTGATTGTAACTGAGGGTAACGGTAGTGGCGGAGGAGAGGGGCGGTCGTTAGAAAAAAAAAAATTTTTCTACTCACGTTTCGTTCGAAAGTAGTTTGAAGTATTGTGTGGTATAAAATTTTAATAAAGTTCAAAGGGTAATGATTTCAATGTTTTGTATGGCTTTGTTTTCAAAGTGATCACATTGTCGGCCCATTTATGATCAATCCTATGCAGCTGTTGTTTCAGTTGTTAAGCATAACAGGATGGTCGGGGTAGTTGTTTTTGTAGTGATTAGACATAAGAGGTGTGACCAACAGTATTCAGTCAACAAAGAAAAAACGGCCCATTAGATGTTTGTTGTTAGAAGGGAAAAATTTCCTATAAAGATGGGTCTAGGTTCAAATCGTGAACACCACAAGGGTCGGTTCTAAGTCCGCTTCTTTTCATAATATATGTGAATGATATAGAAAAAGTAGGGAAAAACTTTGTTGAACTATCGCAGTTCTCAGATGACAAAGGCATTTGGACAGCCAGCAAGTCCAGAAACATAATTAAAAATCGTCTGCAGGATACCATTCGCGATCTTGAAAGCTGGTGTGCCCTGTGGCGCATCAAACTCAATGCCGCCAAAACTCAAAAAGTTACGTTCTTCAAAAAGCAAAGGAAAAAACCAGTCCCGAGTATCGATCTCCAGTTATACGATCACAAACTAGAAGCAAACAAAGAGGCCAAATTTTTGGGATTTATCCTAGATAGCAATCTCAGTCTAAACAGTCACGTAAACTCCATTACGGTTAGAGCTACTAAACGTATCAATTTTCTGAAGATGATCAGAGGTAGAAATTGGGGAGCAAACAAAGATGTGCTTCTCAAGCTCTACAAAACATTTATACGTCCGGTACTAGAATACGGTGCCATAATAACAAGCGACCTAAGCAAAACCAACATTCAGAAGCTACAGAGGGTTCAAAATTATGCCCTGCGAGTGGCACTATGCAAACCGAAATGGACACCGATAAAGGAACTTCACGAGCTAGCAAAAATAGAAACTATTGATACGCGATTAAAAGACCTACAAACCAAAACCCTCAACAGACTCCAAGATAGTGAATTAATGGTTGAGTTGAACGAACACCGATCCCTTAACAGAAAAACAAAATAAGTTTCCAGAAAATAAAAAAAAAAAAAAATAAAAAAAAAAATAATAATAAAATAAAATAAAATAAAAATTATACAATATAACTAAATCGCGTGGAGTCAGTGAGGATTGCCTCGCTACTCATTGGGAACTTTAGGATAGAGTCTGTGAGGACTGCCTCGCAACTCTGCTGAAGCGCGATTGAAACGCGTTTAATAAGATCTATATAACAAAACCCTCCACATACTCCAGGATAGTGAATCAATGGTGAAGCTGAACGAACACCGAACCCTAAACAGAAAAACAAAATAATCCACAGTAAATTAAAATTACTCAATAGAATTAAACTGCGTGGAGTCAGTGAGGATTGCCTCGCTACTCATTGAGGTCTTTAGGATTGAGTCTGTGAGGATTGCCTCGCAACTCTGCGTGTTGGGAGTGGACTCCGAAGAAACACACCCCTTACCCCATCCATAGCAACAATCACACAGCAGGCACAATATACAATAGCGGATACCTATCTTTCTCTCTACCTTTTACTTTTCTAACTGAACATTCTCAAATTTTCTTGCAACACTCTTATCAAGAAGACGCATGGAAATGGTAGACAAAGCGTAGGAGGAATTGGTGCAACCTACCTTTCTGCAACATATACAAGAAACCACCAAACGCTAGGCAAGGATTGAAACAAGCTTGTCTGGCTGGGAACGAGTGTACATTTGATATAAATAAACATTTGAATAAAGATTTAACAGCCCTTTTAAGGGCTTGAGGGTGTGTGTCAGTGATTTTTTTTTTTTTTTTTTTTTTTTTGGGGGGGGGGGTGGGGTGGGGTGGAGGAGGTCATTTGGGATTCCCGAAGGATAACCAGATACCTCAAAATCACATACGGCATCCTATCTCCCAGAAGGCTTGATGGATGACTCCCGGTTTCTTAAAACTAAACTGTTGGAGCTTTCTCCACTTCTTTTTTGTAACCGCTATGGTCATATACCGGGGCCGCTACCAAACCGGCGTTGCTGTTTGGTTTTCTTTTCTCTTTTTCCCTTAAACTTGCCATCGCACAACATTACATTCTGGCTCGCCACCATGGTGGGACTCAAACCTCTACCATCGCCGAACTGGAACCGAACAGAGCTCGCTCTCTAATAGTTTTAAAGGCGTTGGGGGATTGAGTATTGACCATCTAACACTCCAGCTTAAACTGCCGGGTATTCTAACCGCGTGCATAACCCCCTCAGGCTCTATTTTGGGCAATAGGAAAGCTAGGCCTGTGTGATCCAAGGAAAAAAAATAAGGTTAACCGGGTCGCAAGGGATTTGTAAATCCCACATCGTCCCTGCGCGCCTTCGGCGCGCTAAAACCTTTCATTCTTCTTCTTCGTGTCATTATTCAAAATGTCTGGAGATATATGTATAAAGTGTAACACTGCAGTCCGACCCCGTCAACATGGTCTTCAATGCGATGGGTGCGCAAGGTGGCAACATAGAAAGTGTGATACTGGAAATAGTCAGAGTGAATATAGAGAAGCAATAAGACAGCACAGAAATGTAGAATGGTCGTGCACGGAATGCTCACAACAAAATAATAATGGCACTAGTGACAATAGTAATGACGCTGACAGTATTTTGGGGAATAATGCTACTTTCGTGGTTCAACATTCATTCAACACCGTAGATGATGAAGCAGCCGCTGGGAGTGAACAAACACAATCTTTTAATATAGATTCATCCTTTCGAACACGTGAAAGTATAAATGAAAATTCAATCACAGAAGAGACAGGGACTATTGCACAGACACAAATTCCGATGAAGAGAAAATATATCATGTCATAGATTCCGGCACAAAACGTGGAAAACGCATGTTAGTAGATGACAGTGGCCATAGTTTTACCGTAAAAAAGCAGAAAAAAATTTATATCTAGAAATTAGAATAGAAAGAAAGAAAAAATCACAGTTGCGTTACTCTCTTATTGCAGGCAAAATTGAAAGCTCACAAGTCCATATTTGAAAAATCTGCACCTCAAATAGTTGAAGACGTTTTCAGACAGCATGCAGACATCAACGCTCCTGGCCCAAGTCGTCCTAACCCTTCATATGTGGTGAGATCTGTGAACAGAGTAAGACTAAATCTTCGACCAAATGACCCAGTCGACTTGGATTTTGAACTTGATACTGACTTTCTCAACGAGAATGCTCCTGATTTTTTGCGGCACGACATCGAGATTGGTGGTAGGCGCCACGTAGTGTTTTATACAGATAGACAATTAGGTCTCCTTGCGAAGGCTAAGACATGGTATATGGACGGAACGTTCAGAGTTGTTAAAAAACCTTGGATGCAATTATTTTCAATTCATGGATTTGTAAAAACTGATGGCAACACGAAACAAATTCCACTGGTGTTCTGTTTTATGTCAGGCAGGAAAAAAGATGATTACTACGCTGTATTACGCGCCATTGACAGACAACTTCCACAACATATTGAGCTCCGTAAAATTGTTGTAGATTTTGAAATTGGAATGTGGCAGGCAATCCGTCAAAGATTTGTAGATACCCCAATTCAAGGCTGTGTTTTCCATTGGTCTCAGGCTGTGTTTGGGCTACTTCTGTTCCATGAAGCGGCGTACGCTGTCATTGCACGAAAAATTACTCCATAAGCAACACGAAAAATTAATGTACCAATGCACTTTGTACCTGGCTTCATCGGGAAGGATGGAAAAGAAAAGAATTATCACGAATTAATTAACGCCAGTTTTTGAAGGTACCAACACCCCTAACCTTGGATTTTGATTTGGGGAGGGGGGGGGTGAGGTGTAAATACTAGTACCCACCCCTTTACCCCCGGTTCATATGCCACTGATTCTACTAGAGCATCGTATCACTGTATGACGCGCAAGAGGAACGTAATAAAAAAGTGTCACAATATTTCCCCCTTATTTAATAATGTTGTGACACGTTTGTTACGTTCTTCTTGCACGCCATACACTGGCACGATGCTCCAACAGAGTAAACTCCCGAACTTATTTATGATTATTGTGACACGTTTTCGTTACGTTCGTCTTGCACGCCATATACTGACCCGACGCTCCAACAGAGTAACCTCCCGAACTAGACGTCATTTTAAAAAAATGTTTATATGTTTATTTTAATGTTTTGGTTGCTTGAAAACGGTACTATCTTTTATATATGTTATATGCTATAAATATTGTTGCTATTTTCTATTAAAAATGTTGTTAGGTTCATTGATATAATAAATAAAAAAGTTCCTTTAAATTGATGTTAATTTTTTTTTATTGTTCCCGAGTAGAAAATCCCTTGGTGCCGAAACGACCTGACCTAGGTGCCGAAACGAACCGATGCCAAAAGCGTCGGTGCCGAAACGACTTGGCTAGTGCCGAAACGACCTGACCTGGGTGCCGAAACGACCGGGTGCCGAAACGACCCGATGCCGAAACGACCCGACACCATCAGACAAATGCCGCCCATAGCCACAAGTCTCAACAAAATGTATATAAGGATTCTACTTTTCTGCAACATCACAATCCACACCATGTCTTCTACTCCAGAATATCCTTGTATTGCTTGTGGATTAGAAGTTCGGCCCAGACAACATGCTGTCTCTTGTGACACGTGTTCTAGGTGGCAGCATAGAAAATGTCAGACTGGCATTACTTATCATGAGTACATGGAGACCCTTCGTGGGCGACAAACTCTAATTTTCAACTGTGACCCATGTCAAAGCAACACTGAAATACCAAGTTTAGCTTCGAGCATTCTCGCAGAAGAGAATACCAACGATCGAGATCGAGATAACACAGAGATACTGGCAGAAATGCTGCAAGAAAACGAGGAAATGGACGTGTCTTTAGAAAGTCAAGAAGTCATCTCAAGACAGGTTGAAATAATGGTTGAGGAAGAAGCAGCACAGACAAGCAATCCACTCCACGCCAGTTTTGACATCCCTCATCGAAATATACAAGACGTCCGAGAGACTTTAGATTCATCTATAGGAAATGACTCTGAGCTTCCCAGTGAAGACATACCAGATAGGCCAACAACATTCAAAGTATTACCCACGGGCAGCAAACGAGGACAACCACTGTTAGTCACAAATGATGGATATTCATATGGTATAAAGGTTAGTATTCTTTTAAAAATGAATTTGTTGGTAACCACTGACTTGTCGCGGCTGTCTGGAGAGAAGGCAATTATTCTGCTTGAAGTTCTTGAACCCCGAACCCGGCCCGCCCCCACCCCCACCCCCACCCCCACCCATCATTCTCTCTTCCCCGCATTCAGATAGAAACTCAGTCACCTTCCTGATCACCATTGCAATTCACGCCCGAACTTCCCGGTAATTGCATTATCTTTCATGGGGAATGTTTTAAAAATAATGTAAGTGAGAAACTGGACAGACATTTTGTCCAATTTCCCACTTCCATTGTTTTTTTTTCCATTCTTCAAGTCTGTTCAACATCGGGGCCGAATCTTCCCTGACCGAATCAGTCACCATAGCCATTCTCTTATCCCTAAATCCATTCAGTATTGGAGGCCGAAACTTCCATTCTCCAAGTCTGTTCAAATTCGGTGCCGATTCTTTCCTGACCGAATCAGTCACAATTGCCATTCTCTTATCCCTAAATCCATTCAATATTGGAGGCCGAAACTTCACGTCCGAACTTCCCGGTAATCGCATTAGGTTTCATGGGGATTATTTTAAAAACAATGTAAGTGAGAAATTTGACAGATATTCAATTTCCCACTTCCATTGTTTTTTTCCATCCTTCATTGCCATTCTCTTCTCCCTAAATCCATTCAATATTGGAGGCCGAAACTTCCCGGCCGAATCTTCCCGGGCCGAATCTTCCCGAGGCCGAAAAATACTGGGCCGAATCTTCCCGGGGCCGAATCTTCCAGTTCCCATCGAAATAGGTAGCCTCAAGTAGATAGTAGTCATAACTTAGTAGTAGTAGTACGGGTAGTTCAAGTCCAGGAATGTTGCGGTGAGAGTAGCGAGAATGGATAGAAGCAGAGGATTTAGTGGGAAAATCCTTGCCACATAAATAGTTATTGGGTTGTTTGTGGTAATTATAGGAAGTAACCGAGAATTTTGGGAAACTCCGCACTAATAAATGAGTTGTCTGTTGTTTGTTGTTTTCGTTTAATAAAAGTAACAAAAGGAAACTTGGCTTTATTTTCTATTGTTGTTTTTTCTATTGCCATTTTCTCAACAGTTACTTGCTTATTAATTGGACCTTCGTCGCTTGTCTAATAATCTCCAGGGAGATAACTTTATCGGAAGTCGACTTTCATGACAATAAAAGTCAGGGATGCTCTTGACGCAATATACCTTAAATAAATGCAGTCCAACGATTTGGGATGTACTCAATATACACCAGAACTTTGGTAACATTGGTTTGTTTCATTCTTACCCGTACCATTTCTCTGGTTGAAGGCTAGATTATTTTTGGTGATTTGAATTTGTTATATCAAAATTGGTTTATTACAAATTATTGGAGAGTGCCAACGGCACTCTCCAATAATTTGTAATAGAACAAATTTATGTAGACAAAGTATTACTTGCGTTTGACTGAATATGTCGGCTTTTGCTCTGGTGCCCTCGTTTTATTGAAAGCCATGATAGTGGCTTCTGGCACTTAACCAGTTAAAATGAAAAGTGCAACTTAAGATTTGCAATTTCAATTTTTGCAAAATGGGACAAAGAAACCACAAGTATTCTACTGGTCCTGAAACATTGAATAAACACCAAAGTATACGCTGTATCATATATGATATGTAACCAAAATGTTGGTTGCTATGTTTTTATTTCAACTCTTAAGCCCTCATGCTGCCAAAGACTGCCCTTTTTATATTGCTCTGGAAAACTTGTTCCATCAGGTCCCATGAGTATTCTTCCTTGAGAACTCTTCTGGTGGGATGCCTTTATCTTTACAATGTTTTTACATCATTGTTAGTTGCCTGTACATGCAACCAACAATAAAAGGCTATAGAAACACTGAATGGAATGGTTTAACGCGCCGAAGGCGCGCAGGGACGGTATGGGGAACAAGCCCCTTTCGACCCTCAGTGACTGTAAATGACTAATTTCCACATGTCTACTCGTGTTGAAGGAAGAACAGGTTCAGGTACTCGGCAGGTGTCACCGGTTGTGGCGTGATGGTCTTTTTGACTGATGTCGGTTGAACCCTCGGGTGAGGTCCAGTGTGAGAGGTTGGGTCCTCTCACAAAGGTACTACCTCTCCCCGAGGGTGCAGTCGATCTGGATTTTCAGGCAAGTATAGTCTGCCACTTCGGAGATGATATTGAGTGATGAGTCATGGCCATCACTGGCAAGTATAATCTGCCTCAGGCTGTCTCTGTTTGGTAGGACGTCTTTGAAGGAAACAACAACGACCCCTTTCGGGGACCACCAGAGAGAAGACCCGAACTTCCCTGGTTCGGGGGCAGGGCTGCATTGTAATCCTATTGGGTTGGGACAAGAGATGCGCAATGCGCTTACAAAAAGGGGCAGAGGCGGGACGCAGGACCAACGCTCGCCTCCCTTAAAGTGGTCGACCACTTTTAGGGATGGAGTGGATGATGTTCAGGAACCATGGGGGTTACCGTTTCTATAACGGTTAGACTGTCCATAGCGGTTATTGGAGTGCTGGTCAAAAAGCATCTTCTGTGTACCTGCCTAAAAGAAGAAGGCAGAATTAGTTTTCATTTGAATATGTAAAAATAAAAAGATAAAAGTAGCACATAATGTTTTAATTTGTGATTTAATCTTTAGCTTCTGGAAGAAGGCCACAGTTAAGCTGTTCATCTGCCTGTTAGATCACCTTCTTAGGGTGATAGTGAGTTTATAGCGGGAGGGTAACAGGTTTAGACACTAAACCACACCCGAGGGTGTTTCTGTTATGCCCTTCGCTGGTTTCGACCATATTTGGATTAGTTTCAGTTTATTTTGGATCAAGATTAAACACTGCAAATCCCACCTCCAGCCGGGGAGGCCCAGCCCACACAAAACGCTTGCGCCTGGTATCGCGAGCGTCCTGTGCGGGCCTAGCCCCCTGCCGGGAATGAGATCTACAGAATCCAATCGTGATGTTATTTTGGTTGAGTCGGTGAAGGCAGCCCTTTCTGGTAGAAGGCCACAGTTAAGCTGTTTTTCTGCCTGTTTATTCACCTTTTCGTTCCCTATTTATTTAGTTTTTTAACAATATTTAATCCTGATGTAGTTTTAGTTGAGTCGGTGAAGGCAGCCCTTTCTGGTAGAAGGCCACAGTTAAGCTGTTACGCTGCCTGTTAGTTCACCTTCTCGTTCCTTAATTTGTTTTATTTCGAGCGGTCTTAGTTTTGATTGCAGTTTTGGGGCTTTTGTCGGCTTTCGCAAATGGCTCCAAGTTCGGAGATTAGTTCGCTGTCGGCTAACCGGTCATGATTTTTCGCGGCCAGGGTGGCTAGGCGGTTCTTTAATGGTGGGGATATCGGCCCTGTCGTGGAGTGTTTTGATGGGTGTGTCCCATGGGCGCGGAGGGCAACTCTAAGCGCGTGATTTTGGACCTTCTGGAGTTTTCCCATATTAGTTTGATTGAGGTCAGTTAGTATGATTGCATCGTATTCGAGTACTGGGCGCACAAAGGCTTTGTATAGTTTGAGTAGGGTGGACTGGTTGGCTCCCCATGGAGTTCCCTTAAGCATTTTCAGTAAGTTAATGCGTTTGGTGGCTTTTTTCGCCATGTCGTCGGTATGTTTGTTGAAGGACTGTTTTTGATCAATGGTGATGCCCAGGAATTTCGCCTCTTTGCATTCTGGGAGGGTGTTATCCATTAGTTTTAGGTCAAAATCCCGTTTACTTATCTTGCGAGTAAAGGTGATTCGTTGGGTTTTATTGGCGGTTAGCTTAATTCTCCATTTGGCACACCATTGTTCTAGGTCATCGAGAGCGCGTTGCAGGGGTTTTTGGAGCAGATTGGCCGTATTATTAGAGTCCCAGAGGCCCTTATCGTCCGCGAATTGGGAGACTTGAACACGATCTTCAGAGAAATTATGGTCGTTTACATAGAAGATGTAAAGGAGGGGGCTTAGGGCGGATCCTTGGGGTGCCTGCTTCAAGGGGGACACTGTCGGACATTTCATTGTTCACTCTGACTTTAATTTCGCGATCATTTAAGAAAGAGGACAGTAATCTGAGCAGTTTCTTGGGGAGTTTCATTTTTGATAATTTGTAGCGCATTCCATTGTGCCAAACAGAGTCAAATGCTTTTCGACGTCTAACAGGACTGCTGCGCCTATTTGCTGATTGTTAATCGCGGTTTTCATTTGGGTGACTAGTCGGTAGACATGTTCGATGCCTTCTTTACGGTTTCTATAGGCTATTTGCCACATATTGAAAAAAGTTGTTGTCTTCAAGGTGCTCCCTAAACCGATTGGTGAGGATTCGTTCGAATGTCTTACCAATGCAGCTGAGTAGGCTGATTGGGCGATAGCTGGCTGGATCGGGAGGGGGGGGGGGGGGGGGCCTTTGTCAGGTTTTGGTATCATGACACCGATGGCTTTTTTCCAACATTTGGGAAAGTAGCCATGGGTGAGGCATGCATTGAACAGTTTGTTTAGTTTTTCGATTAAGGAGTTTGGGCTTTGTATAAGAATTTTGTAGCTTACTTCGTCTTCGCCGGGTGAGGACGAATTTTTGCATTTTTCAATGACGTTGATGATTTCGTCATTGGTGATGGGGGTGACGAGGTCATGTTCATCCCCGTCTTCTGGCTCGTTATCGAATTTGGGGTCACGGTAGATTTCAGGGTGTTCATTGATGAAGTCATCAATCGCGTTTATGACAGCGTCATCATTGCCCGCGCCTTGATACGGGCGATGCGTTTTTCTTAGGAGGTCGGCAAAAGTGTCGGCCTTGTCTTTGTCGGTGCGCGTGAAGGAACCGTCTTCCCTTATAAGAGTCTTGGCAGCGGCTTTGCCGCCCTTGTTTTTTTGCCCAGTTAGGATTTTGAAAGAGTCTCAGAAGTTTTTAGCATCTTGGACCCCGTTTAGATTGGCTGTTACCTTTTCCCAGTTGACTTGTTTTTCAGCCTTGAGGGCTACCGTGACTTCGCCATGAAGGCGGTTGTATGTTTTTTTGAGGTCAGCTTTCTTGCCGGGGTCAGTTTCGGTTTTAAGAGCGCGAAGAGCTTTCCGTTTGGTTTTGATTAGTGAGAGTGTGTCGTCCGAGATAGTATTTCTCCAGGGGCGCACTTCTTCTTTTGGGCATATTTCATTCGGGGTTGAGTTAATGATTTTCTCTATGCCCTCGCATTGGGTTTCGAGTTCCGCTGCATTGGATGGGGGATGGGTGTTTGTGAGTTTGACATCGATGATGTCGCAGTAGAGGTTCCAATTAATTTTTCTAAGATTTCTGCGGAGAGTGGGGGGAGGGGGTACCTGAGTGGGTCATTTCCTAGCTGCAGCGAGGCATGGACCGGGAGGTGATCGCTGCCTAAGTCATCATCGCCGACCCAGTGGTCATCGATGTGGTTTATCAGGGAGTCACTGGCGATAATTAGATCGAGGATATCAGATGAAAATAGTGGGTTGTTACTGATATAGGTTGCTGAGTTGTCTTTCATAACCACATGAAGGTTATGTTTTTTGTGATTTCGAGGAGGGCTTCACCGTTCGGGATGAGTTTGTTGCAGCCAAAGTACAGGTGTCTGGCATTGAAGTCGCCGAGGAAAATGCAGTGTTTGTATTTCCTCGTAAAGAATTCAAAGACAGTGTCAGAAACAATTTTGCTTCGGTCGTTATAATAACAAACAATCGCGATGTTTTTATTGTCGACTGTGATTTCAGTTGCAATCGCCTCTGCAGTCTGCATCGAGTGATTAGTTTTTAGGCACTGTGGGTTTAAAGGCGAAAGGAAAAGACGGTATTGTTGTATTGGACTACACTGTCTTGCAAAATGTATTAAAATATAATTATGTTTAACTCTACAGTGTAGCCATGAAAAGTGAACAAAGAATATAATAACTAAATAATAATCGAAGCAGAGTGAAATAACAAAATAAAACTAGAGAACTGTAATTTGTTGGACAAATTACGGGCTTTCCCAACTTTTTAATGTGAAAAGGCAAACTGTATTGTACATAAAACTATCGATCAGTTTTGAAAACAGAAAATTTAGTGGAAATCAAAGTTTTTGTGATGCTATTACACTCTAAAATCAGTTGGGTTAAAAATCAACCCAAATCGACTGGGTTGAGTGAATATGAACCCAATTTGGGTTCATATTCACTCAACCCAGTCGATTTGGGTTGATTTTTAACCCAACTGATTTTAGAGTGTAGTTTTTATGCAGCCAAAACAGATATTTGAGATACAGCAGGACACCTAAACATTTAACACAAAATTTGCTCTTCAATAATTACAGAATATTTTCCCAGAAAGCAAAACAAGCGATGTCCTTTGTGCTTTGGAAAAAATTAGTACATATGAATTATGGGCGTACGGGCCGGGTTTCATGAAGGACTGTGCCCCAACCCACCCCTGAGTCAGGAAGGAGCCGATTTTTCGGCCAATATGCCAGAAAATTTCGGAAAACTTAGTTGCCAGAAATGATCACAAAACATTTTGGTTTTCCACACAATATGTTGTTTTCCTATCTCATCACTTAGAAGTAGCAAGTAAACTGACCATTATGCTGTACAGGTTGATTCAGTGGATCCGTATCCACGTTAATATTATTCATTTATAATCACACAAGTACACATAAAGAGCTCTATTACTGCATATTACGGGAGCACGGTGGCTCAGAAGGTAGAGATGATTGTTGCAATCCAAGAAGTCCTCAGTTTGAATCCCGCCTGTGGCAACCACATTATGTCCTTGAGCAAGACACTTCACCCCAATTTAATTTCCCACGTGGGGGGGGGGGGGGGGCATGGTGGCGATGTGTACTAAGGATACTTTGAGGGTGCACTTGTCTTCAACCAATGCTAACCCTGCTTTTGTGGAGTTAGTATGTTGGGGTGTCTGAGTCGCTTGTCATTGCTCGGTGGTTCTCTCTAGGTACTCAATGGGAGGGAGCCCCACCCCCCTCCCTCCCATACCCACATTTGGCATTTCCTCCTGAGATTCAACTTTTTCGGGCTAAAAGGGTTCATCCCCTTGAAAAATAGCCCCTACGCCTATGCAATGAATACCTGGACTTGAATAAATTCCTATATTATGGTCATGATATAGCTGTAGATGCTGAAAGTGACCTTAAATATCAATAATTAATTTATTCTCTATCATTTTGTGAATGTGTGGGATTTGTCAACAAACAAGGGTAAGCTTCCTACTCCATGATTTCACAATTTTTCCAACATATCTGTTTCAGATACAATGAAATACATGTAACATGAGTTACTGTCACACACAAATTAGTTGTTTATTTGATATGGTTTAAACCATCTAGAGAGCTAGTATACACAGTGATTGGTACAGTTCAAGTCAAAATGAGTTGATTAAAGGGATGTTGAACAGTTTGTTAATATTTCTTGCATTACATTACTACTTTGCTATTTATTGACAGAAGGATTTCACAGAGGGTTTCCCTGACGGCATTTATTTATTGGTGTTTACGTTCACATACTTATCCACAATGGCTAATCGTTGCCGTGACAGTTTTACGGGTGGGGGAAGTCGGAGGACCCAGAGAGAACCACCGAACATCGACGAGCAACTGTCAGCTCAACATTCTAATTATGTTCAAGCTCCGCTGAAGCAGGGTACCAGCGGTTGAAGACATGTGCATCATTGACATGCAGTACGCCTTAGTACATGGCATCATCGTGCCCCCATGTTGGCAACCAGGATAAAGTGCCTAGCCCAAGGACATTACGTGGGTCGTCCCAGATAGGGATCAAACTCGGGACCTCTATCATAGAAGTCAAACAGTATACCACTGAGAAAATGTGCTTTCTTTCCTGGCGGTATTCATATTTGTACGGCCAAAGTGGTGTTGGGTAACACGGAACACCAAAACATGTAACACAAAATTTGTTCCCCATTGATTTTTGAAAGCAGTTATGAAAAGCTCAAAAAGCTCTTTCCTTTTTGTTTTTGGACAAGTGAGTATTCACTCAAAGTCATTTTTGGCAGACTGCTATTTTTAAGTGGCCAAAGCACATGTTTCATTAAGTCCCAGAACATAACTAAAGCCGGCTTTATTGATTAAACATATCTGCATATAGCAAAGCAAAGTGTCTCAAATTAATCCATTCCAAAATGATAGTAGAGATTAACCAAAGTTGGATAATTTGGGTATTTCCAAATGGTAAACTTATTCTCACTCTCATTGTGTTTGAGGGTTAAATCTGAGATTGAAAAGGTATACCAATCTTACTCAGGGAAGGTGAGTACAGAAAAGTACGAAATTAATCAGAAAATGAATTTTGTCTGACTGTACTAATATTTGTACAAGCAAAACTGGCACTGGACTTATTTATTTATTAGGTTTTAACGACACATGAACAGCCAAGGTCATATTATGTCGGTGACAGTTGTATGGGTGGAGGAAGCCGGATTAGCCAGAGAGAACCACTGAGCAATGACAAGCAGCTGCCAGCTCCCCAACATAGTGCCTCCGCACTGTAACACAGGCAGGGTTAGATTGGTTGAAGACATGCGCATCATCGACGTGCAGTATGTCTTAGTACACGGCGCCATGGTGCCCCCGTGCGGACAGTCGGGGTGAAGTGATCGGGACATAATTGGAATATATCCGACAGATACAATGTCAGATATGTTCCAATTATGTCCCGATCATGCAAAGCAGCAACTTGAAATTCTCAAAATGTTTCCTACTGTCCCTGCCCGACAGTTTAGTATCTTTGTCAAGTGTCGAGACCGCGTGGAAATACCGTGGATCAGGTGGAAACCGAGGGCACGATTCGTCCCTACTTTATTCTCAACTCAGCGACTTTTCCATTCATTACTTACCTGTCACCGGCTGAGTTAGGTATTATATCTGTCTATTTGATGAACTTTTCAACCTTAACTATTTGCGGCTTCATGTGGCACCACTGAAAGGCCACTGCACGGTTACCAATATATTCAGGGATTGATTTTACGAAAATAACAATTATTCCGACTATACCCAAATGGGAACTCCTAAATATGCCAAGGGTTAAACTTTTGATAATGACGTATAAAACAGAAGTTGTCATGCTATGCTTGCTGCATGCAGGCATAGAAAACATTGAGCGCTCAATGAATTAGGAATAGAGTAAATTGTCATTGAAACCTACGAAATTCTGAAAAAAATGAGTTTTTTTTCGACGGCATCTACCATTGTGCATCTGAGACAGGGATTGCGTTAAACTTTACAGCAACCTTATAACAGAAAATATTCTTGGAATTGAACTGTGAATCCGAATTTCGAAAGCATTTTCGGATATTCTATTCCAAACTACCACTGCACGCTTATCAATATTCAGCGATTTTATGAAAATTAAAATTATTCCGACCATACCCATTTGGGCAGTCTCGAATCTGCCAACGTTAAACTTTTAATAATGACATATAAAACAAAATTTGTCATACTATGACTGCTGCATGCAGCCATAGAAAACATTCAGCGCTCAATCAATTAGGAATGGAGTAAATCGTCACTTAAACTTACCAAATTCTGAAAACGAGAATTTTTTTGGACTGCACCTATCTTTATGCAAACAGAACGAACATAGGGTTAAACTTTACAACCAAACTTACAACAGCAAATATGCTCGGTAGGCAATTGTAAATACGAACATGTAAATCATTTTTCGATATTCCTTTCGAAAAAGGAAGAAAAGTGAGCTCGAAATTAGCCAATTTTATGAAAAATTTTAGGGCACTAAAATTCAAGGTGAAGGTTAAAACTTTGAATAAATTATATAACAGCAAAATTGTTCTTGGATGAAGGCCCAATCCTCTCATGGAAAAGGTTTTTGAGATAATATGGCTCCATTGCTGAGAAAGTGGATGTGAACGTTGGCGAAAATAACAATTATTCCGACAGTACCCTTATGGGAAGTCTCAAATCTGCCAAGGGTTAAACTTTTTAATAATAACTTATAGAACAAAATTTGTCATACTCTGCTGCTGCAAGCAGTTATAGAAAAAATTCAGAGCTCAAGCTATTAGGAATGAAGTAAATCGCTACCTAAAGTTACCAAATTCTGAAAAATTTGAGTTTTTTTGGAAGGTACCTACTTTTTTATGCAACCAGTATGGGATAGGGTTAAACTTTACAACCAAACTTACAACATCAAATATGCTCGGTAGTCCATTGTGAATACGTACATGAAAAGTTTTTGAACTTAACCCTTTCCAAAATGATAGAAAAAAAGCAACCAAAGATGGCTAATTTTGGCATTTTCAAACGGTACTCTTATTCTCGCCCTCATTGTGCTTGAGGGTTAAATCTGAGATTACGAAGTAAACAGTAACTTTCTTCCACAATCATTGTTGCATCTAGCCATATCAAAATAATTGTTACAACTACTTTGTGATTAGAGAAATTTGCCCTTGAAGTTGGCGAAAATAACAATTATTCTGACAGTACCCTTTTGGGAAGTCTCAAATCTGCCAAGGGTTAAACTTTTAATAATAACATATAGAACACAATTTGTCATACATTGACTGCTGAAAGCAGCTACAGAAAACATTCAGAGCTCAATCAATTAAAAATGGAGTAAATCGCCACCTAAACTTATCAAATTCTGAAAAAATTGGGAGTTTTTTTGGACGGTACCTACTTTTATGCAACCAGAATGGGATAGGGTTAAACTTTACAACCAAACTTACAACAGCAAATATGCTCGGTAGTCAATTGTGAATACGTACATGAAAAGTTTTTGAACTTAACCCTTTCCAAAATGATAGAAAAAAGCAATCAAAGATAGCTAATTTTGGCATTTTCAAACGGTACTCTTATTCTCGCCCTCATTGTGCTTGAGGCTTAAATCTGAGATTAAAAAGTAAACAGTAACTTTATTCCGCAATCATTGTTGCATCTATCCAAACCAAAATAATTGCTACAACAACCTTGTTATTAGAGAAATTTGCTCTTGAATTTGGTCAATTTTGAAGAAAAAATCTATATTCATGTCATTTTTGGCCAGTGGGGGTTAATGTTGAAAGATTTGAGTGGTGATTGTGGTGTATCATATTATGCTGTAAATGTGTGGAAAATTTGAGCGAAATAACTGTAAACAATTTTGAGACATCCGAAAAATGGTGAAATTTTGAAGGTTTTGGCAGAATATTTTGAAAATACGCGTTTTCACAGATATGACGGTACCGCATTTCACTAGATTTTATGACATTACATAAGTGTGCCAAATTTGGTCAAAACCGTACAACTTGTTTTCAAGCAGGTCAACAGACAAAATTCAGGGAGGAAAAAAAAAAAAAATAGAGAAGAAAAATTTTGAAAAAGAAGAATAACAATAGTCTTTCCCAAACTGGGTTTGGGAAAGCCTAATAATCTATATGATAATCTGACCTAGAATAATGAACCCATCCCCTTTCATATGGAGTCCCTGGGGATAGAATAAGGCCCTATATAAAATTAAGTCTATTAATCGTATGATAAACAAACATTGTAGGTGGATGAAGGGGAGGAGGTGGGTAAACTTTTTGCTGGCTGGAATAATCTGAAAGCAGAGAACTATTTACGACTGAGAAGCAAGCTTTAACTGTTTGGTCCTAATTACCCCTTCTACTCGGCTGTTCTGACCAATGAAATAGCCGCCGGTCACTAAAACAAAGGAGACATCTACCATACCAAGGGTGTCAATTTCACACAAAGGATTAATCCGCACGCGGACTCTGCAACAACAGATTAATCCGCACGCGGGCTCTGCAACAACAGTTGTGTGTGAAATAGATATGTGAGAAATTAGTTAGGCTTTCCCAAACCCAGTTTGGGAAAGACTATTGTTATTCTTCTTTTTCAAAATTTTTCTTCTCTATTTTTTTTTTTTTTTTTTTTTTTTTTCCTCTGTGAAAACGCGTATTTTCAAAATATTCTGCCAAAACCTTCAAAATTTCACCATTTTTTTCAAATTTTCACCATTTTTCGAATGTCTCAAAATTGTTTACAGTTATTTCGCTCAGATTTTCCACACATTTACAGCATAATATGATACATCACAATCACCACTCAAATCTTTCAACATTAACCCCCACTGGCCAAAAATGACATGAATATAGAATTTTTCTTCAAAATTTACCAACTTCAAGGGCAAATTTCTCTAACAACAAGGTTGTTGCAACAATTATTTTGGTTTGGATAGATGCAACAATGATTGCGGAAGAAAGTTACTTTTTACTTTTTAATCTCAGATTTAACCCTCAAGCACAATGAGGGCGAGGATAAGAGTACCGTTTGAAAATGCCAAAATTAGCTATCTTTGTTTGCTTTTTCTATCATTTTGGAAAGGGTTAATTTCAAACATTTTTCATGTACGTATTCACAATTGACTACCGAGCATATTTGCTGTTGTAAGTTTGGTTGTAAAGTTTAACCCTATCCCATACTGGTTGCATAAAAAAGTAGGTACCTTCCAAAAAAACTCCAATTTTTCAGAATTTGGTAACTTTAGGTGGCGATTTACTTCATTCCTAATAGCTTGAGCTCTGAATTTTTTCTATAGCTGCTTGCAGCAGTCAAAGTATGACAAATTTTGTTCTATATATTATTATTAAAAGTTTAACCCTTGGCAGATTTGAGACTTCCCATAAGGGTACTGTCGGAATAATTGTTATTTTCACCAACATTTACATGCACTTTCTCAACACTGGAGCCATATTGTCTCAAAACCTTTTCCATGAGAGGATTGGGCCTTCATCCAAGGACAATTTTGCTGTGGTATATTTTATTCAAAGATTTAACCTTCACCCAGTTTTCTGGCCTTGAATTTGAGTGCCCTAAAATTCTTCATAAAATTGGCTAATTTGGAGCTCACTTTTCTTTCATTTTCGAAAGGAATAACGAAAAATGATTTACATGTTCGTATATATAATTGCCTACCGAGCATATTTGCTGTTGTAAGTCTAGTTGTAAAGTTTAACCCTATGCTCGTTCTGTTTGCATAAAGATAGGTGCAGTCCAAAAAAACTATTGTTTTTCAGAATTTGGTAAGTTCAGGTGACGATTTACTCCATTCCTAATTGATTGAGCGCTGAACGTTTTCTATGGCTGTACGCAGCAGTCATAGTATGACAACTTTTGTTTTATATGTCATTATTAAAAGTTTAACCGTTGGCAGATTCGAGACTGCCCATATGGGTACGGTCGGAATAATTGATATTTTCATAAAATCACTGAATATTGATAAGCGTGAAGTGGTAGTTTGGAATAGAATATCCGAAAATGCTTTCGAAATTCGGATTCACAGTTCAATTCCAAGAATATTTTCTGTTATAAGGTTGTTGTAAAGTTTAACTCCATCTCTGTCTCAAATGCATAGAAATTGGTGCCGTCGAAAAAAAACTCGCATTTTTTTCAGAATTCCGTAGGTTTAAGTGACAATTTACTCCATTCCTAATTCATTGAGCGCTGAATGTTTTCTATTCCTGCATGCAGCAAGCATAGCATGACAACTTCTGTTTTATACGTTATTATCAATAGTTTAACCCTTGTCATATTTAGGAGTTCCCATGTGGGTATAGTCGGAATAATTGTTATTTTCGTAAAATCAATCCCTGAATATATTTGTAACTATGCAGTGGCCTTTCGGTGGTGCTACATGAAGTCGCAAATAGTTAAGGTTGAAAAGTTCATCAAATAGACAGATATAATGCCTACCTCAGCTGGTGACAGGTAAATAATGAATGGAAAAGTCGTTGAATTGAGAAATAAAGTAGGGACGAATCGTGCCCTCGGTTTCCACCTGATCCACGGTATTTCCACGCGCGGCACTTGACAAAGATACTAAACTGTCGGGCAGGGACAGCAGAAAACATTCTGAGAATTTCAAGTTGCTGCCTTGCATGGTCGGGACATAATTGGAGTATATCCGACATTGTAACTGTTCAATTTGAATGTTAAATTAGCCAGATGACGGCTTTTTCTCCACCGGATAATCCCACCTGCGGAAACCGCGTTGTGTCCTTGGGCAAGACACTTCATCTCCACTGCCCGCGTGGGGGCACGGTGGCGTTGTGTACTAAGGCGTACTGCACGTCGATCGTGCACTTGTCTTCAACCAATGCTAACCCTGCTTGTGTGGAGTTCGTATGTTGGGGAGCTGACAGTTGCTCGCCGTTGCTCAGTGGTTCTCTCCGGGTACTCCGGCTTCCTCCACCCGTAAAACCGTTGCGGTCATGATTACCCAGTGTGCATAAATATGTGACCTTAACCACCAATAAATAAATAAATAAATAAATAAATTCTCCACCGGATCGAGTTGTTAGTTTCTGCCGGGAGGGTCTAAAATAAGCAGTTTAACTCAAAACGTTCTGTCCCATATGAATGTGCAAATATTTAAAGCTGGACAGTTCATCAAATAGACAGAAATAATGCCAAACTCGACCGGTGATAGGTAAATAGTGAATGGAAACGGCATTGCATTGGGAATAGGGTAGGGACGAATCGTCCCCGCAGTTTCCACGTGATCCACGTTGTTCCCACGCGGTCACGCCACTTGACAAAGATACTGTTCTGTCGTGCAGGGATAGTAGAACAACTTCTGAAGAATTCGTGCATCTGCCTTCACTAGTCTAGACGCTGTGTACTAAGGCATACTGCACGTCGATGGTGCGCATGTCTTCAACCAATCTAACCCTGCCTGTGCTACAGTGCGGAGGCACTATGTTGGGGAGCTGGCAGCTGCTCGTCATTGCTCGTTATTGATTGTTGTTGAATTGGAGGCATGTTTCCGGCAGCTTGGATGTAATTAGCAATAAACCCTCATTGCCTAAATGTGCCCAGCTGAGGCGCTGACCAGGTATTTATTGTTTTAGTTTTGATGTTCTGCTTTATTAGAAGAGCAACGCCGCCACCTTCAGTGATTTGTCGGTCTCTTCTAATACTGCTGAACCCACTTATTGAGAAATGTCTGCTGGGGTGAAGCCAACTATCGCAGATACAGATAATGTCTGTATCTTCGAAGTATCGTCTCATTTGAAGTGTTTCATTGTTAACGCTTCTAGCGTTCCACACGGCTATTTGTAACTTATTCATGATGGGGTTGAATTTAAGTTGCGGTGTTTTGTTAGTGATAATTGATGGCTTTAATTAACATTAATTGCGGCTTTGATTAGAGATTCCGAGATTTGAGTTTTAAATAGCCGGGACGCTGATCGGCTGACATCTTGACAGATGTCAGACAGATTGGTTTTGACATGTTTATTCAATACCGAGTAGAGTGCTCCAGCGACTAGGGAGCAAACAGTGTGGAGAGAAGAGGGTTGTTAGGTTTAATTGGGTTTAGTTTTTTAAGTTCGATGTTTGTCTTTACGTTTTTATAATGGGGACACCCGAGATAGTTACTTGTATGATCTCCTTTTCAGTTGGGACAAGAGGGGGAATCCAATCTGCATGACTTGGTTAGGTGTTCCCCTCCACATCTCATGCATGTTAGAGTCCATTTACATTTATTGGCTATATGCCCAAACTTCTGACATTTGTGGCACTGTACCGGAGGAGTGCTACTTCTGTACTCCTCCGCTGCATGCCACCCGCCATTAATATTAACCCCATTAGCTAGGATTTTTAATTTTGTTTCCTTATTGGGGCATGTGACTTTGAGTTTCCAAGTTACCTTAGCGGTGGCCTTTGACACGAATCTATCCCATTTGCAGTTTTCTAACCCTTGACTTATGAGCTCCTTGGGTGTGTCAGGGTGAACCATGGTGATAACTACTGTAGATACAAGGGGACTGATGCCATTGGGATGTTTCTTATTATTCTGTGGGTTAGCTTTTTTGCTGGGGACGGGTGGGTTCCGCTTCCCCCTGTGACTGTTGGTTAATCGATGAGTAATATTTAGTTGGCCAATGCTGTTGGACACTACCGTATTCCAAGGTTTCTCCACGAGAGGTGGGATACTGGATTCTGAGATACTGGAGGTAGTATTGGAGCCAGAACCGGTGGCTGAAGCAGAGGAGTCTGAGGGGGAGGAGAGGCATTTCCTCACTTTTTTTGGTCTTTCTGTCGACCGTGTGGATAAATCCCTCCTCATCCACTAACTCCTGTGTTTCCACCTCAGGATCTAGGCTTAGGTTTTTTCTTTTGTTGGGAGTTTTGACTGCTTGGCTCTGACTGTCATTCAAGTCCTGCTGGGAGGCCAACGTTTCTATTATGTCCTTGTCTGGACAGAAAGCCTTACTGTTTAGGGGATCCGCAGGATCCAATGGAACCGTCTCAGCTGTGCTTGGGTGCCCATTGCACCCTCATTCAGAGACCCTTTGTGCCCTCCCGCTACCTCGGCATATGTTTTGTGCCCCGGGACACCTGTGACTTCTACCACATCTACCTGATTTTCTTTGGCAGAGGTAGTTGAAATTTGAGTTGCAGGAACTTTGTGGACCTCAGCCACCACCTGAATCTCCCAGACAGGTGAGACAGGTGATGGTGTGGTGAAAGTTCCCCTAATAAAATCCCTGATGACCGCATCCTTCTCTTCAATCTTGGCTTCCTTTTCCTCAATTTTTTTTTGTTAGGTGTGCTATCTGATTTTTTAGGTCTTTGAGCACCTCCATGAACTGGGCTGGGGAATAGCCCTCGCATTCTGAAATGGATGCATCTATCATTCTGTGACCCCCTAAACCTGAGCTATTGTTAGTAAGAGAGTTCGGACTTACCTTGCTCTCTTGTCCTGACATTCTCCTGGCTGCATTTTTTTTGTCCCTCTTTTCTTTGTTCCTATCTTTGTTCTCCTCTCTTCTCCTCTCCTGTGTGCTGAAGGTGGTTTTCTTCATATGTAATGGCATTATTATGTTCAAGTTGGAAGACTGGACTCAGAAAAAGCAAACAGTTTGTGTTAGGTTTTGACTCTTTTTTGTAACTCAGAATATGATGAAAATCACTTTTCTGTAGTTAATAAATTCAAGTTTGCCCTTACTGTCGGATGTCCGATGACTGTCCGATGAACACTGTTAAGTCTTCAGCAGCTATATACGTTTATTATCCTTTTAAAATTATACAAGCTTCCTGATTGGTCAGTAACCAATGCATCCAAAACGGTACATTTAATACAAGGTGTTACAAGGTTCAACGGAGGTGCATGAGAATATCACGTGACAGCTAAAAGGAGTGTATAGACATTCTGTGGTATACTTCGCCGATTTCCCTTCCACCCATCGCCTCAAATATTTTCGTCAGTACTAATAACCATTCAGACTCACAAACAAAATAAGAACAAGATTGTTTCATGAGAATATTCCGAAAACTTGAAATAAAACGTGTACATACCCCCAGTGTCCGATTTTACTGTCGAGAAGTGGGATTCTGTTGGGATTCTGTTGTGGTGTTTTTACACTAAAGATCCGTTGTGGTTTCGAGAAAACGCAACCTCGTTACATGAATTGTCTCTTCAGTGAAACTCATTAAAGCACTCGTGCAAGGTTGAATATAATGCCCCCGATTTACCAAGTCACACAACGCACCACTGTATCAAATAAAACACTTATAAAGTCAACTTGTGTCCCACAATAATAACAACGCTTCATTTCCCAATGTCCTTGAATTGAAGTCTCCCACATGTTTGAGATTAATCGAAGGGAAATAACTTCAAATCGTTCTTGTTCAATAATAAAGAAAGATATGTTTCTTTCAGTTTCTCTAAATATTACTTTCATCAAAGTTTTCGTCACTGGAATACCGTTTGAGGATTATATATATATAAAAAACCTCGACACACCGAAGGGGCAGGTTAATAAATTCGTCACAGGGTGTTTCAGCAGGGCTGTACTATCCTTTTGACAGTACTACGGTACCCTTCTGAGATTCGCATTTCATAAGGCTGAATACTACCCTTCTGAGATTCGTATTTCATGAGGCTTACAGTCTTATGAAATACGGATCTCGGGAGGGTAGTACAGTCCCGTACACCCTGCTTAACCCTCATAAAGCTGAATACTACCCTTCTGAGATTCGTATTTCATGAGGCTTACAGTTTCATGAAATACGGATCTCGGGAGGGTAGTACAGTCCCGTACACCCTGCTTAACCCTTTGCCCACCGAATCGGCCGCATCCGCCCGCGTAATATGCAAATTCAGCAGTTGAAAAAATATTCTTTACAAAACAAATTTCAACAAAACCATATCATGTGACCCCTCGATGGAACGACCTCGTCGAGCTCGTTCCAACAAGGGGTCACATGATATGGTTTTCTTGAAATTTGTTGAAAAATTTGGAAAAATGATATTTAAAATAATAAATTTTGATGTCGTCTGCGTTGGGTAAAGGGTTGAACACAGTGTAACCAATGGTATGTGCGGTAGTTATTAACATAAAATTAATCTTCGCATTTAAGGGTTAACCATTGTATTGTATGTTTAATGTCTGAGAGAAAATCGAATTTGCAAACTCGTTTTCTGCCAGAGTGCAGAGACAAGGGGATTATGCTGAAAACCATCCCTGCATTGATCCAATTAAGGAATAATTATTTGGTGTGGATTATTGTTATAAGGTGTGAAATAACACTAAAAACTCGCTTCATCTTATATCTTGGCTTGGCACTTGCCATTTATTACAGTCGTCAGAAGCAATATATCTTTTTTTCCATCACAATTATTACCACATAGCCCACTTTATACCGAAAGGGAAAACGTGTTTTGTGAAGCCCGATAGCATAATGTAGCGTTCAGAAGGATTAAAAAAGACCAGATTGCTGTCATCGAACTGGCGACACAGCTGTAAAAAATCTAAATCTGCCAACGGAAAAAGCCCGAGGAAAATGTGAGGGCTGTTTTATTATTACAAAATATAAAATTTAAAATCAAACAAACTCTAAATCTGGTAGGTTGGCTTCTGGCCAGTCCAAGCCCGGATAAAGGATGAGAGGTTTTTTAATTGCCTTCACAACAACAGCAATAATCCACATAGAGTGCCCATTGCAGGGAGTGTTTTCAAAATAGTCCCTCCATGTGCCTCTTAGTATGGCAAAAAGTGAACCCACAGATTTGGTTTTCTGTCAAACTTTTAACATAAAATAATATGGGCAAAAGTAATTTGATACTTGGACTTATGCATATGACACACAAAATCGGTCATGCAAAGGAAGGGATATAGTACCCGATTTGGGCTGGGGGAGGGGGGAAGAATGACCAATTTGAAGTACCATACCTGCTAATGAGATAAAAATTCCAGGTATTATAACTGCTATATATGCACTTATCACCAAATAAATTTCCGAAGAAATTTTGAGTTTTGAACCACAATCCGACTGACTAATATTCTGGAATCTATATCACTAAGGCATACCGAAGGCATGCAGCTGAGTCACCATACAACGAACAAATCAGGTATACACGTATCGGCCCCGAAAGTCGGTCATCCTCGCGATGCTTATAGTCGAAATGATATATCGCCAGTGGGGCAGTTGTAGGGGAGGGGTGACGATGGCAACCTCCACCTTAAGTTTTTTTCGGAAAAGTTTAGTTTTGTCGGATCGTTTGCCAACTTATTTGTGAGAACGAAAAATTATTACCAAGAACGAGAATCAAGGGAATAACGTCTTTTAGAAAGTCATTAATTTTTTTCCCTCAGGTTTAGAAGGGTACAGTGCGTTATAATGCCTTGTGCTTTGTGTCTCTACTTTCTGAGGACAGGCTGGATTTTATTGCCACCCCCCCCCCCCCAAGCCCGTCTAAAAAAGCTATCTAGTTCACTGTATCAACCCCTCCTCTTCTTTCTGTTTCCCCGAGTCTCTTGCTTACAGCAACCAGTTAAGAGCGTAAAACGTAACAAGTCGATATGTCGATCTACCTTTTAGCCTGCGCCTGATTTCTTGCGTTGTCGGAATTGTAGTCAAGACACACATACTGTGACTGATTGATGCATAAATATACATTCAATATTTATAACACTTTTCCAAAACAACGGCAATTATTTGTTGTTGGCGCCAGTATTGTGCCCCCCCCCCCCCCCCAATTCCCCCCGCTTTTCCCAGAACAAAACGGCGAAGGGACGATGAATATTTTTAGCCTTGTATGCTTTGTATTGTTCCTCACATTTTCTTTGGAATCACGTATTTTACTCTGGTATTTGTATCAATGCATCACACTAGCAAAGTTCCAAGTTGGCAAAATCTTATGAACCGGACAATCTTTGCAGGTCGCTGTTCGGAGACGAATTTCGTTGCCAACTAATACTGCAAACAACCTGCACTCAAACCATGCTGTATATGGCAAAAACGGAAGCAAAATAACGATCACCTTATAGCCTATCCTATTTGGTGCTTAAATGAAAATGGATGTGATCTCCAGAATGCGACTGATTCACACAAGACCCACTGCGCATACTGGAATCAATATCATTGTTTCCCGAGAGCCCTCTAATTAAACAAGAAACAGAAAAACCCTCAAGGGTTTTACAAATGCGACGTATTTCACAGTTATGGCAGAAAAGTTTTCTTTGTTTTTTGCCCTCCTCGTGGAGGAGTGAAGCAGTGCGTGTTTACTGTGATACACAAGCTCTATTTTACTAGTAAAATAGAACAGAACCCGGTAACCAATGTCTGGGTGGGAAGTCCTATAAAATGGTCTGCATGTGCATAAACGATTGGATGGACTTGACTTCATATCCATTTAGCGGTCACGATTAACAATTTGTCTCTTGAGTTCCAATGTGTTTTATGTGCCAGTAGGCACATAGAACATATTGGAACTCAGGGGACGAATTGTGCAGAAATATGTGATCTAAACTGGTGGAGTGCTGGAAGCCCGGTGTCATCCCAACAAGACAAATCCCAACAAGACGATCGGGTAAAATATCCCAACAAGACGATCCCAGCAAGACGAATTCCAATAGGACGAAAACTTCTCTTTTTATTAATTATAGGGGAAACTAATTAAAAAAAATAGATTTACAAAGTGTATATTTACGCTATCTGAGGTAATTTGGGGTGATTATTTTACACGTTTCAGTAGTTGCAGAGCAGTTATTATTTTTTTATTTTTCATCTCTCGATTGCCCACATTCACTGTCTGACTTGAGCAAGAGTTTGTAGCCAGAGAGATTTCCATCGTAATATATTTAAGTCTTTTTTTCTGTCGTTGCTTATTTTATGTATTTGTTTAAAGTTTGATTGATAAAAAGTTATAAAAAGTTTCGCAAATAGCGTCCCATTAAAATGCATGGCGCCTTTGTTAATTGAAACCTCTTTCTACGGGTAGCGGAGCCTTTTTTGGAGAGGATCTGGATGGGAGGAAAGAGGCAAGTATACCAAGAGTGGACACAGGTGCGTGAACAAGAGCAAGGGGGACAGAATAAGTTTACCAAGGCTAGCGTCGGAAAACAATGGGTTCAGTAGGCGGAAGCCAATTAATCTCGGTACCCTGAAAGTGAGTTATAGTAATATCCAGGGTTTCCACCGGAAAGTAAGTGAAATTGCTACACTGATCGAAGCAGAAGAAATTGGATGGGTAAAGATCAATCTAAGAAACAAAAGTATTGCCCTTGGGATTGTGTACTCTGCGGTGGAGGGAAGCAAACCCGAGTGGAATGACTCGATATATTCAACACTAAGGTCTAATATCACAGAACTAGAAAACAGGGGCTTGGTATAATTTTGATGGGTGACTTTAATGGACACATATGTGATAAGGAAGAAGGCATAAAGGGCGGGGACAAGAAAGTCAACAGGAATGGCAGGAAGCTGTTGAACTTCACAAATGAGCTCGGTCTGAAGATTCTGAACAGGGACGCTAGGTGTAAGGGGAAATGGACATGGGAGAGGATCGACAGAAAATCAATAATCGACTATATTCTCACAGATATTAAATTATGGAGGGAGGTGATAGGGGTAGAAGTGGATGATGAGGGTAAGAGGGAGTTGGATAGTGATCACAACTTGATTACAGTGACGATCAGGGCCAAAAACCTAATAAGAAGTAAAGGAAGCTTTAAGGAGATTTGGGAACTCAAAAAGGATGCTGATTGGGCGAAGTTCGAAGAAAAATTGAAACCAAAGCTTGCAACCGTACACATAGGGCCTAGTGTGCAGAAAATGGCCGACGCCATAGTTGCGAGCCTAGTGAAGACGGGAAAGGAAAGTGAAGGAAAGATTAGGGTGCCAACACGGGAACTTGGGTACAGAGTGAATGAAGAACTGAAAAGTGTCATAAAGGCTAGAAAAGCTAAATGTGCTGCATACAGGAGAAGTAGAAAACTCAAGGGGGCGGAAAGCAACGAGGCCATGGTAGCAAAGAAAGAATACCAACAAGCAAGAAATGAAGTTAATAAGACTAAAGACTATAATCGGAGAGTGCGAAATAGCAGTCTTATTAGGACGATAAGAATGACAGGGGGTCGAGTTCGAACGCATTTTGGAAATGGGTGAATAAGCGTAACAAAGGAAGTAACCCACAGAGTATTAAAGTAAAGTAGATGGCAGAGTTACAGACGATCAAGATCAAATCGCACCAGAACTGGTCAAGCACTGGGAAAAGGTAAACGATAAGCGACGGGGCATGGGGAACCCACTGGAGTGTCCGAACCAGGTCGAGGAAAATCTGTCGAACTTCGTGTGCAGCTAAATTAAAACGGAGGAGGTGCGAAAGGTGATCTCAAAATTAAGGAATGGAAAAGCGGGAGGGATGGACGAAATTTCTAACGAGTTTATCAAAAAGGGGGAGAGGAACTCTGGGAAAGCCTAACTGCCCTATTCAATTTAGCCATAGAAAAACAAGAGGCCCCAAATGAGTGGAGAGAAAGCAAAGTGACATTTATTCACAAAAAGGGGGGAAAAGACGTTTTGGATAATTATCGAGGGATCTCTGTCAGTAGCAACATTGGAAAAGTTTTCTGTAAAGTCCTGTATGGGAGATTAGAGGAGGTGATTGAGGAGAAGGGATTTTGGGAGAGAGACAGAATGGCTTCAGGATGGAAAGGAGAGTCACTGACTATCTTTTTACGCTATCCAAAATAATAGAAACCGCGAAAGCAAAAAAGAAAAAGATGTTTATGGCCTTTTTGGATGTTAAAAAGGCATACGATAGAGTATGGAGGGAGGGTATGTGGCGAAAGCTTGAGGCTCTGGGCTTGGGAGGCGAGTTTGTTGGAATTCTGAAAGCATTATATAAAGATGTACAGAGTGAACTTAACCTGGGTAACATAACAACAAAACGTGTGCCTATGCAGACAGGCCCAAAACAGGGGTGTATCCTTTCGCCAATTCTTTTTGCATTGTACATCAAATGTTTAGGAGATGAACTCCTGCATAGCGACGATGGGGTAGCAGTTGTGGACTTGAAGATCCCAGTGCTATTTGTTGCAGACGATATGGTGCTAGTGTTAGAAAGCGAAAATGGGCTAGCGAAAAAGCTGGGAATTGTTGGGAAATATGGGAGCAAATGGAGACTCGAACTAAATGAAAGCAAGAGCAAAGTTATACCTGTGGGCCGCAAAGTGGACCCCACTCGAATGTGGAGAGTGGGGAGTTCTGTACTCAGGAAGGTAGCAGCAACCTTCTTAGTGTAGGAGAGACAGGTGACTACGAGTATCTGGGGGTAAATATAAACATCACAGGAAGAGGCATCTACCGAAACCACACAAATAAACTGATTCTGAGGGAGAGGCGAATCCTTAACCAAATGAAACTTATAGGGAGAAACACTTTCAATAAGAGAAAAACCATTTAGGAAATGGTGGGTCTGCCAAGTATAACACATGGTACAGAAGTTGTACCCCTAAACCAGACGGTTGTTAAGAGCTTGGAAACCCAACAGAACGATGCAGGTCGATGGATAACGGGGTCGAGTAATGCCGCAGCACTAGAAGCAATCAGGGGTGAGCTGGAGTGGATGAGGATCAAGGACAGAATAGACTTATTGAAACTCGGTTATCTTAATTATTTGGTAAATCTCCCTGATAGCCGATAGTGTAAAGTACTGTTCCGGAGAATTTTCAACTCAAATATCAAGACAGGGTGGATGGTCCAAGTGAGGGAGCTAATAGAGAACTACTCATTGGAGATCTCGTACCTAGACGCAGGGGCAAACTAGGGTTAAAAAATCGCCAGAGAAAGGATCAGAGAGGATGGTAACCTTAATTGGCGAGAGGGGATCAAATCAAAGAGGTATTTGGGTGGCCTGCCTGATAAAGAGAAGCCTGGTTTTGAAGAGTACCTTGATGACACCTTTGGGGGATCACTGTTGTTCAAGCTGAGGTCGCGGTCACTGGAGGTGATGGATGCTTCACCCATAGATACTTTCATAAATGTTGGAAAACAGCCATTGGTGCCATGATACCAAAACCTGACAAAGACCTCTCCGATCCGGCCATCTACCGCCCAATCAGCATCCTCAGTTGCATTGGCAAGGTATTTGAACGAGTCCTTACCAATCGACTCAGGGGGCACCTTGAAGATAACGAGTTTTTTAATAAGTGGCAAAGAGCCTATAGAAACCGTAAAGAAGGCATCGAGCATGTCTACCGCCTAGTCATTCAAATGAAAACCGCGATTAACAATCAGCAAATATGCGCGGCAGTCCTGTTAGACGTCGAAAAAGCATTCGACTCTGTATGGCACAATGGAATGCGCTTCAAATTATCTAAAATGAAACTCCCCATGAAAATGCGTAGACTACTATCCTCCTTCCTAAACGATCGCGAAATTAAAGTCATAGTAAACAATGAAATGTCCGACAGTGTTCCCATAGAAGCAGGCACCCCCCAAAGGTCCGTCCTCAGCCCCCTCCTGTACATCATGTATGTAAACGATCTCAAATTCTCCGAGGATCGCGTTCAAGTCTCCCAATTCGCGAACGATAAGGGCCTCTGGCAATCTAATAATACGGCAAAATCTACTCCAAAAACCTCTGCAACGCGCTCTCGAAGACCTAGAACACTAGTATGCCAAACGGAGAATAAAGCTGAACGCCAATAAAACCCAACGAATCACCTTCACTGGCAAGACAAGCAAACGTGACTTTAACCTGAAATTATTGGACAAAGTCCTCCCAGAATGCAAAGAGGTGAAATTCCTCGGCATTACCATTGATCAAAACCTATCCTTTAATAAACACACCAACGATATTGCCGGTAAAGCAACCAAACGTATTAACTTATTGAAAATGATAATGGGAACTTCCTGGGGAGCCAATCAGTCCACCCTACTTAAACTATACAAAGCCTTTGTGCGCACAATACTCGAATATGGGGCAATCATCCAAACTGAGCTCAATCAAACAAATATGGGGAAACGTCAGAAGGTCCAAAATGACGCTCTTAGGGTCGCCCTCCGTGCCCCATGGGATAACCTATCAAAACACTCCACGACAGAGCCGATATCCCCGCCTTGCCTCCCTAGCTGCGAAAAATCATGACCGGTTACCCGACAGCCAACTAATTTCCGAGCTTGAAGCACTTTGCTTGCGAAAGCCGACAAAAACCCAAACACGCCCAATCATAGAGAAATAACCTCACTAACTCAACGGGAAAAACTAAAATACATTGTAACTAGCAAATAGGAAGCCTCAAAAATAAGAAGCCTCAATAATAAAATAAAATAGGGAACGAGAAGGTGAACCAACAGGCAGATTAACAGCTCAGCTGTGGCCTTCTACCAGAAAGGGCTGCCTTCACTGACTCTACTTAATATCACTAAAAATCGGAAATCCTAAAAATTATATAGGAAACGAGAAGTTGAACTAACAGGCAGGCAGATTAACAGCTCAGGTGTGGCCTTCTACCAGAAAGGGCTGCCTTCACCGACTCATCTAAAATCACTAAAAATCGGAAGCCTCAAAACAAAATAGTGAACGAGTAGGTGTACTAACAGGCAGATTAACAGCTCAGCCGTGGCCTTCTATCAGAAAGGGCTGCCTTCACCGACTCAACTAAAATCACTAAAAATTGAAAATTGAAAGCCTAAAAAAATCTAGAGAATGAGAAGGTGAACTAACAGGCAGATTAACAGCACAGATGTGGCCTTCTACCAGAAAGGGCTGCCTTCACCGACTCAGCTAAAATTACATTATATCTAAAAACTGTACAAAATTAAACATGCTATTTTATTTTTACATACTTTAATGAAAACTAATTCTGCCTTCTTTTAGCGGGTACACAGAAGATGTTTTTTGACCAGCACCCCAATAACCGATATGGAAACTATAACCGTTATGGAATCTGTAACCCCTGAAGATCCTCCGCTCCATCCCAAGAAGTGGTCAACCACTTCAAGAGAGGCGAGCGTTGGTCCTGCGTCCCGTCTCTGCCCCTTTTTGTAAGCGTCTATATTGCGCATCCTTTGACCCAGCCAAATAGGATTATAATACCGGCCTGCCCCCGAACCAGGGAAGTTCGGTTCTTCTTACTGGTGGTCCCCGAAAGGGGTCGTTGTTGTTTTCTTTCCAAAGACGTCCTATCACGAACCTGAAAACGGACTAAGATAGCCTGAGGCAGACTATACTTGCCAATGATGGCCCGCCATCGAAACCATCTCCGAAGTGGCAGACTACACTTACCCGAAAAACTTAACACTACAGCACCCTCGGGGAGAGGTAGTACCTTTGTGAGAGGACTCAACCTCCCACACTGGTCCTCACCCGAGGGTTCAGTCAACATCAGTCAACGAAGCCTCACACCCGTGAACCTTAGCCAGAGACATCTGCCGAGTACTCGAACCTCTTCCTCCTTCAACACGCCTTGACATGAGACCAAATTGATCATAAACAGTCACTGAGGGTCGAAAGGGGCTTGCCCCATAGCGTCCCTGCGGGCCTTCGGCGCGCAAAAACCATTCCATCCGATGGGAAAAATTGGGAAAACAGTGAAAAGCAGTGCCAGATGTGTAATTTGGGCGTGGTGGAGACCCTGGAATACTTTCTTCTAGAATGCCCAAAATACCAGTCTAAAAGAAGAGGATTGACTGGGAGTATAATGGGGAAGTGGGATGGGAGAATGAAGGACATGTGGTTAGTGAGAGACTCAAATGACAGGGTTAATATGCTAATTGGAGAGATTGGGAAGAATGGGGCAAGGGATGTCATCAAGCTGTTCGTCTCCGAGTGTTAGGAGGAGAGAAGAAGCGTGGGAATAGAGAGGCAGTTGGGAGTACAGGGGTAACCAAGGCCTTCTCACCCGAGAACCGCGACAAATCAGCGGCCGGCCAAAGTGTTATTATTATTATTTCTCCGACATTAACTCGTGACAGCAGTTTATGGTGGTATATTAACTTACAAAGAACATAAAACACCTTTCTCTCTGTCGACTGTCACGGTAACAATCCTTTGTGTTCACTAAATGCAGTGCAAACTTTCAGTCGCCTGTCTTTATGAAAACTTCTAATGTTACACTAAAGGCGTATTTTGAACAAATAATACTGCCCACAAAGTTGGAAAAATACTCAAAAAAAGAGATTTTTATATAAATTGTGATACAGGTCCCAAAAATTTTTTAAAAACATTCTGGTAAAATAAGCCTTCGTGTTTATTCCTTGTCGTCATAATTTCCAATCGCACGTAATTTATGCTTTATAAAATTTAGAGGATAATTCGCGGTGCCATAACGAACCTTCCCACGACATAGCCTTGATTAACTGAAAAATTTCAAAACAATTTTTTAAAGCATAAATGCCGTGCAAATGGGGGGAGGGGGAGGGGGGGGGGGGTATGTTAAAAAATTATATTTTATGGTACAAGATGTAAACTCCTTTATGTTATGTTACTATAGTGTGATTTTATTGCGTTTTTTTTACCAGTTTTATAATAAATAAAATAGCTCAATTTTTGTTTCCAGAAAAATAAACTTCTCCTTCAAAGTACCCTTCTCGTATAAACTTTGGCACAGAACCTCGACAAAAATGGCTTATACATTCATTTTACTTAAATTCGTCTTGTTGGGATTCGTCTTGTTGGGATGACCAGTTTCGACATTTGTCTTGTTGGGATTCGTCTTGCTGGGAATAAACCGGAAGCCCATATTTGGGATGTATTCTGTAGTGCAGGCACTGCTTAGTAAAGGTTTCATGTTCTGTGGATATTGATACTGATTTATTCACCAGTATACTATAAATTACAATAAGATATACATCAACATATATTTACAGTATTCATATAACAATGACAAACTATTATGTCCCCAACGGCCTGGCTCTCTTGAAGAGGTCTCAACCATTCAGACGTATTATTATGGGGAATTGAGGTATTTGTGCTATACCCTTGGGTATTTATTTACTGGTGTTCAATGTCACATGTTTCTGCACAATGGCTAATCGTGACCACCCAATGGAGATAAACTCTGGGTCGTAAACCCGTTTCTACCCAAGCTCCCCATTTTAGAGGACGTCCACCCCAAAGCATTGATGATTGAGTCCCATTTTACGAGTAAGACAAATCTTGCTTACCCCAGTGAACAAGCACTGCTTCCCTTCCCGGGGATATCCTTAGGCCATTGCGTTCCTACAAATAACGGCAGAGACCAAATCAAGAGGACAACACGACGAGAATACCAGACCTTTAGATGGCACAGTCAGGACAATACGGATTAGAACATGAAATGTTGTCTAAATAAGATGAAATAAGTTTGGTAGTTAATCTTTTCTTAAAGTCTTTCCTGTTAGGTGATCCTCGACTATCATTTCCTAGTTCATTCCACAATTTTGGAAATGAAAATACCGGAAAGTTATCTAGAGTTTTAATTCTAGTTCTTTATCGGTGAAGGAGACCAGCCTGGCGCGTATTCATAATAGATTCATTGTTCACTGTAGAAAAGAAATTAGCAAAGGATGGTGGAAGATTTCCGTTGTACCAGTCGAACATAAACAAAGAAGCGTGTAATTCGTGTAAATCTGTTATCTTCAGTATTTTATCTTTGATAAATAAGGGATCGGTGTGAGAATTATACTTCTTATTATTTATTATTCTTAATGACCGTTTCTGTAATTTATATAGACGACTACACGTCTTTGATGCTCCCCATATGGGAATATGAAGTGACTTTGTACAAGCGAAAAATATAAGGTTTTCATAACTTTGTGTGGGAGAACTTTCTTTACTTTATTGAGAGCGAAGTTCGCGAGAGCTACTTTCGAGCAGAGTTGAAATGTGTGTGCGTGAAACGATAGGTTTTCGTCAATATGTACACCAAGAAATTTAATAGATTTTTCACTTTACCTACTGCTGACTTTGTTTATAACTTCAATTTTTTTGGCATTCAGGACTAAGTTGTTCGCAACGCACCAATCAAATATGTTTTGGAGTTCCTCATTGAACTCCGAGGCTAGTCGATTTATCTCTGAGCCCGATTTGTATACCGAGGTCCGCAAATGATTGAAGGTTCAGCTTTGTTGATTTATTCATATCATTTATATATACGAGAAAGAGGATAGGGCCAAGGATAGAGCCTTGCGGTTCTCCGCATGTTAGGTCTAGCAGATGGGATTTACTGCCTCCGACGGAGACGTATTGAGTCCTTTTCTGGAGGTAGCTTTTAAACCAGTTATTAGCATTACCTCTTATCCCATAATACTCTAGTTTCCGAAGTAATATATCATGCCTTATTGTATCAAAAGCTTTCGAGAGATCCAAGAATAGAGCTAGAGTACTATCTTTACTCTCTTTGTGTTTCTCTACGGCCATATATTTTAAAAGGTGCATTGTCGGATGAAGTGTACTATGATGTTTTCTAAAACCGTATTGGTGTTGGTATAGGATGTCGAATGTATTCAAAAAGTTTATAAGTCTTCTTGACATGAGTTTTTCTATAATTTTAGAGAAGACAGGCAAAATACTGATCGGTCTATAATTTGTAAAATTGTTTCCATTACCTGTTTAAAGATTGGAATTACCTTAGCGATTTTCATCCTATCGGGAAGTTTTATTTATGATGTGCGCGAGTGGATCGGCAACGAGGTTTATTGAGTGTTTAAGGATGTTAGAAGGAATATTCTCGCAGTCTTGACTTAATTTGGGTTTCATAGAATTTACAATCCTTGTAATTTATTGTCCTGTCGCCAAGAGCAAAGAAAGAGGGCAATTTATGTTCGTTTTTGTTAATATTTAACGCATCATTTAGGATTTGCCATGTTTTCCGCATGCAATTTTTTTATTTTCTAAGATCTTTTTTTCATAATACATAGCTTTGATTTGTTTTTACATTTTGTTAAATAGCCTACAGTAATTTTTGTAATTCCTGGTGTTCTGTTCGGTTGGAGATCTTAATTTTTTGTGGAGAAATTTGTTCTTATTGTTAGCTGAAATTAAAAGTCCTTTTGTCACCCGTGGCTTTCGTTTTATAAAATTTTTGTTAAGTTTGTGTTTTTTTTCAAGGGAAATGCCGTCTCAAAAGCAATTGAATAAATTTTTATGAAAGTTTCGTAAGCGACATTGGGACAATCGGATTCCATAACTGGAGAAAAATCACACTGGGACAGCAACGACTTAAAATGTTCTATAGATGTGGAATTGATTTTCCTGGTAAGAATCTGTTTTGAGCTGTCCCGTTTGATGTTTGTCAGTTCGACATAGAAGGTACCAAAATGGTTAGATACATCCGTAATGATTATTCCAGATTTAAAAGCATGAGCCACATTATCAGTGAAAATGTGATCTATGAGTGTTGCAGAATGATCTGTTAATCTAGTTGGTTTGGTGATAACAGGTATGAATCCTTCACTAAACATCAAATCGATAAATAAACTTGTTTTGCTATGGGAAGCTACCTTTAATAGGTCAATATTGAGGTCGCCCATAATCAGGGTTGATTTATTTTCTTTGTTAAGCAAATCAGTTAAATAATTGATTTTTGATTGAAACAGATCCAAGTCCGCTTTTGGTGCTGTGTTAGGTCTATATATTGTACCAACTATTCTCGATGAGTATTGTACTTTAATTCGACAAACAACGATTCAAAGACATGTGGTATGAATATGGAGAGGTCATGTCGGACACAAAAGTTTATTTCAGACTTTACGAAGAGCCCCTCGACCATCATCATCACCGGGTCTCGTATTTTTTAATAAGCGGTGATACCCTTCCAGAGTATAAGTTAGATTGTCGGGAATTTGAAATATCTCTGTGAGACCTATGACGTCAAATGTGTTCTGTTGGCTGTTCAGTTCGGAGAGTAAATGGTGCAGGGAGTCCCAATGTGCATGGAGACTCTGGCAGTTAATATGGAAAGCCGAGACGTATCCGGGCACATCCTCAAGCTCCGAATTCACTTCACCAGGAAGAAAATACTTACAATCTACAGAGTTGTATAGAGACGATAAGTTGTCTTCGGTGTTGTAAAGAAGGTGACTTAAATGATATTCAGGATTGGTCTGGATCTCGTCCAGTGTTATACTACCCGCCATTGTCAGCAATCTGGCCACCATTAACACCGATGCACATAGAGATATTAGTGGTTGTTAAGGATATGAATACATTAAATGCCGCAGTGTATTTCATGAATCTAAAGGAAAGACCACACAAGAATGATGTGATGACATTAACTTGAAAATACAATGTTGCACAACAGAGAGAGAACATTAACAGTATAGAGAAGACAGAAACAAGAAGCAGTATAGACAAAAAATATGAGTAAGAGCTAGTTTCTAGCATTCAGGGATGGTGTTGGGAGTATAATTGTTCTATGGTTCTTTATACATGTGTAGACAAATTAGCCATTACGGTAAAACCGTAATTACCAATTTCCACTTCACATTTTCCATCCGCGTCATTGTAAGTACTAATGTTGATTTTGACCCAATGGCTATATAAACGGTTATTGGGTTGACTAGTGGGAGACTTTAATTCAAGTTGTCAAAGAGTAAGATTCTCAGTAGGCTCAAGTGTGTTTATTTTATTTTATTATTTTTTTGTATAATTGCTTGGATACAATGTAATAGGGAATGCCAACAGCCTCTCTCCACCAGCTTGCAGCAAAACAATTACACACAACAATTCAGCAAACATGACATAAATTCTTAACATAAAATTATTTTATAATATTATTTGATTATAACCCATTAGGGAGATTCATCAGGCACTGTCCTCCAGTTTGTAGCAATGATAGTAGATCTTTGAATACGTTTACTTCCAGAATTAATTCATTTATATGATTGTATGGTAGGGACATGTTAGGGAATGTCACAAAACCCCACCCCCACCCCCACTAACTTGCAATAACACAAATGACTCACAATATTACCATATTTTTACATATAATCATTATATACTGGATTATTTGTGTAAACAGTTATGAACAGTGACATAAGTTCTTCACATTTTTTATTTTTGGATTATTTTGGTTACTCATATAAAGTTGTTTGTACATGATTGTTTGGCTTGTGTTTGTGAATTGCTGTTTAGCTGCAGTGTATTGGAGAGTGCCACCAGACACTCTTCACAAAATTTCAGCAAAACAGTTGCAAAACATATCAGCAACAGTGACCAACCGCAGATTGCAGCAATGACTTCAGTTCTTCATATACATTTATTTTGTATGATGGATGACTGTTTAGCTGATATGTATTGGGAAGAGCCACCAAACACTCTCCACTAATTTGCATCAAAACAGTTGCCCAAATTATCAGCAGCAGTGACATGAGTTGTTCACCTGGACATATTTGTGTTTGGTTACAATCCAATAAGGAGTTCCACCAAGCACAACATTTATCTATTGACTAAAGTGAATTTTTTGATTTGATTGGTTAATAGATACGTGGTATGAGACCATATTCATTGAAACCCACGATACGTCCGCCCAGCCACTGACAAATTTCCCATACCCAGTGGAAGCCTCGTTCCGAAATCTACAAATTGTCCATACCCCGTAGAAGACGCGTTCATCGAGATAAATGAGCCCATTGCCGATTAGCCATCTTTGACGTTAATGATATGCAAGGTCAGAGGTAGCTTCGGGTAAACACTTCGATCAGACTATCTGTTAAGACTGTCATGCACGCGATAGAAACAACCAAAATGTTTCGCTCGAAACCAGAAAATGTGCATTTTCGATTTAATACTAATAAAGATAGAAAAAATAACACACTTTCAACACTTCATTTAATGGACAGGGTAAAATAATATTGATTTTTTAGTGAAATGAATACCGCAATGAACCCCTTCCCATGACTCGGCATCATGTTTTTGTTTTGTTGACGAGTAACAAAACTACAGATATATCACTGAAATGACACAAAAATTTCTGCGTGAGTGAAAATGCAAACTCTGAGTATCCAAACAACCAACCCATACAAATATTTTCAAGCATAACACACAAATGTTCCAGCTGGAAGAGGTTGGGTGGAGGGGGCGTGGTCCCTAAAAAATGAATGAAAATCGTCTTATTTTGTCCAAAAGCAGTACAAGTCAAAATGAGTTGAAGAATAACCACTATCGGTATAAACTATTGATGTAATGTTTTCTATACTAATAATACAAGAATCGGACACAAAAATATATGTACATGTAAGTGTATTCCGTAACCTTTTTTAACACGTTTTGGCTTTACACACAGCATTTAAAAGGGTTAATTGCTTTGGAATTCCTATTGCATTATATTTTTCAATGCATAGAAATTAAAAATGTAATTTATAATGTCCACGAAGGAATATAATTCATGAATTAGCAGGTAAAAATGTTTTTTAAAATGTTTTGTTCAAGCCACATAATGTGATCTCTCATCGGAACAAGATTGTTCCCCGAGGTTCACATGATTCGATTTGCTTGAAGCTTTTTGTGTAAATTTTAAAAATTTTAATTTCCAGTTTTAATGTTATCTGTGGGTAAAGGTTTAGAAAGTAAAGTACAAAATATATTATACTGCTTTTTGTGACCAGAGTACTACAATTGTAGATTATTTCAGCAAGTCCAAACTTCTTATTTTAAATTTGTTTTATAATCACGAAACATTGAAATGTGGCTATGGCTACGGTCCAATAATTTTTAATAGAACTAATCTGTAAATGAACAATTATTTCTTTAATAGCCAAGTATGAAATGTGTGGGACAAAAGACTTCTTATGAGTATAAATGCATGGTACAAGGTAGAAGCATATGTTGAAGTCTACAAATAATGTATGAATCAAAATAAGTTGTAACATAACCGCAATAAACGAAGTAGCCCATTGCCATTACACCAATAACACAAGAACCCGAAATCATTTTCCGGAAAGCTTTCTATGAGAGCTTTCCTAAAAATGATTCTTGTGTTGTTGGTGTAACTGAAGATGCATACTAGTAGTTTACAGTGGTTATTCTACAAAGTATTTCGACTCGTACTGTAAGTCAAGTGATTTCTGAATTCCACTCGGGGACCCGCTGGCTGGTATTTTTTGCTTGTACAAACCAATGCACATGGGTATCAACCACTGATTATACCTGACAGCCAGTAAATACTTGTAACTCACAAAACAAATCTGCAGTTTAAGAACTGATAAGATAGTTATCTGGTGGTCCATAAATCGCAGATTAGCTTGAGTCCCAAACTGTCTACAAACTGGCAAGAATATGTTGGAAATATATGTATATCCACTTACTGAGAGGAGGAGTACAAAATCACTCTGTGTGTTCTGTAATACAATATTTATCCATGTATGCATATTTTGGGCATGTATTCGGGGTCGGGGAGAGGGTGGGTCCCCAGGGTGGTAACCCCCAGAGCCTGGGACTTGAGGGGGCGGGGGCGGTTGGCCCAGGAGTCGGGGTCTTGGTTTCGCCTGCCCATCCTCTAGTCCAAACATGACCCGAAAGACTGTATTTTATTTTTTTTGGTTTGGTACGTCCTTTCAAAGGGCGTTCCAAAACAAAAAAAACAAAAAATAAAATACGGGCTTTCAGGCCATGTTTGACCTAGTCCCCCTCCCCAATGTTCTGACTTCTGTGCCAACAGTTAAGAAGGGAGCTGTATCGTGAATGAAGCTATGCACTTGACCAACGGCTGTAATTCTGACTGCATGATTCTTGAAGTAATAACTTTATTAAATCAACTTGACGTAACCAAGTTATCACTTCAAGAATTGTGCAGTCAATATAGCTATGGGCGGTAGGTCATTGGATACTCATTGATCAATTTGGAAATTTGAAACATGCTGCTAAAAAACGTCATTTTATCCCAAAAGCCGCCAGAAGAGTCCATTTAATAAGTGATTTAAAAATTTTGTTGGGGCAGAAACGCCACCCCCTGCAAGCACTGTGTGATCGATCGCGCCTCCGGCACTCGCTGCTGATGCCTTTATCATCTGTACGTATCCCGAGATTTTTAAAGGTGTGTGTGGGGGGGGGGGGGGGGCGTAACAGAATTAACCCTGGGTCCGAATTTCCTTTTCCCGACCCTGTGTGGACCTTCCACTTCGTGGGTGTTTTTGTAATAAGACAGCTTCCACTGTGTGACATGTAAGTTTGAGTTGAAGGAGAAAATAGTCAAAAGGACAATTTCTTTATTTTTATGTCGGATTCTTGTGTTATTAGTATAGGAAACATTACATCATGTATATGGACAAAATATTATTAGCAGACACGCAACACTGCTACTAGCAGACGATTTTCATTCACTTTTTAGGGACCACGCCCCCTCCACCCCAACCTCTACCAGCTGGAACATGTGTGGTATGCTTGAAAATATTTGTATGGGTTAGTTGTTTGGATACCAAGGGTTTGCATTTTCACTCACGCAGACATTTTTGTGTCATTTCAGTGATATATCTGCAGTTTTGTCACTCGTCAACAAAACAAATCCATGATGCCGAGTCTACCTTCGCTTGTGGGAAGGGGTTCATTGCGGTATTCATTTCATTAAAAAATCAATTTTATTTTGCCCAGTCCATTAAATGAAGAGTTGAAAGTGTGTTATTTTTTCTATCTTTATTAGTATTAAATTGAAAATGCACATTTTCTCTTTCCAGGCGAAACATTTTGGTTGTTTCTATCGCATGTATGACAGTCTTGACAGACAGTCTGATCGAAGTGTTTACCCGAAGCTACCTCTGACCTTGCATATCATTAACGTCAAAGATGGCTAATCGGCAATGGGCTTATTTACCGATAACTGGAAAAAAGAAAAAAAGAAATTCAATATTTTTTTTTATACTAGTCATATCGGCATAACTCTTTTGCACAAAAATTCCACAGAAACCTGTATGGCTCAACAATGGAAGATAAAAGATCTCATGCTGTGTGTGTTCACACATGAAATACATTGTACTTCTAAAACGGAAAGTCAATAGATAAATTCGTTACCTCGTGTCTGATCACGTGGTACGGGATTTTAGCTACCCGAAGCCAGCCGTATCCCATGAGGCCGAAGCCTCATGGGATACGGCTGGCTTCGGGTAGGTAAAAACCCGTACCACGTGATCAGACACGGGGTAACTAATAGTATCCAGTAGATTGCCAAGGTAACTTTATCATTTATAGGACTGTTTGGTTACATTCCATTAGAGAATTCCACCAAGCACTACATGTATCCACCAAATTGTGACAATAACACCAGTTCTTTATATAAAATTGTTTTATTTATATATTTATCAGGTTGTAATATCCACTACAATATACACTACATGTATCAAACAAATTGCAACAATAGCATTATTATTTATAGGATTGTTTAATTACAATCCATTAGAGAGTTCCACCAAGCACTACATGTATCCACCAAATTTCAACAATAACGTCAATTCCTATACAGGATAATGCTTATATATTTATCAGGTTGCAATATATGGGTGTGTGGGTGGGGGGAGTTATAAGACACACCCGCTAAATTGGAACAAAACAAGTTGAACACCATATCAGCAATGCAATGGGCCATACTACCAGCCACTCGCCATCAAATTGCAAGTTAATAGCTCGACAAGACAAGATGGGTGGGGGGGGGGGGGGTATAGGACACATTCTGCAAGACTGGCATAGATAAAGTTGAACACCCTATCAGCAATGTAAGGGCTGTGCTGCCAGCCGGAGGGGCGGGGGTGGTTAAGACACCTTCAACTAAATTGGAACAAAACAAATTGAACACCATATCAGTAATGCAATGGGTCCTGCTTCCGGCCACTCGACACCAAATTGCAATAAAACAATAGCACGACATGTCAGCAGCAACCACACAGATTCTTCACATTTTTATGGCCTGCATTATTTTGACCAACCTAATGTGTGTGAAAAAAAAACATAGAAAAACCCGTCTCGTAAGGAACTACATGGTTGGCATTTTACTCCACGCGGCTCTTTGGCTACTTTCAGACTGTTGGTGTTTGTAAAAACAAAAAAGGTGGATGAGTCTTTGGAATTCCAATGTATATTTATCGCCATGTTGTCAAAATAACAGGGAAACTTCAATTTACAACGTTTAAAGATACTTTAATGTTGTACATGGTAAAACTTTACTTTACAGTGTCTAAAACTTGAATGTTGTACATGCTAAAATTTTAAGTTGCAACGTCTGAAACTTTAATGTTGTACATGAACGAAACTTGAAGTTACGACGTCCAAAGCTTCAGTGTTGTACATAGTAAAAATTTAATTTCCGACGTTTAAAACTTTAATGTTGCACATGGTAAAACGTAATATTGTACTTGTAAAACTTTAATTTACATCAGAAACTTTAATGTTACACATGAACGAAAGTTGCATTTACGACATCAAAAGCTTCAATGTTGTTTAAAACTTTAATGTTGCACATGGTAAAACTTAATATTGTACATGTTAAACTTTAATTTGCGTCAGAAACTTTTTAATCTTGTGCATGGTTACCCTTCAATGTTGTGCATGTAAAACTCACAGATACAATGCATGCACTTTGTCGTTGAGTTGGTGCTGGGATTGCCTCGCAGGTGACTGCTGCGGATCTGATTTTTCAAGAGCGACTGAAAACCGTGAATGAGGGTCGGGATTTCCTTGCAACTTATTGTGGTGTGGTTCGGTGACTACTCGAAGGCAATGGGTATTCTTTCTATAAAATGCGTTGCTATGTTTTATTTGCAACCAAAACACGTTCCGACTTCACTTGAAACCAGTGATGAATTGCTATATAAAATAGTGTCTGGACGGTGAGACAGTGTGAAGCGATGACCAACGTCGAAGGGATCGGAGGGCAGAGCTCGAACAGGGGGTAATCCCATTAATACAGTACAACCAGCGTGGACGGACATGTTTCCATGAGTGAGCATCAAGTTGATACCAGTGAAATTTTCTGAGATAATTTGCACAAGAAGCTAGCAGAATTTTATTTATGAAGCACCGATTAAACCGGTGCTTCATTAATAAAACATCTGCTAGCTTAGACACTTGACAGATTTTATCAACATCGCCTGCGTGAACTAACGGCCTACACTGTGAAAAGGTGCCAATCCACACTAACTGTACTGTATGTTGGGGCCCGGGTACTTTTTTGAAAAATCATTATCTGGATAGCCCTGTGATCAATTTTCATCACTTCTTGTCTCATAGTACAACGCGTTAGGCAAAACGGTTATTTTCAAGAGCATCAAAAAACACGAAATCTGCCTAACTCCAAAATTTTTAGGGTGGTCGACGTCCCTCCTTCAAATAAAGTGAGGGGACTCTGTACCCCCGCGTGCCCCCTGCAATTCATCACTGCTTGAAACACCCAAACGCAGAAAACGTCTATATTCTGCATGCATATATCTGTAATGCGCGTCATTTCCAGAGAGGCATTCTCTTACACCTATCGTGAAAAACAGATACTCAAAAATATTTGTTAGGTTATATCAGCCTATTATGAAGTAAACCTAACTCATAATTAAATTTAAAACGATAAGCTAATACGAAGGAACAACGATATACATGAATCTTCCCGCAGCAATATCAATAAGGTGTTACCTCTGAAAGTCCGAAACCAAGTGACCGATTTTCGGGACCTTGAACATGTACGTCATAATTTCATTTAGCAAGGTGGCTGCTAAATAAAGGTGTGGGGCAGACCAATCGCCACAAGCCTGCACGCTGAAAATGTTAATTTGTCTACCCACAAAATACTCTTCCAACTGCTGCAATTGAACTAACATGGAAGATTCCTCCAGGGTTCAAATGGTTAAAAGTAATTATTGTAGACTCTGTTAACTCTTTTACTACCACGCCCATTTTAGTCGTGTTGGGAGGACCTCTATGCACGTCTGTGTGCAAGGAAGTTCAGTGAAAAATTTGACATATTTGAAACTCTGTCATCTGATTAACTGAGAACTTTCCATCAAGTAACCCTTTACCCAACGCGGACGATATCAAAATTTATTATTTTAAATATCATTTTTTTTTAAATTTTTCAAACAATTTCAACAAAACTATATCATGTGACCCCTCGTTGGAACGTGCTCGACGAGTTCGTTCCAACGAGGGGTGATATGATAAGGTTTTGTTGCATTGTTTTGAAAAATAATATTTTTTCAACTGCTGAATTTGCATATTTCTTGGGCGGATGCGGCCGATTCGTTGGGTAAAGGGGTAATCAGATGGTAGGTTTAACCTGGCATACCAGAACGTTCAGATTGTAATCATAAAATATGTAACTTATACAGTAACTATAGTCAGGGACTTTTATGGATTAAAAACTGAATAACGTAATAACTCGCGTGGCTTACACTACAACATTTATTACATGAATGTTACATAGGCAAGTACTGCGACACAGCATATTCTTATTAAGGAGGATCCGCGTAGTTGAGAGGGCAGTGCTGTATGTTACATCTCCCCCTTTTTTAAAAAAAAAAAAAAAAAATCATACCCAAAGAAAAAAAGTGTGATGTGCTAACAGCTTGGAGTTCACACTGTCATGTAATAAGAGTTCACAGTGTCTTGAGATAAAACGTCAGGAACACAGTTGGAGTTGTGAAATATCAGGAACACCGCTGGGGGTGTAGGACAAGAAAAAAAATGTTTCTTTGGAAAAAATGTGTGAAGTGGGGTTAATGCGGTTATACGGTCTCTACACGGGTTAACTGTTCTATGAGGTAAATGTGATGGATACTACAAGGGTTAACTGTTTGAACTGTGAGCTAAATACGCTTATATAGTGTCTACAAGGATTAACTGTTCTATGGATTCTGTTGCCATTCGTCGATTTGAGTAAATACGCTGCTATCACTACAGTCTGCAGTTTGCTGTTGTTATGTTTATGTACAGATATGGTCCTTGAATCTGACAGGTCTGCGTATGACTCTACCAGATGAAGTTTTAATTGTACCGGGATCGTGTGCTCTCTGCTGAACTGGTGCAGAGGTTGGGTCAGGTCTGCGATGACTGATTAACCTGATTAGACTCAAAATCAATGTCACATTTCGTATCATCATGTCTCAGTGGTGATTCATTAACTTTCATTAAGTCTCTGCGATTACGCCTGTATGTTCTGCCACCAGCTTTGATGACATATGATCTTGGTTCCTGAGACTTATTTAGAACAACAGCAGCCTTCAAATATTTCCCACTGCGAAATCGGACACAATCACCTGATTTCAGTTCTGGAAGACGTTTCGAATGTCTGTCATAATAATGTTTTTTCTGTTCTTTCTTACGTGTAAGATTAAACATAACAGTCTCTGTCTTAATGACTTTAGGTTGCAAAAGTTTACTATAAGTGGGTAATTTAGTTTTGGTTCTGCGTCCCATTAATCTTTGCACTGGTGAACCAAGTTCGTCGTCCCGTGGTGTATTTCTGTAATTTAGTAGGGCGAGATAAGGATCACTGCCATCTCGTTTTGCTTTTTGTAACAATCGTTTAGCTGTTTGAACAGATCTTTCAGCCATGCCATTTGATTGGGGATATTTAGGACTGGAATTGGTGTGTTTGAAAGTGTACGTATTTGCGAAGCTGGCAAAATCTGCAGACGAAAATTGCAGTCCATTGTCACTTATAAACTCATCCGGTATCCCATATCTCGCAAATTGTGATTTACAGTGTGCAATTACTGAAACTGAATTCGTACCCGACAGATTTGCAATTTCAAAGAAACCAGAATAGTAATCCGCAATTAATAAATAGTCACTGCCTTCAATTTCAAATAAGTCTGCCCCGACTCTTGCCCACGGGCGTTCAGGCAGGGATGAAAAAGTAAAGGTTCTTTCTGATTTCTCATTCCGAAGTCATTACAGACTGCACATTTTGAAACTTTGTCTTGTATTTGAGAGTTCATTCCGGGCCAGAACAACACACCTCTAGCGCAACGTTTGCATTTTTCCACACCCAAGTGTGCTTCATGAATTTTGTCTAACATCTCCGCTCGCATTGATGCAGGAATCATAACTTTTTCACCTTTGTATAGTATGTCGTCGTACACACTTATCTCATCTCTATAATGCCAAAATTCCCGAATGTCATTTGGTATCTCTTTCCTTTCAAGAGACCAGCCGTCGAATACAGTTGTTTTTAACAGTTACAGTGCCGCGTCACTTTGCGTGGCTATCTTTAGTTGTACCATTTTAGGTTCTGAAATTGGCAGTATTGTTGACATGTTAATTTCCAGTTCATCGTCTAAAGTTTCACTGCACGTTTCCGGTGGGAGCTCTACTTAACGTATCAGCTATGAACAACAGTTTACCCGGTATGAACGTGACTGATAAGTTGTACTTTTGGAGTTTCCTAAGCATTTTGGCAGACGCACAGGATTTAGGTGCAAAGCTTTCTGGAAAATTGCTTCCAATGGCTTGTGGTCTCATTCTACCACAATCAGAAGTTGACCATAGATATACTCATGAAACTTTTCACACCCGAACACTGTTGCTAACGGTTCTTTCTCTATTTGAGCGTAACGTTGTTGAGTATCAGTTAGAGCTTTTGATGCGTATGCTACAGGCTGCTCGTTTTAAAACAAAACTGCACCTAGTCCCTGTGGACTAGCATCTACTGATAACTTAACTGGTAACTGAACATTAAAATATTTCAGAACAGGTGCTTCTGTGACAGCATCTTTAAGTTTTTTGAAGCTTTTATCTTGATGTTCAGTCCAGTGCCATTCTGTGTTATCTGCAAGAAGGTCTCTGAGGGGTGCACTTATATCTGATAAATGAGGTATGAATTTCGACAGATATGTGATCATTCTCATAAATCTCTATAGAGATACTTTATCGCGTGGAGATTCCATCTTTTTCATCGCTTCCGCTTTAGAAGGGTCAACTTTAAGTCCTTCAGCACTCAACACATGTACGTTATTTCAGTCTGTTTAAATCTACATTTGTCTCTGTTTAGTTTCAAATTTGCGGTACGTGCTCGGTCGAGAACTCGCGTTAGTCGTTGGTCGTGCTGCTCTTCATTTTCACCCCATATAAGTATATCGTCCATTATGCATTCAACGCCTTCTATGTCATCAAACAACTGTGACATTGTTTTTTGAAAGATTTCTGGACTGGATGAGATTCCAAAAGGTAAACGCTTGAAGCGGTATCTGCCAAATGATGTATTGAATGTGCAGAGTTGTGATGATTCTTCATCAAGTTTCAGTTGCCAAAACCCAGAATTGGCGGCCAACTTCGTAAAAATGTTGGCTGCGGGTAGTCTTGAGACGACATCTTCAATTGTCGGCAACGGGTGGTGCTCACGTCGGATCGCTTTATTAAAATGCTTCGGGTCTAAACATATGTGTGGTTTTACAACAGTGACCATACTATTAACCCAGTCTGACGAGCCGTGCACTTTTTCAATTACATTCATGCTTTCCATTCTTTCTAATTCACGCTTCACCTTTCTCTTAAAGCGACGGGAACTTTCCTGGGTGGATGGACAACCGGGGGAACTGACGGGTCAACAGTTATACGGTGTTCCCCTCTGAGACGGCCTAACCCAGTGAATACATCTGCATATGTCTTGAAAATTTCATCACTGGAAGTTACGAGCGTTTGTATTTGGGAATGAGCCCCAAGAGCTTGGTTGAGTTCAGTCCTAACACATTTTGAACGTCTTTGTTGACAGTTTGGAATTCCAGCTTGTATCTCGTTTTATTGTATGAGCACATGGCTGTAGTTTTGCCATACGTATTAAGTTTACTGCCATCGTACGTTACAAGTTTCACTTTACTTAAGAAACGTTCAAGAGAGTCTAGGCTATCAAATGTGGATTTTTAAATAACATTACACTGTGCTCCGGTGTCGTCTTTGAAACTGATACATTGGTGCCCGAGTTTCAGTTGAACATTCCAGTCTTTGCGGTCGTGTATTATCGCTGAGAGTGCAAATGAAACCAATGAAGAATTCAGGGTCCTGTTCAAGGTTATCCTCTGCGACGGTATGCACTTTTCTGGGTCGCCCTGGTTTTGTGACCAACTTGCACATCTGTGCAAAATGATTTTGCTTCTGACAATTATGGCATCGTTTTCCAAAGGCGGGACTTCTATTTGTATCATGCGAATAATAACATTACACTTTGCCCCGGTGTCGACTTTGAAAATGATACATTGGTGCCCGAGTCTCAGTTGAACATTCCAGTCTTTGCGGTCGTGTATTATCACTGAGAGTGCAAATGGAACCAATGAAGAATTCAGGGTCCTGTTCAAGGTCATCGTCTGCGACGGTATGCACTTTTCTGGGTCGCCCTGGTTTGGTGACTGACTTGCACATCTGTACAAATGATTTTGTTTCCTACAATTATGGCATCGTTTTCCAAAGGCGGGACATCTATTTTTATCATGCGAACTACCGCGCCGAATACAGTTATGAATGGCAGAAGTTTGCTTAGTTTTTCAAACGTAATGTCCAGTTTCACGTCCGGATTGACGTTTTGAATGTTGAGGCTTTTTGTAAACTTTACGTACAGTGAGACTTTGTTCACTTGAATCTTCTGTCAGTTTTTTTCATTTGAGAGCTACTCATTTCACTAGCTCGACAAACTGCTACAGCTTTAGTCAGTGACAAGTCTTCTACTCGTAGTAGTCGCGCACGAACTGAATCGTTTTTAATTCCACAGACTATCTTGTCTTTAATTAAACTGTCCTGAAGTTCTCCAATTCACAGTGTTTCGGCTTGTTTCGTAGATCCGGAACGTATTGGTCAAATGTTTCAGTAGAACTTTGATTTCTGGAGAAAAAATTGTGTCTTTCCCAAGTGAGGTTTTTTCTCGGATTGCAGTAATTGTGGAACTTTTCCATGATTTTGACAGCACCTTCTTTTTCCTCATAACTGGAAAATTCAAAAGTATTGTAGATTTCTAGTGCATCCTCTCCTATCACATGTAGGAGAGTCGACTATTGCACTTTCTTAGACTTCTCTCCAATGCCTCTAGCCACGAGGAACAAATCAAGTCGTTGTTTCCAATTGCCTTCCAAGCATAAGTGTCCTGGAGGTTTCAGTTGATCCATATTGCTTATTTGAATAATTTAAAGTCACTTAACTTCTGACACCATGTTATGGATTTATAACTGAATAACGTAATAACTCGCGTGGCTTACACTACAACATTTATTACATGAATGTTACATAGGCAAGTACTGCGACACAGCATATTCTTATTAAGGAGAGTCGGCGTCGTGGAGAGGGCAATGCTGTGTGCTACATATGTTACAGGGACGTGGCGACAGACAGGGATGGGGGTCTGTCCCCCCTCCCAAGCCTGGCCAAACTTTCCTGTAGTTGGAAATTCGGAGGGAAAGTCATGAGTAGTTGGAAATTCCATCTATCTGGATTTTAGAGCTTCTTTGGCGATGCTGATGTTTTCCTTACTTCTCAAAATTCCAACTCGGTTTCAAATCAGCAAAAATTTTAACTGTTGCTATTTGCAACTACAGTGTACGCAATATCGAGCTTCGTAAGTATGCATGATATTAGGTGGGACGAGATTTCTATAGTACGCTTACTTATCGTAATAAAAAAACCTTGAAATGCACTTCAAGAAAATCTTATCATGTAAAATAGTTATTCTGAGTTACTTCCATCATTCACAGTTACAAAATGATGAAACATTGAAAATTGATCATTCCTGTATAAGATCTGATTTAATGTTAGGATAGTGTGAATTGTTCAAAGTTTGAGCATTTGTTTAGCACATATTTAATTCAAAGAAGAATACCAAATAATAACAACCTGATAATTCTATCATAAATGTATTGGCATTTCAGTTACTGGAATCAATTTTATGCTCCCTTTCGTGGCTTCATTTTCAAATTTTTTCTCGGTAGTGAATTTCCAACTAGGGTGAGGGACCGGGAGGGGAATCTCCTCCCCTAAGTTGGAAATTCACTATCCTACACCCCCAATCGGAAACCTCTAGCCAAGTCCCTGACTATAGTCGCTTTCGGCAGCGTAAGTGTTAAATAAAAACAGCAATATGAAGAGCTTTGAATTAGGGTTGTTTCTATTCTGTTCTTAATTTTCTTTTCTATTTTAATATCCCAGTGTCTCTTGTTTTTTTTCATTTGTCTTCCGTCATCAATATATTTTTAATTCCCATCGGTTATAATCAGGATGAGAGTTTGTATAAGTTGTACATACTATTTGTTCTCTGACACTATTTGCATGTATTTTTGCAAATAAAACATGTTTAAACCAACCTAACCTGAACGGCGGGGCGCAGTGGTTTATTGGCTAGAGCACTGTACTTTTAGCTGAAAGGTCTACAACTGGATCCTGATTCTGGGCACAGTGGTGGCGCCAGGATTTCTCCGAAATGGTGATGGAGATTGTACTCCGCGACTTGGGGAGGTGGGAGGAGGGGGGTGCTAGAATATTCCCTGGCAGTATTCCCTCTCCGCTACTATGGGTGGCATAGAACCCCCACCCCCACCGCCAGCACCACTACTCCTTGGACACGTATCATATGAGGACAAGGGGGTCCGGTAGCTTAGTAGTAAGAGAATTGAATTTCAAACCGACAGGTCCACAGTTCGATTCTGACTATCGGTAAAATTCTGCATTGTGTCAATGAGCAAGGCACCTAATCCCGACTGACCACATAGGGGCATGGTGGCGTTGTGTACTAAGACGTACTGTACGTCGATGTTTGCACGTGTCTTCAACCGCTGCTAACTCTGTTTGTGTCGGGTCGGGTTAGTAAGTTGGAGAACCTGGAAGCTGCTCTGTGGTTCTAGAGTTCTGAAAGTGCCGTTAAGCCCCAATAAACAGAAAAAACAACCCGGATAAACTGGAACCTTTTTCAGATAACAAAAGAATTCTATTCTTTTGGCCTCCAAAACGGCTAAATAACCAAACCTCTCCTTTCAGTTCAGCTAACTCGGAGTCGGCAAAAATATTTTGTCGCCTTTTTTAGCAAACGTTATTACTTTAGCGCCCATAATTCTCAAATATGGCATTAAAACCATGCACATATACCCTTCCACCCATATTTTCCTTCACTCCGTATCCCTCAGTGTAGTATGACCGGTGAATAAAATAATATTGATGACTCCTCCCAAACTGTTCCAAGACAATTTGGAGTAAGGAAAACTCGATTTAATACAAGTCTTTCCTTTCAGCAGCACTCTCTGTGTGTCAGTGAAACCCTTCGGATGTCTTTCTCTCCGAAGTACCTGTGGCAATAAAACGTCTTCGAAACCTCCTTTTTCATCATCTTGTTGGAGTTGATAAATGCGTTAATTGCCTCCGCGAAAGATGAAAATCGTCAACCCACAATGAGAAACTCCCCGAAAACTGTGAAAAAACAATTATTTTCCGATGTACGCGTGACTGTAAGGTGTCACAACTTCGACGTATAACTTCCAGCTACGAGCTGTCTTGTCTGGTGTACACGCGCCTGGAAGTCGAGTTTACCTGATTGATTTATTTATCCTACCGAAAATGGCAGATAAGGTTTTATTTTTATTTCCGCGAGTGACAGACAGGCGATTTATTTGCATGTAATCCACACGGGAAGGAAATTTAGTATGAATAGGCACCAGGTGCTGACAGGTGCTTGTAATGCAGGGGAACAGTGCTTCGCTGTTGGAAGTGTGGAAGGAGTACATTTTACGGTTTGTATACATTCCGGACGTTTCCTAATTTCGAGTGTCCTGTGATCTTGGCGATCGATCTGTCATCATTGACATTGGCGATAGGCGGTTTCTCAACATTTCAATCTCGAGCAACCAGTGACGCGAGGTTTAAAAAAATAATCAAGTTGAATGTACCAAACCACCCCAGCCGATGACTATTTGAGATGTGAACTGTAAGTGTTGGTCCCTCGACCAAATTGTATTCCCTGCAAGTGCAATGACTATAATTCGCATGACAACTGCACGGCAGGGATCGAGAAGATTCGGTCCTGGGAAGATTCGACCTTGGATTTTTCGGCCCTGGGATGATTCGGCCTGTGTACTCAGTGATTGACTGCTAATTAGTCTATTCATGTTCTGTCTATTTGGGGGTTGACAATTGACATAATTGACAAGACTTTAGTAGCAATATTATTGTCATATTGTCAAGCAGTTTAAGGTGATTATTGATGTATTCTAATAACATCAGATGACATAACTTCACAATACAGCAACACAAAAACTCAAACATTACAATTTTACATATACACATATATATAAAATGTCACACAAAACACTGATGGTGTTACAGTTATAATTTTTTTTTAAAGATATATAGATGTAATTACAAAAGTTATTTCTTAGTTTTTCCCAAGTCTATAAATTTTATCTACAGTTAAAACTTGAAGTCCTGTCATGAACTGTGTGCTTATCTAGGCCTAATTGCACGCAAATATCATATCGAATGGCACCCAAAGCACGGCATGTTCTCTCGGTTACTCACAGCAGACACGAGCAATGTTTCTGTCAATGGACCTCCTGGTTACTCGGAGGTCCATTGGCTGAAGCATTGCTTGTGCACAGGCCATGTGTACAGAATTTGATAGCCCTAGTATGGTCATAACGTGTAGATTAACACTCAGATCAACATGCTATTTGTACGCATTTCATGACAAGACTTCTAATTTTAACTGTACGGTACATGGAGTCATTTGACTCATTTGGTCGTTTGAACATCGTCACCTCTACAGTTGATCCATAGGGAATCTATTTCCTTGTTGATTGCAGTATATTTCTTTTAATATCTGACATAGAATGTTTCATATTCAGGATGAATGATGAATGAAAAGTTTCCGTGCACCAAAGGAGCACAGGATTGATATGAAATTCAAAATCTCTTGTGTCCCTAATGATTTTATTTGCTTATGAATCCACAAGAGTCTGAGAAAAGTTACAAAGTAAGAGATAGAAATCTGATATTATATATTGTGACTGTTGTGTGATTGATGCTATTGATACGGCGAAGGGATGGGTTTATGCGTAGGCCACTTCCCACACGTAGAGTTGTGAGGCAATTCCCACAGACTCATTCTTGGCATTCTTTATGTGTAGCAAGGCAATCCTCACTGACTCCACACGCTTTATTTCTATTGTATGATTTTAATTTTCTGTGACTTATTTTGAAAGGTGTGGGGGTTGGGGGGTGCATTGGTGAGGGGGGGGGGGGGTGCAATAATAGTTATTGTGGTAAAGAAACAAACAAGCTCAGCGGTAAATACCAAGAGTCAATCAACAACAATAAGGATATCTCTACCGAATATCATAATAAAAACAAATGCCCATTGAGAATGAGAGAAACAACTTGCTGAGAACTGCCCAAACTATACAAACTCGTCAGAAACATCCAAGTGCCAATTACAAAGAACATCTCTCATTTAGTGAAGTTACTGTCAAAGCTAAAAAAACTATTCTGACAGACAGTGAACAATACGTTTCAAGGCAATTCATGGAATAGAAAATGTGCTCTTCATAATTTCTTGACAATATGGACTCATTGTTACGACTAAGTAGACAAATTGTATGAAATGATCACTGAAGAGATATGATATATATGTGTTATATGGATTAGAATTGAAACAGAAAGAAACAATTCTTTAAGGAAATTCATCTTGTGCCTCATCTGTCTAGCAGTTTCGTAATTCAAGATGGCGAGCCCAGTGGAACAGAAAAGATGCTCAGGCATGGCAAAATTCGATGGACAATCGTTCACCAGACTTCAGATCTACTAAACCAAAAACTAGGAAATCAAAGCCACATGAATTAGAAGTCCCTATAATCCACATGCAGCATGTTCAGAAAGAAGTTGGAAAATGAACAGAAAAAGCCTCTGATGTGAGAATTCTTCACAACTCCTGAATGTCTGGAAAATGGATAACAAACATAAATCAGGTTTGTGTCGATCAATTTAAAATAGAAGAGAGAAAAGTCAAGAATATGGAAATTCAGTTGTTGCTATTTCATTTGAATCCACAGAAAGTGAAATTTGTAACAATTACTTCTGTAACTTATATAAGACAGGTACAGTGGTTGTCCAAGGCATTGAAAACTGTGTTAAATGGAGAGATTTGTACTTTGAATGGATTAAAAAAGGTGTTGAAAATCCTCTATGTCATACAGATGTGTCAAATGTGATCACGGGATTGTGACAGTCTGCGTGGTATGTTCCAACAGTACAATTCAGTGAACAGGACAAATGCATGTTCGAGCTCAATAAAAGTTGTGTCAAAAGAGGAATTCGAGGAGTTACGAAGCACTGTAAATGACTTTCTCTCTATTCCGTCAGATTTGGGATTAAAGAATGGTGAAATTCTTCACACATCAGTGCATCAAAAATCTCAAGTTAAACACAACCCCAAGATAAATACATGTAGTTCAGCTCGAAGAGAGCAATCACGAAATCCAAGACTGTCACAAGTAATTACTCATACCCCCATTGAGACCATTGAATAACATTCCAATGATACAGACTTAGCGAGTGAAGTCACCATGCCAACAAGTACATGCACATCACAGACAACCAATAACGATGTAGAAATGTCAACTATACAGATGCCTCAGAGAAGAAACCTGATACTGACAAAATCTATAGCCAGACATGTATAGGTGGAAATCGGTTAGATCACAGAAAAGAAACTTGGGTACATTATGAATCGGGGGGAATAGGCGGTTTGATTAACCTTCTTGCAAGATGTGAACCACATGGTGTTCACCAGTCTATCATGCTGTTTACTGGCACAAGTCTTATTGACAGTTCAGAAACTATGGAAGACATTAGTCAGCGTTTCACAGAACTGATCTGTAAATGTATATCAACTTTTCCAGAGACATGTATAACTCTCTGTGGCTTGCTTCCCAGATTGGACTCGCAGGAAGAAAATTATATTTGAAGTGTCTTGCATGAACAATCTACAAGGAATGTGTGAGGCTGACGAATGTCTTCCCTTCTGTGGCATAGCAGGAGTTACTGTAGACAGAAATGGATCATTCAATAGAGACTTCTTATATGATAATGTCCACTTGAATAATAGAGGACTCTCCAGATTAGCTTCTCGTATAAAGAGGTATTTACATTTACCTATGGCACCTTCTGTGGCCAGAAACAGAAACTCTGTATCCAGAAATAGAAACTCTGTACCTACATTTCAACGCCCACATTCAAATTCTCGCCAGCAGAAGAAACTGTCTTCAAATTATAACCGAAACTCAAAACTTTACACCAAATGAATTATTTGCTGATATTACCCAGCTTCTCGAAAAGTTACAATGAAGTATGAAGAATAACTCAGGTCCATATCTTTCATAATTGTATCGAGTATTACATTTAATAGATAACTAATTCACAAAAGGACAATCGAGAACTCAAAATAAGTTCATGGAACATTCATGGCCATAAGGACAATGTCCTGAATAATAAATTCAGAAATAATGAATTTATCAATTATATGAATAAGTTTGACATAATTGGGCTAGTAGAGACTTGGACTGATAGGGGTAGCCCTGTCTTTATAGACGCCTATAAAATATTCTCCACCTGTTGCACAAATCATAGAAGAGGCTGTACTCTTTTTATGTGTCCGAAATTCGCTGATCCCAGGTGTCAAAGTCATACCCTCTGAAAGTGAGGATGTTCCTTGGCTTAAACTGGACAAAGAATTCTTCGGACTGAAAAAGGACATTTACCTGTGTGAGGCATACTGTATGTCGGCAGCATCATCCCTTTTCCAGTCTGGTACCAAGTTTGATACACTTGAAATTGTCGGTAAAGAACTATCTCATTATAGCGCTATCAGTGACATAATCCTGCAGGGTGATTTGAACTGCAGAACGAAAGATGAACTAGATTTTACTCTAGGGGATTGCAACACCCCATCTTTGCTGCTGTACCCAGACTACGGCCCAGACGACTGTTGCAGGCGCAGTAGCAAAGATAAAGGGATGATAGATACCCAGGGTAGGAAGTTGCTAGATTTGTGCATACAGACTGGAATAAGAATCCTAAATGGCCTTAGAGTTAATGAATTAAATCACTACTCTGTTCACTCACAACTGTGGTATATCTTAAAAGCTGAACCTAAAATTGTAAATGAACTGAATACTGCCTTTTAAGTTTATTTGGGATGACAGTGCTAAAGAACGATTCATTAAATCATTGCACACATCGGAAAACATGACAAAATTAAGAGCGTTAGTTAAAAAAGATTTCACAACGTGAGCGGATATTTTGAGTGAGGTATCAGCAGTAATCAGTCACTGTACCAATATGTCCCTTTGCCATAGACGAGTCGGCAAGAGGTCTGCCAGGAAATGTGCGCCCCCAAAGCCATGATATGACAAATCTTGTTATGAAATGAAAAAGCAACTGCTTCACCAACACCATTTATTGATAAAATTCAACACAGACCCCATAGTCTGCAGGAGGTATTATGCCTTCAAACACAAATATATAAAAGTTTTAAGGCAGAGAAAAAGGCAGTAAAAAGAGGAAATCATTCACCGGTTAGATAATTTACACCCAACAAACAATTTTGGGATACTGTGTCTGAATTACAGGATGATATTTCCAACACGTCACATTTGTCTAACAATATACCTATAGATTCTTGGAAAAAGCATCATGAATCTTTGGGAACCCCAACTCCCAGTGCTGTGTATTATGAGAGTTTCAAAACACAGATCTGCTCCAGGCTATCTCTGCTGGAGCAATCATCAGGAATCAACGACTCTTTAGACTTTGTGATTACCAACACTGAAGCACTGCGGGCGATCTCGAAACTAAAGAGTGGCAAGTCAGAAGGCCTGGATGGTATAAAAACGAAATGATAAAATGTGTTAAATCCATTATTGCTCCCGTTTTGACAAAACTTTTCGTTACTGTCTTACGTTATGGCGAGTTCCCACCTGAATAGTCAGAGAGATTTATTGTTTCACTCCCGATGACTGCATCACCGGATATGTTTCACGGCATCACCATTACCAGTACATGTAATATAGGGAAATTATACACCAGTATTTTAAATGAACAGTTAACAACTTTTTTAAAATATAAAGGGATACCAAATGACTGGTTAACAACTTTTTTAAAAGATAAAGGGATACCAAATGATTATCAGGCTGGTTTTCGGTAAAAGTTATAAAACTTCGGATCACCACGTGGTTATTAGGGCATTAATCAATAAAGCGTTTAATAGAAACAGAAAGTTATATGCCTGTTTTGTGGATTTTCAAAAGGCTTTTGACAAGGTATGGAGGCAAGGGCAACTCCTTAAACTTTTACAAAATGGTGTAGTTGGCTGTTTCTACTCATCCAAAAAACATATGTGTACCTCTAGCTCACTATGTGTTAAAGCTGGGGGTAGACCATCAGGAAAATTTACCACTTTGGTAGGGGTAATGCAGGGGAATAATCTAAGTCGCCTGCTGTTCAACTATTTTATTGTCGATATTCCAGAGTATATTAATGAAAATGTATGTCATGATAGCTTTCCCACTCTTCAAGAGTTTGTTATACCATTTCTCTCTTATGCAGATCACCTTGTCCTGATTTCAACATCATCAACAGGTTGATAAAAATCATTGGATGCACTTTCCGAGTCCGACTATTGTGCCAGGTGGAGACTGACTGAAAATAAAAATAAGACAAAGGCAATGGTTTTCAATATAACCGGCAGAACATCGAAGGACGTGTTTCATTTTGACAATGAGCAGCTGACAACGTCAGTGCTGGAAATGAACAAAATTGATGGGTGCAGTTTTAAACTCCCACAAAATCAGAGACGAGAGTAAATTGCACTGTAAAATGTTAGTTTATGAATTTTCGAGGGAATATTGTCACCAAACACCAGAAGGCTTAACGCTTTGAACTCGTGCGGCTGCTTTTTCAGCCAGGAACATGATACATCATACATGTAATGTCATTAAATAGGATGGCTGTTCAGTAAATGTGTGGGGTAGACCAATCAGTAAGATAACCACAAAGCACATTGAAAATATTGATTGGTCTACCCCAAATAATGAATATGGTACATGTAGATACTAGTGTTCAAAGGGTTAAATGTATAAGGAATTGCTGAATTATGACAGTAACTTGCCACTGGCCACAGTGTGCTGCTTTCTCAAAACAATACACATTTATATGCCCTCACAGTATATTAGTGCTCCACAATATTTTTCAACGAGTGCATATTTTAGCTCCCGTAAAATAGAAATTACAGGTGCTGATGCTAGTAATTGCAATCGCACCCGTCTCATTTCCAGGACTGGACAACGGTATCATCCTACAACTACTTAGGTGTTATCTTGGCATCCTCAGGTAGTTACACAAGTGGTATTATTATGCCCGCGAAAAATTATTGAGGGGGTATATAGTCGAAGTCTCCGTCCGTCCATCTGTCCGTCTGTACGAACATTTTGTATTATAACTCGAGCATCAGTTGTCAGATTTTAATGTTTTTTGGTATGGTGATAGGGCAGCTTGGGGGGAACGGATGCCCTCATACCTAGCATTTCGTCCATTCATTTTAGTAGAGTTATTGCCCGTTTGTTTTTGGCCTCTGTTTCTGACCAAGGTAAATTGTACCATAGCCTATAGAGCAAAGTGCTGCCAAATTTTTTTTTTAGTTCATTATTTTTCTGCGGTCCAGTGCTTACAGGGGAGGTTGCATGACATTTTAACCTCTACATATCAATATATCCATATACTCTCGTGTTTTGAATAGAAGTGGGGTCTGCAATATAAGTGCGGGGTGGAATAAATGGCCATAATTAATAAAAGTGCAGACTGGAATATAAGTTCAGGGTAGGAAATCCCATCAGAGCATGCAACATATACATTAGAAGTCAAAATAAGTTGTAAGATAACCACTATAGGCAATGCCACAGTGTGCATCCTGCTTTTCCTACAATCTTAACACCTTCCTACAATCTTAACACCTGGCTCTCACCGTCCTTGCATTATTTTTTTGGAAAGCCCACTCAGAACCTGGTGCTACCAATGTAGGAAAAGTAGGTGGGACACATGTTTACAGTCAGTATGGTGCCAAGTGGTGATCCTGCAACTTACTTTGAATTGTACTGTTGTCAGATTCCTTACTCTTGAGGCCAAAATGAACCAAGCCTTTACAGTTTATTATATACATTTAGGTGAGCAAATGCATGTGATAATCTATTTGCTGCTGTCAAAATGTCCCCGATTTTTTCCTCGGCCATGTGTCCACTCTGTCGAAAATAAAATAGAAGTGCAGACTGGAATAAGCATGGTGCAGGGTGGAAAATGTCCGGGAAAATATTAAACATGCGTGCATGTTTATTCCAAACATGAGAGTAAATATGGATGACACACAAGAATTATAGTGATTTTGGTTCCAAACTATTTAAAATTGTATCACCACACCAATCAATTTCAAATTTTATTTGCTTATTACTAATGTCAAAATACAGGTCAAGTTCGACTTGGAGGTTCACTCTGACCATTCTTGCAAGAGTAATGCCTCTTTTTGAATTAAAAAATCACATATTTCCCAATTTTAGCTTTATTCTTACAGTCCAGTGCCTATAGGGGAAGTGCTGCCCGATTTTTTTTGGTCCACGATTTCTGTACTGCCCAGTGCTTGCAGGGGAGGTTGCATGTCATTTTAAACTACATATCAATATAACCATATAAATATGGATGCCAATTTCAGCTTTATTCTTACTGTCCAGTGCCTATTGGGGAAGTGCTGGCCAATTTTTTTTAGTCCACTATTTTTGTGCTGCCCAGTGGGTTTGTGGGGAGGTTGCATGACATTTTAACCTACTACATATCGATATAACCATATAAATATGGATGCCAATTTCAGCTTTATTCTTACTGGCCAGTGTCTTATAGGGGAAGTGCTGCCCAATTTTTTTTTTAGTCCACTATCCCAATTTTTTCTAGTCCACTATTTCTGTACTGCCCAGTGTTTGCAGGGCAGGTTTTCATGTCATTTTAACCTACGACATATCGGTATATTCATATAAATATGGATGGCACAAGAATCATAGTGTTTTTTAATTCCGTTCATTCAAAGTTGTTTGGATGAACCAATTCTCCTAAAAAATTCAGAAGTTATTTATTAACATGCAAGTCCAACTTTGCTACCTTTGGGGGCATCATCACAGGCATTAGCATTGCTCTTGTTAATCTTAGATTTAAAGCAATGAAAGTGTACTTCTGACTGCAAACTGCAAAGCATTTTCCTGTGTCAAATGATAATTTGCGTGTTCACAAAATGTTGTTCAATGCATTGGTAAAGCCGATTCTCCTCTATGCGTGTAAAGCATGGGGTGACCAGATATCGCGAAATGCCCAGCACCAAATTGAAACAGTTCAACTCACATTCTGTAAATATATTTTACAAGTTCATTCAAAAGCTTCCAATGCGTCAGTCATGGCAGATCTTGGGAGATATCCACTATACATTGAAGTACAGTGTCGATTTGTAAATAGCTGGCTTCAGGCAAAAAGTAATGATAATCGTCTTTTGTCTCGAGCTTATGATGAACTACAAGTACTCAGACATTCGGGTATCTCTAAAATAAAAAATATTCTTTCAAAGGCCGGATTCCGAAATGTCTGGGTGGATCTTTCGACCACCCCAGAAAACTTCATCGGACATTGATGGACGTGTCTCCAAGATATGTATGCCCAGACATGGAAAGATGATTGCACTTTAGGAAAAACAAAAACAAGATCAGACCATTCCAAGCAACAGTTTTATTATTCTATCAAGAATGGCTATGCATGTGAATGATACTCAGACAACCTCGATTTAAAATATAGAAAATGTGTCACAAAATTTAGAATAAATACACATGAATTGGAAAACAAACAAGGTCAATACAATAAGCCCAAACCTGCCCCACTTGAACACTGATACTGTAAACAATGTGAGCTAAACCTTGTTGAAGACAAAATGCATGCTCTCTTTGTTAGCTCACCTGACTGAAAGTCAGTGTGAGCTATTGCCATCACTTGGCGTCCGTCATCCATCGTACGCTAGCTTTTACAAAACAATCTTCTCCTCACAAACCAATAGCCCAAATTGAAACATATATGGGCCACATCATCTTGGGGGTATTCTGTTTTAGTATTGTTCAAATGGGTCAGCCCCCATTTTGGGTGTGGTCTTATGCCCAAATATGATGAAATTCTTTAAAAATCTTCTTCTCATGAAGAATGCTTTGATATTTGGTATGAAACTTCCTCTGGTGTTCAAGATTAAAAGTTGTTCAAAGAATGTTGATAGGTCCACATTTGGGCTCTCCAGGGGATGGGCTCACTTTTGAGCTCCCCTGAAAATTTCTATTTCAAGAACCAATGGAGCGATTTGAACCAAATTTATATGTGGCATTAGTTGATCCTGAGTACTTCATTCATGCCCCCAAACTTTTTCGCGGTTCCCCATGGGAACCCCTGGAGCTAAAAATAGAACAAAAATCAAAAGTCCAATATTTCCCAAATTGCACGGACTAGAGATTTTGTATTTGGTATGAAGTTTTCTTCTGAGCAGTTGAAATAATTGGACAAAAAAAATTGCTGGCGAATCTGTCATATGGTTTGTTTTTTGGTGTTATGAAAATATGATGACTCAGCATTTTTAACTTAACTTGACATAGTCAAGATAAGCTATTGCTATCACGTGTGCGGAAGTCTGTTAGTCTGTGACGTCTGTGACGTCTGTTCACATTTTCCTTTAGCACGGGCTACACCCTGCAGTTCTTGGCTGATCGTCACGAAATTTCATATGCAGGTTTGGGGTCATGTCTAGATGAGAATGTCCCCTTTTGGTCGCGATCGGGCAACCGGTATGGCTGCCGAGCCCAAAACCCGAAAACCATTAGCACAGTCTACAGGTCGTATTTATGAAGGGATTTCATTGTAACTTGTTAGGATGCCTCTGTATAATGCCTAGATGAGAACGTCCCCTTGATCTATCAACCGTGATGGCTGCCCAAGCCCGAAACCCAAAAACTTTTAGCACAGTCTGCAGGTCATGTTTAATTTGGAGGGATTTCATTGTAACTTGGTAGGATGACTCCTTATGATGTCTAGATGAGAATTTCCCCATTTGGGCATGATCTGCCAACCGTGACGACTGCCCGAGCCCAAAACCCAAAAACCTTTACCACAGTCTACAGGTCATATTTATTAAGGAATTTCATTGTAACTTGGTGGGTTGACTTCATACAATGTCTAGATGAGAAAGACACCTTTTGGGCATGATTGGGCAACTGTGACGGCTACAGGGGCCCAAAGCCCGAAAACCTTTAGCACAGTCTAGAGGTCATATTTATGAAGGGATTTCATTGTAACTTGGTAGGATGACTCCAAATAATGTCTAGATGAGAACATCCCATTTTGATCGCGATCATGCAGCCTTGATGGGTGCCCGAGCCCAAAAACCTGTAGCATAGGCAAAAGGTCATATTTATGGAAGGATTTCATTGTAACCTGTTAGGTTGACTCCATGTAATGCCTAGATGATGACATCCCCTTTTGGTCGTGATTGGTCAGTTGTGATGGCTACTAGTGCCCGAAGCCTGAAAACCTTGAGCACAGTCTACAGGTCATATTTATGAAGGGATTTCATTGTAACTTCTTAGGATCACTCCAGATGATGCCCAGATGAGATTGTCCCCTATGGTTGCGATCATTCAGCCATGATGGCTGCCCGAGCCCAAAGCCCGAAAACCTTTAGCACAGTCTGCAGGTCATATTTATGAAGGGATTTCATTGTAACTTGGTAGGTTAACTTCATATAATGTCTAGATGAGAACGTCCCCATTTGGATGTGATTGGGCTACTGTGACGGCTAAAGGTGCCCGAAGCCCGAAAACCTTTAGCACAGTATACAGGTCATATTTATGAGGGGATTTCATTGTAACTTGGTAGGATGACTCCAAATAATGTCTAGACGAGAACGTCCCATTTTGGCCATGATCATTCAGCCTTGATGGGTGCCCGAGCCCAAAAACCTTTAGCATAGGCAAAAGGTTATATTTATAGAAGGATTTCATTGTAACCTGTAAGGTTGACTCCATATAATGCCTAGATGATGACATCCCCTTTTGGTCGTGATTGGTCAACTGTGATGGCTACAGGTGCCCGAAGCCCGAAAACCTTGAGCACAGTCTACAGGTCATATTTATGAAGGAATTTCATTGTAACTTCGCAGGATCACTCCAGATGATGCCCAGATGAGATTGTCCCCTTTGGTTGCGATCATTCAACCATGATGGCTGCCCGAGCCCGAAAACCTTAAGCACAGTCTACAGGTCATATTTATGAAGGAATTTCATTGTAACTTGGTAGGTTGACTTCATATAATGTCTAGATGAGAACATCCCCTTTTGGACATGATTGGGCAACTTTGACGGCTAAAGGTGCCCGAAGCCCAAAAACCTTTTGCACTGTCTACAGGTCATATTTATGAAGGGATTTCATTGTAACTTGGTAGGATGACTTCAAATAATGTCTAGATGAGAACGTCCCATTTTGGCCGTGATCATTCAGCCTTGATGGGTGCCCGAACCCAAAAACCTTTAGCATAGGCAAAAGGTTATATTTATAGAAGGATTTCATTGTAACCTGTTAGGTTGACTCCATATAATGCCTAGATGATGACATCCCCTTTTGGTCGTGATTGGTCAACTGTGATGGCTACAGGTGCACCGAAGCCCGAAAACCTTGAGCACAGTCTACAGGTCATATTTATGAAGGGATTTCATTGTAACTTTGCAGGATCACTCCAGATGATGCCCAGATGAGATTGTCCCCTTTGGTTGCGATCATTCAACCACGATGGCTGCCCGAGCCCGAAGCCCGAAAACCTTTAGCACAGTCTACAGGTCATATTTATTAAGGGATTTTGTTGTAACTTGGTAGGTTAACTTCATATAATGTCTAGATGAGAACGTCCCCTTTTGGACATGATTGGGCTACTGTGACGGCTAAAGGTCCCGAAGCCCGAAAACCTTTAGCACAGTCTTCAGGTCATATTTATGAGGGGATTTCATTGTAACTTGGTAGGATGACTCCAAATAATGTCTAGATGAGAACATCCTATTTTGATCGCGATCATTCAGCCTTGATGGGTGCCCGAGCCCAAAAACCTTTAGTATAGGTAAAAGGTCATATTTATGGAAGGATTTCATTGTAACCTATTAGGTTGACTCCATATAATGCCTAGATGATGACATCCCCTTTTGGTCGTGATTGATCAGCTGTGATGGCTACAAGTGCCCGAAGCCCAAAAACCTTGAGCACAGTCTACAGGTCATATTTATGAAGGGATTTCATTGTAACTTCGTAGGATCACTCCAGATGATGCCCAGATGAGATTGTCCCCTTTGGTTGCGATCATTCAACCATGATGGCTGCCCGAGCATGAAGCCCGAAAACCTTAAGCACAGTCTACAGGTCATATTTATGAAGGAATTTCATTGTAACTTGGTAGGTTGACTTCATATAATGTCTAGATGAGAACATCCCCTTTTGGACATGATTGGGCAACTTTGACAGCTAAAGGTGCCTGAAGCCCAAAAACCTTTTGCACTGTCTACAGGTCATATTTATGAAGGGATTTCATTGTAACTTGGTAGGATGACTCCAAATAATGTCTAGATGAGAACGTCCCATTTTGGCCGTGATCATTCAGCCTTGATGGGTGCCCGAGCCCAAAAACCTTTAGCATAGGCAAAAGGTTATATTTATAGAAGGATTTCATTGTAACCTGTTAGGTTGACTCCATATAATGCCTAGATGATGACATCCCCTTTTGGTCGTGATTGGTCAACTGTGATGGCTACAGGTGCCCGAAGCCCGAAAAACTTGAGCACAGTCTACAGGTCATATTTATGAAAGGATTTCATTGTAACTTCGCAGGATCATTCCAGATGAGATTGTCCCCTTTGGTTGCGATCATTCCACCATGATGGCTGCCAGAGCCCAAAGCCCAAAAACCTTTAGCACAGTCTACCGGTCATATTTATTAAGGGATTTCATTGTAACCTGGTAGATTGACTTCATATAATGTCTAGATGAGAACGTCCCCTTTGGATGCAATTGGGAAACTGACGGCTACAGGGGCCCGAAGCCCGAAAACCTTTAGCACAGTCTACAGGCCATATTTATGAGGGGATTTTAATGTAACTTGATAGGATGACTCGTTTTGGAATAATTTCATTGTTACTTGGTAACTTTTGTTGATATACGTTAACTGTGAGGGCCACATACATTAACTGTGAGGTCATATTAACCCACCCCTCAGCTCTTTAGTACAGTGTACACCTCATATTATTTTTATCATAAACATAGCACACAGGGAACAGAAATGAACATATTCCCAATTATCACAATTCTTGTCTTATTTCATAATCCTTTCATAAACATTGAACATTATCCTTTTCATCAAACACAACACACAAGTTAACCTACAGTGTCATTGACACTTTCGTTATGTTACCTATCTGGCACTGATAACTGGCTGTTACAGTATTTAAAGCATATAACTTTTCAAAATAAACAGTTTTCTTCATGAAATAATCCGTTGTATCATAATATCATAGCTTTTTAGCAAATTGTCAGCAAGAGCACGAGAATAAATACATGTTGGGCATATTCAAGTTGCAATGAATTAACAGAATCAGAGAAGTTCCGGACCAGGGATTCTTCTGCACTCTTTGGGAAAGGGTCTGGGGCCCATGTAATTGGGAAAATTCGCGTCATGAAAGCTCCAGTTGGGAATTTGTTTGGGAGAAGAAATACACAAAGAATAAGAAATCTTACCTTCATATTGAACTTAGAACATTAATACAGAAGCTACTACATGTATAGTATACATGTATGTAACGCGTTTTAAAACAAACAGCCGCATGCAATAATGATCAGTCTCTGTAATCCCTATCAAATAAATTGTTCTTATACTATTAATGATGAAGAGATTTATGCGATAGTCTACATTCTGTGGCTTTGTAGTTGTATGTATCTCATTCTGTGGCTTTGTTGTATCTAGGAAAGTCTTGGTTGCCTATGTAGGCAGCCAAGACTTGCCTAGAAACAACTGACAAGGTCCCTCGGATGTAATTTGCAAACATATCTAAAAACTGCCTGTTGGGACACCTATTTTTGTTGCAGTAAAAAGTGGTGAAAGTCAAAATTAGGCCTTCAAGAATTAAAGAAGAATTAAATTTTTATTTCAATGAGGACTGAGAGTCTGAGATTTGGAAATTTTTGGTTTGAATTGGGAAGAATAGTGTCAAAATTTAATGCCATTGGAAGAGGGTCCCATATTCGTCTCCTGTACACAACCAAAATAACCGCTGTGGACAAAGAATGACGCAGTGAACTAATATTAAGAACAGTCCAGTTTTGTTTGAGATGATTGTACATGTATGCAAATATAAATACCACAGTTTGCAAATGAACAGAGGGAATCACCACCTTTGAATACTGTTGTCGAGGCCAACTTTCATTCCATATACTGGTCCAAATCTTATTTTTAGCTTAACTTGACAAAGTCAAGATACGCTATTACCATCACGCGTGCAGAAGTCTGTTAGTCTGCGAGTCTGTTCACATTTTTCTTTAACACAGGCTACACCCCGCAGTTCTAGTCCCACCATCATGAAATTTCATATGCAGGTTTGAGGTCATATCTAGGGCTGTCACGATTTTTTAATTTAGGAATCGATTAATCGTCGCAAATAATCGTCGCAAATAATCGACGATTAATCGTACCTAAATGACCCCCCCCCCCCCTCCTCTCCCTCTCTTTGAAGTCGATAAAAATGAAGTTCAGGTCAGTTGACCTACCTCAAGGAAACAACAAAGACGATCCTTTTTAGATGCATTCAAAGCTTTGATGTTCTGAACTTTTGAACTGTCAGTGTAATAATTAAGACCGGTCGGCAGTTGCGAACTTCGCAACTGCCGACCGGTCTTGATTATTACACTGACTGTTCAAAAGTTCAGAACATCAAAGCTTTGATGAATGTACCTGGAAGACTATTGCTTCCAACAGCGTCTTGGGGTTTAACATCGATGTTCTTAACTCTTTACCTTTAGAAACAATAGTTTTTTCATCAAATTTTCTTTTAATTATTAAATGTCTAAAACGGGATACAATTTACCGATTATTCGACAACGAAAAATACTAATTGATTTCGCCGTGACCGATCAACAGTCGATTAATCGTGAGAGCCCTAGTCATGTCTAGATGAGAACATCCCCTTTTGGTCGTGATCAGTCAACCGTGGTGGCTGCCCGAGCACAAAACCCGAAAACCTTTAGCACAGTCTACAGGTCATATTTATGAAAGGATTTCATGGTAACTTGGTAGGATGACTCTCTGTAATATCTAAATGAGAACATACCCTTTTAGTAATGATCTGTCAATCGTGACGACTGCCCAAGCACGAAACCCAAAAACGTTTAGCACAGTCCACAGATCATATTTAATATGGAGGGAGTTCATTGTAACTTCGTAGGATGACTCCGTATGATGTTTGGACGAGATCTTCCCCATTTGGTCACGATCTGTCAACCGTGATGACTGCCCGAGCCCAAAACCTGAAAAACTTTAGCACAGTCTACTGGTCATATTTATGGAGAGATTTCATTGTAACTTCGTAGGATGACTCCATATAATGTCTTGATGAGAATGTCCCCTTTTGGTCGCGATTGGTCAACTGTGACAGCTCCAGGTGCCCGAAGCTCAAAAACCGTTAGCACAGTCTACAAGTCATATTTATGAAGAGATTTCATCATAACATGGTAGGATGACTCCAGATAATGTCAAGATGAGAAAGTCCCCTTTTGGCCGCAATCATTCAGCCATGATGGCTGCCCGAGCCCAAAGCCCGAAAACTTTAGCACAGGCTGTAGGTCGCATTGATGAAGGCATTTCATTGTAACTTGGTAGGAATACTCAGTATAATGTCTAGATGAGTACATCCCCTTTTTGTTGCGATCGGTCAACCATGATGGCTGTCCAAGTCCAAAATCCCAAAACCTTTAGCACAGTCTTCAGGTCGTATTTATGAAGGGATTTCATGGTAACTTGGTAGGACGAGTCTGTATATTGTCTAGATTAGAATGTCCCTTTATGGTCATGATCTATCAACCGTGACAACTGCCCAAGCCCGAAGCACAAAAACTTTTAGCACAATCTACAGGTCATATTTAGTATGGAGAGATTTCATTGTAACTTGGAAGGATGACTCTTTATGATGTCCAGATGAGGACATCCCCTTTTGGTTGCGATCGATCCACTGTGATCGCTACACAGGCCCAAAGCCCAAAAACCTTTAGCACATCCACAGGCCATATTTATGAAGGGATTTCATTGTAACTTGATATTATGACACGTTTTGGAATAATTTCACTGTAACTTTGTAACTTTCGTTAAAAACATTAACTTTGAGGGCCACATACATTAACTGTGAGGGCCACATTAACCCACCCCTCAATTCCCCTTTAGTAAATTCTACACCTCACTGATTACAGTTAAAACTAGAAGTCCTGTCGGGAAATGCGCACAAATAGCACGTCGATCTGCGCGTTAATCTGCACATTATGACCATAGTAAGGCTATCAAATTCTGTACATATGGCCTGTGCACAAGCAATGTTTCAGCCAATGGACCTCCGGGTAACCTGGAGGTCCATTGGCAGAAACATTGCCTGTGTTTGCTATGAGTAACCAGGAGAACCCGCCATGCTTTGGGTGCCATTCGATATGGCAATTGCACGCAATTCATACGCGCAATTAAGCCTAGATAAGTGCACAGTTCGTGACAGGACTTCTAGTTTTAACTGTATAATCCACGCGTGGGCAGTGATGTCCAGACATGTGTTTACTGATGCTGAAACACTTATCAACATAACTGGTTGGATAAGCTGTCAACCGGATAACTGCTACAGCTATACCTATAGTTTACGAGGTAGCGGTGGAGAAAATAAATAATATTTGACTGCAAGATGTTAGAATTCTTTTGTCTGCGCAAGCATTGTCAAAGCTACCAAAAATTTGTTGATTTACAATGATGTGTACTCGATGTAACTTGAAACGGTTAAGGTGTTGGAATGTAGACTGAACAGTCAAGTCACAATAAATGTTTGTTACTCTGTATCAAAGTGCCAACAGTCGGAGGGGGCACTGCAGGTTGTTTTCTGTGTGGGAAGCTGTGAGCAAGTGCCTGTCAATGTAACATTGTCTTCTGCAGAAAAAAATTTGACATTCTTCTCTCTGATGAGGTGTTGTTAATTGCAGATTATAATGCTGAAAGAATCCCTCAGTGTGAGTAATGCTGCTTCCAGAATAAATTGACTGTTTGATCTTGACCAATGTGTTTCAGAAAAAACAGGTTTTGATTTTATTGAACTGTTTAAAAGTTTGCCAATAAAAAAAAAACTACTTTAATCTAGCATTTTAAAATTTGTTTTTCAATGGTCAATGTTGGACAATGACAGGCTCTTGGTCAATGGGGCGTATAATAATTTCTTACCACACAACTTTCGTGACTCACAACATATTCCCGCCAGAAATTTCATTGCGAGGAAAGGTAAATGTAAACGTGGAATTGTTTGTGAATTTGTGTTAACAGTGAACAGAAAAAGATATTCCAAAAATTAGGAGTACATATTCACCGTATGATCACATAAAATTCAAGCCCGTCAAGATAGAGGCTCATTGCTAATACAGGCAACTGTGCCTACATGTAACTACAATTTACAAACTGGTTGGAAAATTCTTAACTAATATCAATGACAAATCGTCCCTTATTTCAAATGTGTGCCTGTGGAAATAACACATGCAAACTTTGTTTCAGGTGTGCAGCAGGACATGCGTCTGCAATTTTCAAACGGCAAGGCCTGGTTTTATGGCTGAGCAATGCAGGGTGACTGACCACAGTTATGATGTATCACTATTATGAGGGACCAGTGCATTCATATAAATTGTTAATGATCATTTGCATATCAACGATTTCCATTGGCATTCAATAGTTATGTATTACGGAAGTCAGGTGGCAGTGTTTTGAACTGTTTTCTCACCATTCTGTACTGACTTTACATCGTAGACAATATAATAATACCAGTGGTTGAAATTAATGGATATCCGCTTGAAATCTGGTTTATGTCTGACAGTTAGGCAGTTACAAAATGGACCAACCATTTCAGAACGAGTGTTTACCAGGTAATAAAAATCATCATCAACAAGATTTTAATTAATGAAGCATCAGGTTGTACCTGTTGCTTCATTAATTAAATGTTTAATGACGATTCATATAATTAGTGTTTGGAACCTAACATTATTTCGGCTGTGGAAAGTGACAGGTCCACAGTGACTGTACTGTGTATCCAATGGCTGTTTTTCATCTACAGATGATATGGTACTGGTGTCAGGAACTTAAGTGGGTCTAGAGAAAATGAATGCTGGCAATTGTTGGGAGGTATGGGAACAAATATAGACACAACCCCATGTAAATGAAAACAATAGTACATTATACCTATGGGCAATAAAGTGGAGCCTACTCCAAGGTGGAGTGTTGGAGAGTTCTTTTTTCCAGAAGGAAACAGCAACTTCTTAGTGTGGGACTGATACATGTAGGTGACTAGGGGGGTGTAATAGTGCAAATATTATGGAAAGAGCACTTACCAAAACCATACAAATAAACTAACTGTAAAGGGTAAGCAAATTCTTAATTAACTGAATGTCTTCGCCATCAGGCAGGAACATCTTCAATAAAGTTTTCATGGGGAAAACCATTTGGAAAATGGTGGGTATACTATGTGTAGCATATGGTATGGAAGTGATATCTCTGAACCAAATGGTTGTAAAGGGCTTGGATATTTGGCAGAATGATGTAGGCCGAGGGAACATGGTCGAGTAATGCCACACCAGAAGCAGTCAGGGGGAGCTTGGGTGGATGGGGATCAAGAACAGGATAGCCTTAAGGAAACTCTGTTACCTTAACTACTACAATGTAGCATAATTTGGTAAATCTTTCCTGCCCACCGATTGTGTAAACTAATATTCCAGAATATTTGGAATTCTAATCCCAAGACAGGGTGGACTGAGTAAGTGAGAGAGTTGATGGAGAACTCCTCAGTCAAGATCTTAGACTTCGAAGAGATGACAACACAGGATAAAAATACATACCCGGTACATGTATATCAAGAGAAAGTCGCAGAGGATTGTAACTGAAATTGGTAAGAGGGGTAGAGCAATGAAGTCACTGAGATTCCTGCAGGATTTTCATATGCCAGTGCCTTGAGACACAGGGGTGTGTGGGGTGGGTATCATTGCTGTACAAACTGATGTTGAGGTGGCTGGAGCTTAAGGGGAAGATTGGGAAAGATGGCGAAAAGTAGTGTCAGGTTTGTAATTTGGGAGTAATGAAGACCGTGGAACACTTTCTCTAAATACCGGTTGAACAGAATAAGATTCAACTACATGTACAATGGGGAAATGGGATGGGAGATTGAAGGAAAACGAAGGTAAAGTTACACCCATGGGCAGTAAAGTGGAGTCTCAAAAGTGGAGTGACATGGAGTTCTCTATTCCGGAAGGAAACTGCAAACTTCTTGTTGTGGAAGCCTGTTGTATGGGTGATTCTGACCCTCAAGCTCGATGATCCTAACCCCCACAACAAATTGTAACAATGTGTTTTAAATTTAGTCATATAAGTACTCTCTCAGGTCTGCCTATAAGGCCAAACAAAATGAAATCATTGATTCTCAGGCAATTTATTTTTAAAATGAATGAGGGAGGGCAGTTTTTATTTTTATATTTTATTCCTGATGGAATGGTTGCTGATGCCTAAAATCCAGCTGTGAGAGTTGATTTCACTGATATTTTTTTTGGGGCTCACCTGAATTTCAGCCAGAAGAGCTACAGTGATCACTCACCGTTCATCGTCCGTGAACAGGGTTTTTGCGTCTTCTCCTCCCAAACCGCCAAACCAGTTTACTTGATATTGGAGATAATAGTTTGTTATGACATCACAATTTGATTTTGTTCAAATCAAGTTGCCTCGCCCCTTTATAGGGCCACGCCCAAAAAGTGTGCTTAAATCTTAAAAAATCTTCTTTTCATGAACCAGCAGTAGCAGAGACTTGGTATTTGGTGTGCAGCTTCCTTTTGAGGTGTAGAGTCAGATTTGTTCAAGAGAAGTTCGAGGAGCTATACCGGTATTTGCCTTCGTTATGGGAGGGGCAAGAATTTTTGCCCCGCCTAAAATTTCTGTTTTCCAAACTGAGAGGCAGATTTGAACCAAATGTGATATGAGGGCTTATTGGGTCATAAGTACTTAATTTATGCAAAAAAAATTTTCCTCATCGCCCCATGGGAACTGCAGGAGCTAAAAATAGAAAAAAATTAAAACGCCCATATCTCCAAAACTACACTGCACTGAGAATTCTTATTTGGTGTGAAGCTTCCTTAGGACCAACAGAATGGAATGGTAAAAAAAAAATGCTATTGGTTTTATCATGGGGTACTTTTTGGGGACTTTGAAAGAGTGCCGAGTCAGCATTTTTTAACACTGTGGGTAATGGGAAAAACATTTAACACTACTTTTCTCCCAAACCACTGCTCCAAAAGGTTTCAAATTTCACATATAGCATCTTTGGAAGATTGTTTCGCAGGTTTATTGAAATCAAATCCCTGGGTCCATATTTGGGCTCTCTATGGGAGCCCAAATGTTTAAATTAGTGCAGTATGAGGAATATTCTAAAAAATCTTCTTCAGATCTACCAATAAGAATCTTTTGATATTTGGTATGCAGCATGCTTAGGGGGATGAGATTCAAGTTTGTTCAAGCCAAGTCCCTGGGTTCATGTAATTTTCTTTAAAAATCTTTTTCTTCAGATCCAGCAGTCAGAATGTTTTGATATTTGGTATGCAGCATCCTGGGGGGGGGGGGGGGGGGAGGAGGAGGGGGGGATTCATGTTTGTTCAAGCCATGTCCCTAGGTCCATATTTTGGCTCACTGTGCAGGGTTTCCGCTATACCGGTACAGAGTCCATCAAATGGCTGCATTCCCCCGCCAGGTCACCTTTCTGACATAACAGAATCTTTGAAATTCGCATTGATCTGCCAGTCCCCCGAGAATACATTTAGTTCCTAGCTTGTAGAATTGCCATTTCTAAACTTCTTTTGCCAGTTTCCGAACACATATTTCACTGAAAACAAAACGCATGTCCGTTTCATCGTTCTGTCACAGCACCTGGAGTGTAATTGATTTCAAAGTGTTTTTCAACATCAAAGAATCAAATGATAGTAATATCGAGTATTTGTTTTCTCAGTGGCCGCAAATGTCAAAATTTGTACCATGCACATGCAATGAGATTTTTGCGCAGTGCTTGTGTCTGCTAAAATATCTCACAAGCGTATTTTCGCCTCTAATTTAAAATTGAATTTTTAAATTATGGGCAAATCTATCCTTCCTACTCATATTTTCTATTTGCCCTGGTCGTTTACTCCCAATGAAAATGCCAAGGCATGACAGTTTTATTGGGACGAAATGCCCTGGGCGAATAGAAACTCACGTATGCTACGAATTATTTTTTGGTTGAGCAACCATTTTCTCTTATTTACGTCTTATTCATCGGAAATTACTGGCTGTCAATGTGTAAAATCTGACAGATATATCTCTATGGAAAGACGCAAAATATCCTCTCAGATGCAAGGAAATGGGGGTTTTGGGATTCCGGAATTCAAAATTTTACCACCACGGGCCTAACCATGGTCGACCTGTGCTACAGACAATCATCGGTCGCCACGCTGACAGTCTCATTCCCTTTCCCCTAGCGGAAACTCTGCTGTGGGAGTTCGAATAGTAACTTAGTTCAAAATGAGGAATTTTCTTGATATTTGGTGTGCAGCACCCTTAGGGTGGGGGGGGGGGGGGGGGAGATTCAAGTTTGTTAAAGCCATATTTTTCTTTAAAAGTCTTCATCAGATTCAGGAGTCGGAATGTTTTTAAATTTGGCATGCGGCATCCTCAGGGGGTGAGATTCAAGTTTGTTCAGGCCAAGTCCCTGGGTTCATATTTGGGCTCACTGTGGGAGACCGAATGATAACTTAGTTCAATATGAGGCATTATTCTTTAAAAAGATTCAGGAGTCGGAATGTTTTTATATTTGCATGCAGCATCCTTAGGAGGTGAGATTCAACTTTATTCTGAAATGCAGGTATCACAACCTGAAGGTTTAAAATTCAGTGGATCTGCTTCATATTATCGTTGAAGTGAAATTAGTTTGTCTAGATGTATTTGCCTTTCTAAAGTTTTTAAGATAGCCTGCAGGGAGCAGTCTTTGGATTCTGAGGCAAGCAGTTACTGCGTGCCATGGCATTTGTAGTTTTTATTTTTTGCGTGTAGATAACAGCACACCTTGGTTCCACATGACGAGTGATTAACAATTAACAAATGAATCGGCTGCATCTGCCGTTTCATATACCAATTGTGCAGCAGAAAATTAAAAAAGAAAAATTCAGCAAAACCATATTATGTGATCCCCTCATTAGAATGAGCTAATTGAGCTCGTTCCATTGAGGGGATCACATATGTTTCTTTTCAACCTACTCACAATTGCTTACAATTGGCTGTAACATAAGTGCAAGCCCTACTTGGAACTAACTCAAGCTTTTAGAGAACTTTTCCAAACAAGCTGGAAAAGTAATAGAGTGCAAAAGCACAAAAAGATCGAAAAAAGGGTCGAGCGAGACCAGCGCTCGAAATTACAGGTACTCTCTCTGCATACCTCTTGCATTTACCGAGCGCATGCGCAACAACCGTGACGTCAATTCCTTTTATTTCTGCCATTTGTACATGATCGGAAATTTTTGTGACTTGTGCTATACTTACATGTAGCTGTTTTCTTTGTGAACAACTTATTGTATGTGCTTTCTGCATTTGTTGTGTGCAAGTGGATTGTATCCTTTTTCAAGCTTTCAAAACTTATTATTATTTCATGCTATTTTTGATCATTGTTGCTTGTTTCTTCACACTTAGTCTTGTTTTCCCCCCACGTGTGAACACAACCTTTGTTTTGTTTTCCGTCGGCAGGAAGCTTGATTCCATTATTCTCATTCATATCATGCCAAAGACTATTCCTTGTACCTCTTGCTTGCAAGTGAAACATGTGGACGACTCTCATTCAACATGTGTCACTTGCAACAATTGTACTCAAGCCCAATCACGTGGTATTTGTGGGGTTTGGTCCTCAAAATTCTGCTAACAAGGTGGTTCTGTCCAGAGCTAGAACCCCTCGTTCTCGGGGTAAGGGTAGCCGTGCCGTAGCAGACATTTCTGTTAGTGCATGTGGTGACTCTGTCACACAGGATTCTGATCTGTCTTTTTCTGTGGCGAGTTCCTCTGCAACTGTTGACGGTCCTAGTTTAGTGTTTTCTGATATCACTCTTGAGGCATCTGTTTTTGTAGAGAGCTTCTCCGAGGTCAGCTTGGTGACCCTCTCCGGTTTGCCTCCTACATCGTCGACATTTGCTGAGGAAGTTGTTACTACAGATCCTATTCTGTATGATGGTGGCTCTTCCATCTCCTCTGGGGATGGTATACAGTCTCGGGGACCGAGGCTGTATCAGCTGGTGTGTCTGTGAGCTCTCAGCCTCCCCTGGCTTCGCAGTGAAGCTGTGCGGGTTTGCAGTCTGCCCCGCCTCATCTGGCTCGGTTTGCTCCTTGTCTGTTGAGCCGTTCGGTCGCTTCGGCAGCAATTCCTCGCCCCTCGAGCGAATCGTTTATTGTTCCTCCTTCCCCTGCTATGTGCCGACTAGCAGGATGGGGTTGGAATATTGGCATCCAGGGCCTGCTGTTCGGCAGAGGCCAGTGACAGCCCCGGTTAGCTGTCACTCTCGGAACCTTCCTCCGGTGATTCCTCACTGTGTTCCGAGTCTGGATGTCGATCGATGCTTGCCGTTGATCTCAGAGGATGGAAAGTTGGGGCCGTCTGCCACGCAGTGGCCAATGACAGGTTCCTGTCATTCTTGGGACAATCCTCTGGTGTCTTCTCACCATGTCCCAAGTCCGGCTACCGATCGACGTGCGCCGCCGGTCTCTTTAGAGGATTTGCAGGCAGGACCTTCTGTTCCGCAGAGGTCAGTGATGGCCCCTGGGCGTCACAATCGGGACTATCCTCCGGTATCTTCTCACCGTCTCCCCATTCTGTCTGCTGATCGACGTTCGACGTCGGTCTCTTTTGAGGATTTGGGTTCTTCTACTGGAAGGGTCCATTGGGAGGACACTCCGTCGGGTGATGCTGCTGCGACGGATTCTCAGGGTGACCTGCATCAGGCCGTTTTGGTGCTCACCCGGTTGCTTTCTGGCAACCCTCAAGTTTGCCTCCCTGTGCCTCCTGAGGCACAACCTCCTTTGGTCAGTCGCCAAGATGTCTTGCCTGGCCCCTTGAATACTGCACAGTATTCACAGGAGGTTTCTGCTGGTCAGCCCGAGTTGGGCTACGTCTCCTCTGCAACAGAGGATGACGATTTTCTTGAAGGTGGTGGGTCCCCTCGTCAGTCTTGGGGCAGGCTTTGGATTTCGTCTTTGGCTTATTGCCGGACGTTCAACCTTCCGACCAGCCATCTGTGACCGGCCGGCTGCAGTCCACTGTGGAGCGCCATAACCCTGTTGAGCCTTCTAACTAAGCCTAAGTCGGCAGTTCTCCCGATGTCGGTAGTGGAATCTATGGTGGGCCTGTCGCGAGAGATGCTGGGTATGTTATCTTTCACGGATCATGTCGTCGCTGCTCTGGCTGAATATTTTCCACCAGGGGAGTTTGATGATGCTCAGGCACCTTTTCACGTTTTTTCACAGGCTCTCATGAACTTGACACATGCTCACGCCTGTAACACGGCTAATTTGGAGCTGGCACGCCGGGATGCGGTGTTGGATTCTTCTCCATCCCTTCCTTCTGAGCAGCATGCTGTTCTGAGGTCTGCCTCTTTGGTTGGACCATCAGTTGTTCCATGGTTCCGTGGAAGCTGTCCATAGCAAGGTTCTTCATCATTCGAAGGACCAGCTTTTGCTGCGACAGCTGGACCAACCTGCTGCTGCGGGTGGTGGTCATTCCAGGCCCGCCAAGCATCCTGCTGCGTCCGCTGGCTACGCCTTCAGCTCTGTCTGCTCCTTCTGCTCAGAGGAAGCGCCGACGCGGCCAGGCCTGCTGGCAGCCTCAGACAGGAAAGTCTCAGTCTCCCTTCCCGAGGTGGTGGTTTCTCCGCTCGGGGGCCTCGTTGAGGCCGCAAGTGAAGGTTCTCACCTCGATTCGCCCCCAGTCGGGGGAAGGCTGTTGCAGTTTTACGACCGTTGGACAGAGATAATGTCGGACACTTGGGTCCTCGACGTCATACAATCCGGTCTGCGACTGTCCTTCCATGGCACCCCAGTTTATCTTGGGTGCCCCTCCCGACTCGGGTCCCTTCCGATTCTCTACGTCGGGACCTTCTGGTGCAGGAGATCGACAATCTCCTCTCCAAAGGGGCGATCGAGGTGGTCAGGAACACCCTTTCACCGGGGTTTTACTCGAGACTTTTCTTGGTGCCGAAGAAAAACGGCCAATTTCGTCCTGTCGTCGATCTGAGTCTCCTGAACGAGTACATCATAGCTCCTCATTTCAGTATGGAGACTTTCCGGTCGGTTCGACGTTCAGTTCATCAGGGCAACTTTGCTGCCAGTATCGACCTGAAGGATGCCTACTTCCATGTACCCATTCATCTGGCGTCACGGAAATACCTTCGGTTCTCGTTTCAGGATCGAGTCTATCAGTTCAGAGCTCTCCCGTTCGGTTTGAACCTGGCTCCTTGGGCCTTCACCCGACTGATGTCACATGTGCTTGCTTTCCACCGTACTCTGTCGGCTGTGACTTCGTCAGCCTACCTGGACGACATCCTCTAACGGCACCACGATGCTGCTGTTCTGCAGTTAGATGTCCGGCAGTTTCTTTGCCTGCTGGCGTCGCTGGGTTTCAGAGTCAATCGCGAGAAGTCGGATCTCCTTCCTTCTCAGCGATTCCATCATTTGGGGATGGATTTAGACACTCTTCACAATGTAGTGTCGGTCCCCCATTCTCGGGCGATGATTCTTTCCGCCTTCACTTGGAACCTGCTTCAATCTTCCTCGGTCTCGGCCAGGTCTTTCCTTCAGATGCTGAGCCTTTGCGTTTCAGTGACAGATCTCATTCCGCTCGGTCGCTTGTTTGTCCGACCTCTCCAACACTTCCTGTTGGATCATTGGCGTCCAAATGTAGATCCGCTGGACCTGGAACTTCCTATTCCTCGGTCTCTACTTTGTCACCTCCACCCTTGGGCCGATGTTCCCTGGCTGACACTGGGTGTTCCGTTGGATCTTCCTTTGGCCAATCGCATCCTTACTGCGGATGCCAGCGATCGGGGCTGGGGTGCGACGTTGGATCCTCTCGGTTTGTCCACTCACGGCGAGTGGGACAGTGAGCAGGTGAGCCTTCATATCAACCAGAAGGAGCTCCTTGCTCTTCTGTTGAGTTTTCGGTTTTGGATCCCTCACCTGTCGGACCATATTGTCCTACTTCTTTCGGACAATTCGACAGTAGTGGCCTACATATGGAATCAAGGAGGCACACATTTGATTCCTATGTATCGGCTGTCTCGGGATCATCTTCTGTTGGCGCGGGATGTAAACACTCAGGTGTCCATTCGACACATTCCTGGGCGTCTCAACGTCCTAGCAGACTCCCTGTCCCGACGCGACAGTGCCCTTCCAACCGAATGGATGCTACATCGGTCGGTGTTTCAGGCGATTTGCGAGCAGTGGGGCCGTCCTCAGGTCGACCTTTTCGCTACTCGCTGGCATCATCAGGTAGAGACCTTTGTTTCCCCTTGTCCAGATCCTCTGGCGTTTGCGGTAGATGCTCTGTCCCTGGACTGGACGGGTTGGATCGTCTATGCCTTCCCTCCTGCGCCGATTCTTCCTCAAGTATTAGCGAAGATTCGTGCTTGCAGTTGCAGGATCATTCTGATCGCACCCCTGTCTACACAGATGATGTGGATCAATCTGCTGCGGCCTCTGTTGACCAATGAGCCGATTCTTCTACCTCTACGTCACGATCTTCTTTCCCAGGGTCATCCCAGGAAGTATCACAACAACCTGGCGAGCCTGTCCCTTCACGCCTGTCTTTCATCAGGTCCTGTCTCCGACGTAGAGGTTTTTCGGGACGATCAGTGGCATGACTTATGCTGCGAAGTGGAAGGTTTTCTGCCGCTGGTGTGCAGATCACAGTGTGGATTACCGTGATCTGTCAATCGCTCAAATTACGGATTTTCTGGTATATCTTTTTGACTTCAAGGGCTATTATGATTAAGGGCTATCGGTCTATGCTGTCTAGCACTTTCTCTTATGTGGGAAAGCGGTGCATCGGTCGTAATCTTTTTCTCTCCCAACTCATTCGGCACTTTTCTTTGAAAAGGCCTCGAGTTTTGCGTCTTACACCCAAGTGGAACTTGGCATGGGTGTTGCAGTGTTTGGAGGGGGTGCCATTCGAGTCTTTATCTGAGACCGATATGCATTTTCTCACCTACTGTATAAGATGGCTTTCCTTCTAGCGTTTGCTTCTGCTTGACGAGTCAGTGAGCTTCATGTGCTATCTGTTGATTCTGCTTTCTTCAGAAATGAGGCTAACAGTGTCACCTTCACTACTGATTGCTCTTTTCTGGCTAAGAATCAACTTCCTGATTCGGACCCTTCTCCCATCTGCATTTGGGCTCTCCCCGCTGTCGATGGTCGGAGACCTCTTCTTTGTCCTGTTCGTGCGATCAAGACTTACATTACTCGCACTCAGTTCCTTAGGAGGGGTCGGAAGAGATTCTTCCTGTCTCTCATTCTTAAGAGGCAGTCTATCTCTTCCCATTCTATTTCCAGGTGGATCTGTCTTGCAATCAAGCTAGCTTATTCCTGCTTGTCTGCTTCGGATCTTGTTTCGAACCGGTTTAATGCTCATGAGGTTCGTGCCATTTCTACATCCTGGGCATTCTCCAATTCAGTTTCGCTCCGGGATGTTATGAATGCAGCTTACTGGAGGAATGCTTCTACCTTCTCCTCCTTTTATCTCCGCCACCTACAGCAGCAATCTGAGGACCTTTATTCTTTAGGCCCTCTTGTTGCTGCTCAGGCTGTTGTGCACCCTCGTTAAAATTGTTGTTATCGAGGTTGTGCTTCGCTCAGCCTTGTTCTTTTCAGGTGCCTTCTCTCTATCTTCATTACAGGTTTCGCTATTATTCTCTGTCCTCCTTGCTTTTCTTTCTGCTGCTCTTGTTGGTATTGGTTATGTGATTCACCTCCTCCTATTGTTTATTCAGCCAATTGTAAACAATTGTGAGTAGGTTGTAAAGAAATTAAAATTTTTTAGTAAATTTTGTTTCTTAACATACCTACCACAATTGTTTACGGGAGGCCCACCCTCCTTGGGAATATCCTTGATATCGATGCCTCCCCGCTAAATCACAAACTTCTTGTTGGCGGAAATACAGAATTGACGTCACGGTTGTTGTGTATGCACTCGGTAAACGCAAGAGGAGTGTAGAGAGAGGATCTGCAATTTCGAGTGCTGGTCTCGCTCCACCCTTTTTTCAATCTTTTTCGTTCTTTTGCACTCTATTACTTTTCCAGCTTGTTTGGAAAAGTTCTCTAAAAGCTTGAGTTAGTTCCGAAGTAGGGCTTGCACTTACGTTACATCCAATTGTAAACAATTGTGGTAGGTATGTTAAGAAACAAAATTACTAAAAAATTTTAATTTTTGTTGAAATTGTTTTTTAAAATTGGGGGGAAAAAAATTAAAATTACAAATTTTGATATCATATGTTTTCTGTAATGGGTTAAAATCAGATAATCCATTCTTGGGAAGTATGCCAAATAATACAATGTGTGTACAAAAATGTGAACAACACACCATGAATTATAAGCTGTAGAATTCCAAGAATTCAAACTTCACTTTCCGAAGATTGGTACTTAAAAAACATAATTGAACAAACTTCAAAGGAGGGGAATGCTACTCACTGTCTTTTGGGAGCGTGGTGGCTCAGTTGTAGACGGTTGCTAGAGGTTCCGAGTTCGATCCCCGTCCAGGATGACCCGCCTTGTGTCCTTGGACAAGGCACTTTATCCCGGTTGCCTACATGGGGGCATGGTGACGCTGTGTTCTAAGGCATACTGCACATCGATGGTGCACATGTCTTCAACCGCTGTAACCCTGCTTGAGCTGAGCGTGAACAGAGTTAGAATGTTGAGGAGCTGACAGTTGCTCGTCGATGCTCAGTGGTTCTCTCCAGGTATTCTGGCTTCCTCTACCCATAAAACTGTCACAGAAATAATTAGCCATTGTTCATCAGTATGTGACCTTAAACACCAATAAATAAATAAATAACTCGCTGTCTTTTTTGCTCATGCAATCCATGGAGAATCATGTATTACACTGAATGTAAATAAATTTGATCATTGCTGCAAAAAACTTATTTAAAAAATTGAGTAATATTTTTGAAATTCCTACTTATTGTGCACCAGTGAAGTGAACAATGATCAGATGTTCATTGATGTTTTTCTTGAAAACATTTTCCGGATGCCTGGACTCAACAATAGCATGCTTCACTTCAAATGATAGCAAGCAGTATACATACATGTACAGTATGTGGAGAGTGGATTGTAATTAAATCACCTGCAGAGTGGTGTTATCACCCAAGCTATGACTTTCAAATTGAGTACCGGTACATATCGACAAAAACACAGGCAATGTTTCAGCCAGTGGACCTCCGGGTTTAACCCGGAGGTCCATTGGCTGAAACTTTGCTTGTGCTAGTTATGCTTTGCAACAAATTGGCAATTATTGCTTGGGTGGAATCACCACTCTGTGGGTGATTTAGTGATAATACACTCTCCACATACTGTATGCCTCCCAGTTTCAAAATCGAAAGATTGTTGTTTTTCACATTTGAAGTCCTGCTACATGTATCTGCACCCACTTCATGTATTGTACAGTTAAAACTAGAAGTCCTGTCATGGAATGCACACAAATAGCACGTTGATCTGCACATTAATTTACGCGTTATGACCATAATAAGGCTATCAAATTCTGTACATATGGCCTGTGCACAAGCAATGTTTCAGCCAATGGATCTCCGGGTAACCCGGAGGTCCATTGGCAGAAACATTGCCCATGTTTGCTAGTTTGCTATGCGTAACCAGGAGAACCTGCCATGCTTTGGATGCCATTCGATATGGCAATTGCGCGCAATTCCTACGCGCAATTAAGCCTAGATAAGCGCACAGTTCGTGACAGGACTTCTAGTTTTAACTGTATGGTTGTGTAAAGTATTCAGCAATAGAAGGAAACAAAACTATGTGCAATACTTATCTCATTGATGTGTAAGGTAATAGCATGTTTTCTATGATTAGATTGCTACTACTGGAAATTTATCAGTTCCCATGAATAATGTTAACTTTATTTGGTGCATTTAGTCCCAAATGACCATTAGTGCTGAACTGGATACCAATGTTCCTTATCAAATAAACTAGAAAGGATATATTTTTCCCTTTCACCTACATGAACATGTCCATGTTTGAACATGAAGCTACTCTCTTTTTTTTCTGGCATCTGTCAGAGGAAATGCCTATTTTTTTGTTGGCCTTGGAACCTTCCATGAAGCAGTTCAGGAAAGAGCAACCTTGTGCACAGGCCATATGTACTTTTGGGTAACTTTGTTTACATCTCTGCAGTGTCATGTTTTCTGAAATTTTGCCTGCATTAAAGCTTTTAATTACAGAGTTAAGTAAATCCTTGTTGTCCTCTAAAATGTGTAATATGAGTATAAACGATGCTGTACAGTCGCCATGGACTGGTCATAATCCACGTGTGGACAGTCATGACCACACCTGCATTTACCAGGTAATAAAAATCTTCATCAGTCTTACCAACGTCTTCCATCTTATCTCCAAAGCTCCAAGGCAACTACTTGTCTATGGTCTATCTGTCCTATCATTAGCTTCTACAGCAGTCTTGTTCCATTGCGGCCTTGTACCAGTACTATTTGACTAAACTGTCATCCATTAATATTGACTTGTATCACTACTTCATAGCTATACCATGCATTACACCCACCCACCCCACAATAACGTCTGGCCCCGCATATTACATACTACCTGTATTAGTCATGGGTTGACAGAAAGCATTAAGTCGATTAGTAGTATCAATGGTTTTCGGGGGGGGGGGGGGGGGGGGGGCACTGAGGTATATATCGCCCATACTACACTGCCATTCTATACTACTGGGCATTACCCCACCCCCATCCCCACTTCACAATACCAATACCACTTGACCTGCCATAACATACTACCTATACCAGTCATAGAATAGTACAAAGCAATCGGTTGGTTAATAATATCGAGGACTGGACCTACAAAGGTATATACCATGCATCCTATGCCACCCGTTCTAAACAAACGATTATAATCCTGCCTGACCTAATACTAAACTACCAATACCTGCCATAAGATAATACAAAGGATTTGGTAGGTTAATAGTACTAAGGGGGTAATAAACCAACAGACCATTCATCCTGTACTGCCAATCTAAACAACCAGTGACTATCTCGCAATACCACACTACCCCCACCCACCCTACTTCTTGACTTAGCTACAGCCTACATACATGTAGGATAATATGAAGCGTAAGGTTGATTAATATAATACTACTAAGGGCTAACTTGGGACCTGAAAGGGATATACCATGCATACTATACTTCCACACTAGGCGACCATGCATTACACCCACCCACCCCACAATAGCGCCTGCCACCACATTACATAGTACCTATACTAATCATGAGATGACATAAAGCGTTAAGTCGATTACTAGTACCAATGGCTTTCAAAGGGGGGGGGGGGGGGGGGAAGAGGGAGGAGGTTACTGGAGAATATACCGCTACTATGATATATTTCTCCTATTAAAATTCAGCCACCCCCCCTAACCCAAATTATGTTATGTCAGATTTTTATACTGGACAACACCAGTGGTCAACATCTGTATGACGTCGCAAGCACATCATGACATCACGGCGTCAGTAGCAACGTCAACCGTTTGGCGGAAAAAAACGTTCAAGAAAACCCAATTATCCCATCATCTTTCCACCACTTACCCATAATATATACCCATAGCCATGTGTTTACCTATATCACTATACATACCACAGCATACCATATAGGCAGTAGGGACACCATTTGGCGGATCTAGCTGCAAGAAGCTGTACTTTTGCTCCCCCAAAAGTCTGGTTCCTATGGGAATTTAACACTAGCTGCTCCCCCAAAAGTCTGGGTAATGGGGGACGATTCATACGTGCTATACTACTGACGAAATAAAAAAAAACAATATACTTGCTATCAACAACATGTCCCAGATGTTCCTCTCTGTGTTGTAATCCACAACTCCCCTCCCCACTTCTGCTCCACACAAACAGATGTAGTTTAGAAGCAGGGCTTGAGATTTTCTGTTTCCATTTTTAAAACAAATTTTAATCGTCTGATCTTAACATTTAAGTAGGCCATTTCGTTGCTTTCACAAATATTTTTATTTCATTTTACATGTACATAACCCCAATTTGTGATCAATATCGTTGTTATCGAATGCAAAAGCAAGACTCGATCCCCAACACCTCCCCTCCCCTCTCCCTTTGATTTTAAAGATTGAGGAGAGCTTTGTATTAATAAAAGTTTAAACTGCAATTATGTAAACATACTCTTGATGGTCTCTCATGAAGTGAGGTAGGCCAAAGGAAATCCAAGTTTTAAGTGCATCGACATCAACGAAAACGTCGACTATGTCAGTTCGATTAACAAAAAAAGCTTTGCATATACTCAAATCGTCCATATTATTATAAGTATTTGCTACTCTTCTTTCATCCAAAAAATTACGAACGATAGCTATGGAATATCGCGTCATGCGCGTGCTTGTCTTGCGATATTCACCACAATACGTTGAAAATATTGCGTTAATGCTATAGGAATATCGCCAAAGTAAGGCGCTAATATGGCGTCATTAACAAAAGAATATCGCCTAGCAATATACTTTGTTATAGGCTGTACTCTAATTACATCCTCATGGGGAAATGGCAATATAATTTACAGAGCATCTTGGTGGAGTTTACTCTTCTGATTTTTTCCCCCAAAAGTTACTATGCTCCTTGGGGTGGGGGTTAATGTCCCATAAGCTTAAAATGCTTTATAAATCATCATTTCTGATATGGACCTTACTTTAGTGATGAAGATTAAAGTTTTTTGGAAGGAACTCAGTAGGTCAAAATTTGGGCTCCATGTGGGAAGATGCCCATTTTGGGCTCAACTCAAAATTTCTGTTTCCAGAACCAATGGGTTGATTTGAACCAAATTTGTAATGTAGTATAACAAAAGTATTTGATTTATGTTCTAAATTTTTTGGGGGGGAGGGTGGGAGGGTGGGGTACAGAAAATCACTGAAGTTAAAAACCCCCCAAATATTTTGTACGGACACTTTTATTAGACTTCTCAGAACAGAACATTGTTTTTGCCTGAGAAGCTTTCCTAGGACCAGCAGAAACGAATGGCCAAGACAGTTGCCTTTAGTTGTGTCATGGTAAATCACAAAATTGCTTTTACTGTCCATCACTTACTGACACACTCATCTCTTTTGACAACTTGAGCAGGTGAGCCTTTTAGGCTCACTTGAAAAAGTTTGCATTGAAAATAAAAAGGGAGGATGCAACAGCTAAATTGACCATGCTGGAGGCCTGAGAAACAGATTTTTTTAGGCCCAAAGATACTATTTTAATCAGTAATTTATGACTTATTCTCAAAATGTGTGTGGTCTGATGTGTTGCACTGAGACATTTTGGTGTAGAAAATGGTTCTGTCTTTCTAATTGAACTCTTCTGTGTTAAGTCGACATGAAAGTCTAGACTCCAGTTTCATTTTCTGTTCTATACATTTACATGTGAGTTGGAGATTTCCTGAACATTTGATTATCATACACTCGATTGTCGGAATGATTTGAAAGGGTGTCTTGCTAAGGTAAGACTTGACATTAAAGAAAGGCAAATATATGTAAGTTACTTTTTTTTCAAACAGTACTGCGATCATAAAAGCAGGCATATTTGCGATCAAATCACAATCCATTCGCAACATGTGTACACCAGTGGGTCAAGATTTTGTAAACAAAACACTTCTAAATGAAGACAGCATAAACCCAGTGGGATCCCATGAGAAGTGAGGCAGTGCTTGTTAACTGTTATACATGTAAACAAGCTCTGTTTTATGGGTAAAATAGGACTCAGTCACCAATACTTTGAGTGGAAGTCATGTGCATTGTAAAATGAGTACATGTAACACAGGTATAAATGATTGACTAAACTTGACTTTATCTCCATGTTGTGGTCACGATTAGCCATTGTGCAGAAATATGTGACCTTAAACACCAATAAATAAATAAATACAAGACGGCATAAAAAAACAAATAAAAATAACCCCTCTGATTCACGATTCACTGTTCTCGTATTTCTTTTTTTTTGACAGTTAAGATTCTGTTGTGATTCTACAGTGTTGAGGAGATGAGAGCAGACAGAGAATTTTGATTGGATCATGACACAGTCATGATCCAATCAAAATTCTCTGTCTGCTGTAGGTATCACTAGAGTAAATGTTTCAGTTGGAGTTACCCACCTCGAAAAGTTGCACATGGAAATGATGCAATCTCCAGAACAAAGCAGCCTTGAGAAAATATGTTGTTTCAATAAACATTTGAAGCATTCTACTAGAGGGTGATTTGATGACTTTTTGGACCTAAAAAATACAATTGACTTGGTGTGTTTTTGATGGGAATTCCCTGAGAAATAGGTGCATGTGACCTGTACTCCCTTCTTGTTACTTTTTCTCTCTTATTTGTTGCATGACTCCCTGTTTGCAGGCCAGAAAAAGGTGTCTGAAGGGCTATACTTGACAAAGATATTTGATTGCCAAAATTAAAGTGATGTGATCATATTTTTTTTTCCCTGAACGTTATAATGGTCATTTATGGGAAAATATTTAGCACTGTGATACTTTTAGGTTTGTCATCACAGTATTGTCAGATGGGAGCAAATTAATCCCAGAAGTCAGGAGATGGTATTTATAGATTTCAATCTTCAAATTTTTTCATACATTCCTATGTTGGGCCAGGTCAGTCCACACTTTACCTGTTTTGCAGGTGTTGCCTTCTTTAACCTGTACTGGGCTGACAACAAGGCTTGGCAAATTGATTTGTGGGGCTGAATTGGGTGCAAAGAGTCTGTTCGTTATACATATACACATACAGTATGTGGAGAGTGTATTATCACTAAATCAACCAGAGAGTGGATATTCCACCCAAGCAATAATTGCAAATTTGTTGCAAAGCATAACAAGCACAAGCAAAGTTCCAACCAGTGGACCCCCGGGTTAAACCGTTCATATGTATGTAATTTGAAAGTGATACTTTGGGTGATAACTCCACTCTGTGGGTGTTTTAGTTACAATCCACTCTCTACATACTATAAAAGCAAGGTAGAAAATTACAATATTTTAAATTCAAGTGTTCCATGCATTGCCATGTTATTGAAATCTGGTAACACAAAGTTGTTAGAACTGGTTTTGTAGAAAAACTAACCTCATCATGGAGCATGAAAATGAATCCAAAACACACTGTAAACTTGTCATTTCATTTGTTGAGCCACATGTATTAATAACCAAGTTATTACTCTCACCTGCCTAATAGTGTTGATGCCATTATTAATCTTGGAGAAAAAATCCGAGCAATCACTATTATTTGGCAGTGAGGAACAGAGGGAAAATGCCATCACTGTTATTTCATGTATTTCCAATCAAATATCCTGACCATCACTATTATTCAGCCATCACTATTATTAGACAAGTAAGAGTAATTTGTGAAGACATGTATTCTGTACATATACAGGTATTAGATAATTTATTGAACACTTTAGAAATGTCAATGTAGTGACCATCCACAAGCTCATTCCAGTGATGGGACACATGATATGGTTTTGTTGAATTTTTTGAAAGAATTGAAAAAATGATATTTAAAATAATAAATTTTGATATCCTGTGAGTTGAGTAAAGGATTAAGAGCTGAAAGGTTGCTCATATGTCCAGTGCTCTTTCTTAGAAGTTATAAATACTACTGTCACTTAAGCAGTCTTTTTCTTAATCAGATTGCAAGCCTGGAAAAAGAGGGCTTACATGTACAGCAAAACCTACTTAATTGGATATCTGTTAGCTGAATTATCCTGTTAATTGGATATAATTTCCCAACACAGAACCATTTACCAGGCCCTTAAGGGATAATTTGCTCTAATTTGACCAGTCTTTCAGTTAGTCTGTAATTACAAAAGCGGATTGAAAATTTTGATCAGATCGGGACTGGGTTGTGGTCCATTTCAAATTTTTCCCCCCACTGTTCTCTTCACAGCATTGTAGAATTACATACATCTGAAAAGAAATGCAAGAAATTGAATTTGAAATGATATTTTTGTTTTGTTTTCTTGAATTGGTCTTAATATTGCAAATTTTATTTCTGAAATCTTGATTCGCTGGCTGGCATACCTATACATGTTTAACCCTTTACCCAACGAATCGCCCGCATCCGCCCGCGTAATATGCAAATTCAGCAGTTGAAAAAAATAATATTTTTCAAAAATATTTCAACAAAACCATATCATGTGACCCCTCGTTGGAACGAGCTCGTCGAGCTCGTTCCAACGAGGGGTCACATGATATGGTTTTGTTGAAATTTTCTGAAAAATTTAAACAAATCATATTTAAAATAATAAATTTTGATATCGTCTGCGTTGGGTAAAGGGTTAAGTGTTTCTCAACCTGATCGAGATCTAATCATGAAAAATCCTACTTTCTTATCACAGTACTCTTAGGTCTGACATTTTCACAGAATATGTTTTTAGCTCACCTGAGCAAAGCTCAAGGGGAGCTTTTTGTGATAACTTTCCATCTACTGCCCATCTGGCATGAACTTTACATTATTGACTTTATGTTATTGACTTCCCCTCATAAATTACCAGACCGAATTGAACCAGATTTCATAGGCATGTTCCTTATCATATGCCAGTTCAAGTTTTTACAAATAAAGTTGTCACACCCAGTGGGGGCACCAAAAATGACATAACTTTTACATGTAGCATCCACAAAATCATTTTAAAAAGGTAAAAAAATCACGTTCTCCAGAACTACCAAACAGAATCTTTTCATACATGGTATGCAACATCCTTAGAGGGGTCAGATTCATGTTCGAAACAAGTCCCTGGATTCATATTTACATGTAGGTTCACTGTGGGACCCCAAATTTCATTTTGGTGCAATATGAGGAAATTTATTTTAAAATCTTATTCAGATATACATGTACATGTACAAGTGATTTAAAAAAAATGGTACAGTGTATATTTGGGGGGGGGGGGGGGGGGGGGGATCAGCTGAAAGTTTGTTCAAATCAAGTCCCTAGATTCATATTTTGCTCCCTCTGAATACATTCAAGCCTGAAATCCCTAAAACTGGTTAATGTACTCTTACTAACTCGACCCCTTGAATGTTTTATTTGCCCCCATACTTTTCCTGAAAATGTCTACCTCAAATTCATGCTTGTCTGAAATTCACCAAACAACTTCACATACTTTTACTTGAATATTTCTTGGGTCATTTTGCTGAATGGTACGGTCCCCGTGGACTGGTTACTTTCCATATGTGGACAATATTACCGCGATGCCACCACGCCCCCGGTACATGTAATAAAAATCATTGCTGATGATGATTTTTATTATATGTACCGGGGGCATGGTGGCATCGCGGTAACCGGTTCTCAGATCACGGAAGTTAAGCAATGTCGAGCATGGTTAGTGGTTGGATGGGTGTCCATTTCAGCGACTGATTCGCACATCCGCATTGTGTCCTTGGGCAAGGCGCTTATGACGCTGTGTACTAAGGCATACTGCATGTTGATGGTGCGGATGTCTTCAACCAATCTAACCCTGCTTGTGCTGCAGTGCAGAGTTCAGAGTTATGATATTTGAGAGCTGACAGCTGCTCGTCGTTGCTCGGTGGTTCTCTCCGCGTACTCCGGCTTCCTCCACCCATAAAGTGTCACCGACATGATATGACCCTAGCTGTTAAAATGTCGTTAAACCATAATAAATAAATAAATTACATATACGTAGCAGACACTTGCAAGGTCATCATTGCCCACGCATGACCAGTTCACGGCAACCATAGTGTACATTTAGTTATACCTCTACTATCTTTCTTGGGATTTAAGCCTTCAACAAGTACACTGGATTCTCCAATTGGCATAGAATGTTCATTTTTACCCTGGGAAGGACTCTGGGCTTAATACACATCCTGAACCCAGCATGAGATGAAATGAAGTAGGGGACCTCAGCCACTTCATTTGGCCTAACTATGCCCGTGTCAGTGTACATGTACTTTAACACTCATGAAATATCAAGATCAGTGATGGAACTTCAGTTGTGACTGCAATTGTATTCCAGCATTTGTACTTGAGATTCTCAACTTGTTGTGAAGAATGTTTCTTAAGAAACACTAGAAACTCAAGATAATCATTCAGTAATTTGGTTTAAAAACAATTAGAACTCAATCTGTTCATGGAGCAAGAAAAAAATCTCTAGAGGCATTGTCATTACTAGACAGGCTGAAGTGATCTCTGTGTGTGACAGATCAGTTATTGATTTATCTCTTGAATAATTGAAGAACAGTGATGGTTCACAGAGCACAACCTACCAACTGCCTACCTAAATCAAATGACAACTGCACTCTGTGCACCATAAAGACAACCCACAATTCCCCCCCCCCCCACCCCTTTGATATTACGGTGCTTTTGAATAAACTGTCTGAACAATGATTTTCTGTCAACTTTATTATACAGGTTCTTGATCTTGTTATGAAATCAGGTCAGGGTTAACCCTTTACCCAACGAATCGGCCGCATCCGCCCACGTAATATGAAAATACAGTAGGTGAAAAAATATTATTTAAAAAAAAATTTCAACAAAACCATATCATGTGACCCCTCGTTGGAACGAGCTCTTCGAGCTCATTCCAACGAGGGGTCACATGACATGGTTTTGTTGAAATTTTTTAAAAAATTTGAAAAAATGATATTTAAAATAAATTTTGATATCGTCTGCATTGGGTAAAGGGTTAATGGTGTACTCCTCATGTAATGAAGGTACCATCTGGATGCTGATCATGCTGGTATGTAAAACTGCCATGTGATGAGTACTGATGCTGATGAAGACTGCAACCAATATTTTTTCTGACTTCTGCCTTAGTTATCAGAGGTGTGGAAACTCTGGGGGGGGGGGGGGGGGGCATAGGGGACACATGTTCCTCCGCTTTTTTCCACAGACATTTTACGTGGTGACACAATGATTTAAAAAAAGGACACACAGAAACATGCCAATATTTAGGTATTCTTGTACATGCACTACAGTACAGCCGGGACACGGTGGTGTTGCGGTAACTAGTTCTCGTCAGATCACCAAAGTTAAGCAACGTCGAGTCTGTTTTGTCCCTGGATGGGTGAGCATCTGAGCAATCGATTCCGACTCCCACATTGTGTCCTTGGGCAAGACACTTAACCCCAATTGTCCACATGGGGGCACGATGATGCCATGTACTAAGGTGTAGTGCATGTTGATGGTGTGCATGTCTTCAACCAATCTAACCCTGCCTGTGCTGCAGTGCAGAGTTACGATGTTGGGGATCTGACAGCTGCTCATCATTGCTCGGTGGTTCTCTCTGTGTACTCCGGATTCCTCCACCCGTAAAACTGTCACTGACATGATATGACCTTCGTGTTAATGTGTCATTAAACCTTAATAAATAAATATAACTACAGTACAGTTGCTGTGGACCGATCACTTTCCATGGGTGGGCAATATTTCCATGGACGCAATAATATTAGATTCCAAACACTAACTATTGGATTAATCAGGTATAACCCGGTGTTTCATTAATTAAGATTTTGCTGATATTGCTTTTTATTACCTGGTAAACATGCGTGGAGTACGACCAGTCCACAGTGACTGTACTGTACATGTATAAAACTCCACCAGACTGCAGTCTGATGGAGAAAATATATTGCTTATGTGATCACAAGACAAAAGCAGATAGAGAATTTTGATCAGATCGCAACTGGGTTGCGATCTGGTCAGAAGTATATTTCTGCTTCCATCCCTGTAACAGTATGGAATCTTGACATGAAAAAGAAATACAAGAACTTTGAATTGAGGCACTGTTTTTATGTTATTTTTTATTTTTATTTATTTTGGGGGATGCAGTCTTAATTTCGCAGTATTTCATTCACAAAATTTTTGGAATTCACTTTCAAAAAATTTCCAAAGTCCAGTATAAGTACTTCCATTAGCTCCCTGAATCCTGCACCCCATGTAATAGTAACCAACTAACCCTCTTCATGTTTACAGCCATAGTCCGTGTAAATGAACATTTTTGTGTAGTATGTGATATTGGGGCAGCCTGTAATGTATCAACTAATCATGTGCAATGCCTATGGTTACAGTTAAAACTAGAAGTCCTGTCATGAAATGCGCACAAATAGCACGTCGATCTGCGTGTTAATCTACGTGTTATGACCATAGTAAGGCTATCAAATTCTGTACATATGGCCTGTGCACAAGCAATGAAAGCTGGGAAACCCAGAGGTCCATTGGCAGAAACATTGCCTGTGTTTGATATGAGTAACCAGGAGAACCTGCCGTTCTTTGGATGCTATTCGATATGGCAATAGCTTGCTATTCCTACGTGCCATTAAGCCTAGATAAGCGCACAATTCATGACAGGAACTGTTTTAACTGTAGTTAGTCGGTGCATGTTAGCTCGCCAACTAACTGTGCAATACACAGATTTAGTTACTTTTTTCTTTCTGATTATGGGATCATTTCTATTATGCGCTTAACTCTATGCATTTTTACAGCGTTAATTAGTGAGTGAACATTTTGATGTAGTGTGTGATATGGCAGTTACCAATTTTTATAACCAGAAAGTATGACTAACACTGTGCATAACCAGAAAGTGGGACTAAGACTGTGCAATGCACAGTCTTAGTCCCACTTTCTGGTTATACAAAAAAAAAATCATTATTAATTGAGTTGCTAACCCTGTGCACTGTACAGCCTTTGTGGATTTCTCATCTATATTAACTCTTTACCCAAAATAATGGTCAGCCAATATTATTGTCGAAAAGGATTCAAACTCAATTTATGATCCATCATTGGAATGAATTTTGGACATTTTTTTGTGAATTCTCAAAATAAAAACATATTCTGTTTTCAATTAATAGCTTGTTTGGTGAAGCATGTTGTGATAGGATTGAAAGGTTCATGAAAAAGACTACTTTTGTCATCTTACTACTGCATGTAAGCTGAGAAGTGTGATGTATGTGGATACATTGCACTTAACATTTTGTCACCGTGGGAATCAATAGAAATTCTGTTTATGAACTTTTAGTCTACAAACACTTTTATTTGAGGTGTATTTTTTCTAACATTTTATTAACAGTATTTGCACTTACAACTTGTCAAAACAGATTGAAAAGGAGTTGATTCTTTAATCATCAGTCTGGGGTATATCTTGCAAGAGTTTAACAAATGTGCTGTACACATTATCAAAGCCTGTCTAAATGAACCGTTTAATATAAATTAATACAGTATTTGTGTAGGTGAACCTTTTTTTTCGAAAGTGTCATTTAAAATTTGTATATGTACAGTTAAAACTAAAAGTGCTGTCACAGTTAGCGCAGAACATTCGCATTAGTAAGCGCGCTACTTTCTGTAGATAAAGAGAATAATATGCTGGGATATTCCGGAAAATTTCCGCATTGCTATACAAAATATAAAACGACTGTAAGCTTCCATCACACGGATCACCGGGTTGCACCCGGTGATCCATGTGATGAATGTTTTCAGGTGTTTGTGGTATTGATAGATACTGGAGTGCACTTATCCAGCACACTATTTCTTTCGAATACTGGGCACTGATGTGACAGGACTTCTAATTTCAACTGTGTGCATGTACAGTTGAAACTAGAAGTTATGTCACAATTAGTGCAAAGAAGGGTCATTAGTTACTGCGCTCTTTTCTGCAGAAGAATGAAGTCTGAAATACACAAGCGCGTTTGTGCTGTGCACTGCAAAATGTAAGGCACTATTGGCGAGGTCGATAGTGAAATCACAAACTGAACTGATAAAACAGAAAGAAAATATTGAGACTACAGTATGTGGAGGGTGTATTACTACTAAATTGCTATTTATTTATTTATTTATTTATTGGTGTTTAAGGTCACATATTTATGCACAATGGCTAATCATGACCGTGACAGTTTTACGGGTGGAGGAAGCCGGAGTACCCGGAGAGAACAACCGAGCAACGACGAGCAGCTGCCAGCTCCCCAACATCGTAACTCTGCACTGCAGCACAGGCAGGGTTAGATTGGTTGAAGACATGCGCACCATTGACATGCAATACGCCTTAGTACACGGCATCATTGTGCCCCCACGCGGGCAATGAAGATGAAGTGTCTTGCCCAAGGACGCAACGCGGTTGCCGCAGGTGGGATTCGAACCGAGGACCTCTTGGCTTGCAGCCTGCACCCCTACCTACTGAGCCACCGCACTCCCCACTAAATTGCTATGGGATAGATGTTTAGGGTTATAGCGAAAACAGCACCTGGCAAAAACGGCACCAAGTGATCGAAAACGGCACCAATAGTGGCGAAAATGACATCAATTGCGTTGACGAAAATGGTACCATGAGTTGGCAAGAACGGCACCTTAATTAATTCATTTCATTTTGCCATTTTCTGTGCTTTGTTTTGAAACTGAGTATTTAAGCTTGCGGGTGCATTGTTGGTTCTTTAACAAATTAGCCAGGGATTTCCTGATGGTGTTTGATGCCAGTTCACTTATCAACTGGGATGTCCATGTTGAATATGGCTGTGTTCAGCTCACCATCAAGTATGGATAAAACCCACCTCTGGGAGTGGTAGTACCTTTCGCAGACCCGCCAAACATTGTCTAGAAGACCGTGTGTTCATTTTATTGTTTGGTACATCCTTTCAAAGGACGCACCAAAGCAAAAAACTTGAAAAGACAGTTATTCCCTAGCTACTCAAGACTGCCAAATTTACAAAAAGCAGTTAAGCTAGCACTCATCCTACCAGTGTCTTCACCATAATGTGAAAACAGTTTTTTGGCTCTCTAGTGTATAAAAATTATCTGCGAAACAAAATGACCAACCAAAGATGGTCAGACTTGGGGGTCATTTTTTTTGTCATCTGAAAGGAGTAATTTATTACTCGAAAATACATATGATGTGGTTGATCCATTTTCAAAATGAAATGGTAATACAAGAATATTTGCAGCTAGTATTGGTGTACCATGATTGGCTGTTAATAAAAATATATTAAAATGTGAAGGATTATTTGTTTTTTGGTTCCGTTTTCGCCAACTGCACTTGGTGCTGTTTTTTTGGTCGGTCTGTCGTCGGTCCGTTACACATGTAAACTTGTGGAGCAAACTACTTCCACAGTTTTAGCTTCATTTTCAAGAAACTTCACAAAAATGATCACCATGCTGAGGGAAAGTGTGTGACATAATTTTTTTCCCACTCGGGTCAAGATGGCCGGCTGGTGGCCATATTAGATTTTACAAAATACTTGTGGAGCAAACTATTTCTACAGTTTTTATATGCCGTCTTAAAAACAATGGTCATATTATGTGATAGCGTTGGCATCTGCCCATCTGTCCATCCATCCGTCTGTCCAGAATTGTTTTCCGGACTTTTTTTCATTATGGATGGACATATTGAGAAAAATTTTTATTTGTAGCTTTGTTATGGATACTAACAGATCAAGTTCGAATTTTGTTCTGCTCAGTTGATTTTTGGTGGAGTTTCTGCCCTTGAACTTAGTTACCGTTTTCCAGACTTTTTTTCATTATGGATTGTCATATTGAGAAATTTTTTTTATCTTTATTTTTGTTATGGATACTTACAGATCAAGTTCAAATTTCGTTCCACTCGGTTGATTTTTGGTGGAGTTACTGCCCTCAAACTTAGAATTTTTTTCATTTTCCGGATTTCTTTTTTATTTTCCGGACTTTTTTTCGTTATGGTTGCACATATTGAGAAAACTTTTGGTTTATAGCTTTGTTGTGGATACTAAGAGATCAAGTTGGAATTTCATTCCCTGTCTGTCCATCTGTCCAGAATTGTTTTCCAGACATTTTTTCCTTATGGATGGACACATTGAGAAAAGTTTTGGTATACAGCTTTGTTGTGGACACTTACATGTACATGTGCAGATCAAGTTCGAATTTTGTTCTGCTCAGTTGATTTTTGGTGCAGTACCTACCCTTGAACTAATTTACCGTTTTCCAGACTTTTTTTCGTTATGGATTGACATATTGAGAAAATCTTTTATATATAGCTTTGTTATGGATTGTTACAGATCAAGTGAATTTCGTTCTACTTGGTTGATTTTGGTGGAGTTACTGCCCTTGAACTTAGAACTTTTAGAGTTTTTCCTGATTTTTTTTCATTTTCCAGACTTTTTTTTCGTTACGGTTGGACATATTGAGAAAATTTTTGGTATAATAGCTTTGTTGTGGATACTTACGGATCAAGTTCGAATTTCATTCAGCCTGGTTGATTCTTGGTGGAGTTACTGTCCTTGAACATACAATTTTCCAGACTTTTTTATGTGCCTGCATAATGTTTTATAATTTCTGGAAGTACGGGAGAATTATGCACCGTCGGATGGCATCCTCCAGTTACTGCATTGTGATGAAACTCAATATAAATGACTGACTTGATGCGGTAACAGTGCATGACATAATTTTTTTCCTGATCGGATTCAAGGTGGCCGACTGGCGGCTATATTGGATTTTGCAAAATACTTGTGGAATGAACCACTACTACAGTTTTTGCTACATTGTCATGAAACTCAGTATAAATGATCAACATGATGAGGAGCAGTGTGTTACATTATTTCTTTCCCGATTGGATTCAAGATGGCCAACTGGTGGCCATGTTGGATTTCTTTTACTTACAAAATTTGAATGCCTCTTTCAGTCACCCACACTAGGTGGTATGCCACGGTGGTGGCATAGCGGGCGACAGACCATCTCTAGTTCACTTAGTAATTATTTCCAACTTTTGAGGACAAAACATAAGAAACACTTGCAAACTTCCAACACATGGACCACAGTGTTGCACCCGGTGGTCCATGTGATGAAACTTTGCAAGTGTTTCTTATACTGTTATGTGCAATTTAAAATACTTATCAAGGCAATAAGAAATGGCTCTGCGATTCAGTAATGGGACACCCTCATCATTCTGTATATGCAGGCAAATTTTAATATCTATTTATGTCATTACATGTAGATGTATCCCAGTAGAGCTTAGAAATGATGTAAATGATCTCTATTTCCTAGTATAGAATTATACAGAATAGAACATAATGGTTTCCAACATGAACTAGAGCTGACATGGTTGGCTCATTTACATAACCGACTAACTGAGAGCTATAACCGGATACTTGTAATATCTGGTTATCCATAGCCATTATTTCACCAAAGCTGGGATCAAAACTATAGGAATTGGAAAGCAGTATTCTCAAACTGTTCCGTAGTATGTATACAAACGTCCGTTTGTATACATACTATGGAATAGTTTCTGCAGTTACTCAGTTCTCACGGAAATTGCTGATCATTAACCCTTTACCTAACATGAAAAGCAGACGACACTTGCAAACAAAATTCTTGAATAACTAATTTTTTTTTTAGCTCACCGAAGGGAGCTTAACTTATCACCGGCCGTCCGTCATCGTGAACATTTTTCAAATGACTTCTCCTCTGAAACCACTGGTCTGATTTTCACGAAACTTCATGTGGATGTTCATTACTATATGGCAGTTCATGTTTATTCAAATGAAATGGCCACGTCCCATGGGGGCTTTGTATGGGGCATAACTCTGATAGCACCGTATGAATTATAGAAAAATTATTAAAAAATCTACTTCTCCAGAACCAGTGTGCAGAATCTTTTGATATTTGGGTCTGATTCAAGTTTGTTCAAATCGGCTTCCCTTGATTCATATTTGGGCTCAGTATAGAAGCCCAAATTCGAACTTAGTGCATTTCAGGCAAATTTCTTAAAAAATCTTCTCCAGATCCAGCAGGCAGAATCTTTTGATATTTGGTATGCAACATTGTGGAGTGGATCTGATTCAAGTTTGTTCAAATCGGCCCCCTGGATTCATATTTGGGCTCACTATAGAAGCTTGAATTTGAACTTCGTGCATTTCAGGCAAATTTCTTCAAAAATCTTCTTCTCCAGATCCAGCAGGCAGAATCTTTTGATATTTGGTATGCAACATTGTGGGGTAGATCTGATTCAAATTTGTTCAAATCGGCCCCCTGGGTTCATATTTGGGCTCAGTATAGGAGCCCAAATTTGAACTTAGTGCATTTCAGGCAAATTTCTTTAAAAATCTTCTTCTCAAGATCCAGCAGGCAGAATCTTTTGATGTTGGGTATGCAGAATGCTTAGGGGGGTGAGATTCAAGTTTGTTCAAGCCAAGTCCCTGGGTTCATATTTGGGCTCACTGTGGTAACCCGAATTATAACTTAGTTCAAAATGAGGAATTTTCTTTAAAAATCTTCTTCTTCAGATCCGGCAGTCAGAATGTTTTGATATTTGGTATGCAGCATCTTTAGGGGGGTTGAGATTCAAGTTTGTTCAAACCATGTCCCAAGATCCATATTTGGGCTCACTGTGGGAGCCTGAATGATAACTTAGTTCAAAATGAGGAATTTTCTTTAAAAATCTTCTTCTTCAGATCCAGCAGTCGGAATGTTTTGATATTTGGTATGCAGCATCCTTAGGGGGTGGGATTCAAGTTTGTTAAAGCCAAGTCCCTGGGTCCATATTTGGGCTCCCTGTGGGAGCCTGAATTATAACTTAGTCAATATGAGGAATTTTTCTTTAAAAGTCTTCTTCAGATTCAGCAGTCAGAATGTTTTGATATTTGGCATGCAGCATCCTTAGGGGGTAAGATTCAAGTTTGTTCAAGCCAAGTCCCTGGGTTCATATTTGGGCTCACTGTGGGAACCCGAATGATAACTTAGTTCAAAATTAGGAATTTTCTTTAAAAATCTTCTTCTTCAGATCCAGCAGATGAATGCTTTTGATATTTGGTATGCAGCACCCTTAGGGGGGTAAGATTCAAGTTTGTTCAAGCCATGTCCCTAGTTCCATAAAATTTGTCTCTCATGACTGCATTCCTTTGTAGTGTTGATGAACCATGTCTAACTGAATGTGACCCCAAATACTTCTTTGAACCACTTTGTTTGAATCACTTTGCCCGGTGAGCGATTAAGTCCCCTTGGGGCCTCTTGTTTCATTTTTTGTCTCAAAAACATAGGTTATCCCTCATTGGAAGGAGCTTGACATTCCAATGAGGGGTCATTCACTCATAAATAACAGTACTTGTATTTTCATTAATTAATAACTGACAAACCCTGCATTAATATTGTCAGTCAAAATCTCTGAGACCAATAATCTGAATCAGTAGTGGCATAGTGGCAAGATTAAGTTTATGGTCTCTTTAATCCCTCATATCTTTTTGTCTGCCTAATAATAATACTCTCATCTTGTCTAGACTTAGTGTTGTCCTACATTCTGATACTAATGTATAATAAAATAATAATTTTGGGAAGAGAGGAGAGGTTACTTAATATTCATTTTCTTTTTTTGGTTCAAAAAGGGGTGGGGGGTGGGATACACAGGGTGGGGGGGGGGAGGAGAGACCCTATGCATATCTACAATTCCCTATACAATATAGATTGCCAGCTTGAGAGTTGAGAAAAAAATTATGAGTGGAGGGGAATATACACAGGCCTGTGAGTCTTATGAACAGGTAGATACCCAGTCCCATAAATCTTCCCAGGCCCTCATAGCACCACTCCACTTGACTTTACTTTGTATAATAATGCTTTATAGCTTTAAATATTTTGTTGTTTTTTTTTACTCACAGGTGGGGGGATGATACCCAGGGTGGGGGGAGATACACTAGTGTATCTTCCCCAGGGTGGGGGTGGGGATACACAGGGGGGAAAGATACCCTGTTACACTGGGTATGTTGCATCTGGGGATCATATTCAAGTTTGTTCAAATCAAATCTCTTGGTCCCTTGGCTAATATTTGAGCTTATGTGAGCCCAAATTTTAACTTTGTATAATATAAGAGGTATTCTTTAAAAATTTTGCTCTTCAGAACCACCCATCAGAAACATGTGATATTTTGTATAGAGCATCTGCATGAGGGTGTTCATATTTGGGCATCTTATATGGGCCATATTTTAATTTAGTGCAATATGAGGAATATTCTTTAAGAATCCTCTCATTCACATCCACCATTTGCAAACTTCCGATATTTGGTATGCAACATCCTTATGAAGACTTGATTCAAGTCAAGATTCGAGTCCCTGAGGCCAGGCCTTTAAATTCATTTATTTTGGGCACACCCTTTTGCCCTAATTTGGGCACATTAAAATCAGAAATAACAGCCTTATCCTGTTATGTTTATTGCCATGCTTTTCTTTGGTTTTCTATGGACATCTTAAGATGGAAGCTATTCCCAAATGCAGACGAGACACAGAGAATTGATATATTTTTCTTGATGCCTTCACACCCTCTCTAATTTGGGCACACCTGTAAATGGTGAGAAATAGGGGTAATCTAATGTGAGCCTGAATTTTAACTTGGCGCAATATGAGAAAATTTCTTAACTCTTCGTCAGATCCACCAATCAGATTCTTTTGAAATTTCCAATACATCATCCTTAAGGGGGTCACATTCAAGTTTTTTTCAAATCAAGTCTCTGGGTTCCTTTTTGGGCTTCCCATGGAAGCCCAAACTTTAACTTAGAGCAGTATGAAGAATATTGCTCCCATGGGAACCCTGGGAAGTGAAGCAGTGCTTGTTTACTGTGGTAAACTAGGTTTGTTTTACTGGTCAAATAGGACCCAGTTACCAATCTTTGGGGTTTAAGTCCTCTAAAAAGAGCAGTATGGGTATAAATGATTGACTAAACATGACTTTATTTCCATTTACTGTCACGATTAGCCATTGGTATGACCTTAACCCTTTACCCAATGTAACGGCAAAAGCGGCCAGCGCTATTCACAAAAATTGCCAATGAATTTTCGTTATTTTTTTCATTTTTTGTCTCAAAAATATAGGTTATGACCCTCTTTGGAACGAGCGCGTCCCAAAGAGGGGTCATAACCTACGTTTTTGAGACAAAAAATTAGTTATTCAAGAATTTTGTTTGCAAGTGTCATCTGCTTTTCATGTTAGGTGTTTTTTAAACACCAATAAATAAATGAAGAATATTCTTGAAGAATCTTCTTCCAATCAACCAGTCGAAACCTTCAAATGTTTAGTACACAGCATCCTCATGAGGGCCAGATTAAAGTTTTGTTCAAATCAAGTCCCTGGGTGCATATTTGGAATTCTTGTGTAAGCACAGATTTCAACTCCTGCAGTATGAGGGCAGGGACCAGTCTAGGGGTAATTTTAGGGAAACTTCATGTCTCCCTCCAGAAAATATAGGGAAACTGCAGAGTCATGTAGAGAGACTTCATTGGCAAGTGGGGAAAATTAAGAATATTTCTGTACTACCCCCTGCCGCCCCTTCATATTTTCAGCTTGTGGTCCTCCATTAACGCCCGATTAATCCAGGTCCAGTTGTCTATGATGCATCTATGCCAGGTTAAAAAATCACAAAGTAATTATTGATTGAAAATCCCCCACTGCTACCCTCTCCTTCATGACCCCTCCCCTCTTCTTTGTGCCAATCCCCCCAGCACCCACCTCCTATGGTTGCCTGTCACCAAAGTCTACTATGGTAATAATTTCCTAAGTCTGAAAGTGTGAGCAGGACCAGATGCAAGAGGGTTGCTTGGAACGTCCTTTTTCAAGATCCTTCATATGCTCACTTGTGCCCTGGACAGAGCTTTTCTTGTCATCACTGAAGCTTTTTTTTCACGTGTTTCAATTCCATTCATGTTTTTCTGGGAACAGACGGCCCAATACCTAACAGTCATCAGCAAAAAGAAATAAAAATATGTTGTGTATAATTTTCGGCATCCTAAGCAACATAACCTACTTTCAAACTGGGTTACTTTGTTGAGTCGCGTAAGTCACCTATTTTCGTTTCGATACTTGAAGCTCCGACTGAAACAGAACAAAATAGAAATGTAAAAAATCCACAAAAGCGACAGTGGACAATTGATTCTCCTATGATTTCAAATAAGTGGTCACTTATTTGACGAATGAAAAGCCCATTCGATTCTTGAAAATAATCATTTTATGTAATCCTCCCATCACTCTGTTCAGCCATTCCTCATTCTGGCCAATTTTTAGAGGGTGACTTGTAATCGCCCTGACTACTTTTCTGGACGACTTGGGGCTGAGAAAGGCGACATAATCACCTTAGTCACCCTCACGGCTGGTCCCTGTTTGAGGGGTATTCTTTGAAAAATCTTCCTCTTCAGAAACGCCAGTCAGAATCTTATGATATTTGGTATACAGCATCTTTATGATGGCCAGATTCATGCTCTTCAAGTCAAGTCCCTGGGTTCATATTTGGGCTTCTCATGTGTGCCAAAATTTTAACTTTGTGCAATATGAGGAATATTCTTTAAAATCTTCTTCTTCAGAACCACCAATCAGAATTGTATGATATTTGGTACACAGCATCCTTGAGGGTGAGATTTAAGATTGTTCAAATCAAGTCTCTGGGTCCATATTTGGGTTTCTTATGTGAGTCTGCATTTAACTTGTGCAGTATGAGGAATTTTGTTTAAAAATCTTTTTCAGAACTGCCAATCAGAATCTTTTGATATTTGATATACAGCATCAGAACTGCCAATCAGAATCTTTTTATATGTGTGCTGGATTCAAGTTTTTTTCAAGTGAAGTCCCTGGATCCATATTTGGGCTTCTTAAACAAGCCCAAATTTTAACTTGGTGCAGTATGAGGACTATTCTTTAAAAAGAAAGGTATGTATTTGGGCTCAGTAGGGTTAGTCATAGATGCTAGATATGACCATATTTTCCCTTTAAGCAACTTTTTCAAATGCTCAATTAAGGCCTCTTTGCGTCTTGTGTTACTACATATGTTTCCCCATGGAAAACACTGGGAAGTGGGGCAGTGCTTGATTACTATGATAAACAAGTTATGTTTCACTGGTACATCCATAATATGATCTGGTGTCAAACACCTGGGGTATGAAACCACTGCAGTGGGCAACAACAACTGATTGGCTATTAACTTGATTTCATACTTGCAATAATAACACACTACATGTACAGGCATTTGATGCCAGGAGCATAGCCAGGTATTTTTTCAGTTGGTGATGGGGGTGGGGGATGTTTTGTGGTATTCAAGCATTTTTATTCCGGGCATCTGCGATTGGAGCCTAGGAAGTGAAGTAGTGCTTGTTTACTGTGATAAACAAGCTCTGTTTTACCAGTAAAATAGGAGCCAGTAACCATTACTTGGGGTGGTAGTTCTTTGAAATGGGCAACATGGGTATAAACAATTGACTGAACTTGACCTTCTCTCCATGTTGCGATTATGATTAGCTATTGTGCAGAAACATGGAACCATAAACACCTATAAATAAATAAATAAATATATATCAGAGTATTCAGTTAAGGAAATGTATGAAGGTGGGGTCGGTGGCAGAGTGTATTTTTTAAAAAAATTCTCTGGAGAAAGCCTAGACCTGGGCTTCCTGTGAAGTCATTTTGAAAAATATGTCTCAGGTTGTGCATTTTGGAGATATGTTGAACCTTGAAAGAACATCATCTGTAATTTCATTAGTTGACGGCCCATCTATTCCATAGTATGTAGGATTATTAAGGGGTTGTGTTGATTTGTACAGTTCCCTAAAAACATAAATAAAATAAACATCGCTATACTTTTAGGTCCTTTCTTATCCATCATCTGTGTCAAGATTATAGAAATCATTGTGTATCGTTTATATTATCTATTGCTTATTCATCTTTTATTATCTATTCTTGTGTTCAAAATCCGAGTGGGAGCAAAGACCACTTGAGTAGTAATCTGATTCTTGTGTTTAAAAACTAGGACCAAAGACCAATATACACTTGTACGTCTTTTAGTGGAAGTCATTCTGTATTGATTGGTAGAGTGTTAGATTACTTTTGGTAGACAGGATATCTTTTAGAGAAAATAAGAAAATAATTTGTCAGAACTTACAGGAGAATGCCTGCAGAACAATCTTTTTTCACAGAATATTATTCATTTATAATAAGAGGGTACATACCTACTAATTGAATAAAAGATCTTGTTGATATGCCTATAAATTATCTTGACAATCATCATATTCCCCAAGTTTTCAGATCAACAAAACCATATCATGTGACCCCCTCATTAGAACGAGCTCATTGAGCTCGTTCCAATGAGGGGTCACATGATATGGTTTGGTTGAAATTTTAAAATAATAAATTTTGACATCGTCTGCGTTGGGTAAAGGGTTAAGTGACGTCACTTGAATACCTGTGGTTCACTGAGTATACCTGAGTGTGTGCAATTTGTTAATTGAACAATAGACAGGGTATAAGTTAGTTAACAACCTCGCTATCAGCATTTCATGAACTTGAACAACCTGTCTTGTGCTCTAACAGCTCGCCGCTATGCGTAACATTGTCACTTATTACATGAGAAATGTTGTTCAAATTCTTGAAACGCTTCCAGCTCGATTGGTAACTATTATGCAAACTCTGATTCTAAGTGGGAAATGTTTTTGTAACAGATGCCAAGAAGGTGAAAAACTTTGTAACCACACCACAATACAATACTTGAACTTTATTAGCCCTTGTAAGATTTAGGCATTGTGTTCTAAGCATGCACCTCAAATTTGAGGAATGCAGCTGTAATTTATTTGAAAAGCATTCCTGGAAATGGGCCTGGTGCAAGTGCAATTGCTCCTGTCAGCACCCGTGATTTCCATTTTACAGGAGCAAAAAAATGCACTTGTTGAAAAATATTGTGGAGCACTTATACACTGTGAGGGCATATAAATGTGTGTTCGTTACTGAACAGCCATCCTATTTAATGATGTGATGACGTATCATGTTAATATATGAATTTACGAGGAAATACTGAGAAAGCAGCAGTCCGTGGCCAGTGGCAAGTTACTGTTATAATTCAGCAATTTCTTATACATTTAACCATTTGAACCCATGGCCAAATGGTCGCGTTTTCGGCCAGGAACATGATACGTCATATAAATAGGATGGCTGTTCAGTAAATGTGTGGTGGTAGACCCATCAATATTTTCAGTGTGCAGCCCAAGGCTGCATGTTGAAAATATGGACTGGTCTTCCCCAAATAATGAATATGGACTTGTTCCAATTGCTGCCATTGAACTGGCATGGAAGATACCACCAGAGTTCAAAGGGTTATGGTTTCTGGTGTTTGGTGACATTATTTCCTCGAAAATTCATATACTAACGTTTTATGGGTGCAGTTTACTCCAGTCTCTGATTTCACGGGAGCTTAAAACTGCACCCGTCAATTTTGTTCTTTTCCAAAGTGATTTCAACGCATAAAACACTTTCCTTATTGTTGTTTCAAGCGGTCACATAGAGCAATTAATGTCAACTTTTGAAAATTGAAGTTGATTATGTGTGCTGCTGATTAGTCGACTTCTCAATTAATCATGCCAGCCCTACGTATCAAACACTACATGAAAATATGCATTGACTATAGGGCAATAAAAATGGACATGGTTAGTTAGTTACATGTCACACAGGGTTCAAGCAACTAATGGAAATTCTTATATCGGATTGAGGAATTTTATTTAATGTGAAATCCAAAAATGAAAACATTCTATTTTCAGTTAATAGCTTGTCCTAAATGTAGAAATACATTCATGCATTTGGAAATTTCAAATTAGATCAGAAATAATTGTGCCAAGTCACAAAATAAGTATGTCTATTTGAACAGTAATATAGCAATCTTGAACGTCGTGGGTGTCATTGCCTTCAGGTTCAATCTCATTTAAACACAGTTTACCTTCTTTAGTGGGTGTCATTGCCTTTTGCTTCAGTCTCATTTAAAGTTTCTTTCTTTAGTCTGACATTACCTTAGCTCTGCAGACAAGTTTTTCTATTGTATATTCTATCCCAATGCAGCACCAAAAGTATGTGATGTACAGATATAGCTTGCAGCATTATGAAGAGAGTTGTCTTCACCCAGTTTGTGGGTGCTGTTGCCCTTTAAGTCGAATGGTTTAAAAACATGACAAAAGACTTTATCCCTTTATTTCTCCCAAGTGATAACCCTGGCAAGTGGAACAGTGCTTCCTTACTGTGGTAAACAAGTTCTTCTTTTCTGGTAAAATATGACCCAGAATCAACATCTGGGGTGGAAGCCCTCTAAAAGTGGGCAGCATACAGTACGGCCTCCATGGACTGATCAGTTTCCTGGGCCTGCATTTTATCAGGGCTGATCAGCCCAGGCCCCGAGATCAGCCCTGAGAATGGAAAAACAGCCCTGACAGAAATTTAAAACAAAACTAAACTATTAAGGTATGTTTAAAAATCAGCCACGAGTAGGCCCTGACCCTCAAATCTTGTGGACTTATTTCTTCTTTAGTGGCAACCATTTTTCAAAATGCAAACCCTGACTTTCCAAGGGTGGGCAGTATTGCCATGGACTCAATATTATTAGATTCTAGATAGTATTTATAGGAATGATCATCAAAAATTTAACTAATGAAGCACCGGCTTGTACCTGGTGCTTCATTAATTAAAATTTAGCTGATGATGATCATTTTTATTACCTGGTAAATGCAAGTGTGGACATCACTGCCCACACGTGGATTATGAGTCCATGGTGACAGGGACCAGTCGTGAGGACGACTCGGGCGATTATATGCCCTTCTAAGACCAGAATCGCCTGGAAAAATAGTCGAGGCGATTACAAGTTGCCCTCTAAAAATTGGCCAAAATGAGGAAAGACTGAATTGAGTGATCCGAGGTATACATAAAATTGAATATTTTCAAGAATCGAATGTGCTTGAGTGTGATAAATGGGCATTTTCTTTAGTCAAATAAGCAACCATTTATTTGAAATCACATGACAGTCAATTATCCATTTACACTTTTGGCAGTTTTTTTATTAGCTCACCGAAGGGAGCTTAACTTATCACTTGCCGTCCGTCGTCGTCGTCCGTCATCGTCGGCCGTCGTCCGTCGTCGTGAACATTTTTCAAACAACTTCTCCTCTGAAACCGCTGGTCCGATTTTCACAAAACTTCATGTGGATGTTCATTACTATATGGCAATTCATGTTTGTACAAATGAAATGGCCACGCCCCTTGGGGGTTCTGTATGGGGCATAACTCTGATAGCAACATATGAATTATAGAAAAATTATTAAAGAATCTTCTTCTCCAGAACCAGTAGGCAGAATCTTTTGATACTTGGTATGCAGCTTCTTGGTATGGGTCTGATTCAAGTTTGTTCAAATTGAGTCCCTCAACCAATATTGGGGCTCACTATGGGGGGGGGGGGAGTGAATTTTTACTTAGTGCAATTTAAGAAAAATTCTTTAAAAATCTTCTTCTCCAGAACCAATGGGCAGAATCTTTTGATATTTGGTATACAGCATCTTGGTATGGGTCTGATTCAAGTTTATTCAAATCAAGTCCCTTGATCAATATTGGGGCTCCCTATAGGGGCATGAATTTTTCTTTAGTTCAATTTAAGGAAAAATCTTCTTCTCCAGAACCAATGGGCAGAATCTTTTGATATTTGGTATACAGCATCTTGGTATGGGTCTGATTCAAGTTTGTTCAATTGGAGTCCCTTGATCAATTTTGGGGCTCACTATGGGGACCTGAATTTTTACTTAGTGCAATTTAAGAAAAAAAATTTAAAAATCTTCTTCACCAGAACCAATGGGCAGGATCTTTTGATATTTGGTATACAGCATCTTGGTATGGGTCTGATTCAAGTTTGTTCAAATTGAATCCCCAGTTCAATATTGGGGATCACTGTGAATTTTTACTTAGTGCAATTTAAGAAAAAATCTTTAAAAATCTTCTTCACCAGAACCAGTACGTGGGCAGAATCTTTAGATATTTGGTATGCAGCATCTTGGTATGGGTTGGATTCACGTTTGTTCAAATTGAGTCTTTTGGTCAATATTGGGGCTCACTATGGGGGCGTGAATGTTTACTTTGTGCAATTCAAGGAAAATTCTTTTAAAATCTCCTTCAGAACCATCATGCTGAATCTTTTGATATTTGATTAGCAGCATTGTCCCATTCAGTCCTGTTGATGTTTTAGCTCCACAGAGAGTATAGATTTAATCAGTAGAACCTTAAGAATAGCTTTTGAAAAAATTTGTGTCTTAACAGTATGGAACATTAGGTGAGCGCCTAAGGCCCCCTGGGGCCTCTTGTTTCTATATTGTTCCATTTCAGTCAGAGCTTCAAGTGTCGAAATGAAAATAGGTGACTTACGTGACTCAACAAAATAAGCCAGTTTGAAAGTAGGTTTCCTCGCTTAGGATGCCAAAAATGTATACACAACGGCTGTATTTTCTAACACTGTATTTTAATTTCGTTTTGCTGACGGCTGTTAACTGTTGGGCCGTCTATTTCCCCAAAAACTTGAATTAAAAAAAAGCTTTAGTGTTGACAAGAAAAGCTTGGTACAGGGCACAAGTGTGTATGTGAAGGATCTTGAAAAAGGGGTCCTTCTAAACACCAGATTGACACGAAATGATGCGGAATGACAATGCCAATGGAATGCCATAAAAATGATACGGAATGACATTTATTTTACAAAATACTCGACCCCAGGATGTATTTTGTTTATTAACTAACAAAGTACCTTCCAAGCAACCTTCTTACATCTGGTCCTGTTCACACTTTCAGACTTAGGAAATTATTAGCTTAGTAGACTTTGGTGAAAGGCAACCACAGTAGGGTGCTGGGGGATTGGCACTAAGAGAGGGGAGGGGTCATGAAGGAGAGGGTAGCAGTGGGGAATTTTCAGTCAATAATTACTTTGTGATTTTTTAACTTGGCATAGATGCATCATAGACAACTGGACCTGGATTAATCGGACATTAATGGAGGACCACGCCCTGAAAATATGAAGGGAAGGCAGGGGGTGGTACATAAATATTCTTAATTTTCCCCACTTGCCTATGAAGTCTCCCTACTTGACTGCAGTCTCCCTATTTATTCTGGAGGGAGACATGAAGTCTCCCTAAAATTCCCCCCTAGGCTGATCCCTGCATGGTGACTGCACTATAGGCACGGAACTAACACTTGGGGTGAAAGTCCTCTAATGTGGGTAGCACAGGTACACCACAGCCCGTAACAAAGTTATGTAATGTACAGGGTTAGTTGCATAATAGAGATGATCTTATGGTATCACTGAAGTAAATATTGGAATTAGAGTTACCCGCCTTGAAATGTTACACTCAGAAATGATGATGCAATCTCCAAAAATAAACAGGCTTGGGAAAATATGTTGTTTCAGTAAACATTGTAGCATTCTACTGACATCTTGCATTATTGTTGAATATTCTAGATAAATAAAGAGGGTGATTTGATGACTTTTTGGACCTAAAAAATACAAATGACTGTTGGTGTGTTTTGGTGGGAATTCCCTGAAAAATATGTGCTCGTGACCAGTACTTTCCTTCCTCTCAGTTTTTCTCTCTTATTTGTTGCATGACCTGTTTTCAGGTCAGAAAAAGTTGTCCGAAGGGCTACATGTTTACTTGACAATGATATTTGAATGCCAAAATTAAAGTGATGCGATCATATTTTTTGTTGTTGCCTGAATGTTATAATGGTCACCTATGGGAAAATATTTATTTCTGTGATGCCTTATTTATCACCAGAAAGAAAAGAGTGACTAACCCTGTTCACTACACAGAGTTAGTTGGATAGCAAACCTACACTGGCTGATCACAGTTATTACACAGGATTAGTTTAAAGGCTGCCACATCATGCAGTGCATGCAAATATACACTACCTAAGATAGTATAAAAATGCACAGGGTTAGTTAGTTACATGTTACATAGAGAGCAGAGCTCAAGAAACTGCTGGAAATACTTATACTGGATTGTTGTATTTTTTTTTAAATGTGAATTCAAAAAATGAAACCATATTCTGTTTTCAATGAATAGCTTGTTCATTATGGTAGCCAAAAAGGCCGGGAGAACTGAATGACTATTACTAACAGTGGAGTATAACTGTGTTTGGATCGAATTGCTCTTTTCTAGTGTTCTCAATGTATTGCATTGCTAAACATAAAAAAATGTATCACAAACTGCAGTACGATACCATGTTAATTACTCCCTGCTTTCTCTTGCTTAACAAAATAAAAACAAATCGGCTACCTAAAAAAAGTTCTGGTAACCTTTTTTGGGGGGCACCTTATTTTCTAATTTGTAATGGCCTGCAGCATGAGATGTTTAGCCATTCTCTTCTGTCTAGGCTTAATTTGAAATTATTCCAAATCAGTGTTTTCTTGTACTCATTCTCAGAAAACATTTCAAAATTACCCTGTGGTCCTTAATCTTTTTAATGATGGCTCACAAATTCAATTTTTGTTTTGAATTTGTTATCAGTTTTGTAATAGCTTCTGTAATAAACATATTGGTTTGTTAATAAATTCAGCAAACTCATTACCTACTTGTCAAGATGATATTACCCAAATAATTACTCTTATAAGTCAATGACAGTTTGGATTAACCCTTCCTTGACTGAACACTTGCAAAATCTTTTCTAATTATCTGAACATTTCTGTTGTTTGCCTCTGTAAAAAAATGCATAAATGGCTTGACACAAAACATCCATTGACTAGTGATGAGCCAATAAGAGATTTGCCTATTCATCTGAAACCCAAATAGTTTTGATTTACTATCGGCCGATACCGATGCCGATACCAAATAGTTTTGTTCTCCCATATTATTTCCGTAAAAATGGTCAAAAAAAGTGCAATGACAATATTGAATATACTTTTGGAATTTAGCCACAGTTAAGTGACTGGCGCGGGGGACGTTTTAAGGCTGGAATCCCAAAACCAGCAGTCTGCCAGAGACACTGCAATACTGGCATCTTAAACTTCACTTGAGGTGAAAAGGTTTGTTCTGTTGTGACTTGTCAGCTTAACGACACTGCACTGGTGACCAGCGTGACCTTAAAGGCTTTAAAGACCAAAACTCAATAAAAAATTGAAAAGGTTTGTGATATCAAAGTCTGAGATCACTTACATTATTTAAAATCAGCCATGGAATGAAGCAAATTAAATTGGGTGAGCGATATGAGGCATCACGTATGGCGAGCCGAAAGCCCCGTCAGCAATTTCAAAAATAGCTGAATTCTTTGATGGCTAATTTGATGACCTCCCTTAGACTAGAATTACCTTTCAACATTACAGACATTTTTATGCTTCTAGTGAGTTCATTCGCACAGTCGTTACATCCCAATACCGGTTCAGAGTTGGTTGAGTGGCAGATGAAGGAATTTACAAAAAACTGTGGGGTCGGGGCGGGGTGGGGTGGGAGGTGCGCCTAGGCTCAAGTTTACCGGTGTGTACTGTCAACCAAATTTTGAAATTTAATCCGAAAAGATGCGATTACCTCACACCCGATGCAGATATCCACAATGCACAACCCATCTCTGGGAAAAACTGGTGGGGGAGGGGGGAGCACACCAAATGCGCCGATGCCTGGATTTGCCCTCATGGTAAAAAAAGTGTCATAGTATCATTATTGATAGACCGTATAATAGATGTTTCAATACATAAGGCAACTATTTAATGATTTTAACCGCACATAGCTTTTCAAGTTTAATATGAAACTCAAACCAAAAATAGCACTTGTCGGCCGGGACAAGCGATTCTTTTTTTTTGGTTGTCGCTGGTAGAAATTAAATGTTACAACAGGGGTCTGATCTACAGACTACACAGTGTAATGCACGGCATGAACATTAAACTGGCTGTGACTGTGAGATAGAGTTAGAATAGGTACCCAGCAATTTTTTTCAACAATCAGCAAGAGCCGATATTTTTCATGCTATTCATACCGATTGCCAATAGGCTTTTCTCGGCCGATAACCGATTGCTCACCAATAGATCGGCTTTTCCCTACCATTGACTGGAACTTTCATTGTGTCCATCATGCTTTCCTCAAAGCTTATTCATTATTTTGGTAGAAACTCCACTCTGCTATAGTTTTATTGATAATTAATTAAAGCCATTCAATAAACATTGTTCAGTGGAAAATAGATCCTTATTTGGGTTTTAATAAAGGGCTTAAAATTCATGCACTAATCAGATTCAATTCTCGTAAATGATTCTTGCAAAGAAAACAATGAGCATCAAATTTGATTCTTGCAAAATGTTCATTTGATTCTTGTCATAGATTCTGAACCTGTCCTTAACTCTTTCAACATGAGAGACCGCTTTTCTGGTCCAGCAACATGATATGTCATAATTTCATTAAGTTGGATGGCTACTAAGTGAACGTATGTGGTAGAACAATTAATATTTTCAATGTGAGCCTCAACGTGCAGCCTGAAGGCTGCACATTGAAAATATTAATTGCTCTACCCCCAAATAATGGACATGGACCCTTCCAATTTCTGCCATTTAACTGGCATGTAAGATACCACCTGTGTTTGAAGGGTTAAAGGCCTGGAAAATTCACCTTATCTTTTACTCCCTCACAATAAGTAACACTGTATCTTAGCACTGACATCCAGTAAGTCGTGGCAGCCTGTACTGGCAACCAAGACTTCACTAAAAACCACTGCCAGGGTACTGTAACTTCCAAGACCATCTGAATCTGAATATTTTTACTGTGTGGGCCGCGTAGTCACATATTATAACACAGGTTGGGAAGCTGAAGGTAATAAGTTGCACTCTGCGGCCTTGGCACAGGTGGTGTCAGTGACGCCTGTTTACAGGCGTTCCAGTCTACAATCGTGCATGGAAAAAAGGAATTCTTGATTTCCTCCATGTTTGTTTGGTATACCACCAGTTTTATGTTGTTGTTGCAGCTTATGCGTGATGAACCATTATTAATGTACAGCTCTTTTGGGATAGCATCACATCCAGAGATGATGTTACCGAGTGTCTGGATGCGTTTGTTCTTCCAATGCTCCTGGAGTGATGGCCAACCTGGTGAATTGAGCATTTCACTAATGCTGCTATCTCTGCGATAGTCATTGCAGACAAAACATGCAGCTCGACGTTGAGTCATCTCTAGCTTCTGGATGTTCTTTTTGTAAATAGTGGTCCCACACTATGCATCTGTGTTCCAATTTTGAGCAAACCAATGACTTGAATGCCATTTCTTTCAAAGGTTTTGGGGTGTGTTTCAGATTTCTTTTGATGAAACACAGTGTGCTGTTTCCTTTGGCATTTGTCTTATTTATGTGCATGTCCCATTTTAAGTTATTTGAAAATGTCAAGCCGAGGTAAGGGTCTGAGTCTACTTCCTGGAGAATATGGCCTTTTATGTCATAAAAGTGGGTGAGTGGGTTCTTTTTCCATGATGACTGCATAATGTAACATTTCTTGGCATTTACCCTCATACCCAGCATGTTTGCCCAAGACTGGAGGATGGTCAGGTCTTGTTGTAGCAGCTCTTGGTCGTTGATGGAATTGATAGCTTGGTGGAGAAGGCAGTCATCAGCAAACAGCTGTACCAGCTGTGATGTTACTTTATATATGTGGAAACAGTGTTTTACCTGGACATATAAGACAAGAAACACACCAAAACTGGAACCAGGCCCTTACAGGGTTAAACTCCAGCAAATATATAAATATGAAGTTTGATTTAAATATGGAAAATGTACTGGTTAAACTCACAAAGGTAGGGGGTATTCACCATATTCTCATATTCTAAATTATTCAAACACAGAAAATAGATTATTGCGGCAGGAGTTCATGAGAATCAAAACCGATTCTCAACAAGCTATTAATTTAAAATAGAATATATTTTCATTTTTGGTATTCATTATAGAAAAACCCAACAAGGGGTCTTAAGACGAGTTAGAATGGCTGGTTTTGGCCATTATGTTGGGTAAAGAGTTGATTTTGATGAGATTTACACCAAGGCTCTACAGTGCACAGGGTTAGTTATTTCCAGTTAAAAATAATTTTTGTTTATAACCAGAAAACGTGAATGCACAGGGTTAGTCACACTTATTAAAACTAAGTCACTGCCATATCACTCCACTACAGTTGAAACTAGAAGTCCTGTCACAATTAGCACAGAAAATACTTGTTAGTTAAGGCGGTCTGTACTGCAGAAGAATGAAGTAGTCTGAAATACATAAGAGTGTTTGTGCTGTGCAATGCAAAATGTAATGCGATATTGATGTGGTCGGTAGTGAAATGATGAACTGAACTGATCAAACAAAGAAAGTATTGAGCCTACAATATGTGGAGGGTGGATTACTACTAAATCGATGAGGTACAGATTTTTCACTTAGTAATTATTTACAATTTCTGATGACAAAATACATGACAAGGCACTTGCAAACTTCCATCACTTGGACCACCGGGTTGCACCCGGTGGTCCATGTGATGAAAGTTTGCAAGTGTTTCCAGTGCTGGTATGAACAATTATAAATGCCTTTCTAGGGGAGAATATATGGCGCTGACATTAAGTACCTGTAGTAATCCACTCTCTTCATTCTGTTTGTGCAGTTAAATTTTAATATCCATTTACGTCATTACATGTTCAAGTTTCCCAGAACAGGTTAGGAATGATGTTAATGATCTCTATTTGCTAGTGTAGAATATTGTACAGAGTTGGGAATGCTGTTTTTCTACAGGAACTGAGTTAATAATGGTGCAGTTTGTCAGGAACAAAAGTGCACTTACTCAGCATGCTATTACATGTACTTCAAAATAGTGCACAATACAGTCACAGGACTTCTAGTTTCAACTGTACATGAAAACATACACTGGCTAAGGCTGTGAAAATGCTCAGGGTTAGCTGGTTACATTTGTTACATAGGGTGCAGGATTCAAGGAACTAAAGGAAATTATTAGGCTTTTCCCTCTGGAAAAGACTATTGTTTTTCTACGGATTATTATTTTTTTTTGGGGGGGGGGGGGGGGGGGGGGGGGGGGGGGGGTTCCACACATTTTTGTCCGTACGATTCAGAAGCCATTTTCGAACCGATTATCACACAATTTTGCACACGCATAGAGTGGCAAAAAATCTAAAAATGTACCGAAGCGGAATTTTCGATTTAACCCTTACTTCGCCAGAATTGGCAAAAAACTGCCAAAATTGGGGTTTATCGGCACTTTCTCGAAACCTGTCTTTAGGATTTTTTTTAAATATTCATAACTCAGTAGACCTGCCTATGACACAACCTTTGATACACACGACATATTAGGCGATGCATATGGTAACCCTCCACAGGCTGCCAAACATCGAAATTTTGATGAAATGGGCCGGTTTCAGACCCCCACAGCACCCAAACGATACCCGAGAGGTAAACATAACTTCCTTTATTGGAAGTGGAATTCACCAAGGATCATTTTTGTAAGTAATAAGGGTGTTCAGAAAACCAAGTGTTAACCCGTTTTGGGCTGGTTAAACAGCAATACCCCAAAAAAGCTCAAAACTTCATGTTTTCCGTGGATTTCTCTAAACGAGTCTTGTAGATTTTCAAGAAAAATTGGTCACTCTCAGGTCTTGGTGTGACATTACAAGTTGCATGGATAAAATATTCCGGTCAGCATTAGTTAACCCTCCCCGAGCTGCTAAATGTAAAAATTGTGATAAAATGGGCTGTTTTAGACACCAACAGCACCCAAACGATCTACCACAGAGAAAGGGGCCTTCATTTATCGGACGCAAAATTGATCGGAAAATATTTTTGAAAGTGGTAAGGGTATTCAAAATTTGACGTCTTAACCCATTTTGGGCTGGTTAAAGAGAGATACCCATTAAAATCTTAAAATCGCCATTTTCTGTGGATTTCTCTGACAACATCTTGTAGGTTTTCAAGAAAAATCAGCTATTTGCAGGTCTTGGTGTGACATTACAAGTCGCATGAACAAAATATTCCGGTCAGCATTAGTTAACCCTCCCCGGGCTGCTGAAGGTCAAAATTGCGATAAAATGGGCTGTTTTTGCACACCAACAGCACCCAAAGGGTACACACAATAAAAAGTGCCTTCTTTTATCGCGCATACAATTTATACAGAAACATTTTTGTAAGTAGTAAGGGTATTCAAAAGTCGACGTCTTAACCCATTTTGGGCAGGCTAAAGAGAGATATCCCTTGAAAGCTTTAAATTCCCATTTTCTGTGAATTTCCCTAACGGTAACTTGACTATTCGTAGGTCTTTATGTGACATTACAAGTTGCATGGACAAAATACTCCGGTGAGCGTTTTTTAACCATCTACAAGCTGCCAAGCATCGTAATGTTGTTAACATGGGACTGTTTTCAGACATGCACAGCACCTAATGTATACATGAGAGATAAACATAATCTCCTTTGTTTGAAGTGGAATTCACAGAGGACCATTTTTGTAAGTAATAAAGGTACTCAAAAAGCCAAGCGTTAACCGCTGTTGGGGAGGTTAACAGGGATACCCATCAAAAGCTTAAAAATTGTTTTCCCTGGATTTCTACAAACATTTTGTGGGGGTTTCAAGAGAAAATGGCCGTTGATAGGTCTTGGTGTCATATGACCAGTTGCATGGATCAGTTATTCTGGTAGGCATTTGTTAACCCTTCATGGGCTGCTAAATGTAAAACAGAGAAACGTAACTTCTTTTACCGGACGCAAAACTGATAGGGAAACATTGATATTGATATTAACCCATTCTAACATTAATGATGGGTTTTACCTAAACATTTTTTTATCAAACCCAAACCGAGTCATTTGAGACTACTATACTCACCTTTCTCATAACATCAATGAAGAAACTTTAGTGAGACAGTTAAAAACAATTCATCAGACACTGTGGGGTCAAGAAAAATCATGGAATCTAATCGGGAAAAGCCATGATTCTCCAGAATCATAAAGTCTAGTTTATACTGAATTGTGGAAAATTTTTTAAACTGAATTTGAAAAATGAAAAAATATTGTATCTTCAATTAAAAGTCTGTTTCTTGTGAATCAGGACAGATTTTAAGACTTTTAAGACATGTAATAGTAATTTCTCTTCACTGTTAATAGTCTCTTGTAGTATTTAAACTGTTTAGCTCACTGTTAACATATTTTGGAGTTTAAAGGTTTTATAGGAGTTATAATACTTATTACAGGTATCAACCTCTTGAGTCTTTTGTAACTGGTTTGTCCTATAAACATGCCCTACAAACAAATCCTACAATAGGAGAAATCTCTGTTTAAGTGTATCTACAGTAAAGTTACATAGTCAATTTGTATTACAACAAACACAGGGTAGTACATCAGGTTATAGCCATTCACATCTCACGTCTTAAAAATACAGCATGGTCTATTGTACTTTCACTGTAAATGTATGCACTCATTTTTTTCATTCTTTGGAAAACATTCTCTTCTGATGGTCCAAAAGAGAGTTGCTTATGTTGTTGCAAACCTTATACTTTATCCTAACTTAGGAGCTGTTGAACTCCTGTCAGAGAAGATTTTCAGTTTTTAACCCTTGAAGGCCTAATTCCGACTTTTATTAGCCGCTAAACAATAGATTATCGAAAAAATTGCAGAAGGATAGAAATCGTATCCCCCACTGTGAAGATATAGAAATTGTCACCTTTAATCAAAATGGCGGCTTCCATAGCATCACTTCAAGGTGAATATGAGTCAAATTATCACTGGAAATGATCAGTTGTTCTATGAACATATAATGAAAAGAAAATCGAGTGTTTTTGAGTGGATACTGATCATTTGCAGCAATAATTTTAACATGTATTCATCTTGAATTAATGCATGAAACCTGCCAGCTGAATCAGATCACAAGATGCTACCTGTTCAAATTAGTATTGATCAGATCACTTCTGCACATCAATGTGCATCAGCTGTTTACTTTCATGCATCATTTCAAGGTTGAAATGAGTGGAATTATCACTAGGAATGATCTGACTTATAGAAAGGTGTACAATAAAAAGAATATCTATTGTTTTTGAGTGGATACCGAAAATTATCTCACTTGCATCCGAGACAAGTGGTCAAAAATAAACATTTGTCTTGGTCATTCATGAGATAATTTTTGGTATCCACTCAAAAACACTAGATATCCTCTATTGATCACCTTCTACTACAATAGAACAGGTGCCCCAACACGCAGTCTCAGCCTAGGTAAACTCACTAGTAGCATGTACATTCACATTCTAATTGCAAGTTCCTTGGCTTGGGAGCTCAGTGGTTATGGCATTGGGCTTCAAAATCAAAAGGTCCATGTTTGCTCCCCACCTGGAGCAACTGCATTGTGTCCTTGGGCATGGCACTTCATCCCAATTTTCCATGTGGGGGCACGGTGGCGCTCTGTACTATGCTGTACTGCATGTCGATGGTGCATTTGTCTTCAACCAGTGCTCACCCTACTTGTGTGGAGTTAGTTCATTGGGGATTCTTGACAGTTGCTTGCCATTTCTTAGTGGTTCTCTTGTGGTACTCCGGCTTCCTCCACCCATAAAACTGTCTGACACGAGGTGACCCTGGCTGTCGAAAGTGTCGATAAACCCAAATAAATAAATACCTTGGCTGTTGTTTCTATGCAAGTCTTGACTACATATATACATGTATATGTAGGCACATAGAACTTGCCTACAACCAACTGCAAAGCAACAGATTCAGATTGTCAGCATGTAGCAAAAATGTACAAAAATCTCCATTGCTTCAAGGGTTAACACTTTACCTAATGAATTTTTGAATCCTCTCACATAATTTCCAAACTAAGCAGTTGAAAAACATATTTTTCAAAAAATTCCATCAAAACAATATCATATGACCCCTCATTGGAATGAGCATGTTGTGCTTGTTCCTTTGAGGGGTCACATGATATAGTTTTGTTGAAATTTTATGAAAAATTTGAAAAAACAATTAAAATAATAAATTTTGATACAGTGGAGCCCACTTAATTGGATATCTCTTAACTGTTAATTGAATATAATTTCCCAACACAAAACCATTTACCATACCTCCAGTACAAATTTGACCTGTTAATTAAATATAGGTTATAGAGTAAACTCCTGTTAATTGAATTAAAAATCTTGTAATACAGAACGTGGAGAGTGGATTGTTACTAAATCACCTGCAGAGTGGAGTTATCACCCAAACTATAATTTTCAAATTTTGTGCATATCGACACAAAATACAAGGTTTAAAACAGAGGTCTATTGGCTGAAACTTTGCTTGTGCTTGTTATGCCTTGCAACAAATTCACAATTATTGCTTGGGTGAAATCTCCACTCTGCGGGTGATTTAGTGATAATACACTCTCCACATACTATATGTCGAGAAATTACTCTGATTCTCTCCAGTTTTCCTTCGGTTATAGACCTATTTAGCCTCAGTACATCCAATACAGGCATTTTTTTTTTTTTTTTTTTTTAATTAGGGTTTAACGACACATTAACAGCCAGGGTCATATCATGTCGGTGACAGTTTTACGGGGGGAGGAAGCCGGAGTACCCGGAGAGAACCACCGAGCAACGACGGGCACCTGCCAGCTCTCCAACATCGTAACTCTGAACTCTGCACCACGGCACAGGCAGGGTTAGATTGGTTGAAGACATGCGCACCTTCGACGTGCTACTAGTACGCCTTAGTACACAGGGTCATCGTGCCCCCATGTAGGCAATCAGGGTTAAGTGCCTGGCCCAAGGGCACAACGCGGGGAACGCGAATCAGTCGCTGAAATGGTCACCCATCCAACCACTAACCATGCTCGAAGTTGCTCAACTTCGGTGATCTGACGAGAACCGGTTACCGCGACGCCACCGCGCCCCCAATACAGGCATTTAATCTCTTATATCTTGTTTGACAGAGCTCATGGAACTCTGTCAAACAAGATATAATAGAAAAAAATTCTAAGTTTATCTCTAGAATACAAGAAACTTAATAGCTTTGAATTTTATCCGTCCTTGCCTGCAGGAACCCTGGCAGGAAAGGGATCTAGTGACGAGGTCCATCATTCAGTTTCGTTTCTGTCTATTGTTTATTGTTCCTTGAGGAGTAAATGCAATAATAAGTTGTTGTTTTTTTAAGTGGTTTATGGTATTGGATATTAATTAATAACAAAAGAAGAAAGTTCAAGGTACATTTGTTCTGGCATCTTTCCACAAAACTTTTGCAAGGCTGAGAAAAAGTTCCTTGATTTTTAAATCTCAAAAGCAATTTCCAAATACATGTAGTCACAATTTTTAGAATCATTTTGGAAATTTGTGTTCATATATGCTAGAGGTGCTCTGTTACATGTTAGGTTGGTTTGCAGTATGATTCCCAGGATTCGAGTGAGATCCATTTTCACCTAAAAATTGGCCAAATTTTTCCCTCACATGTACAGTACGTGGAGAGTGTATTATCACTAAATCACCCACAGAGTGGAGAGTCCACCCAAGCAATAATTGCAAAGCATAACCAGCACAAGCAAAATTTCAGGCAATGGACCTCCGGGTTAAACCCGGAGGTCCATTGGCCGAAACATTGCTTGTGTTTTTTGTCGATATGTACACAATTTGAAAGTTATAACTTGAGTGACGACTCCACTCCGCGGGTGATTTAGTTACAATCCACTCTCCACGTACTGTACCTCAAATTTTATGAGAAACATAAATACAAAAGCAAAGAGTCCACCGGGTTACTTTTAAGTTTAATTTAGCAGTTCACAACAGATGAAACACTGCTTTTGCCTTTTTACCATTGCCATAGAATTCAAGTGTTTTTTTTTGTGTGGGTTATCACCTTGGTATTTGAGTGATAATCCCACTCTTCATATATGGTCTACAGTACAGTTGCCATGGACTGGTCATAATCCATGCATGGGCAGTGATGTTCATATATGCATCTACCGGGTAATAACAATCATCATCAGCAAAATTTCAATTAATGAAGCACCAGGTTGTATCCGGTGCTTCATCAATTAAATATTTGATGATTATTCTTGTAATTATTGTTTGGCATCTAATATTATTGTGTCTGTGGAAATATTGCCCACCTGTGGAAAGTGATCAGTCCATGGAGTCCATACTGTGTGCAATTAACAGACAGAATTTGAACTGAAGGTATAGGGTAAATGATTTTGTGTTTGGAATTTGTATTCAATTAACAGGGTTATTCAGTTAAAAAATATCCAATTAAGTGGGCCTCACTGTATAAACAATTGTCTTTAGTTGACTTTATCCCTATGTTACCACTAGTAGCCAATGATGCTCAAAGTGGCCTCAAACACCAATAAATAAATAAATATTAATTCATGAACATTCTGTGAGGAGTGAATTCCTTATGGCAGTCATTTACTGAGACATTTTTTAACTCACAGCATGTGTCGTCTGTGTCCTGCTATATATGTTACGCATTTGCTTGAAGAATTGTATTTATCATGTTGCGAGAAATCAGCATGTAGTTGAGATTGAGGATAATAAGTATCTGAGGTCCCAGGATGATTGCCGTGTTATTGATTAAAGTGATGTCGGTTGTTGCTTCTACTCTGCTTTCTCATTAGCCAGTGTTTACATTCTTTGTATATTTGTCTATTATGAGAAAATGTGGAAAAAAGTTTAACCTTTTTTCTATCAAATCAGAAGGCTTTGAAGTACATATGCACCAAGCCTGAATATAAGCAACCTGTCATTTGCAAAATGGGGTCCCCAGATGGTGAATTTGCTGATGCTATCCCATACAGTGGGCCAATTTATCCGCTAGGTTCATCTTTCTGTTTTGGTTTGAGACCGTGATTCAGACAGAGGTTCACAGAGGGTAAATTTTGTGACGCCACCCTGCTGTGCAGGGTAGCATCACTAAATTCACCCTCTGGGAACCTCATTTTGCAGATGATAGTCTGCTTATTTTCAGGCTTGATATGCACACAGATGTGATCTTTCTGTCTTTTTCGATGCTCTTTTCTTCTAATTTTTTTAATGAAATAAAAAGTTCCCAGCCTAATCCACTTGTCATTAATGAGCAGGATGAGAGGAATTATGTGAACAGAAGACAAGCAAATCAAAGGTATAACTACTCCACCTCTAAGGTCATTTTCTCCAGTTTATTCTTTTCAAACTTTATTTAGGGTTCAACTCCTTGCATGCCGCTGGCTGATATTCCTTCCCAGGACAGAATTTCTCTTGCCTCTGAAATAAGTAAAATTTGGACACGCACATTTAATCAAATTTTCCCCATGTAAAACTAATGGATTTTTTCAAATTCACCAATCATTTCTTTGGTTAAATTTGTTCAGTTATTCAATTTTAAAACCGTAGTATTCACTAAACAAGAAATCGGTTCTTTTCTGCATCCTCACAACAACCTGAGTGAGTGACCTGGCTAGGAGTGAATTTTAGGGAGAACTTTCAAAAAAATAGGGAGAAGTGAGAGCTCTTCAGAAAGAGGTGAAATTTCGAAAGAAAGAAATGCTGAGAGGAAAATTTAAATTTCAGATTTCAAAATTCATCAATAAAGCTGTCAAACTATAAAAATCAAGTTAGGGGGATGCAGTGGTGGAGCCATGGGTTGCCATGGGTTGCCAAGGGTAGTGACCAGCCTAGTGCAAAGTGGGCAGTATCTTCACCTTTGTACTGCTCACTTCACCTAATTTCTATGTTTGTGTGAAATCAAACTTGCCTTGTGATTTTGAGAAGCTGCCATAAGAAAGGTGGGCTATCTTGAGTTATTTCATTGCAACCCTTATATTTACTGTTAGGTGACAAATCAATGGACATAAAAACTACTTGCTACTCTGACTTATGTTTTGTTTTTTAAAAAGATTATAAACATAAAGAAATAAAACTGAAAAAGTTAATTTGATCTGTTAAAAAAAAACCCCTTCAGTCAAACGGATCCACATCTACATTAATCAGACAGTCAAACTGATCTAGATCTACATTAATCAGGCAAATATTAGTTTTTTTTAACATTATTTTATTTATTTACTCCAGATGTGAAATTTTAGTTCACATGCATACGCACTCCCAGGAAACAACAAAAAACTTGTTGGAATTTTCAGAGCACGACAGCACATGCTGTATTTCTAGCAACATACAACTGTGAAAACACATTACATACCACTCAATAGCAAACTGACATATCATACACTCTGCAAACACTACTGTAGACAAGGAATGATACAAACATATAAATAGAAATTGGATTTTGGAAAAAAAATAGAAAAATAGATGCCTAAACTTGCCTAGACACTGAAAACACCCAGAAAGCACACATGCATCAAATACCTGCCAACGATATCATCGAATGAATAGACATTGGTCATGATATATTACTGTGTAACAAAGAAATATTCACAGAAATATTCATTTTTTTAATGATAAAATTAACGTAGTGGTGACTGTGGTGTTGATGCTCTGAATGACCAAAACAACTCATGCACAACTTAAAACATACCGCCCTCTGGTGACTCCCGCCAGAAGGAGAAATTAATTTCTCTCTAATTACCTCACCTGTCAAATGCGAGAAATTATAATATGCATCAATAACATTTGGGAGGGGGGGGGGGGGGGTGGGTGGGCAGGGGGGGGGGGGGGGAGTTCAAAATACCTTTTGCATATGAAATTACACACTACAGTATGTGGAGAGTGTATTATCACTAAATCACCCCCAGAGTGGAGATTCCACCTGAGCAATAATTGCATATTTGTTGCAAAGCATAACCAGCACCAGCAAAGTTTCAGTCAATGGACCTCCGGGTTAAACCCTGATGTCCAGTGCCTGAAACATTGCTTGTGTTTTTTGTCCATATGTACAAAATTTAAAGTTTATAGTTTGGGTGATAACTCCACTCTGCGGGTGATTTAGTTACAATCCACTCTCCACGTACTGTAAATGGGTACAAAATTACTCAATATTCCGGGTATGGAATTACTACATGCAACCCATTAGGAGAGATATTGCTGAAAATATTGGAGTGAGTACCCCAAAAAAGTGATTCGCATATCACGACAAACTTCAATAAAGTTATCAGAATCACAAGAAATATGATTTGCATTGTGTTTCTTTTATTTCTCTGGCATTTGAAGTGGGAACCATAAAGACTGGGGCAGTTTTTGATGTATCTTGAAGCTTTGTCTATTTATCAAAATAAGCACAACATGCAGTACATCTCAGTACACAGTGCCATTGTGCACCCAGAAATTCATGTTTAAGAAGACTGATGCAGACCTGGTAATTCATCCTTGTTTCCTCGGCAAAAAAATTGCTGTGCAAAACTGATGCTTCTACGGCAATTGCTGTAAAGCCTGCTTGATTGTGTAAAAATCATGGGGGGGGGGGGGGGGGGGGGGGCAGGGGGCAGGGCATAATCTCAATTGCCATGTATATGTAGTGTGCGGTGAAGTGAAAACTTTCAAGTAACTTTAACATGTGACAGTAGTTCGATATACATGTGTATATATAATCACAATCAATGTGCAGAATCTTTTTCACTCAATTTGATCAAGCCATGCAGTATCATGAATCATGTGAATGCTGAGAAAAAAAATCTTGGAAGTAAGCAGGCGATTTGCTCAATATGTATAGTATGAGTGAAAATAAGATGCAGCATAACCACAAACTAAGTATCTCACTGCTTCTATGTTGATAACACCAGAATCTGACATCAGTTTCTGGAAAGCTCTATCAGAGCTTTCCAGAAACTGATGTCAGATTCTGGTGTTATCACCATAGAAGAAGCAGAACACATAGTTTCTAGTGGTTATGCTGCAACTTGCACTGTAAATTGTAAGATTAGCAATACATGGTTTGATTCCTTGTGTAACCAGAAAGTTGTGCAATTTCTGCCACCACAAGGCTTTCTGAAAAAGCCAGCCTCGGCAGTATTTTTGCTGTGGATATTTTTCTGTTCCCCCTCATTTTCCTCGACACTGCTGATTGCTGAGGGTAAATTACCATGACTGCTGATGTGGGCATTTATTTTAGTATAAATTACTGGATTCATGAACAGTGAGCTAGGTTTCTATTATATCCTGCTTATACTTGGAAGAATTGGGATCTTTGGGGGTGGAAATTGGGGAAAATCAGGCTAGGTCAGCATGGTTACCCTATTTTCGTCCCCTCTTGAGACCTGCTTTGATCTCTGCTACTAGTGCATGCACATGCAAACCTAAGTGTATTGCCTCATCACTAATTAATGCTTTGATTAATCAATAATACAACGACAGAAGTTAATTACAAATAGCTTGAAATTAAAATGCCATTTACAATTCTAATAAATGGAGAAACAAGATGCCATTATTTTACCAGAATATGTTCATGCAAAGACAAAATTCCATTAGAATAAGAACAATAGACAAACGAGCGGAGATTATATTGGCAGAACACAGAAATTTCCTGGGGATTGGTAATGAGACGAAATTGATGTGAGCAAAAATCAATGATTTAATAATATTTGTGGTGTATATGAAAAAAAATACTCTGTGACCAATTAAACTGGAAAAGAACTTGTACAGTCAGACCTGATGTTCTAAAAAACACAGGAGGGCAAAAGAATTGCCATCCTTGAATAAGCCCAAAACATGGAGATATAATTTTACTTTGAAGAGAGGTTCCATTGCGGAGTGTTCTTTGAACATGAGCTCTGTTAAACAAGATACTTGTTTAGTGGAATAAATTCTCAGTTTATCTTTCGAATCCCGAGAAATAACCAAACATCTGATTGCATGTTTAACTTTAACTGTCAGCCGCTGAGTATTTTCAGAATGTTTTTCATCAAATCTAGTCATGGCTGCTTTACAGCAACCATGACTAGATTTGATGAAAAATTCATTAAAATTTAACTCGATAAATCATTGGTCCAAAGGTACATTCAGTTCAGAAGGCGGAAATTTGATTGAATATGTCCAAGTTATACATATTTCATCGGCACAAGCTTTTGTGCCCTTTCAGGAATATCTGCCAGCAGAATGGAAGGAGTTAATATACTCCTGTCAACTGCATATTTTTCCCTGACAAAGTGGCTATTCAATGAACAGGAGTCCACTGGGCAGATCTGACATTCCTGAAGATCTATTTGGTAAAAGTGAACCTTGATGTAGTGCAGGCTTCTTAATCCTTTACCCAACACACATATACAGAGTCAAAAAAGAAAGTATAATAAACTTTGAGGAGCAATTTTTTTAGTATTATTGACTTTAATCCCAAACAAATTATTGTAATTCATATTACGAGTCCAGCTATATGAATTTGCATAATTTCATGTTCATCACGTCAGGATGTCGCAATTCAGACATGGGGTGAAATGAAAAGTTCACACATGCAGTCAATAATGTGTATGTCCACCATTTGCCTCTTGGGTGGCAAGACTTTGACGGCTCATGGACCTGATAAGTCTCTGGATGTCACCGTGTGGTATTGCCTTCCACTCCTGCCTTAGAACATTACATAAATCGCAACAGAAAACCGTTCTCCCCATCGGCGATACACTCTTGCTCTACCATCAGTGCCCCAGAGACAAAATCGTGATTCATTACTAAAAAGAACCATGCTCAAATGCTGCTGAGTCCAGCAAACATGCTGACGCACCCATTCCATTCTGATGATACATTGACGTTGGGTAAGGATTGGTCCATAGTATGGACGCCTACTTCAGATGCCGCTTTTAGCGAGTCTGTTGCAGACAGTTTGTGCACTGATTCTATTGTTAGTTCTACCAGGAGTAATTGCTGCTGTTCTCGTCGCCGGAAGGAAGTGATCCCGCAACTGAGACGTCCTGATGTGCCGGTCTTGTGCAGGGGTCATAACTCTTGGTCGACCTGAACGTGGTCGGCAGTAGATCCAGTGGTTCTATACCTTCAAATGAGACGGTAAATAGTGGCCACTGTGACTCCGAACTCAGCAGCAGCTCATCTGGAGGTATCCCAGCCTCATGCATTCCAATGGCACGCAACCTCTGATTTTCGGTTAACCTTGGCATTTTTTAAAATGTCTGAAGACAAAAACTTGCATGTTTTCTCAATGACCCAGGCTCTCTAGCACAAGATAACACAAAGAAAATTGTTGGTCACCATTCAATTTGACATTCTTGGGTAGCACATGCTATTTTGAAATCCGTAGCAAAATTGTATACATTTAGGTGGACAACAACAACATATCGTTAAACTCTTTGCACAACTTCTTGTCCACAAACATGCAACATAAGAACTACATGTATTATATTTCATCCTTTATGCTGTTTTTTCACATTTGTTTCTATTATACTTTTTTTTTTGACTCAGTATAATATCAAAATATATTTAAATATCATTTTTAGGAAATTTTTCAAAAAATTAAACATAATCGTATCATGTGTCTCCTCCCGTGAGGGGTTATATGATATGGTTTTGTTGAAATTCTTTGTAAAATAAGTTGTTTTCAACTGCTAAATTTATATATTATGTGGGTGGATCTAGTTGATTTTTTTGTAAAGGGTTAATGGAAACATATTTGTAGCCGAAGCAAACAATTACGTGGCATGTTTAAAAAAAAAAATCCATTTTTTCTTCATCTCTGGTAAGCTACATTGTTTAGATTTATCCTTAATGTTTGTTTGTTTGTTTATTTGTGGTTAAATGACACTTTCAACAACGAAGATCACATTGTGTTGGACAGTTTTATGCATGGAGGAAGTTGGAGAACCTGGAGAGAACCACTGTGCAAAGATAAACTGTCAGACTCCCCAATTTAATAAATCAGCACAATAGAGTTAGCATTGCCAAGTGCACCATCGATGTGCTGTGCACCTTAGAACACAGTGCCCCCTTGCCCCCAAATGTCCAATTAGGAGTAAGTGTCTTGCCCAAACACAAGGCTCAATTTAACTGGATTTGCATAGCAGATTTCAAATCAATTTTCAACTATAGCTAATCAATTTCAAAAGAAAAATCATGTAAATAATAGGAAATGCGAACCCAAATTTATCCAATTAGAAAACTGCTATTCTATTTTTTAAAATTAAATCGCCTCCTGCCCAAACACACTGCAGTTATTGCTGGTCAGGATTGAACCATTAATTTTGGGGTTTGAGGTACAATGCTCTACCTACTGAGCCACCATATTCCTTCCTGTAAAATAATGTAAAATCTAATAGCAAATTATAAAAGAAAATTAGAAAGCTGAAATGACTCAAATTTTAAGCTTATAATACTAAAAGCTGCTTTACTTGAGGTCATAATGAGTGCAAAGTGCCTTATATCAAAATAGAGAAATAATTGTTCCACTTGATCCTTATCTTCTATTTTCTGCATTGAACTTTTAACCCTTTACCCAGCGCAGGCGATATCAGAATTTATTATTTTAAATATATTTTGTTTAAATTTTTTCAAAACATTTCAACAAAACCATATCATGTGACCCCTCATTGGAACGAGCTTGACGAGCTCGTTCCAAACAATTAAGGGTCACATGTTATTGTTTTGTTGAAATTTTTTTTCATCTGCTGAATTTGCATATTATGCAGGCAGATGTGTCTGATTCATTGGATAAAAGGTTAACATAAGTGGCAACATCAAGGTGAAATGCCACTCCAAAATTTAGAGCTACTGGTAAGTCAGTTAAAAATTTGTAATACAGTATGGTCACCCTGGACTGGTCACATTCCATGGGTGGACAATATTTTCACCGACGCAATAATATTAGATTCCAAATGCAAGGCACATAACCCCTGTCTGCAGGGGGGCAAGATGACGCCATGTACTAAGCCGTACTGCATGTCGATGGTGCGCATGTCTTCAACCAATCTAACCCTGCCTGTGCTGCAGTGCAGAGTTACGATGTTGGGGAGCTGGCAGCTACTCGTCATTGCTCAGTGGTTCTCTCCGGGTACTCCGGCTTCCTCCACCCGTAAAACTGTCATGGTCATGATTAGCCATTGTGCATAAGTATGTGACCTCAAACACCAATAAATAAATAAATAAATTAGATTCCAAATTCCAAATACTAATTATAGGAATAATCATCAGAAATTTAATTAATGAAGCACAACCCAGTGCTTCATTAATAACATATTAGCTGAAGATGATTTTTTATTACATCTAAACACATACATGTAACTCTTCAGGCTTTTTAACTTGTAAAATAGTTTGTTCAAACCCACTTTACCACAAAAGCCCTGCCTATAAGTATCTCAATTTGGTTCAGCCAGTCCTGGAAATGAGATGGGTGCGAGTACAATTGCTCCCGTCAGCACCTGTGTTTTCTGTTTTACGGGAGCTAAAAAATGCACTCATTGGAAAATATTGTGGAGCACTAATATACTGTGAGGGCATATAAATGTGTTGTTTTGAGAAAGCAGCACTCTGCAGCCAGTGGCAAATTACTGTAACCGGTTTGGTTTGGCAAGGGTTATTGTAAGGATTGAGGAAGAACAAAACACTGAATTCAAGTTATATGTGAAAATTGATCATCTCGTCAACCCAGTCATTTAGCCAGCAAAATTACATGCTTGTTGAATAAGATTATAACCCCAAGCTATATTGTTGTTTTACATCATTCATATTTATTACATAAATATTTCCTGGTTGCATTTTGTAGTTGAATATAAATTCATGTGGATTTTGGTAAGAACAGACACCAAAATGCACAGACTCAGAATAAATATCTTGTTATGCTGTTCTTTTACATTTTTAATAAAAGTTATGTTTGTGACTATGTCGTGTTGATATAGTAAATCACCATCGGGTGGTGTCCCAACAAGAGAACCCATGTCACTAAGAGGAATCCCCAGTATGGTGACTAATCCCGGTCACAGATGGTGGAGAATCGGCTTACTTAAGGAAATGAAAGGAAGGAAGGAAGCAGTCACCTCAATGAAGAACCTGGAATGAGTGTCCTGCCAGTTGCCGAGGGTGAGTACAGCCATATGTTAAATTATATTTTGACACCATAACTTTGATTCAGTTGAAAAAGTTTGTCAATTAAAATTTAAATAATTATGGCAATCCCCTCAAATTCTCAATTCCCCTCTTTATCCTTAGTGACACCAATGAACAGAAATATGCTAAACATAAAAATTGGCAAAAGACGCTCTACAAATGCCCTGGTTGACACCGGAGCCAGCATTTCTTGTATTTCTGAGAAATTCTTGTTCCAGTGTTTCAACCATGTCCATTTGCAGAAGAGAACAGAAAGATTTATTAATGCTGCCTGTGGTACTAAACATGAAATTTTGGGAAATTTTGATTTAGAAATGAACATTGAAGGACTAAACATCTGTCAACTAATGAGGGTAGTTAGAAACCTCTCTGCTGAAATTATTTTAGGCTTAGATTTCCTGAAAGCGAACAAAGCTCACATAAATTTTGAAAACAATACCCTTTCTCTTCAAGAGAATTTTTTAGAAGTGCCTTTAGTAAATGAAGTTAACCAGTCAAAAGATCACTTTGGAGTTGTTCGATCAACTATGCCTTTTGTAGTTCCCCCTCATTCCGAGATGAATATAGAAGTCAAAATTTCCCAAAACAGGAACTCAAAAGTTGTCTTAATTGAGCCAGCTGTGTTGTACAATAATAAAAATTTAGTCGGTTCAAAATGTGTTGCAAAAGTCACAAATGGAAAGTCAGTCTATCGAGTTCTTAACCCCACTGCTACTCCAATTAAAATAGCCAAAAATGTTAAATTAGCAAGTGCCTTTCAAATTGATGATAATCAAATATTAACATTACAAAATGAAAGTAAAATTCCTGAAGCTGAATCCTCAAAGCCAATAAATGAGCATGTTATTCATGATTTAGGAATTAAAATAAATGAAAATTTATCATCAGATCACCGAAAGAAAATTGTTACTTTAATTTCACAGAATAGAAAAATTTTTGCCAAAGATATGTCTGAATTGGGAAAAACAAATCTGCAGTATCATGTTATTGATACAGGAAATGCAGCTCCAGTGCGGACACCCCCTTATCGGCAAACACCACATCTACGTAAGGAAACAGAAAAGCAAATTAAAGAAATGCTTGAAAATGACATAATAGAAGAATCAGATTCAATGTGGCAGTCCCCAGTTGTTCTCGTTAAAAAGAAACAATCAGGCCAGTATAGGTTTGCAGTAGACTATCGTAAACTAAACAAAATTACGAAACTTACGTCTTTCCCAATTCCACGAATCGATGATGTTTTTGATACTGTAGCTGATGCAAAAGCCACAGTATTTAGCGTACTAGATTTAGCAAGTGGATTTTTCCAAATCCCACTTGATCCTGAATCAAAACACAAAACTGCATTTTCCACTCACTGTGGTCATTATCAATTTCGCAGATTAAGTTTCGGTTTGGTAAATGGCCCGATGGCCTATCAAATGCTAATGACCAAAGTGTTGAAAGAACTAAACTGGAAAATAGCACTGGTTTACATTGACGATATTTTAATTTATAGTCCAGATTTTGATACTCACTTAAAACACTTGCAATTAGTCTTTGATAAGCTAAAAGAGGCAAAATTAACTCTTCGTCCTTCAAAATGCCATTTTGCTAAAGAAAAAGTGGATTATTTAGGTCATTGTTTATCCAAATCAGGGATTCAGGTTAATCCTGAAAAAACTGCTGCTGTTCAAACTTACCCCATACCCAAAACAGTTAAATAAGTCCGTAGCTTCTTAGGCCTAACTGGATTTTATAGAAAATTCATAAAAGACTATGCAAAGTTAGCGACTCCACTCATAGAGCTAACAAAGAAAGATAAACAATTCAACTGGACAAAGGAATGTCAATCATCATTTGAGCAGTTGAAACAAAAACTCATATCGCCCCCAATCCTTATATTCCCAGATTTTAATAGGCCCTTTGTCCTATCAATTGATGCTTCCGATTATGCAATTGGGTATATATTGGGTCAACAGGACCCACACAGTAAGAAAGAGCATGTTATAGCATTTGGTGGACGAGCCCTGAACAAACATGAAAGGAAATGGCACATAAATGAAAAAGAAGGCCTTGCATTACGAGACGCCATCCTACATTTTAAGCCATACCTAGCAAACAGCACATTCAAAGTCTACACAGATAATATTACTGTTCGATGGCTTGAGTCGGCCAAAGATAGTAACAACCGCTTAGGTCGGTGGGCTCTCCAGTTACAAGGATACAATTTTGATATAGTTCATAGGCCTGGAAAGAAAAATAATGCTGATGCACTGTCACGACGTGAGTACCCTCAAGATCAAGCTCCTGCAGAAATGCCAGACTTATCTGAGCAGCTATACAGTATTTCTACCAAAACTTCAGCATCCAAATACACTGCAGTAACATTTGAATACAAATGGGAAACAAAACCAAGTTTGTCCATTTGCAACCTGCAAAGTTTAGCTGAAGGAGAAGAAAATGCTGACGATAATCATGACGCAGACCCTGCCAAATTACAGCAGCTAGCCACACTGAAACATTTGCAATGCCATTGTCCAGATTTGGCACCAATTATCAACTATAAACGACATGGAATTGTGCCAAATGACCGTCAAAAAGCCAGATCACTTGATGCTAAAGCATATCATTTCGAAATAATTAATGGCCTCTTGTACCATTTTTACAATGTCAGAGCAAAAAGCCACCCAAAAGGAGAGAGAATTATCAGACAGTTAGCTGTTCCACAGCCATTGAGAAAAGAAGTATTGAATGCTTACCATGATAGTATTGCTGGGGGATGTCATCAAGGACAGGAGAGAACATATGAAGCTGTGAGACAGAAATACTACTGGGAAAATCTGTATTCGGATGTTGTAAGCTATGTCAAAACCTGTCAAAAATGTCAACAGGCTAAGAGAGATACGCATAAACATCCAGTACCATTACACCCTTTGCCATGTGAAGATGTATTTGCAAGGTGGCACATGGACGTGCTGGAATTGCCACTGACGCCAGACAAAAACCGATATTTACTGCTTTTGGTAGACTCGGCATCCAAATGGTGTGAGGCATTTGCAATGAAAACTCAAGAAGCCACCGAAATCGCCAATATTTTGTTCAGAGAAATATTTGCACGCTATGGAGCACCAAGAACAATAGTATCTGATAGAGGCCAGAATTTCCTCTCAAAATTGGTTGAAGCACTCTGTGCACTTCTGCAGGTAAAACGCCACTATACAAGTGCATACCATCCAATGACAAATGGAGCCGTTGAACGTTTAAATTCCTTCATCATTCAATCATTACGTACCTACTGTGAGAATCAGACTGATTGGCCACACTATATCGCACCCATTATGATGGCATACCGAATGACGCCAGCGACCCAGTCGACAGGTTACTCGCCATTCCATTTGCTTTTTGGACAGGAAATGCGCACACCAATAGATACATCACTAATACCTAAGGAATCCATGGCAAGAAGTCACAAAGAACACCTAAATGAAATCATAAAACAGTTACAGACTACAAGAGAAATTGCAGCTGAAAATCTGAAGCGGGCCCAGGTAAAATACAAGACACAGTATGATAAAAATGCAGTGGCAACCAAATTTTTACCAGGTGACCGAGTTTGGTACTACTGTGACAAAACTCCAAAAGGTATATCCAAAAAGCTTATCAGGAGGTGGACAGGTCCCTATACAATAGTGGAAGTTGGCCCAAATGGAACCTTCAAGATCAAAAATGACAAAGAAAATAAAGTCAGGAAAACCCTTGTAAATGCTACCAAACTGAAGGTATATAATGAAATATGGGATCGACCATTCTACTTAAACGATGGTACTGAGGAAGATGAGGTCAGTGAGGATAATTTTATTCAAGATTCTGATGACAGTCAAACAACTCCAACTCAGAATAGTGGCAGTACTGAAACTGACCCAGAAAATCACAGAGACCTGCAAGAGAGAATTGAAAAAGCAATTCAAAACCACAGTAATCAAAGTTCCAAGAAGACCACAGAAAATAAAACTCGTCATGAATCAGATAATAATGAGACACGTCCAATAGGCCCAAATGATATCGAAAAAGCTTTAGCGTCTGCATGGGTACAAAAGCAACTCTGTTACAAAGTAAAACTACGAAATATTTCCAAGACTGACTGGGTACATAAAGATATAGTCCCAGAACACTTGCGACACCAATTCCATGAAGGCAGAACACAGTCGGGAAAGAAAAGAAAAAGACCCCTCACAAGTAACAAACACAAGTTTTTTACAACAAATCAAACAAGCATAACTTCAGTACAACACATTAGAGAATCTGAGAATACCAAGACAAATGTCAACTGGCAGAGATTTCCAATACAAGAAATTAAACTCAGTGGTCAGCAAACTCTTGTGAAAACTCGATTGAATAATTCAAGACTTTCACCTTGGCATCCAATTACAAGTTTGTATATGGACATAATAGTCGACATGCTAGATGCAGTCACAGTCTTCAAAGGTGAAATAATGGCAAATTGCATACAAAATACTCTGCAAACCACATGCAATAAGCAACACACTGCTCCAAATAGATTTACAGAATGTTCACATCTGTCACATTTCAAGATAACCAATGGCAGGCCCATATTCCTGGTACATCCCAGAAATACATACAGAGAAGTTCCAGAATGGTGTAGTGTCGAAGACTGTCCTCCAGGACTTATGGCAGATTTTGAAGGGAAACTTAAATCAGCTCTGGAAATAATGGCGGAAAGAAGAAACAGATTCGGGAACAAGCAGAACAGATTTTAAAAATGATTCCCCACCCCCCCTTTTTTTTTTTTTTTTTTTCCTGAACTGACACAATATCGAGCTTTTTGAACTTGTGTCATTAGGTAGAGTGTCTGCGAGTTGAACCCTGCTGGACATGTGCCTTAAATTGCAGGTAGACGACACACCTATTGATGTTCAACACAAGCTTTATATAGTTCATTGATGGAATCCACCCTACACCCCTTTCCCAACCCCACTCACTCCCATAACTACTGATCTCCTACCCATGACCACTATCCTATCAGATAATTAGGTGAAGCACAAAAATAAATAAATAAATAAATAAATAAATAAATAAATAAATAAAATTAGTCGATCGCATTAGTTTCAGTTTATCAGTATTTCACTATAATAGGAAATATCCAAAAGTTCAAATAGTTCCAATTATATTTGTATGCACACAATAAGACAAAAGCCTTTGCAAATTTTATTTTTTGTTCTGAATATACTGGTGTCACTAACTTTAGTTTTAACCCCTTCTGGTAAAGCCACATTTGGCCAAGTCATGGTGTCAAAATGTAAAATATCAATGGTTGTCATGCCTGGCTACACAACGGATGAGATGCCAGTTACCTGCTCCATCTTGGATTATGTCAAAGCTTGTTCCAAAGAATGCTATGGTACACACTTGACAATTTTAAGTGTCTTATTACAAAATGTGAATCTTCAGAACATAAACATTACTGCATTATATTCTCAACATTGTCTCGAAGAAACAAAAGACAATTCAGTTATTCAAAAAAGTGTTCCCTGCTCGCCAAATCATGAGAAACAATTTCATAACAATGTGGTTCAATTATACACCTGAATAGCTTTTCTTCAAAGAAAGAAGACAATATGCTGTGATGAATGCTACCATTTCAAAATCCACTGTTTCTCAGATGTCACCTTAGTTCCAGAACTTTAAATTTCAAAGGCCCCACACTATGTACTATGTTTTATGCCCAGATGATATTTCAAAGAAGACGCCACAATTACCCAGTGATTTATTACGTCAGACTGTCTAGTTACCATTGATCATGGACATGGAACATACCCAAATTATATTTCTAGCTAGTGACAACAGAGTCGTCCATACACAAGAGTTTGTTTAGCAAAAAAACTCTAGTTTGTCTGAACATTTCAAAAATGAAGTATCAAATTCAGTCACAATTTCAATTTTCATGGTATTTGAGTCTTGAAAAAGGTTTATACTCTGCCTGTCATAATAATTTCAGGAAGGTACTCTTGTTAGTTTTCATATTCAATGAGCTCATTGACACATCTAGTAGGGCATTGTACATGTCAGCGAGTGCACCGCCATGACATACACCTTGCCATACTAGTGTGTAACTTTTTCACTCATTCCGGAATGTTGTTAATAATGCACCTACTAACAATATTAACCTTAGCACTGCACATTTTCACACAACATAATTTGTTTGTTTTTTTTTTCTAGCAGTACATAATACAGGTGATACATAAAAATATATTTAATGAGTGCCCAATTTTTGTCCTTGATCAAGATATTCTTAAGTTGTAAGGAAAAATAAATATTAATATTTGTTCATCAAGGTACTTTTCTTGTATCTCATTGGAATTACCTAACGATACAATGAAATACAACTGACATACCTTTATCATACTATTTTATTGGTAATTTTATTTTTCATAAAAATAAAACAACACAAAAACAAAAAACAAAAACCCCAACAAGATTGCGGTGCAATCTTGGTAACCAGGGGGAGAATGTAACCGGTTTGGTTTGGCAAGGGTTATTGTAAGGATTGAGGAAGAACAAAACACTGAATTCAAGTTATACATGTATGTGAAAATTGATCATCTCGTCAACCCAGTCATTTAGCCAGCAAAATTACATTCTTGTTGAATAAGATTATAACCCCAAGCTATATTGTTGTTTTACATCATTCATATTTATTACATAAATATTTCCTGGTTGCATTTTGTAGTTGAATATAAATTCATGTGGATTTTGGTAAGAACAGACACCAAAATGCACAGACTCAGAATAAATATCTTGTTATGCTGTTCTTTTACATTTTTAATAAAAGTTATGTTTGTGACTATGTCGTGTTGATATAGTAAATCACCATCGGGTGGTGTCCCAACAAGAGAACCCATGTCACTAAGAGGAATCCCCAGTATGGTGACTAATCCCGGTCACATTACTCATAATTCAGCAGTTCCTTATACATTTAGCTCCTTGAACCCAATCGCCCGCTTTTCTGGCTGGGAACATGATACGTCATAATGTCATTAAACGGGAAGGCTGTTCAGTAAATGTGTGGGGTAGAGCAATCAATATTTTCAACATGCAGCCCCAAGACTGCACGTTGAAAATATTGATTGGTCTTCCCCAAATAATGAATATGGACTCTTCTAATTGCTTCCATTCAACAGGTATGGAAGATACCACTAGTGTTCAAAGGGTTAAGGTTTCTGGTGTTTGATGACAGTATTCTCTCGAAAATTCATATACTAACAATTTACGGGTGCAATTTACTCCCGTTCACAAGAGCTTTAAACTGCGCCCGTCAATTTTGTTCACTCTAAGGGGTACTAAGGGATCAGTTGCTAAGCCTATTGCGTGAGAAAAAAACCCATAAATTAGTGTAACAAATTTATAAAGTTCATCTAATCTGTGTTGTGTTGTCATTGTCAAATTTTGTGTCTTGACCCTTTACCCATCGAATTGACCGCATCCGCCTGCATAATATGCAAATTCAGCAGTTGAAAAATGTGATTTTTCAGAAAATTTCAACAAAACCATATGTGACCCCTCCTTGGAATGAGCTCGTTGAGCTCATTCCAATGAGGGATCACATCATATGGTTTTGTTGAAATTTTTTGAAAATTTAAAAAAAAAAATGTATTTAAAATAATAAATTTTGATATCGTCCGCGTTGGGTAAAGGGTTAATGACTCGTCTGGTGGATGAGTCGATAAGGGATAAAATATGACAGAGACAACATGATGTGTAGACTCAGTGGTGAGAGTCCATAGGGACACTATATAGTGCAGTTCCCTCCCAGTAAGATAGTTTGATCAGTGTATACACAGACACCTTGGCCATTTTTAGCTTAACTTGACAATGTCAAGATAAGCTATTGCCATCACACATGCGGAAGTCTGTTAGTCTGTGAGTCTGTTCACATTTTTCCTTTAGCACAGGCTACACCCCGTAGTTCTTGTCCGATCGTCACAAAATTTTATATGCAGATTTGAGGTCATGACTAGATGGGAACGTCCCCTTTTGGTCACGATTGGTCAACCGTGATGGCTGCACGAGCCCAAAACCCGAAAAACTTTCGCACAGTCTACAGGTCATATTTATGAAGGGCTGTCATTGTAACCTGGTAGGATGACTCTGTATAATGTCTAGATGAGAACGTTCCCTTTTGGTCATGATCTGTCAACTATGACGGCTGCCCAAGCCTGAAACCCAATAACTTTTAGCACAATCTATAGGTTATATTTAATATGGAGGGATTTCATTGTAACTTGGTAGGATGACTCCGTATGATGTCCAGATGAGAACTTCCCCATTTGGCCGCATCTGTCAACCATGATGACTGCCCAAGCCCAAAACCCGAAAACCTTTATCACAGTCTACAGGTCGTATTTATGGAGGGATTTCATTGTAACTTGGTAGGATGACTCCATATAATGTCGAGATGAGAACCTCCCCTTTTGATCGCAATTGGTCAATTGTGACAGCTACAGGGGCTTAAAGCCTGAAAACCTTTAGCACAGTCTACAGGTCGTATTTATATAGGGATTTCATAGTAACTTGGTAGGATGATTCCAGATAATGTCAAGATGAGAACGTCCCCTTTTGGTAATGATCATGATGGCTGCCCGAGCCCAAAACCTGAGAACCTTTAGCATAGACTACTGGTCGTATTTATGAAGGGATTTCATTGTAACTTGGTAGGATGACTCCATATAATGTCAAGATGAGAACGTCACCTTTTGGTCGCAATTGGTCAATTGTGACGGTTATTAGGTTCCCGCAGCCCAAAAACCTTTAGCTTCGTCTGCACGTAATATTTATGAAGGGATTTTATTGTATCTTGATGGGATGACTCCGTATAATGAGGATGTCCCCTTTTGGTTGCGATTGATCAACCGTGATGGTTACACAGACCCGAATCCTGAAAACCTTGCGCACAGTCCATTTATGAAGGGATTTCATTTTAACTTGAAAGGATGACTCGCTATGGAATAATTTCACTGTAACTTGGTTGACATACATTAACTGTGAGAGCCACATTAACCTACCCCTCAGTTCTTTAGTACAGTCTACATCTCAAATTATTATACCCCACACAACAAAGTTGCAGGGGTATAATGTTTTTGACTGGTCCGTCCATCAGTCCGTCAGTCTGTCAGTCCATCAGTCAGTCCTACTTGTTTTCCGGACTTTTTTTCTACATGCTTCCAGATATTGAGCTGATTTTTGGGGTGTGAGTCTAACATGGTGGCCTACAGATCAAGTTTGCATTTTGTTCCACTCCACTGATTTTTACCAAAATTATGGCCCTTGGACTCTGAAAAATTCATCAAAATTACAGTTTTCCGGACTTTTTTTCTACACGCTTCCAGATATTGAGCTGATTTTTGGTATGTTAGTCTGACATGGTGGCCTACAGATCACGTTTGCATTTTGTTCTGCTCCACTGATTTTTACCGAAATTACGGCCCTTGAACTTTGAAAAGTTCATCAAAATTGCAGTTTTGCAGACTTTTTTCCTACATGCTTCCAGGTATTGAGCTGATTTTTGGTATGTTAGTCTAACATGGTGGCCTACAGAACAATACCGTTGAAACTAAGAACACTATAATCTATGTTTATTTTTAAAAAATGATTAGAGCTTGAAATATCGGGGCGCGTGGGGTATGTGAGCGTGCTCACTAAAGTTCTATATTTTTTATTGAAAACATCTCATACAGGGAACAGAAATTAACATATTCTCAATTATCACAATTATTGTTGTATTTCATAATTCTTTCATAAACATTGAAATTTATCCCTTTCATCAAACTCAACACACGGTCAAGTTAAGCTGCAGTGTCATTGACACTTTCATTTGCTGGGTCTTGCAGTTCGGTTTTCTGGTTTGCCACAAAAAAACTGGAGCGAAACAAAGAAAAAAAACCCCACCCAAAACGCTATTTGCAGGAGATGTCAACTTCTGTGATCAAATTACCGTACTTATTCTAGTGGTAAGAGATTTGCTGACCTGAGCAGGAATCAATACCAACTGCATGCACAGAGATAATATGTGACTACTTGCACACAGAACTGTAACTTTCAAATATCACAGTGGTACCCTTCGCTGTTTATAAAAATGTACAGTTACTCGGAGAAGAGGTGATAATGTTAGGATCATGTTGAAGGACCCTCTTAAGCAATCAACAAAATCGTCTCTCAATGACATATTTCACAGACATGGACCAGCAGAAAACAAAAATCAATGGCTTCTGTAATGTGGTTATTAAATTATTCTGAAATGTAACGACTTGAAATCTTTTCATTCATAACAACCTTGCTTGCAATTATCTTTTTTTCCAGCACAATTATAAAATTAGTCACTGATAACAGGGTTATTAATGCCTTTAAATTCATTGGTATTTAGCAGTAGCTAATGCTTCAGGCATATAGTTGTTTTGTAATTAGTTTAATGATAAATAATTGAGTAGGATGGATTCAGCTACTCTACAAAGAGGTTTGTGATGTCGGAGTCTAATTGAGCCACTTTCTCAGAATTTTCCCCAGACCTTGTAATTTGAGGCGCGCCATCATGCCCGCGCACCATAACATGCCTAGTTTGAAAGCTAGACGTGTCATCAATGGTGCACCTAAGATATCGGTCATAAATCGGGTGCATCATACCAATCGTAAATGGTAAAGTTGTTGCCATAATTTACAATTAATGAAAAGAAAGGTTGCTTAAAGCTTAAATATAAAATGATTACAATCAACTTTAATTGCTTGCAACATTTTACCAACATCAAAGAGGACATTCACTAAAACCTGTCAATTGGAATGCTTTGATCAATAAACAATCAGTAGCAAGTTTGAGTGTCACGTACAGACAATATCGTTTTCCAAGAATTAATCTCTTTGGCGGCTTCCTTTTACATGTATATAACATCGCATGATCGCGAAGTAACTGCATGCTCGCAAATTGAAGTCACTGGTGCGTCATTATCATTCGAGTCCGCGAATTAAAAAACAAAAAATGTCTGATTCAGATGAATCGAGTATAAATGTGAAAGGAAAAACTGTTCAGCTACAGACTTTTCTTAAGATGGCACGCCTGGTGAATGCGTGCCCCAATTCTATTTTAGGTGTTTATAAAATGCACGCCTTCAGATTTCAAATCACAAGGTCTGCTTCCCCTGTGTGTCTGAAAACAATATTCAGTGTGCAGGCCTTAAAATTTGTCTCGATTCACTAGAATCAGTTTCGATTCTCACGAACTCCTGTTGCGAGAATCAATTTTCATTTCTTAAATATTTTGAATTTGAGAGTACTGTTATCTGAGTGCAACATTTACATATGCCATAGTAAAAGGTAAACGTCATAGTTTTTTTCAGAGAGTTTTCCCTTTATGGGCCCAGTTTCCATTTTGTTAAGTTTCTCACACACGTACACGTAGAACACATGTTCCAACATACAGGCTTTTGGTGGTCTGGCTGATGGAAATTACAGTATCGTGGCAGTGGTGTCTAGTGAAGTCTTGGCTGCCTATATAGGCAGCCAAGACTTGACTATACACCACTGCTAAGTGTAGTTTTTTTTACCTTATTATGTGGGGGCAAAGACGGAGCATTCTCTTTGCTTGTTAAAGCCACCTTTAGAATCTACAAGAATCAAATGAACATTTAACGCAAATCTAAGTTGATTCTCATTGTTTCCCTTGCGAGAATCATTTGCGCGAATCGATTCGGATTCGCACATGAATTTTAATCCCTGAGTGTGGTCCTTGAATTGAAAAAAATTGTTTTCATGAGTTGAAATTACTTGAAATTTGAATTAAACTCAAAAGTTCTTAATTTTTAAGAATTAGTGTTTCAAAATTTTAATTTCCGTTGCATAGCATTAAATTTTAGAATTTTTAAAAATTAATAGGGTTCCCACTCGAATGAAAAGTCCTTGAATTTTGGATCCTTTCATGAAAAGTGATTGAAAGAAATCATTTCTATCCTTGAAGAGTTCTTGATTTTCCACTACCCCCTTGAAAAGTACTGTACTTCAACATTACAGTTAAAACTAGAAGTCCTGTCATGAAATGTGCACAAATAGCACGTCGATCTGCATGTTAATCTATGCGTTATGATCATAGTAAGGCTCTCAAATTCTGTACATGTGGCCTGTGCAGCAGCAATGTTTCAGCCAATGGACCTCCGGGTAACCCGGAGGTCCATTGGCAGAAACATTGCCTGTGTTTGCTATGAGTAACCAGGAGAACCTGCTGTGCTTTGGATGCCATTCGATATGGCAATAGCACGTAATTCCTACACGCAATTAAACCTAGATAAGCGCACAGTTCGCAACAGGACTTCTAGTTTTAACTGAATATCTAACTTGTTTTATTTTGCAGAAATCAGGTTCTCAAGGATGAAATTCTTTCTTTGTGTTGTTCATGATAATGTAAGTTAATGCAAAAATTATAATAGTCCTTGAAAATCATGGTCAGAGTCATTGAAAAGTGCTTAAATAGTGCTTTAATTTGACTATTTGATACCAGTGGGAGCCCTGATTAAGGACTTTACCAACAAAAGTCTGCTTCATTATTCAATACGATATCTTACATGACTGTTGAATATGTCACATTTTGATATACGACTGAAAACAGTCCTCCATTTGATACCGGGAAGTGAAGCAGTGCTTGTTTACTATGGTAAACAAGTTCTGTTTCACTGGTAAAATAGAATCAGGTACCTAATGCTTGGATTGGAAGTTTTCAAAAATGGGCAACATGAATATAAATGATTGGCTGGACTTGACTTTATAGTTTGTATCCATGTTTCAGTCATGGTTAGCCATTTTGCAGAAATATGTGACTGTAAACATCAACAAATAAATAAATAAAGACCCCTCTTTTTAGCTGCTATCTATACATGTATGTCTTAATTATAAGATTATTCAAAAGCAAAATGAAAGTAGCATGAAAAAGTCTAAAAAATTTTCGAAAAAAAATTACTTTTGCTTTGAAAATTCTTCATTTTCTCATTTCTGGCACCTTGAAATACAGTTGGAAGGTCCTTGGAACTCCTTAATTTTCTACCCAGTCAGTTGCAGGAATCCATAGCAGTGTTTGTTTACTATGGTAAGCAAGTTCTGCTTCACTGGTAAAATAGGACCTGGTACATGTAATAGGTACAGTACAGTCACTGTGGACTGGTTGTAAACCACACATGGACAGACATGTCAACACATGAGTTTACCAGGTAATAAAAATCATCATCATCAGCAAAATTTTAATTTATTTATTTATTAAGCTTTAACAACACTTCAACAGCCAAGCTCATATCGCATCGGTGACAGTTGTACAGGTGGAGGAAACCGGAGTACCTGGAGAGAACCAACGAGCAACGACGAGCAGCTGCCAGCTCCTCAACATCGTAACTCAGCACTCCAGCACAGGCAGGGTTAGAGTGGTTGAAGACATGTGCACCATTGATGTGCAGGACGGCTTAGTACATGATTCTCATCGCGCCCCATGTGGACAGTTGGGGTTAAGTTCCTTGCCCAACTACATAACGCGGGAGACCGAATCGATCACTCAGACAGTCACCCATCCAAGGACTAACCAGGCTCGACGTTGCTTAACCCTTTACCTAACATGAAAAGCAGACGACACTTGCAAAAAAATTCTTGAATAACTAATTTTTTTCATTTTTTGTCTCAAAAACATAGGTTATGACCCCTCGTTGGAACGAGCTCGATGAGGTCCTTCCAACGAGGGGTCATAACCTATGTTTTTGAGACAAAAAATGAAAATATAATGAAAATTTATTGGCGATTTTTGAGAATAGCGCTGGCCGGTTTTGGCCGTTACGTTGGGTAAAGGGTTAACTTCGGTGATGTGACAAGAACCGGTTATCGCAACGCCACCGCGCCCCCCATTTTAATTAATGAATCACCAGGTTGCACCTGGTGCTTCATTAATTAAATGTTTGATGATTATTCCTATAATTAGCATTTGGAATCAAATGTTATTGCATCCGTGGAAATCTTTGCCCACCGTTGAAAGCAGCCAGTCCACAATGCTGTACTGTATAAATTACGGGGTAAATTTGCCTTGAATTTATACTTGTTTTGTGGTTATAATATTGTCATAGATGACCTTAACCGTTTATCCAATTCAGATGATATCAAAATTTATTATTTTAAATATCAGTTTTTAAAATTTTTCAAAATTTTTTCGTCAAAACCATATAATGTGATGCCTCATTGGAACGAGCTCGATGAGCTTGTTCCAAAGAGGTGTCACATGGTATGGTTTTGTTGAAATTTTTTGAAAAATAGTATTTTTTCAGCTGCTGAATTTGCATATTACGCGGGCGGGTGTGGCCGATTCGTTGGCTAAAGGGTTAAACAGCAATAAATAATAAAACTGATTGAGGTGTTGAGAGATGAGCTGGTGGAAGAACTGATTTATTTTGATTATATATCTAAACGAGATGTTGACATGATATTGATTACTTCAGATATTGTTTGTGACATTTCACCTTGTTCATTCAATAAATACCCAGAGTACATGTAACATGTAAATGAAGAAGTTAACCCTTTACCTAATCCAAAAGGCTGACATTTGCAAATAAAATTCTTCAATAACTAATTTTTTTTTCATTTTTTGCATCAAAAACATAGCTTATGACCCTCATTCGAATGAGCTCACTGAGGTCTGTTTTTAGCTCAACTTGACAAAGTCAAGATAAGCTATTGCCATCACGCGTGCAGAAGTCTGTGAGTCTGTGAGTCTGTTCACATTTTCCTTTAGCACAGGCTTCACCCTGTAGTTCTTGTCCGATCGTCACGAAAGTTAAAAAATTTATAGTAATTTATATATTTTTTATACTTACCAATGACCCAGACTTAGCTGGTGCTAACTCTAACAAAACCAGGGCCAAACACAAATTTTGCCCCCCAATCCCCAAAATTTGCATCCAAAACAAAAAGAAATCATGTCCTAAAGGACCTCCATACTACGCCTCTACTGTGCATACGCAGTGACGCAGACGTCCCGAAATTGGCGCCAATTATCATTCTTACTGGCAGTGCCTGGTCAGCGCTATGTACTCAGCGGGGAGGCAAGAGTTCCCAACTCCAGGGAGGGCCATCCCCGTCTGGGTCATTGGTAAGTATAAAAAATATATAAATTACTATAAATTTTTTAACATTTTTATACTGTACCAATGACCCAGACTTAGCTGAATAGTAAACAGGCTGGAGGGCCTAGGACATAGAGGAAAATCCAATAAGCTCAACTATATAGTAAAGAGGTAACCCCTTAAGGAGAAAAGGAGTATTAGGCTTTACATGTATCTTTCTTATTTAATATTAAATTAGAAAGATACACTACCCTTAATAATTGAGCACAATAACATTCATGTTCTCTATTAACATCCAGTATATCCCTTATACTAATTATTTTTAAAGTAAGCCAATAAATAAAGTAGTCCAGAGAATTGAGACTCTTTATAGTCATTTAAAAGTGTCAGAGTATTGTATATTAAAGCCCGTTTGACACTTGACATATACAAATGCTTCACACCGAGCTACACTTTAAAAATAAGACATGAATGAATTTTAACATTAATATTACACTTTAAAACCATCCCGGAAGCGACTCAGAAATACTGACTTGGAGGAGGCATTCCCTTGCTTTTCACCCCCCCCCCCCCTTCCCCTTGCCATGGGTCAAATAGCCCAGAGCGAAGAGGGCAGTCGGACGGAGTCACTGCCGGAACAGAAAGCCTGCATAACTATAGTTGTAACTGTTTAGTGGATGACATTCTGAGCAACAGATAACGGACCTAAACAATGCAGGTCTCCAGAAATGGACTCAATATTTCCGAGATAAAAATTCGTAAATGTGGATGGCTGAGACCAATAAGCAGCCTTCATTAAATCTGTAATAGCAACACTATTAGCATAAGCCCAGGAAGTAGAAAGAGCTCTTACTTCATGAGCGGAAATCTTAAGCACAGACTGCTGAGAAGAAGATAAACTCTCATAAGCAGTACGGATAGCTAATTGAATCCATCTAGCAATAGAATGGACCGAAATGTCCCTTCTATTAGGCATCAAAGACAGAAAGAAACGTTTCCGTCCCTTTCTGATAAACTGAGATCTCTGTTTATAGATACGTAACGCTCTAACAGGACAGAGTAAAGGCCTACGCCCATCTGAAGACGGAAGAGCCTTAATAACAATAGGTTCCGGATATTTATTAGGAGCCTGATTCTTAGCTAAAAAACCCACATTAGTAGTGAAGGTGATAGTGTTCCCGACACTACGATAATGAGAATCATCCACCGACAGTGCATGAAGCTCACTGACTCTTCTAGCAGAAGAGAAAGCTAAGAGAAAAGCTGTCTTATAAGATAAGAATTTGAAATCTACTGTCCCAAGAGGTTCAAATGGCTTTTCCTTCAAATTAAGAAGAACCCAAGCTAAATTCCACTTAGGAATTAATCTAACAGTTCTGGGTCTATTTATCGAAAAGTTTCTAACCAACTTAGATAAAGAGACATTAGATCCAATTTGTAAACTATCATGATGTGCATAGGTATCAGATAACATAGACCTATAACCCTTTATAGTAACAGGCTGCAGTTTGATTTCGTCAAACAAGTATACTAGAAAGTTTGCAATGTCTGGTATAGAGGGATTGAATATATCTACAGAATGATCCCTACACCAACGACGAAAAACCTTCCACTTAGCCGCATAGTTTAGCAAAGAGGAGGTCCTCCTACAGTTAGAAATCGCGTCCACTGCTCGTCCTGTAAAGTGTTTGCCATGCAAGAAGGACCGCACAACGGAAAAACGTGAAGGTTGAGACCTTGCGGGTTTTGATGGAGTTGGCGCGATTTCCCCTGCAAAAGAAGATCCTCCCGTGGAGGAAGCTTTCGCGGTAGGTCCCACAACAGACACCCGAGTAGATTTATCCACGGTCTCTGTGGCGACAGAGATGCTACCAACAGAATCTTGCATTGAGATTGTTTTATCTTTAGCAATACTTGTTGAATTAACAGCGCTGGAGGATACGCATATCCTATCATTCCGTCCCAAGGGATCGACAGAGCGTCTACTGCAAATGCTCTTGGATCCGGATCCGGACACGGAGACACATACGTCTGCAACTGATTGTTGAGATGTGTCGCAAATAAGTCTATCATTGGCCGTTCCCATTGGTAGCAAATCTGATTGAATACTTGTTTGTTGAGAGTCCATTCCGACGGCAACAAGCGACCCTTTCGTGAAAGGGAGTCTGCTAGCACATTCAGACAACCCGGTATGTGACGGACCGAAAGAAGAACGTGATGTTCTAGCGCAAACAGAAGGATTCTTTCCGTTAGATTGAACAACGGAACTGAATGAGTGCCTCCCTGATTCCGTATATACGCCACTACTGTCGTATTGTCGGATAGGATTTGGACATGAGCATCGTGAATAATGTCCATCCAGTGACGTAACGCAAGACAAATTGACATCATTTCTTTGATGTTTATGTGCTTGCACAGGAATTGCGGATCCCAAAGACCCTGGCATCTCGAATCCGTTGGGATTAATGATGCACCCCAACCTGTTTGACTGGCATCCGTCATAATGGTAAAACTCGGATCCGGCAACTGCAGCGGAACTCCCTGAGTTAACCACTGAATGTTTGCCCAAGTCTGAATCTCTTGTTTCACTTGATCTGACAAGAGAACGTCTACGTCGAGCGAATGAATTTTCACACTCCAATTCTGAGTCAAGAAAATTTGAAGAGGACGTGTGCGTAACCGCCCCATCGGAATGAGATCCGCAGCGGCTCCGCACAGACCTATCAGTCTCATAAATTCTCTCGCTGTGACTTTGTCTGCGTGCAGACAATAGCGAGCGTAACAACTGACTAATTTCGCTCTGGTTAACGGCAGACGAACGAGATTGTTGTGCGTCTCGAAGCTCATTCCCAGATGAGTGAATGACTTGGACGGCACCAGATCCGACTTCTCCTCGTTTACTATAAAACCGAGACGTCGGAGCAAAAGAAGAAGATTCTGAACATCGTTCTGAAGCGTTAACTCGTTGCCGTACCTCTGAAGAATGTCGTCCAGGTAGGCCGACGTTACCACAGACGAATGAGCTCGGAAATAGATCATTACCGAGTTCATTACCCGAGTGAAAGCCCAGGGTTCTAGATTCAATCCGAAGCACATCGCCCGGAATTGATACACCACTCCTAGGACTGCGAAGCGTAGGTACTTTCGGAATGTCGGATGTACCATGACGTGAAAGTACGCATCTTTGAGATCTATGCTTGATGCATAATCGTTCACCCGAATACTCGCTCTAACCGACCGAATCGTCTCCATATAAAACTTCGGAGCGACGATCAGCTTGTTTATCCAGCTCAAATCTATGACTGGACGGAACGAGCCGTCTGGTTTCGGAACCAGAAACAGATGGCTGTAGAATCCCGGAGATTCCTGGTTTTCTACGACCTCTACCGCGTTCTTCATTAAAAGAGACTGCACCTCTGATAACAGAGCGTCTCTTTTCTGCGGATTTGACGGAAGATGAGTCCACTTTGGACTTCGAGTTAATGGAGGCTTTCGTTTGAAGGATATCTTTAGACCTTCCGAAGTCACTCCTCTCACCCAAGGGTCGTCCGTAATCGACGCCCATTCTTGTGAAAAGCTCGACAACCTTCCGCCAACCGGTACGCGATAGAGGTTTAGGCCATCACCTCCTGGACCTGCGAGGCCTGCGGTAGGAGAAACCACGTCCTCCACGACCCGCACCTCGCCCCGTCGACCTCGGGGCGTCCGACCGATTGTCCCGGCCCGAAGGACGTCCCGAACGAGAGTCGCTACCCTGACGGTCTCTTGAATAAGACCAAGAGGACGCACCGGAACCTCTATAGGAACCTCTCTTGGGCGCATTAGACCCAGAAGTGCCTGTCTTATTCTTGTCTGCTGTATCCGACTTCTTAGAAGCAGATTTGAACAACAGAGAATCCGAAGCTTTCTTTGTAATTTTATCATAAATAGCCGAAAGCTTGCCGTCAAAGAGAAGTTCTCCGGAGACCGAAGCGACTCTAAGAGAGTTCTTCACCTTAGTATCCACTAGTGTGGATGTAGCTAGGGCTGCGTCACGTCTAACCAACTACAGATTTGCCACTGAAAGGGCAGAGTTACACGTGGAATAAGCTACTGCCCTTGAAAGAAGTCTTAAAGAGGATTGTATATCCTGAAACTCTTTCCCTTGAAGGCGCAGTGATAACGCCTTAGTAAGGTGATCTGCGTAAGATAAGGCATCTAAATTGGCTCTGTTAGACGCAATAGCTGTTTCCAACACCGCGGTTGGAATAGAAGCCGACGACGGTAATGATAGCTCTAAGTCTTCCGCCTCGTCGTCCATACGCAGAGGAACTCTCGGGATACCCTGTCCTGCCGTATCGAATTTATTCCTTGCATTAATGAAAGGCAGGTTGAGAGTATTAGCGGACAAGAAACCTGCTTTCCCCGTCTTGGAAGCAAGTTTGAAAATAGCGTCGTTCAATAATTCAAATGTTCTTGCAACATTATTGGACTGCGACGGAAACTCGGGAGCGATGTCCCTGAACCGCTCAAAAAATTCAGAGTCCAATGACGCTATGATCCTCTTGTCCGGAACCGCAGCAGTCTGGCCCGACGGAACAACTTGAGGGAGAAAGTGCCGGATGAAGTCCACGGCAGCTTTATGTTGTTCCGAAAGGGATCGCTCCAAATCATCCGTATCCCTTTCACCATCCGGTCGGACCTCATGATGTTCCCGGTCGTCCGCCCCCGATGCTTCGGCGGAGCGTACCGACCCAGCGCCGTCGGATAATTCTCGATCCGACACCGTTTCTGTCGGCTGCTGGGATGCTGCGATAAGCTGTGCTATCTGCACAAGAATGTCCGGCGTCGAGACCTGCGGAGGCGCAGTCTTTCGCTGCTTCGCCGAGGGCAGCTCCGCATCAGATGGCTCCCGCATACTTTTCCTATGCGAACGTCCGAGTTCATTGGTCTCGAATCCCTGGCTGCCGGATGGTGTGACCTGGTCGCCGAAGAATCCATGATCGGCGAAGCTGGTAATATATCGGCGGTCACGCAGCCAAGGTGCAGTCGTGTGCGCTTACAAGAAGAGGAAGCCTTAGCAGTCTCTGCGGACTGCCTATACAACGGAGCGTCCCGAGCGACGGACGTATGCTCCGCTAACGACACATTTTGTACCACAACATCTGGTCCCAGATGTTGTTGTACGAGAGAGGGGCCTCTCTCGCTCGCGACCCGGCTGGACCTGGACGATCTAGGAACCGGACTCAAAGGCTTCCCCCGTTCTCGCTTACTATCCGCCGTCACTGGGTGTGCATCTATTATGTTTATAGTGCTCGCATCACCCAAAATTTCCTCCTGGACCGCATCGGACGAACCCGGCTGCCGAACCATTCGGTGAATGGACGCTACACCGGGCGAGCTAGCGGACGACATTTGTCTAATCTCCATGAGCACTTTTGCCGCTAGCTCTGAATTCATTTGTGACGACGGACGCACACTTGTAGAAGATAACATGGAAACATAACCCTGTTCTTGTTCCTCTGAAATAGAAACTGAGAGAGTAGAGTGACCTTGCGGAGAAAGAGCTGGCATAGCCCTTTCTCCAGAAACAACATATCGTGACACACGTTTCCAATGTTTCTCATCCCAATATTCACATATAGGACAGGGATTAATGCGAGAACACTGACTACAATTAATACAATGATCATGAAAGTCAGAGGAAGATTTCTTCCTATTACAATTTGAACAAAGTCCCTTCATAGTGAAAGAACAACAACAAGTCGTAGTTACTCGCAAAAACCCCTGACACAAAGATACATAATAACATGATCCATTAATAAATGAAAAAACAATTACATATCAAAATAATTTTGAAAAAATATTTTTTCAGCGAAGCCCAAGTTGCTGAAAAGTAATGTTGAGCCCCGATGGATCCGATGGCAAAGTGTGGTCAAAAATTTTAAATTTATATTAAATAATTAATGAGACACTTACGGATAATATAAATGTATCTTATAATGAGATAAACTACAGCAAAGGCAAACAGCCCCCCTCAAAAAAGGCTGTTGCCAATGAAAACAAACAGTGTAAAACACCAGAAAACATGACTCCAGGCACTGCAAAAACTGGCCCGGAATCAGTCATCAAAATTACACTCTATCTGATGCAAAACAGAGACTCCCAGGGGAGAATCTGCAGAACATCAGATGGAAGATGCAGAACACAAACGTTATACACCCATGGGTGAAAACGTAACTATGGGGAAAATAACAGAAAACATTCTGTAACCAAGCAACTCTCCCAGGAAATTTTAGAAATGAACTTTCTCAAAAATATGCCAAAAGCATGGGAGAATTGCAAGGGGGGGACTTTAGAAGGCTAGGGGAGAGGAAACACTGAATAAGCAGTGCAACATTTAGCAAGAATGACAACAAGAGGCCCATGCCTCGAAACTAGGCAACTTAACATAATTTCATCAAAAAATTTTAAGTACAGCCCTGATTATTTTTTGTCACTTCTTTTTCCTCTCCTCCTTCTATCCTCCTTAGAATCACATTTTCTCCAAAAATTACGTGTCTGGCATCCTTTAAACTGAGATTTACAAGCACAAAGATCAGTGAGATGTTGACTGATGAAGGGCCAAACAGAGAATGATAATTGGCGCCAATTTCGGGACGTCTGCGTCACTGTGCATGCGCAGTAGAGGCGTAGTATGGAGGTCCTTTAGGATATGATTTCTTTTTGTTTTGGATGCAAATTTTGGGGATTGGGGGGCAAAATTTGTGTTTGGCCCTGGTTTTGTTAGAGTTAGCACCAGCTAAGTCTGGGTCATTGGTACAGTATAAAAATTTTCATATACAGGTTTGGGATCATGTCTAGATGAGAACGTCTCCTTTTGGTCTCAATCGGTCAACTGTGATGGCTGGCCGAGCCCGAAACCCGAAAACCTTCAGCACAGTCTACAGGTCATATTTATGAAGGGATTTCATTGTAACTTGGTAGAATGCCTCTGTATAATATCTAGATGAGAACGTCCCCTTTTGGTCATGATCCGTCAACTGTGACGGCTGCCCAAGCCCGAAACCAAAAAACTTTTAGCACAGTCTACAGGTCATATTTAATATGGAGGGATTTCATTGTAACTTGGTAGGATGACTCTGTATGATGTCTAGATGAGAACTTCCCCATTTGGTCACGATCTGTCAACCGTGGCGACTGTCTGAGCCCAAAACCTGAAAACCTTTAGCACAGTCTACAGGTCGTATTTATGGAGGGATTTCATTGTAACTTGGTAGGATGACTCCAAATTATGTCTAGATGAGAACGTCCCCTTTTGGGCTCGATCATTCAGCCGTGATGGCTGCCCAAGCCCAAAACCCAAAAACCTTTAGCATAGTCTATAGGTCGTATTTATGGAGGGATTTCATTGTAACTTAGTAGGATGCCTCTGTATAATATCTAGATGAGAACGTCCCCTTTTGGTCATGATCTGTCAACCGTGATGGCTGCCCAAGCCCCGAAACCCAAACACTTTTAGCACAGTCTGCAAGTCTTCTTTAATATGGAGGAAGTTCATTGTAACTTGGTAGGATGATGACTCTGTATGATGTTCAGATGAGAACTTCCCCATTTGGTCACGATCTGTCAACCGTGACGACTACCTGAGCCCAAAACCCAAAAACCTTTAGCACAGTCTACAGTTAATATTTATGGAGGGATTTCATTGTAACTTGGTAGGATGAGTCCAAATAATGTCTAGAAGAGAATGTCCCCTTTTGGTCGTGATCATTCAACCGTGACGGCTGCCCAAAACCCAAAAACTTTTAGCACAGTCTGCAGGTCATATTTAATATGGAGGGATTTCACTGTAACTTGGTAGGTTGACTCCATATAATGTCTAGATGATAACGTCCCCTTTTGGTCATGATTATTCAACTGTGATGGCTACAGGAGCCCGAAGCCTGAAAACCTTTAGCACAGTCTACAGGTCATATTGATGAAGGGATTTCATTGTAACTTGGTAGGATGACTTCAGATAATGCCCAGATGAGAACGTCCCCTTTTGGTTGCGATCATTCAACCATGACAGATGCCCGCACCCAAAACCCCAAAAACTTTAGTGCAGACTACAGGTTGTATTTATGAAGGGATTTCATTGTAACTTGGTAGGATGACTCAGTATAATGTTTTAATGAGGACGTCCCATTTTGGTTGCGATCGGTCAACCCTGATTGCTACACAGGCCCGAAGCCCAAAAACCTTTAGCACAGTCTACAGGCCATATTTATGAAGGGATTTCATTGTAACTTGATAGGATGTCTCGTTTAGGAATAATTGTAAGTTGGTAACTTTCGATGACATACATTAACTGTGAGGGCCACATACATTAACTGTGAGGGTCACATTAACCCACCCTTCAATTCTTTAGTACAGTCTACAACTCGTATTATTTTTATTGAAAACAGAGCATACAGGGAAGAAATTACCATATTCCCAGTTATCACAATTCTTGTCGTATTTCATTATCCTTTCATAAACATTGAACATTATACTTTTCATCAAACACAACACACAGGTAAGTTAAGCTACAGTGTCATTGACACTTTCATTGAATGTAGATTCTGATTCTGTCTGGACAGTAACTTGCTTTCTGTGAAAAGACACAAGTACAATTAAGAAAATTTTTAACCAGTATATCTCAAAATTATTTGGCTTAGTGATAGAAGCCACTATCAGGGTTCTGTTGAAAAGTGTAGAAAGCCACTACAATTTTATATAGAGAGACTTTACACTGTACTCATTAGCTTGTTGTTTGCTCAGAAGTTAAAAAAAAACCTGTTTATATAAATAGTTTTATTACCATTTATTGGAGAGTGCCAACAGGCAAATAAATGGTAATAAAACAATACTTTATGAAGAACATCTTGCTATACTAAAGCTCTCCTTGTTGGTTATAATTTATTTATTTATTGGTGTTTAAGGTCACATATTTCTGCACAATGGCTAATCATGACCATGACAGTTTTACGGGTGGAGGAAGCTGGAGAGAACCACTGAGCAATGGCGAGCAACTGTCAGCTCCCCAACATACCAACTCCACACAAGCAGAGTTAGCATTGGTTGAAGACAGGTACAGCATCGACGTGCAGTACGCCTTAGTACACAACACCACCATGCCCCCATGTGTCAAAGGGGGTGAAGTGTCTTGCCAAGGACACAATGCAGTTGTCACAGGTGGGATTCAAACCAAGGACCTCTCGGCTTGCAGCCTGCACCTCTACCTACTCAGCCACTGCGCCCCCCTCCTTGTTGATAGCACGGTATTTATAAAAAAAAAATACTTGTGTTACAAATCACCTTTAAAAAATATTGTACAGTTGAAACTAGAAGTCCTGTGACTGTATTGTGCATTTCTTTGAAGTAATAGCCTGCTGAGTAAGTGCACCATTAGCACAACTTAATTCCTGTAGAAAAACAGTGTTCAACTCTGAACAATTCTATAGAAAAATAGAGATTATTAACATCACCCCCAATCCAGTGGCGGCCCTCTGGCCATAATTATGATGGGGCCCTCGGACATAGGATTGTCAGCCCGGTGGGAGAAAATTTTGAAAATTATGGATGAAAAACGCCAAATACTTCATTCTTGAGAGGAGAATTCAGTTGTATAAAAACTTTTGATTCTTCCTTCGGCTTCTTTTTGATTTGTTGTACTAGCTGTCATCGTGTATTACTGTTGGTTTACTGTAAGCGGAGACTACGGAACCGCGTGTTGATGAAAAACTTTATTCCAGCGTGCAGAGCGCACAGAGAAATTTAATTTATGCACATGAGCCTGTAAATTATTAACTTCTCTGTGGGGGTCCAATTTTTTAAAGAGGAGGCCCCCAAAAAACCCTACAAATTTCTTTTTCCTTTAAGCCCTTGGGGGCCCCCCATGGAGCCTGGGGCCATTGGCCACCGAGGCCCTATGGACCAGCCGCCACTATGCTGAGTAAGTGCACCATTAGCACAACTCAATTCCTATAGAAAAGTAGAGTGCCCAGCTCTGTACAATTCTATACTAGCAAATAGAGATCTCTAACATCATCCCCAACCTCTACTTGGATACATCTACATGTAATGACGTAAACAGATATTAAAATTTGACTGCATATACAGAATGAAGAGAGTGGATTACTACTTAAAGTTAAAACTAGAAGTCCTATCACGAACTGTGCACTTATCTAGGCTTAATTGCGCGTATGAATTGCGCGCAATTGTCATATCGAATGGCATCCAAAAGCATGACAGGTTCTCCTGTTTTCCTAATAGCAAACACAGGCAATGTTTCTGCCAATGGTTACCCAGAGGTCCATTAGCTGAAAGATTGCTTGTGCACAGGCCATATGAACAGAATTTGATAGCCTTACTATGGTCATAATGCGTAGATTGACGTGCTATTTGTGCTCATTTCATAACAGGACTTCTAGTTTTAACTATAATCGCAGTCCCCACTTGAAATGTATTTATAATTGTTCATAACGGTACAAGAAACACTTGCAAACTTTCCTCACATGGACACTGGGTACAACACGTTGGTCCATGTGATGAGAGTTTGCAAGTACTTCTTGTGTTTTGTCCTCAGAAATTGTAAATAAATACTCAGTGAAGAATCTATCCCACAGTGATTTAATAGTAAATCCACCCTCCACATACTGTACATGTGTAGTCTCAATATTTTTTTTCTATTTGATCAGTTTAGTTCATGATTTCACTACCGACTTCACTAGTAGTGCATCAGCCCTCGAAATTAGCATTTTGTGGCCATGGCACTACACTGCCGTGGCAAAACCAGTTTGCCATGGCACTCGACAGCATTTATTCTGCTGGTAAGTGGTTTGGTATCAGAGGCATACTGTCACAGCGGTGAGTCCATGAGTGTCAACATGTGTGCCAAAATTGTTGACCATTTTATTTTTGCAAGAGTTTCAGTTAACATTATCGTCAAAAAGCATGATAGTTTACAACAGTTAGGTTACTTGATTGTTGTACACCATCACACTTTGAGGCGATTATATTCACAAAATCTGCTGAATTTAATCAACTACTGGCTCAAATAAATCCAACTCGGCATCATTCAAACTGAAAAGATTACTCGAATTGATCTCAACTGTGCTGTAAACATGGTCATGCCAAGATGACATCTCATGATCTGACAATGCTATTTTAAGCTCAGTTCAGCTGTGCATAAAGATTGGTCGCGACAATGCCATTCCATTGGCTATATTTAACAACAGGAAATAATCCAAATTTGGAATCTTTGTGAACATTTCAATGACAATTTTTAACCCCAAATGTGCTTTCTTCAATGATTCCCGCAGCTAAATGCAGCTGCTGGCATGGCATGGACAGTCTGTATTATTATTGCCCATGGTCAAACTCAATCTGTGATGATGATTTATTGCCTTTCTTGCTATTAATGGTTGCACAAAAAAATTCAAATTCCAGGAATCTCAATCGTGTGGATGAGTAAAAATGAATGAGAATCTAACCCCAGCAACATTATTATGCTGATATCCACATTGACAATGTTTTGTTCGGCGTGTATTTACAACCGTACCTTGATACAGCCATCAATTGCTAACTAAAATCTATACAGTCCAACTTTCATTTATCTACCGTGTCTTTTTTCACACCCATTATTACTCTCGATTTTCAACTGCTATCGATACTGAATGATATTCCTATGAAACAAAAACACTGTCTGAGGAGAATTTGACACACACTGTTACCATTCACATGTACTGGTAGCACACTTTCAGTTCTGTGAGTCATTCCTGACAATGTAACAGCAAGCAAGTGAATAGGTTAAACCTGTTACACTGTGAAATTGATACCAACTTGTGACAAGTTGTCCAAGTCAAAAATTAATTTTGATCGCCCACGTATTTTATATTTTGTATAATTCTCTGGCACGTGCACTGTCAGTATCAATTACATTGTATGCATAACACCTGCATTCATCTATAGTTTACTGAGTGTATTTTAATTTATTTTGATCTGTATTCTTTCACAATTTAACACCTGGACAAAACCATTAACCCTTTACCCAACGAATCGCCCCCCAGATGCCTGCATAATATGCAAATTCAGCAGCAGAAAAAATATTATTTTTCAAAAAATTTAAACAAAACCATATCATGTGACCCCTCTTTAGAATGAGCTCGTTGAGCTCGTTCCAACGAGGGGGCACATGATATGGTTTTGCTGAACTTTTTTGAAAAAATTTAGAAACTGATATTTAAAATAATAAATTTTAAAATCGTCTGCGTTGGGTAAAGGGTTAACAGGCTTGGTCTTGTTTGTGTAGAAGTAGAACATGTCAAAAGGTTTACAAGAATTTGAATCTCAATTTTCTGGTCACGGCACTGGATTGCTGTAGCCAAATCAATCTACTGCGGCATTTACCATGACATTTCTGATAGCTGTAGCCGAATCAATCTACTGCGGCATTTACCATGCCATTGCTGATTGCCGTGGCTAATTTCGAGGGCTGGCACATTATATTTTGCATTGCACAGTGCAAACGCTCTTGTGTATTTCAGACCACTTCCTTCTTTTGCAGTAAGGAGCCCATTTTCTGCGCTAATTGTGGCAGGACTTCTAGTTTCAACTGTAGCACTCTAGCACTTAACCCATTTATCTGTTGACTGAATCATGATCCAATCCTGTGATGAATTTTCATACTATTCTCAGATCGAGGATATAACCAAGCTAAACGAAAGGGGGAGAGGGATATTTCGGCTACCAATTGCAGCAGAAAATAATTTTTTCACCCACTTCCTTTCTCCTCGTGCTGGGTTAGTGTCTATCCTCATATGTAAAGGTCCAGAGTCTTAATTTGCTACCACCACTGGCTATGCTGCTGTTTGAGACTTCTTTTCTTTGCGGAAACTCCACTCCGTGGCAGTGTTTTAATGGTAGCCCCAGGGTTTCTGATGTTTTCAAAAATGTGAAAAATAGGAATTCTCAGCTTAGCTTTCAAAAAGTGATGAGAAATAGAGAACTTAATGCTTGGCAGAAAATGGTTAGCAATTTTGAAATTTGTTAACAACATTTCTGGATGCAAATCCAGTTAAATGGCAGAAATTGGAAGAGTCCATATCCATTATTTGAGGGTAGAGCAATTAATATTTTCAACGTGCAGCCTTAAGGCTGCACATTGAAAATATGTAATAGATATATCACTATTTTGTGTACTTTTTGGGTAAATAATTGTACAGTTGTGCAGGTGTCCGGAGATATTTTGGACGAGGCGAAGCCGAGTCCAAATATTGGAGGACACCTGCACAACTGTACAATTATTTACCCATATAGTACACAAAATAGTGATATATGGGATTTAATCCACAGCCCCTCAATGTTAACAAAAGTCAAAAAAATTATATTTTAGAAAGTTTGACACGAGTAAAACCACATTTTAAAACACTTTTTACTTGCTCCACCCCCGAAAAACAAAATGGGCATAACCCATTGTTTGCTTGCTAGAAAGTCTATTGAAGTTATGACACGCATCAGGAGTTCAGATATTGTGAACAGATCTGTGGCTTCGAAGTGAACTCACATCATGACGTAATTTGTTCTCCCGCTAATATAATGTCTCAGCTCAAGGGTGGAACACTTATTCAATCCCTCATCGAAAGTGCGGCAGATAAATTCAATAATCGTTCATTTTTAAAGCAATTGGAAGAACAATTCTTTTTTTTCTCTGAAGAAGAGGTTCGCTTTCCCTCAGGGGTGGCAGGTGGTGGTGCCTGATTGCCGTCTTAATATTTGAAAAAAGGGCGTTTTTTTAGGTTATTTATTTATTTACTGGTGTTTAAGGTCATATTTCTGCATCTATGGCTAATTGTGACCGCAAAAAAGGTGTAAAGTCAAGTTTAGCCATCGTTTACACCCACGCTGCCCATTTTAGGGGACTTCTACCCTGGGCACTGGTGACCAGGTCCTATTTTACCAGTAAAACTGAACTTGTTTACCACAGCAAACAAGCACTGCTTCACTTCCGAGGTTTCCACAGGAATCCTTTTTAGGTTACCATGGCTGTTGGTTATTAAAAGCAACAAAATATTAAAAAGTACATTATAATTTGGACACGATGCACACTAAATTCAGTAGATCTGTCAAGAAAAGCTTGTCGATAATTCATGTGTTAGAAAGTTTTTCACACCTCCTTTAGAGCATCTTTACTTTTGTATGGTTATGATTACAGTGCCGTGACAATCGTACAAATATCTAGTTATTGGGACTGTTTCAAAACCGTCCCAATATCCAGATATTGGTACTGTTTTACTGAGCTGTTCTCATCGAAACCGTACTTGGTGTGATTTTATAGGGCTTGTTTTCATGACAGAGAACAAAAGAAATATTAGGTAGCTGTGGATTAATAATTGTTCTATCACACATGTTCACTTAGTAGCCATCCTACTTAATGAAATTATGACGTATCGTGTTACTGGACTGGAAAAGCGGCCGCTCATGTTGAAAGAGTTAATGTAAATTTGCTGACTCCTACATGTCAGCATCATCAGATTGCAGGAAGTTTAGTTATTGGGAGAACTATGACCATTGGGTTGAATTTTCGATCTATTAATCTATAATTGGAAACATGTACGTCTGAGAGTCCAATTATCTATTGATTTTGTCATTATACTCAATGCCAGCACAATTTCTTTTTAGACGCACATACCTGTGTAATCATTTTAAAAAGCATGCTAAATGTGTATTATTGTAAATATCCTCCCACAAGTCTTCGTGCTAAATGCAGTAATATCTTCAGCAGGTATTGCTCTATATTTATCAACAATGAATTCCAGAACAACAGAGCTCTTTAAAATTGAGTTTTATGCAGAAAATTTATTGATTCAGGATCTTTGCTTGTTAATCATTCATTGAACTGCTTTAAGAGTAACTAATTGTGTCATAATGTACACTTTAGATTTTGATTTTTCTTCACACATTGTCGAATGGTACTCAATGCATCACTGATGATGATTTTTATGATTTTGTATAACCTTACGTAAAATGCAATTGATCAGGATGACACACTTTTTGTTTAGGAGGGGGGGGGGGGGGGGGGGGTGTGGGTGTGTTATTCTACCTGAAGGATTTCACCAATACACTAAAACAGAGGGAAAGTGGGCCAGGGATTGCTCTCTTTTGCTTTCATCTGAGTGTGTGTGGTAGGTGAAGGGCTATTCATGAAAAACAGTATGTGAAGCTTTTATTATTTTTTTTATTTCTGTCTCTCTAACATAGCTTATGACCAAGCCAGAAAATAAGCAGACTGTCATCTGCAAGGTGAGGTCCCCAGAGGGTGAGTTTAGTGATGCTACCCTGCACAGCAGGGTAGCATCACTAAATTTACCCTCTGTGAACCTCAATCTGAATGAGGGTCTCAAAACTAAACAGAAAGAGATACCTAGAGGATAAATTGACCCACTGTATGGGATAGCATCATCAAATTCACCCTCTGGGAACCTCATTTTGCAAATGTCAGACTGCTTATTTTCAGGCCTGCTTATGACCCCTTAGTAATTGTGATCTTTCCAGTGATGGGTCAAACAGTACTGTGATCACAAAAGTGAACAGAGAATTTTTATTGGCTCACGATACTCTTGACATTCTCTGCTCACCTCCCTACAAAATTTTAGAATCTCACCTGTCAAAAATATTGAAATTAACCCTTTGAACCCTGGTGGTATCTTCCATGTCAGTTATATGGTAGCTGTAGGAAGAGTCCATATTTATTATTTGGGGTAGACCAATTAATATTTTCAACATGCAGTCTAAGAGCTGCATGTTGAAAATATTTATTGATCTACACCACACATTTACATTGCAGTCATCCTCCTTAATGACATTATGACATAGTTTGTGACCCGGCCGGAAAAATGGCCTCTGCATGGAGTTCAAAGGGTTAAAAGAACATTGAACTTGAGATGCTATTTTTGTTGAGTTTTGTATATTCGTGGAGTTGACTTTGCTGTGTTTTCCGTATGAAATCTTGATCTTCTGGTGTAAGTGTCTGATGATGGTATTGTGATCGGATCATGAAAAAGACCGCTTTTGTAATCTTGGTACTGTAAGCCATCTTTTTGAAGAAATAAATAAAATTTTCATTGTTCAAGAATTATTTTTGCAAGTGTTATTTATTTATTAACTCACCTGACTGAAAGTCAGGGTGAGCTTTTCTGATCACATTTTGTCCATTGTCCGTCATCTGTCGTACGTCGTGAAGGTGGTGTTTGGGTCATTTTCTCCCAAGCCACTGGCTGCAGTTCAATGAAAATTTACATGAGTGGCGGTTATATAGGGGCATTTGGGTTTTTCTTCAAACTGGGTTTCTGCTCATATTGTGGAGGGGGGTGGGACCAAAATGCACAAAATTTTTAAAAAACATCTTCTCATGAACCAGCCATAGCAGAAACTTGATATTTGGTATGCAGCTTCCATTTGAGGTGTAGACTCAAGTTTGTTCAAGAGAAGTTTGATGGGCAATATTTGCCTTTGTTCTGAGAGGGGCAAGAATTTTTACCCCGCCCAGAATTTTTATTTTCTGAACCGAGAGGGCAATTTGAACATGATTTAATATGAGGTATTATTGGGTTATAAGTACTTGATTTATGAGAAAAAATTTTTTTCCTGCAGTCCCGTGGGAACCTCAGGAGCTAAACATAGAAAAAAACGAAAATGTCCATATCTCCAAAACTGCACAGCACTGAGAATTTTTATTTGGTGTGAGGCTTCCTTGGGACCAACAGAAAGGAATGGTAAAAAAAAATTGCCATCGGTTTTGTCATAAGGTACTTTTTGGGGACTTTGAAAAAATGCTGAGTCAGCATTTTTTAACACTGTGGGCAATGGGAAAAAATAAAGAATCGTTTGCTTCCAAACCACTGCTCCAAAAGCTTCCATATTTTACATATAACATCTTTGGAACATTGATTCACATATTTGTTGAAATCAAATCCCTCGGTCCATATTTGGGTTCCCTAGGGGAGCCCAAATGTTCAAATTAGTGCAGTATGAGGAATATTCTTTAAAGACCTTTTTCAGATCTACCAATAAGAATCTTTTGATATTTGGTATGCAGCATGCTTAGAGGGGTGAGATTCAAGATTGTTCAAGCCAAGTCCCTGGGTTCATATTTATGATGAAATTTGGGGTCTCGGTCCGGACTTAATTTCCGAAGAAAAATAAAAAAAAATCTGTTTTTTATGCGTTTATCTCAATTTTGGGACGTAAAAGTGCAGGAACTGAAAATAGAAGGAAAATCCTGTGTATTGTGTGGGCACAATCGCTTCATCAAGTTGGTATATTCTTTTCTTAGGAGGGGCTTATGAAACTTATTCAAGTCAAGTCCCTGGTTTGATATTTAGACTACCATGTCAGGTGAGTGCCCTCAGGTCCCCTGGGGCCTCTTGTTGGGATTTAATGACACTTTTGACAGCCAGGGTCACCTCATGTTGGACAGTTTTTCGTGCGAGGAAGCCAGAGTACCTGCAGAGAACCACCGAGCAATGGCAAGCAACTGTCAGACTCCCCCAATGTACTAACTTTGCACAAGTAGGGTTAGCATTGGTTGAAGACAAGTGCCTTAGTACACAGTGCCACCATGCCCCCAAAAGGGAAATCAGGATGAAGTGCCTTACCAAGGTCAAAACACAGTTACCCCTGGTGGGGATTGAACCCTGAACCTTTTGGTTTGAAGTTGAATGCCCTAAGCACTGAGCCACTACTCTCCTTTGTGCAAGTGTTGACTCTAGTTGTGTTAGATAAAGGGTTAATGTCATTGATTTCTACATTGGGTTGGATACCCTGAAAGAATTAATCCTTGCTAACTGATGTTAAAATACTGTTTGGAATCTCATGCAAATAACCCCTCTACACACGGATGTAAAAATAGAATTTCAAGCAGCAATTTTTTCCCATAATGCAACTGGGAATTTAATCAATCCAATCTTGTTTGACAGAGCTCAATGAGCTCTGTCAAACAACATTGAATTGATTAAATTGCCAGTTGCATTGTTTGAAGAAATTCCTGTGTGGAATTTTAATATTTTTACATAAATGTGCTGGTGGGTTATTTGCATGAGATTCCAGACAGTATTTTAAAATCAGTTAGCAGGGGGTTAAATCTTTCAGTAGCCTTGTGAAAAAGTTAAAAATCTAATTTAGGCCTAAAAAAATTAAAAATCTTCAAGGCTCGCAAATAGGGTCGCCCGACGTCCCGGGACAACCAGAAATTTTCTTGGGCAACCAAAAATGCTATTCCCTCTGCCCGACGGGCAACCAGGTTTTTCCTGTCTGATTTTAAAAGATAATTCTTTGAGAAAATTAAAATATAAAAACGAGCGGAAATTAGTTATTAAACAACTGTTAAAATGGTTGAATACGTGTTCTGCTGGTTAGGGGAATTACTTTTCAGACAGTGGCGGTGGCTCATAAACTTCAGCAGTCAACAGGTACATAATTCCTTTTCTGATCTATATTATCGGTGGCACATGCTGGGATTGGTTGTCAATAATGCACCGCTTTAAGTATTCAACAAACCTAAACAAATGGTCACCACGTCGGTACTGTTTAGCCCTGTCCCACTCGTACTGTTAGCAACAGGCTGACAGCCCCCCCCCCCCTCCCTCCCCCCCCCCCCCCCCCACACACACACACACACACTCACACCTCCCACAGCGACATTCAGGGCAAATTTTGATATTGTTCAGTAATGCTCATGAGTGGAATCTGGTTGTATTTGAATCAATGTTCCCAGATATCGGGAGTGCACCGGTACGATAAGCAACCGAGAACGGCGTGATATCACATCTCTGTAGAGACAATACTGTGCACTCATAATGTCCTGAACAACGATTGAAACACAACCATTACCTTCCCAGAAATTGTTTTTCGAAAGTGAAAGTGGATGTTGCATTCATTCAGCATTGCAATGGTCTCTGTTGCTGATGTTCCTCTTGGTCAAGTACTTATTTATTTTTTTGTTACTGTGTTCAACAAAGTGAAACGATATAATATGTTTGAAATTAGTTCAAAGTTGAGATAGTAAGTTAACGTAGCACAGTGAACCAGACACTTTCCAGGCCGTAATAGGAGGGGGAGGGGGGTGGGGGTGGGGGTGGGGGGTGCTACAGTGCCATATCCAACGTGTCAGTTGTCATGACAGCATGGCTTTTTTTTGCAACTGAATCTTGATCTGTCCCCGTCTTTCAACACCTGTTGTTATACATCGTTTGTTGTCATATCTGATCGACTGACATTGAAATGTGCATAAATTGAGCAATCAAATATCAGTCCTAATGCCGGGCCACCATTTTCTGGGTCGGGCAACCAGATCTCAAAAGAAGCCTGCCCGACGGGCAATCACTTTTTTTTAACTATTTGCAAGCCCTGATCTTGTTTCTCAGGCCCTCCCGCATGGTCTTTTTGGCTGCCGCATGATCTCTTTTTATAACCAATGCAATCCTAAAATAAAAAATAAAAATAAAATGGGTTAGGCCTAAAAAAGTTAGAAATCTGTTTCTCAGGCCCTCCAGCATGGACCTTTTGGCTGCTGCATGCTCTCTTTTTTTAACCAATGCAAACTTAAAAAAATTAAAATCAAATGGTTTATGTCTGATATTTACCTAAGCTAATAAAATTGATAAATTTGTCCCTTGCATGCAACAAGGCTTTTCACTGCTAATTTAGCATTGCAAAGCCTTCTTACACACAAGGGATGAAATACACTAGCAACCTTGCTATTCTGTAGATTATGAGGCCTAAAACATAAAAAAAAAAGGAACATGAACTTTTGATGGCAAAGAAATAATTACAAAAATAAAATAAAAAACCACCGCCCTCATGCAATTTAAAAAACAATGGCCTGAGAAACAGAAGATCTACTTTGTGGGGCCTTGTTTCTTCAAATTAATCCAACACTGAACAAGTTAAAAATAAAATGAAGATATTGGAAAGACACATTATCCCAATGATGACTGGCTTTAGGAATTAATGAATCAAATATAACCAGAGAAGAACGTGATTGTGAAGACTGTTTACTGCTAGTCGTGGGAGGAGTAGGTGGGTTGTCTAACAATAATAAAAATTGATCGAAGGCTTGTTCATTATCAATATCCCATTTCTAGCACAAAAATCATTACATCCATCTGTTATATGTGTTACTTCAACATCAACACTCTGGGAGTGTCACAGTTTAATGCTTCATTGTATCAGATAGAATCATACATTTTAACCTTATTTTTAACTTCAAACACAAAACCATTGACCATGCCTTCAGAACATATTTGACCTTTTAATTGCATGTAAAAAGTATACTGTTAGTATACTGTTAATTGAATAAAAAATATCTTATAATACATCAGCGAAATACTTTAGCAACCACTGAGATCCCAATGTTTATAGACCTATTTATTGATTGAGGTTTAATGACACTTTCTACAGCCAAGGTCACTTTGTGTTGGGTAGTTTTTATAGGTGGAGGAAGGCCGAGGACAGGCCTGAAAATAAGCAGTCTGACATTTGCAGAATGAGGTCCCCAGAGGGTAAATTTGATGATGCCATACAGTGGGCCAATTTATCCCCTGGGTACCTCTTTCTGTTTTGTTTTGAGATCCTGATTTAGACTGAGGTTCACAAAGGGTAAATTTAGTGACACAGCAGGGTAGCATCACTAAATTCACCCTCTGGGGACCTCATTTTGCAGATGACAGTCTTCTTATTTTCTTGCTTGGTCTTGGACATGGAGAGAGCCACCAAACAGCACTGAGCGACTGTCACATTCTCTAACGTATTAATTCCACACAAGCAGAGTTAACATTGGTTGAAGATTTGTGCACCATTGACATGCAGTACACCTTAGTACAGAGTGTCACCTTCTTCTCACAATGGGCAGCCTGGATTAAGTGCCTTGGCCAACGACACAAAGCAGTTACCCCTAGTGGGGATCAAACAATAGACCTTTCGTTTTTAAGTACAATGCTGTAACCACTGAGTCATTACGCTCCCTTCCACCGTATGTGGAAAGGTAATAATTTCTGTAATAGTGACATTGATTTTGTAAAGTTCTCTCCTCTTGGGAACCTCCAGGAAATATAGCAGTGCTTGTTTACTGCTGTAAACAAGCTTGGTTTTACGGGTAAAATAGGACCTGGTAACCAATGCCTGGGATGGAAGTCCTCTAACATGGGCAACATGGGTATAAACGATTGGCTGAACTTGACTTTATATCCATGTTGCGGTCATGATTAGCTGTTGTGCCGAAATATGTGAGCTTAAACACCAATAAATAAATAAATAATTCAAAAGTCTCCTTCTTCTAATCCACTAGTCAGAATCTTTTGACATTTGATATGCAGCAACCTTAGGTGGTTCAGATTTCAGTTTGTTCAAACCAAGACTCTTGCATCATATTTAGGCTCCCTGTGGTATCCCAACTTTTAACTTTGTGCAGTATAAGGACTAATCTTTAAAAAATCATCTTCACAGTCATGATTCTTTTGTTACATAGTATTGACACCTTTTAGTATGGTGAGATTCAAGTTTGTTCAAATCAAATCTCTGGGCTCATATTTGGGCTTCTGCACCAATCCCATATTTGTCGCAAGTGACATGGCATCATTGGCATGTCACTTCAAGACACAATTTCCGTGATTCATGTGAGATCACTTGAAGAGAACTCATTAAGATGTGCCTGAAAATATGCAAAATTTATCTCCTGAAATTAATGACCTTTAATTCAGTTATCACTTCAGCCCTGTACATTTAGAAAAAATTGGGTATTGCCAAAATGTGTAAACAAAATTTACTTCAGCATTGCTTTTGTAATTTTCAGAAAAAGGAGCTGAGAATGAAGGGATAAAAATGAAATTGTTCAGATTTATGGACCAGTCATAATTTTCCTGCCCAACCCTAAGCTTTTTATGAGCTCTTTGCAAAAATGGTTACATCTAATTAAAACAATATCTGAAGATACTTATGGGTCATGCGTCAAATACATGTACACTGCAGATATAGGCAATACATTTTAACCCTTTTCCTATTATAAAAAGAGAATGCTACTTGATAAAAAATTCTTGAATAAGAAAAATTTTTCAATTTTTGTCTCAAAAACATAGCTAATGAGCCCTCATTTCAATGCACTCAACACAGACAGAAAATGAAAACCTAAAAAAATTTGAATATAAAGTTTTGTTGATATCACTGGATGGTTTGACGGTGTTGAGTTGGTTAAAGGGTTAAGTTACTGTACAAGAAAATAAAATATTAAAAAAAAAGCTAGAGCAATACCAAGGGTGGCATATGCCGCCGCCTGCAATACCATGCCCGCTATACCATGCCTGCTACACCATGGACAGCATTACAGAAATGAAACATTTATTACTGGGTGGCAGATAAAGGATGACAGAACATGTGACAGATTACAGACCATTGGGGCATTATCATAAAAACTATTAAGTTTCACCCTAGGGCGACACAAAATGGTTCCCCCACCTTTGTACCAAATGTAAGAGAGACTTGATTTGATTTGATAATTTTGTGAAAAAATATTTTCCCCCAAACTTTATATATGTTGCACGTCTCCAAGGCATGTTTGGCCATATCCTAAAATTTCATCAACCCTTTACATTAGAAACTGTGGGAGGAGTTGATTACACCAGGAAGGTATCCTCAATTGAAATTAAAAAAACACTGGAAATTTTCTGTCGATAAAGGACAATAATTTTGTGAAAATTGTGAAAAAATATTTTTTATGCAAACTTTTATAGATGTTGCACATCTTCATTGTGTGTGTAACCATATCCTAAACTTTCAAATCTCTACATTTCAAACTGTTCAAGGAGTTGATTGCAAGTACACCATAAAGGTTCTGTCAATTCATAACCACTGGAAATTTTCTGAGTCGATAAAGGGCAATAATTTTGTGAAGAAATATTTTTCTGCAAACTTGATAGATGTTGCGCATCTACAAGACATGTGTAACCATATCCTAAAGTTTCAACCCTCTGCATTAGAAACTGTGGGAGGAGTTGATTCCACCATGAAGGTACCCTCAATAAGGTACCCTCAATTGAAAAATACTGGAAATTTTCCAAGTCGATAACAGGCAATAATTTTGTAAAAAATGTTTTTTCAGCAAACTTTATAGATGTTGCACATCTTCATTGTGTGTGTAACCACATCCTAAGGTTTCAAATCTCAACATTACAAACTGGGGAAGAGGTTGATTACACCATGAAGGTACCCTCAATAAGGTACCCTCAATTGAAAAATACTGGAAATTTTCCAAGTCGATAAAAGGCAATAATTTTGTTAAAATAATTTTTTCTACAAATGTTATATATGTTGCATATCTTCAAGGCATGTGTAACTATATCCTAAAGTTTCACCTCTCTACATTACCAACTGCGGGAGGAGTTGATTACACCATGAATGTATCCTCAATTAAAAAATACTGGAAATTTTTCGAAGTTGATAAAGGGCAATAACTGTGACAAAAACGTACTGAGTTGTTTGACCTTCTACTGTGGTAATGGGCTGAATGTAGTTTTGCATTTGTGCAAAATTTGAAATGGCTGTCTTTAAAGGTGTCAGTGTAGTGTATGATACAACTTCGAAATGGATGGACAGACTGACAGACACAAGGAATACTATATACCCCACCTGGTAGGCAGGGATATTAAAAATCCCAACTGAACAACCTCAATTTTCTTTGCATGCAACCTGAACCAAAACATTTCTTTCTTTTTTTTTCACTTGATCAACAAATGCAGCTTGTCAGTGAAAATCTTTGTTCCTTTCCATCTCTTTGGCCATTGCATGTATTTGCATCGTAAAATCATCAGTGCTTGACAAAGGTCTTGTGGTAGTGACATAAATTCTTCAGAAAATATTATTCTCTCCATTTGAAGTTAATTGATTGATGTTCGATTGCTTAAACAGCTTTTCTGTTGGTCTCTATCAATTAAAATCCAAAGCAAATATTTCCTTTTGTCAGATAACAGGTTAATAAGTAGTGGCTGTGGAATCCATTTAGCGATTCCCTGTTTGTGCAGGGATACTTTTAGAGTATCTAGAAAGTGAATTACCAATAAAACACTTGTAGAGTGGAGATTACACCTCGACAATTACTACAGTAATACATATGGAAAACAAGCACAGTTTTAGGTAGTGTACCTCAAGATTAGGGGGTGGGGGAGGCTTCATCCTCTCAATATTTTGGCCAGCAATGTTAAAAATATTTGAAAATGGACAACAATGGGTTTTGAGAAACATTATTATCACCCCTTACGAGTACACACACTTTATTATTTTTATACCCCTTGCCATCCTTTGAAACAATATCAAGTAGTCCTGGGTGGTATTTAGGTTTACTAATTATAATCAATATATTACAAACAATAACATTGGTAATACTAGCAGATTTTTACTTGATCGGTATATAAAAAACATTGTATTGTTGACAATGGCTCATAGGCTTTGCCAGTGAGTTGGGGTGCGGTGGCTCAGTAGGTAGAGGTTCAAGCTACAAGCTGAGAGGTCCTCGGTTTGAATCCCACCTGCGGCAGTCGTGTTGTGTCCTTGGGCAAGACACTTCACCCCCATTGCCTATGTGGGGGCATGGTGGCGGTGTGTACTAAGGCGTACTGGACATCGATGGTGCACTTGTCTTCAACCAATGCTAACCCTGCTTGTGTGAAGTTAGTATGTTGGGGAGCTGGCATTTGTTCGCAGTTGTTCGTTGGTTCTCTCCGGCTTCCTCCACTCGTAAAACTGTCGTGGTCATGATTAGCCATTGTGCAGAAATATGTGACCTTAAAACACAAATAAATAAATAAATAAATAAATAAAATAATAAGCCAGTGAGTTACAGTTATCAGGGTTTTCACTTTTAACGGGTAAAGTACTAAATTATTTTTCGAACAGGATTTGTAACACACATATTTGTTTTCAAAGGTACCTTGCCACCAACAAGGGTAGCCTTAGTTTGGTGCAGAAAATACTTCTTGGTTAATGCGCTCCTGACTGAAGAAGAATGAAGCAGTCTGAAATACACAAGAGCGTTTGTGCTGTGCAATGCAAAATATAATGTGCTATTAGCGAGGTTGGTAGTGAAATCACGCAATGAATCGATCAAACAGAAAGAAAATGTAGGGACTACAGTAGGTGGAAGGAGAATAACCAGTAAATCGCTGTAGGATAGATTTGCAATTTACAATTTCTGAGGATAAAACACAAGAAGTACTTGCAAACTTTCATCACATGTGATGAAAGTTTGCAAGTGTTTCTTGTGCTGTTATGAACAATTATAAATACTTTTCGAGTGGAGAATATATGGCGCTGTGATTAAGTAGTAATCCACTCTCTTCATTCTGTATATGTAGTCAAATTTTGATATCTATTTACATCATTACATATATATGTATCACAGTAGAGGTTAGGAATGATGCTAATAATCTCTGTTTACTAGTATAGAATTGGTGGGCAAGCTATTTTTCTACAGGAATTGAGTTACGCTAATAAGGCTGTTTGAGCTTGATGGGTACAAAAAGTGCACCAACTCAGCATGCTATTACTTCAAAATAGTGCACATTACAGTGAGAGAACTTCTAGTTTCAACATGTAGTCTCATTTCCCTGTGGGAAGTTGAGAACCTCAGGAAATAGAGTAGTGCTTATTACACATGTACATGCAACTATGTACTGTTTTTCTGGTAAAATGGGACCTAGCAACCAATGCCTGGGTGAGAAGTCCTGTAAAGTGGTTGGCATCAGTCTAAAAAATGAATGTATACAACTTGTGGTGCCATCTTGATACAGCAACAGATGCTATGGGTTTTGGAAAAAAAGTACTGTAGCAGATTTTCCAAGAATCTGTAACAGGATCTAGAGTATGGACACCATGGACTGGTCACTTTCAATGTGTGAGTAATATTTCCACGGATGCAACAATATTAGATTCCAAACACTAATGATAGGAATAATCATCAAAAATTTAATTAACCCTTTACCCAACGTAACGGCCAAAACCGGCCAGCGATATTCTCAAAAATCGCCAATTAATTTTCAAAATATTTTCATTTTTTGTCTCAAAAACATAGGTTATGACCCCTCGTTGGAACGAGCTCGTCGAGCTCGTTCCAACGAGGGGTCATAACCTATGTTTTTGAGACAAAAAATGAAAAAAATTAGTGATTCAAGAATTTTTTTTGCAAGTGTCGTCTGCTTTTCATGTTAGGTAAAGGGTTAATGAAGCACCAGGTAAAATTTTTGCTGATGATGATTTTTAGGACCTGGTACATGTACAGTACATGGGGAGTGTATTATCCCTAAATCACCCACAGAGTGGAGTTTCCACCCAAGCAATAATTGCAAATTTGTTACAAAGCATAACCAGCACAAGCAAAGTTTCAGCCAACGGACCTCCGGGTTAAACCTGCAGGTCCATTGGCTGAAACATTGCTTGTGTTTTTTGTCGATATGTACACAATTTGAAAGTTATAGGTTGGGTGATAACTCCACTCCATGGGTGATTTTGTTACAATCCACTCTCCACATACTGTAAATGTATGCATGGACATCACTGCCCACACGTAGATTATGACTAGTCCATGGCAACTGCACTGTAGCACAGGTTGTTGCAAGATAATAAAAAAAAATTGCCCCCATACTTACTTGAGCTCAATGAATTTGAAAACAGAGGCAGGAAATTAGAAGTGTTATTGGAGTTTCAAAAGATGGAGGATAGGATTTTCTTCATTCCACTCTTCAAGTTAAGCTCATCTTTATTAGCTCAGTTTGAAGAGTGATAGAATGCGTGATAGATATAGAATAAACGGTGAGTCAGTTTCATTCTTAATCCTATGAGTAGAATAAATGTTTTACTTGAAAACACTATACATTTATTTTGTTTATCCCATAAAACATTTACAGGGCAGTCACAGTGAAATCGTGCTGTTACTCGCTACAAAACAATGCGAGAAGTGAGGACCACATTGGTTCAATTCGATCGACAAGGAAAACTTCCAAAAATAAACAAGGCGCATAGATACATTTCTGTCAAAAAATAATTCCCCTACAAACTTGAGCTAAACTTGCAAATATACTTTATTAAATGAACAATGTTTATCTTTCTTATTTTCATTGTTTATTGTTGTTTTTTTCATCGTCGATTCAACTTGAGTTTTATAAACAAAGCAGATGACACGTGCATTTGTTTATTTACACTTTCCTAATTTGGAAAATGAAACATCACTCATCATGTCCCCGCCTTTAACAATCGAACTTGTATGCTTTTTAATGCTTGGTTTGGATTGATTTACTTTGAGTTTTCTTTGTTAATTGTTGTTTGTTTTATTGTTAGACATAGTTGAAATGTGTTATATATTCTAAAACTAAACATTTCAGCGACGGGCGATGTTTGATAAAAATGTCGGTTCATTATGTCTCCCACAAACGTAAAACAGGTCATGACAACACAAATGTGGTAGAGGTCAGAGGTCAACAAGTCTGTCTCTACTATAGGAATAAATTCTTTCAGTGTTAAACCTACGGGGAAAATTTATCACCCTACTAGGAGAATAAAGCAAAAATTTTATCCAAGACTCCTTTTTTGTTTTGAATAAACATCCATTTATGGGATAGAATACAGTGTGTAAGGATGCAGAAGTCAAGGTAACAAACAAGTCTCCCAATACTTTCAAGCAGCATGGACAAAATCAGTCAAGTGTAGAACTCTCTTCACAAAGATTTCACAGCAACACTTAATTAACCCTTCCACGTAGTTGTGACTCAGATAACCTGTATTAACACTTAAAATCAACCACAATGCTTCTGGTTTTGTATTGAATTACCAGTGTGCTTTGGGTTAAAATACTGCATTTGTACAGACTATAATACTGTCATCTATTTGTACACATGCCAACCAAATAAGCCCCCCACAGTCATCCCCACATCTGCTGGAAATTACGTTAACACCAAATTCTGCACTGATTTAAAGAAGAATTAATGTTGAGCTTTTGTGAAGCATTATGTAAAATAATTGGTTTTGCATTGGTAATCTGCATACAAATAAAGAACATTTCATCTGATTGAAAATTGGAGTGAATGCAAGATTATGCCAAATGCAGCCTTGTAAAGCCTCTGACACACAGTAAATAGCTTCATTGCAGCTCGGTCAATAATTGCACATGTCAGGTGGTATCGATTCATCAGGACTGCACATTGACAAAGAGCAAACTCTTCCACTTCCGAACTTGATCATTCTTGGTTTTTTTTTTAAACCTTCACATTTGAAACTAGAAGTCCTGTCGAAATTAGTGCAGAAAATGCTCGTTGGTTAATGTGCACCTTACTGCATAAGAATGAAGTAGTCTGAAATACACAAGAGTGTTTATGCTGTGCAGTGCAATGCAAAATATAATGTGCTATTAGCGAGGGCCATAGTAAAATCACAAACTGAACAGATCAAACAGAAAAAAAATATTGAGACCGCAGTATGTGGAGGGAGGATTACTAGTAAGTCGCTGTGGGATAGATTTGCAATTTACAATTTCTGAGGACAGAACACAAGAAGCATTTGCAAACTTTTATCACAGGTTCATGTGGTGAAAGTTTGCAAGTGTTTCTTGTGCTGTAGTGAACAATTATAACTAATTTTTGGGTGGAGAATATATGGCGCTGTGATTGAGTAATCATCCACTCTCTTCATTCTGTATATGTAGTTGAATTTTAATATCTATTTACAACATTACATATACATGTATCCCAGTAGAGGTTAGGAATGATGATAATGATCTCTATTTACTAGTATAGAATTGTTGGACACACTGTTTTTCTACAGGAATTGAGTAATGCTACAGTTAAAACTAGAAGTCCTGTCATGAAATGGCACAAATAGCACGTCGAGCTGCGCGTTAATCTATGCGTTATGACCATAGTAAGGCTATCAAATTCTGTACATATGGCCTGTGCACAAGCAATGGTTCTGCCAATGGACCTCCGGGAAACCCAGAGGTCCATTGGCAGAAACATTGCCTGTGTTTGATGTGAGTAACCAGGAGAACCTGCCGTTCTTTGGATGCCATTCGATATGGCAATTTGCGCGCAATTCCTATGCGCAATTAAGCCTAGATAAGCACACAGCTCATGACAGGACTTCTAGTGATCCCCGCATTTTAAAAAATACGGGGATATTGTCGTGATCTCCGTCCGTACCTCCGTACGTTCAGTTTTGTAATTCGAAACGCTGTAACTTTCTACAGTTGCTCCTAGAGTATGTAATTCGAAATGCTAAAAGCATGCTCAGATGTTGCAGTAGGGTCTGTAGATGTGCATGAAGGTTTCGGATTTTTGGGGTGCCCCATGGCTGTGCTACTGTTGCCACTTTCGTGTTTTCTTAGACCGTTTCAGGCAAAAGGCTCCTAGGGTATGTAATTCAAAACACTAAAACCATGCTTAAATGTTGCAATAGGGTCTGTAGATGCGCACAAAGGTTTCAGATTTTTCAGCTGCTACGAGGCCATGCCACCGTTGCCACTTTCGTGTTTTCTTCGACCGTTTCTGGCAAAAGGCTTCTAGGGTATGTAATTTGAAATGCTAAAACCATATTCAAATGTTGCAGAAGGGTCTGTAGATGTGCACGAAGGTTTCAGACTTTTCAGGTACCACGTGGCTGTGCCACTGTTGCCTCTTACATGTTTTCTTATACCGTTTCCGGTGAAAGGCTCCTACATTATGTTTTTCGAAATGGTAAAACCGTGCTCAAATGTTGCAGTAGGGTCTGTAGATGCGCACAAAGATTTCGGATTTTTCAGGTGCCATGTGGCTGTGCCACCATTGCCACTTTCATGTTTTCTTAGACCGTTTCCGGCGAAAGGCGCCTAGGGTATGTAATACAAAATACTAAAACCATGCTCAAATGTTGCAGTAGGGTCTGCAGATGTGCCCAAAGGTTTCAGATTTTTCAGGTGCCACGTGGCTGTGCCACCATTGCCACTTTCATGTTTTCTTAGACCGTTTCCGGTGAAAGGCTCCTACAGTATGTATTTCGAAATGGTAAAACCATGCTTAAATGTTGCAGTAGGGTCTGTAGATGCACGCAAAGATTTCGTTTTTTTCAGGTGCCCTGTGGCTGTGCCACCATTGCCACTTTCATGTTTTCTTAGACCGTTTCTGGCGAAAGGCTCCTAGGATATGTAATACGAAACACTAAAACCATGCTCAAATGTTGCAGTGGGGTCTGTAGATGCGCCCAAAGGTTTCAGATTTTTCAGGTGCCACGTGTCTGTGCCATCGTTGCCACTTTCATGTTTTCTTAGACCATTTCCGGTGAAAGGCTCCTAGGGTATGTAATTCAAAATGCTAAAAGCATGCCCAAATGTTGCAGTGGGGTCTGTAGATGCGCCCAAAGGTTTCAGATTTTTCAGGTGCCACTTGGCTGTGCCACCATTGCCACTTTCGTGTTTTCTTAGACCGTTTCCGTCAAAAGGCTCCTAGGGTATGTAATTCGAAACGCTAAAACCATGCTCAAATGTTGCAGTAGGGTCTGTAGATGGGCAGGGAGGCTTCAGATTTTTTAGGTGCCATGTGGTGGTGCCACTGTTGCCACTTTTGTATTTTCTTAGACCGTTTCCGGCAAAAGGCTCCTAGAGTGTGTAATTTGAAATGCTAAAACCATGCTCAGATGTTGCAGTAGGGTCTGTAGATGCACACAAAGGTTTCGGATTTTCAGGTGCCATGTGGCTGTGCCACCGTTGTCACTTTCGTGTTTTCTTAGACCGTTTCCGGCGAAAGGCTCCTAGGGTATGTAATTCACAATGCTAAAACCAAGCTCAAATATTGCAGTAGGGTCTGTAGATGCGCACAGAGGTTTAAGATTTTTTAGGTGCCACGTGGGTGTTCCACCGTTGCTACTTTCATGTACTATTAAACCGTTTCATGCGAAAGGCTCCTAGATAGAGTATGTAATTCAAAATGCTAAAAGCATGCTCAGATGTTGCAGTAGGGTCTGTAGATATGCACAAAGGTTTCAGATTTTTCAGGTGCCTCGTGGCTGTGCCAGCATTGCCACTTTTGTGTTCTATTAGACCATTTCTGGCAAAAGGCTCCTAGGGTATGTAATTCAAAATGCTAAAACCATGCTCAAATGTTGCAGTAGGGTCTGTAGATATGCACGAAGGTTTCGGATTTTTTGGGTACCATGTGGCTGTGCCACCGTTGCCACTTTTGTGTTTTCTTAGACCGTTTCCGGCGAAAGGCTTCTAGGGTATGGATTTCGAAATACTAAAAGCATGCTCAAATGTTGCAGTAGGGTCTGTAGATGTGCAAAAAGGTTTCAAATTTTTCAGGTGCCATGTGGCGGTTCCACCGTTGCCACTTTCATGTTTTCTTAGACCGTTTCCGGTGAAAAGCTCCTAGAGTATGTAATTTGAAATGCTAAAACTATGCTCAGATGTTGCAGTAGGGTCTGTAGATGTGCACGAATGTTTCGGATTTTTCGTGTGCCACATGGCTGTGCCACCGTTGCCGCTTTCATGTTTTCTTAGACCGTTTCCGGCGAAAGGCTCCCAGGGTACATGTATGTAATTCAAAATGCTAAAACCATGCTCAAATGTTGCAGTGGAGTCTGTAGATGAGCACGAAGCTGTGTCACCTGTGCCACTCAATATGATTTTTGTGTGTCATATAATACATTTCATCTTTGTATCAAGCATTCATACAAAGTCAAGGATGCAAATGTGGGGATACACCATAGTGTGCTTTGCACACAAGTGACACCATCTAGTTTAAATTGTAATGAGGCAGTTTGAGTTTGATCAGGATAGAAAGTGCACTTACTCAGTATGCTATTACTTCAAAATAGTGCACAATACAGTGACAGGACTTCTAGTTTCAACTGTACCTAATGTATGGCCAAAACTAGTCAGCAATTTACAGAAACTGCCATTCAAATTTTATTTATTTATTTATTTATTTGACTTTTGTGAAACCTGCATACCTAGACAATCTTGTTTGGAATCCCACACTCACCTGCCAAATAATAACAGAGACATAGGAAACATTTCAACTTTACGGGGGTGAGGGGCACAGTAACAGAGGGGCATACACATGCTTATACATGTATATAATATTGGTGGCTCATGTATTTCACTTCAGTGACAGGGCAGGAATAGAAGACACAAAGTTATGTTTGTTGATCCATATATTATTTATTTATATTTATTTATTTATTGGTGTTTATGGTCACATATTTCTGCACAATGGCTAACCATGACCGTGACAGTTTTACGGGTGGAGGAAGCCGGAGTACCCAGAGAGAACCACCGAGCAACGGCGAGCAGCTGTCAGCTCCTCAACATACCAACTCCACACAAGGAGGGTTAGCATTGGTTGAAGACAGGTGCACCATTGATGTGCAGTACGCCTTAGTACACAGCGTCACTGTGCCCCCATGTGGGCAATGGGGGTGAAGTGTCTTGCCCAAGGACATTGTTGATCCATCTGAAATGTCTCAACCAGTGAGGAAATTTGTGAAATTCGAAGCCAAAAATATGCATTTTACTCACCCCCTCCACCTCTCCTGGGCCATAGAAGGGCCAGGTCAAAACAAGGACATATTTTGTCTCATCTTAAGAGTCAAGGGCCTTCTGTGCAAAACAAGGACATATTTAGTCTCATCACAAGAATAAATAGTCTACAGTACACCCTCTTCATGCTAATTTCTGCAAAGGTAAACATGGCCTAATTTCTTTCTTTCTCCCTCAGTTCTTTCTGATAATGTTCCCTCCAAGGCCCCAACCCCACGTTCCTACAACCCTGTATAATCGCGGCACTTTTCTTAACTTTTGAAAAAAGAGTCTGTCACTATTATTTGGTGATAAAATATAAATGAGTGAAAATGCTATCATTTGTCCCCACAAAGTAGATCCTCTGTTTCTCAGGCCATTTTTTTGTAAAATTGCATGTGGGTGTGCGGGTTTTTATTTTATTTTTTATTTTTGTAATTATTTCTTTGCCATCAGAAGTTCATGTTCTTGGTTTGTTTTAGGTTTTAGGCCCCATAATCTACAGAATAGCATGGATGGTGGTGTATTTCGTCTCTTGAGTGCAAGAAGGCTTTGCAATGCTAAAGCATTGCAAAGCCCTGTTGCACTCCAGGGACCAATTTATCAATTTTATTAACTTGGATAAAATATCAGACATAAACTATTTAATTTTTATTTTTTTACGTTTTCATTGATTATAAAAAGAAAGCATGCATCAGCCAAAAGGACAATGCAGAATGGCCTGAGAAACAAATTTTTAACTTTTTCAGGCCATATTAAGTTTAGTGAAAAATGCTGCCCAACATTATTATTCAGCCATCACTATTATTCAACAGGTTAGAGCATACACATCCAAATCCCAATTCCTTGGTTCTTCACTCACCTTTTTTTGATTCACTCAAGGGTACTAGTAGGTTTAGTAGATGTGAAAAGTCATTTTTCAAAAATTAATGCCTCGGTGTTGTGTACTTAAGCAAACAGTACCAAAGCTGTAAGCTGAGATTGGTACAAATCACTCAGTTTCTGTTAATTGGTTTACTTCCGTCAGTTTCTCAGCTTTTTATCCGATTATTCTATTCCAGAGTGCATTTTGCATTAATTCAATTGAAATGGATTTAATTCAGTTACGCGATTGCCCCATGTATTGCTTATAGGTACATTGGAGGAACTAGTTGGCAGGTTATTGTTGATCAATACTCTTCTGTGTTTCTATCAGCCCACACTACTTTTACTGTTAATGTCAGATTAAGCGATGAATATAACAGTGATAAAGATGGTGAGAGGAAATAAAAATTATTTACAAATGATACACATTGGTTAAATGGTACACTGCATGCTAAGTTAATTTTGATCTTTAGAAATTGATCACACATCTTTGTCTTGTCACAATTTATTGGAGAGTGTCTATGTGCACTCTCCAATAAAATTGTAACAAGACAAAAAATACAGGCAAAATAATTTTGCTTCTAAGGGATCCAAAGAATAGGAAGGCCTTTATAATTGTGGTCCCCGTGACTCAGTGGTTAAGGCATTGGACTTCAAACTGAAAGGTCCATGGTTTGATTCCTGCCAGGGGTAACAGCTTTGTGTCATTGGGCAAGGCACTTAATTCTGATTGTCCATGTGGGGTCACAGTGGCACTGGGTACTACATGTAAGGCATACTGCATGTCAATGGTCTACTTGTCTTTAACCAATGCTAACCCTACTTGTGTGGAGTTACATGCAGTATGTTGGGGAGTCAGTTGCTCGGTGGTTCTCTCCAGGTACTCTTTCTTCTTCCACCCGTAAAAGTTTCCGACACAAGGTGCCCCTAGCTGTCATTGAAACCTCAATAATTTTTTTAGCTGTGACTAGCAGCTCTATAAGTGGCAATGTCGGTCTGTCTGTCGGTCTGTCTGGGTCTGTCTGTCAGTCTGTCGGTCGGTCTGTCTGTGACCAACGAGTTTGTCTGTGACCAACGAGTTTCAAAACTCAATAACTTTTGAAATACTTGATGGAATGACTTTGTATTTGGCATGTAAGTGTATCTTATTGATGTGTAGCCACTGTTCAATGCATGTGTTGTTCCAAATATTTTTCTTGGAGTTATGGCCCTTGATGAGCATAGAATTTTGTGAGATTGCACCACCCGTTGCAGCTACGGCGTCGATGTCGCAATTTTGTTTTTACAATTGTGATCCCAGCACTTATGAATGGAGCTAGGATATTCATTTCCTGCACTCTTCCAGTTAATTGTGTCAGTGTTGAAAGTGTATCATTATACATTTGTATCTTGGAGACTCCAATTGTGATAGATATCCTATCATGAGGGAAACATATTATTGCAATCTTACAGTTGAAACTAGAAGTCCTGTGACTGTATTGTGCACTATTTTGAAGTAATAGTGTGCTGACTAAGGGCACTTTTATCCCTGTCAAACTGCACCATTATCTAAATTTCTGTAAAAAAAACAATGTTCCCAACTCTATACAATTCTATACTAGTAAATGGACATCATTAACATCATTCCAAACGTCTACTGAGATGCATGTACATGTAATGACGACAATAGATATTAACCCTTTACCCAATAAATCGGCCACATCCTGCCGCATAATAAGCAAATTCAACAGCTGAAAAAATATTATTTTTTCCAAAAATTTCAACAAAACCATATCATGTGACCTCTCTTTGGAACGAGCTCCTCAAGCTCGTTCCAATGAGGGATCACATGATATGGTTTTGTGAAATTAGCTATAGGGTAATCTAAAGGCCTGTATTTTGTGCCCTAGCTTCTGTTTTTGACATTGTGTGATCACCACCTTATTTTAATAGCTTTCTAAAAAAAACCAAAGTTTTGTTTGTGGATCACCATATAAAAATCCTGTAAAAAGCTGACAAGGCCCCACATTTCAGATTTAGATGCAAAGTGGGCTGCTCTTTATAAAAGTGGATTATTAGTGGCCCAGTATTTATTGAAATCTACATTTGATTTGAGAGTCCTCTTAAAAGGTCAGTCAGATTATTCCATGTGGATGTTTTTTAGGCTGTCCAGCCACAGTCTCATTACAAAGCAAGGCCTGTATAAATAAAAGATAAATTTGTGCCATAAGATGACAACTGGTCTAGAATAGGGCAAAATTCACAACTGGTTCAACCATTTTGTTGATTCAACTGGCAGAAATGTCAAGTTTCATGATTTGGGCAGGAAGCTCCCAATTTTTATGCCATCTCCTGTTCTCGCAAATTCTCATGATTTTGAGACCCTGCATGTTTTGCAAATTTGAGACCCGAGTTAACAGTTCAGATGTGACTCTGCCAAGATACATGCAGGAAACTACTAACACATCTAAAAGCATATTGTTATTTGACAGCTCATTGTTGTAATTTCCTTGTATGAATTCCAGGAATTGAAGCAGAGCTTGTTTACTGTGGTTTACTTGTAAAATAGGAAACGGTGTGGAAGTTCTCTAAAGTGGGTATAAACGATTGGCTCGATCGACTTGACTTTATTTCCATGTTGTGATCGCAATTAACCATTGTGCAGAAATTTGTGACCTTCACTTTTTGCATGCTACTGGTGCATATTCCTACCCAGTAAAGAAATCTCTTGCCACCAAAATGAGCAAAATCTGAGCGCGGTGGGTCAGTAGTAGATTGTTGGACTTTTATGCTAGATGACCCAAATTCGATCCCCGTCCGGGACGGCCCGCTTTGTGTCCTTGAGCAAGGCACTTTACCTGGTTGCCTACATGGCGGCATGATGCCGCCATGTACTAAGGCGTACTGCAAGTCAATGGTGCACATGTCTTCAACTGCTGTAACCCTGATTGAGTGGAGCCTGAACAGAGTTAGAATGTTAAAGAGCTGACAGTTGCTCGTTGATGACAGGTGGTTCTCTCCGGGTACTCTGGCTTCCTCCACCCATAAAACTGTCACGGCCACAATTAGCCATTGTGCATAAGTATGTGACCTTAGGCACCAATGAATAAATAAATAAATAAATAAATGAATAAGCAAAATCTGAGCACATTTTGCCAAATTTTCCCCCACATGTTGTATAACCTTTTTTACCAGTGCTTTCTTAAGTCAAATTTTCATGTATTTTCTATCATATCTGGTCATGGCTAGAGCTGGGAGGTTAACCACAACAACGGGTCGGGATTGGTAGTGTGTGAGACTACTGAAAATCGCAACAGCACTCCAATAAACACAACTGTTAATTCGGTTTTAAAATTCTTGTGCATTCTGACAGAAATAAAATCAATATCAAATTACCAAAATGACCATATGATTCACTTGGACATTTTTCTTTTCCTCAGCATTTTCCTCGACACTGCTGATTGCTGTGGGTGAATTACCAGGGCTGAAGCATCCATGACTTAAAGATTTGATAAAAAATATTTAAAAATAATCAGTGGGTTAAGAGTTACACACCAATAAATAAAGAAATTTTTTGTGATTATGGATATTAATTTGTTGAGTATCACAGCTTAAACTTGTAAAATATTTGTCATCAATCTGACCTTAAAACCTTATAACTGTGATTGGCCTTTTACCTGATGCGTGTTGGTAATTATATTATTGTTGGTAATTGTAGAGGGAGACAGACATAATGCATGGGTATTTTTCCATTATGTATCAATAATAAATCATTTTAGTTTGATTTGTGGAAATCCAAGTCAGTACCAATTTACTGAGAGTGGGATAAACTCTATTGATTTCTTTGACTTTTATCCTACTGTATTGATAGAGGCCTTAATGTACAGTTGGTGACAAGATATTGGTTCAGTTCTAGATGTATGTTAATTGAATAGCCATTTTGCCAGTAAAGATTATTCATTTAACAGGAGTATTCAATTAGAGCTGGGAGGTTTTAATTTTTATACACCCGTTTTATAAAAACGGTCGTATTATGTTATAGTGTTGGTGTCTGTCCGTCCATCTGTCTGTCTGTCTGTCCAGAATTGTTTTGAGAAAATTTTTGGTATACATCTTTGTTATGGATACTTACAGATCAAGTTTGAATTTTGTTCCGCTCAGTTGATTTTTGGTGGAGTTACTGCCCTTGAACCTAGAATTTTTAAAGTTTTCCGGATTTTTTTTTCATTTTCCAGACTTTTTCTCTGGTTGGACATATTGAGAAAATATTTGGTTTATAGCTTTATTGTGGATACTTACAGATCAAGTTTGAATTTCTTTCTGCTTGGTTGATTATGGGTGGAGTTACTGCCCTTGAACTTAGAATTTTTACCATTTTGCAGACTTTTTTATATGCCCACATAATGTTTTATCATTTCTGGAAATACAGGCTTATTATGTGCTTATTATGCACCATCCAACGGTGTACTCTAGTTCAGATTTGCTTCGGTTTCAGGAAAAAGCATCGGTTTTGGTTCAGTTCTACGTTTTAAGAACATGAAGATATAGTATTCAACACGTCAGGCTCCTTATCTGATAAAGTGCTAGGAGCCACTATCAGGGCATAAAGAAATGTTCATATCAAATTGTATTGTTACAGTTTATTGTATTAACCTGTAATAAATTGACACTTTTAGTGATTGTGGTAATGGGCTGGTTTGGTATCATTGTATTTATCTTGACAGAGAAAGCACAACTAACTTGTTTATGTTTATTTGAAAACAATAATGTACCGTACGCCGGTCTTGTATCAAACACCTGAATGCACTCTGTTTTGAAGGCAAGCTTCTATTATGACGTCACCATGTGCAAACAGCCAATCACTTTGAAGTACAAGTGTAAAAGTACAGGGAACCCCTTGGCATTTCTTCCCCTCCCCCCCCCCCCCCCCCCCCCCCCAAAAAAAAAAAAAAAAAAATCATGGTTTTAATTAGAAGGAATGCAATTGGTCGAATGTTCAATGTGACACTATATGCTTTGTGTAATGCAATACACCTGGTTGTAGCTGTTCACCTCAACTGTCGTTTTCGTAATAATAATGACTGTCAAGACTCTAAAATCGATCTGAGCCTTGGTAAACCGTTACTCAGATCGGTTTTAGTGAACTCCGTACATAAATTTCATTTGAAATTGCAACTCTTGAGAGTTCCTCTACTTCTTTCAACTAAAACAGAATTTTTTAAAATTCTGCATGCAAATTTCCCGGGTGAAATTTACTCTAACATTATGGTAACTGTTTTGGTACTGCAAACATATATGCAAGTAACACAAGTAAAAAATTTAATACCAGCCAGAATGCCATTACCTTTACATTAATGATAAAAATGTGGGGCCCTTTTTGAACAGTATGGTAATTAGTTTTATCAAAGTAGAGGATTGCTTGGAAATCAAAAGCATACTGCAGTTGTTCTAAAGGTAAACACTTAACTCGTAGAGTGCTGGAAGTCCATGTTTGGGCTTTGTTCTAACTGCAAGCACCACAACTCAAAGGCTTCACATTCAGTGGACGTATGCTTCATATTATCTTTGAAGTAAAATTACTTAACCAGTATGGATTTACATTGTTAAAATTTGTGAGAGAGTGCCTACAGACACTCTCCCCCATACATTGTAACAAGTCAAAGACTTGTGAACAAATGTTAATGTCTAAAAATAATTTAGTGCTCTAGAAGTCAAGCAAAAAGGTATTGGACTAAAGTTCTGTGATCATGAGGATTGTAATGATCTCTCAGCACAGTGGGGAGCATTGGCGAAACGAGACCGGTTTGTGTTAGATCACCAAAGTTAAGCAACATCAAGCCTGGTTAATCCTTGGATGGGTGACCATTCGGCGATTAATTGATTCGGGTGCTTCCTGTAGTAGTGGCTGGTGTGCGATCAGCGAAGTTTGAATGTGTGATTCTGTGACGTTGCATCACATGCCAGCTGTGAATGTTGGGAATGTTCACCAGTACTATGCAGTCCCCACCATACCTCGGTGTAAAATAGGGACCTGTTGAGGTGCTCGCCTTGTGTGCCCGTCTGTGGAGCACCGGCAGTATGCTCCGTTGAGTCGAGCTGAGAATGTCATAGAATGAACAAAGGGTGTGAACACCTGGGATATGGGGTAATAATGTAAGGCAGAGAGCACTGCAGTGGATTCTAGACGTTAACATTGCATTATATCATAAAATTCATTTTTTCAGTATTTTAAAAAAATCCAGTCATGGCTGCTATTAAATAGCAGCTATGACTGCATTTTACTCAACAAATTCAAACAAATGAAGCAGAGCTTATTCTTATTGGGATTTAAGTACGCTTTTGACAGCTACGGACACATTGTGTCAGACAGATTTATGGGAAGAGGAATCTGTTTTACCTGGATAGAACCACATAGCAGCTGGGAGCAATTATCAGGTTTCCTAAAGTACTAACTCTGTTCAAGCAGGGTCAGCATTCAGGTTGAAGGCAAGTGAACCATCAATGTGCAGTATGCCTCAGTACAGAGCGCCACCTTGCCCCTGTGTGGGCATCAGGATTAAGTGCCTTGCCCAAGACTCAATGCAGTTCCCCCTGGCTGTGATCAATCAGTAGGCCTTTCAGTTTGAAATCCAATGCAGTAACCACTGAACCACCTCACTCCAAGAGATAATTCATCACACAATTTTTCTATTGTACAGGGATATATTTTTGTTAATCAGATGCAGGTTTAATGCTATTCTGGTGACACACTTATTGTTGACCTGCCCCAGCATACATGGAGTTAAATGTATTGATTATTGTGCATGTTCCTCAGGTTGCAAAGAATTATGTGTATGTAGTTATATGGCATTGCTAATGTGGATTTTTGGCTGTTTATCTTCTTTGAATTCTTACAAATTCTGTATTCAGTCTGCTGTTGTTGTGTTTCAGCCTACAGGTATTCAGCTTTTCTTTAGTAAAATTGGTATCAAAGCTAATGAAACACACTGGATATTATTAATGAACCACAAATCCATGTAAACAACCAAAGATATTCACTTAAGTCCTGAGTTTGGGAATGATATAGTATACATGTTGGTTTTTATCATTCTGCCTTATGTAAATGGACAAATTTGTTGTGACACAAGTCAGGAGGTATAGAATTAGATTATTCTTCATGGGAAGTTGCACACTGTCACACGTCTGTATTTATTGTACTGTCCCAGGTATAAGCCCTTAACAGAAAATAAGCCCATCTATCAACTTTTCAGCTTTCAGTTTCAGAGTCCCCTACTTGTAAATGAGCCCTGTCCCTTTGTCTTAAAAACATAGATGGCAGCCATGCTTGAACATGTAAGTTGTTACAATGAAAAAGAACCCCACACCCAAAGCACTTGATATCAAAATTTGTTATTATGCCCTCGACTTGAAAAGTTGAAGGGGGTATCTAGTGGAGACCTCCATCTGTCTGTCCGTCCATCTATCCCAACATTTTCCCTTTTATCTCAGCCACTGCTACTCCGATTTGAATGATATTTGGTGTTTTGATAGAGCAATATGGGGGAACAACACCTGTGTACCGTGAGATTCTTCCAGAGTTATGACCCTTTTTCACTTTTAAAATTGTTGGCGGGACAGGGGCATTGGCACATGCGTTGCGTTGACCCTCTTGTTTTAATTATTTCTTTTCAAATGTTTTAAAAAATTTCAACAATACCATATCAGCCCTGCACTGCAATGAGCTTGACAAGCTTGTTCCAATAAGGGGTCACATCATATGATTTTGATGAAATTATTTCACATTTATTTTTACAACTGTTCAATTTCTAAATTATGCAGACCCATGCAACCAACTCGTTGGGTAAAGGGTTAATGTATTTTTGATGTGGGATTGACCGAGTCACCTAACTTTGGGTTCACTTTGCGTAAAAATTTTTCTGCAGACTTGACCTCTCCAAAATAAACCCACGTGCGTATAAAACTTTTGCTCTCTTTTACCTCACACACACCCTGGACTTATTCACAGGTCAGTATGGTAATTACTTTTGTAGACAAAATCTGCAAGAGTGTCCTCTAAAATTGTCTACGTGATTCTAAACAAATGGCTAAACTTCATTTGATACTTGTATTGTGGCTGGCCTGTTGTTTTGAGGCAAGTGACCACCCCAGCCCTCAGTAGCCCACTTTTTGAAAACAAGATGCAAAAGACTTTGCAACTCAGATGCTGTTTTCATTTGTTTTTAGCTCACCAATGAAGTTGTGTGAGCTTGTGTCATGACCTGATGCACGTCAGCATCAACACTTGTGTTAAAGTTACTAAACAAGTCCACTTTGACTTTCCACCCTGTTACTATGCACCTCATACTGTTTCTGTGGCCTTACAATTACCCACAGGCCCTTACCCAGTGATATTTTATCGGTTTTTAGTGTTTTTTTCAATGTTAGACTTTTTTGTCAGTGTGGACATAGAAAATTTCTGACCTATTTTGCTATACATGAGTGGAGGCTACCACCGGTATACTGTGTCTTTTATATTTCATATATGTGTTAAATGCATCAATATAAGATGACATTAACCTCTGGCCGGACATTTTTCGGGGATTTTTGACTTTTTTAATGCAATGTTAGACTTTTTTGTCAGTGTGGAATAAGAAAATTTCTGACCTGTTTTTGCAATGCATCAATATAAGATGACATTAACCCTTAGCTGGACATTTTTCAGAAATTTTGGACTTTTTTAATGCAATGTTAGACTTTTTTGTCAGTGTGAACTCACAAAATTTCTGACTTTTTTTGCAGTGTTAAACTTTTTGTCAATGTGGACTTAGAAAATTTCTGACCTATTTTGCTGTACTTGAGTGGAGGCTACCACCAGTATGCTATGGCTTTTATATTTCATATGTGTGTTAAATGCATCAATATAAGATGACATTAACCCTTGGCCAGACATTTTGGGGAATTTTGGACTTTTTTAATGCAATGTTAGACTTTTTTGTCAGTGTGGCTGGAATGAGAAAATTTCTGACCTGTTTTTGCAATGTTAGACTTTTTTGTCAGTGCATGTGGACTTGAAAATTTTCTGACCTGTTTAGCTACATATGAGTGGAGGCTACCACCATTATGCTGTGGCTTTTATATTTCATATATGTGTTAAATACATCAATATAAGATGACATTAACCTTTGGCTGGACATTATTCAGAGATTTTTGACTTTTTTAATGCAATGTTAGACTTTTTTGTCAGTGTGGACTTCGAAATTTTCTGACCTGTTTTGCTACACATGAGTGGAGGCTACCACCATTATGCTGTGGCTTTTATATTTCATATATGTGTTAAATGCATCAATATAAGATGACATTAACCCTTATGGACATTTTTCAGAGATTTTGGACTTTTTTAATGCAATGTTAGACTTTTTTGGCACTGTGAACTGCGAATATTTCTGACCTAGCTGTTTTTGCAATATAATAGACTTTTTTGTCATTGTGAATTTCTGACCTATTTTGCTGTACATGAGTGGAGGCTACCACCAGTATGCTGTGACTTTTATATTTGGTATATGTGTTAAATGCATCAATATAAGATGACATTAACCCTTGGCCGGACATTTTTTGGAGATTTTGGACTTTTTTAATGCAATGTTAGACTTTTTTGGCACTGGAAAATTTCTGACCTGTTTTGCTATACATGTGCATGATTGACCGGTCATTTTTTGCAGATTTGTAATAAGCCTAGGTTTATTGCATGCCATGCATTGGTGAGCTAATGGGGATGGACACACCCCTCTTGTTTCTTGGGTATAATCATCTTGGCTTCCTCATGCACATGGGAACACATGGAAGTGGAGCAGTGCTTGTTTATTGCAGTAAACAAGTTTTGTTGCACTGGTAAAATAGAACCTGATAACCAATGCCTGGGATGGAACTCCTTTAAATTGGGTGGCATAGGCCTAAATTTTTGGCTAAACATGACCTCATACTTAACCCTTTGAACCCTGGTGGCATCTTCCATTTCAGTTCAAGGGCTGCAATTGGAAGGGTCCATATTTATTATTTGGGGGCAGACCAATCAAAATTTTCATCAGCCTTTGGTCTGCAAGTTGAAAATATTGATTGGTCTGCCCCACACATGTACTTAACACCTATTCTTTTTCATGAAGTTATGACGTATCATGTTCCTGGGCCGGAAAAATGGTCTCTCTGTATCAAAGGGTTAAATTGCTGTCCTGATATAGTCAAAGATGCTGAAAGTGACCTTAAACACCAATAAATAAATAAATTGTCTTTACTACCATAATCTTGGCCTGCATGGAGCATTCTCTTGATGCCTTTTTGTATAAAGTGAGATAAGTTTCTATATTTGACACAAGATTAGTTGTTCTGTTGAACGTGCCCACCTCATGGCAAATGTTCTCTTGTCATTAATCAACTGGAATGTAGAATGGAGTCAGTATATACACAGAACATTACGATGCATGAATGCATTTTTCAATATGGCAAGAGAACCAGTGCAGAAGGATAGAACAGGAGGCACAAAGTTCCATATTGACAAATGCATTCACATATTGTTGTCTTCTGTGTTTATTGCATGTCTCTATGTCTATGACTTTGAATCCATTAATTTAAAAATTCTAACATCACACAGTTCTTTGTGACATGTGCTTGATATAAAAACAGAAACAGAACTTTGGTGTGATTGGCAAACGTGTGACAGATCGACACGTAAACAGAAAAATATAAATGAAAATTGTGTCAAAATAGGTTAATCGTTCGTATTTTTTAAGAAATTAGCTGCCGTTATCTGGGAGATATTTGCTTCAAAGTCAGAACTTGGGTGGTTTTAAATAAAAAACATTTTCCAATTGACATTTGATTTTTAGCTTAACTTGACAAAGACAAGATAAGCTATTGCCATCATGCGTACAGAAGTCTGTGAGTATGTTTGTGAGTCTGTTCATATTTTTCTTTAGCACAGGCTATACCCTGTAGTTCTTGTCCGATCATCACGAAATTTCATATGCAGGTTTGAGGTCATGTCTAGATGAGAATGTCCCCTTTTGGTCCAGATCGATCAACCATGGTGGCTGCCTGAGCCCAAAACTTGAAAACCTTTAGCACAGTCTACAGGTTGTATTTAGGAAGGAATTTCATTGTAACTTGGTAGGATGCCTCTGTATAATATCTAGATGAGAACGTCCTCTTTTGGTCATGATCTGTCACCGTGACATCTACCGAAGCCCGAAACCCAAAAACTTTTAGCACAGTCTACAGGTCATATTTAATATGGAGAGAAGTCATTGTAACTTGGTAGGATGACTCAGAATGATGTCTAGATGAGAACTTCCTCATTTGGTCGCGATCTGTCAACCGTGATGACTGCCGGAGCCCAAAACCTGAAAACCTTTAGCACAGTCTACAGCTGTATTTATGGAGGGATTTCATTGTAACTTGGTAGGTTGACTCCATATAATGCCTAGATGAGAACGTCCCCTTTTGGTCATGATTGGTCAACTGTGATGGCTACAGGGGCCCAAAAACCTTTAGCACAGTGTACAGGTCATATTTATGAAGTGATTTCATTGTAATATGGTAGGATGACTCCAGATAATGTCTAGATGAAAACGTCCCCTTTTGCTTGCGATCATTCAGCTGTGATGGCTACCCGAGCCCAAACCCAAAAACCTTTAGCACAGTCTATAGGTCATATTTATGGAGGGATTTCATTTCAACTTGGTAGGCTGACCCCAGTTAATTCCTAGATGAGAACATCCCCTTTTGGTCATGATTGGTCAACTGTGATGGCTACAGGAGCCCAAAGACCAAAAAATTTTAGCACAGTCTACAGGTCGAATTTATGAAGGAATTTCATTGTAACTTGGTAGGATGACTCAGTATAATGTCTGGATGAGGACGTCTCCTTTTGGTGGTGATCGGTCAACCGTGATGGCTACATAGGCCCAAGCCCGAAAACCTTCAGCACAGTCTACAGGCTGTATTTATGAAGGGATTTCATTGTAACTTGATAGGATGACTCAATTTGGAATAATTTCACTGTAACTTGGTAACGTTCATTGACATGCATTAACTGTGAGGGTCACATATATTAACTGTGAGAGCCACATTAACCCACTCCTCAATTCTTTAGTACAGTCCACACCTCTTATTGAAAATATAGCATACAGGGAACAGAAATGAACATATTCCCAATTATCACAATTCTTGTCTTATTTCATAATCCTTTCATAAACATTGAACATTATCCTCTTCAGCAAACACAACACCCAGTCAAATTAAGCTACGGTCATTAACACTTTCATTTTGGCTGTCACCCCATCTTCCTAATTGATCTGGGTCAGAATGAGACATTTCAATTGGCTGATTATAAAAATGGATGGAGTTTAATCCTTTTGATGGGTTCATGATGTCAGATGGAAAAATAGTCTGTCAATGGAAATCTATATTGGACACATGTTCCATACAGATTGTAAATATGGAACTACAGGAAAAGTTACAGGCATTTAATAAACTAACATTCTTTCTTTGAGTGAAAATATGTCGTACTCAATTTGTCGAGATATCTGTCATAACTCCTGAAGGATTCATCTACCATAGTGCAACCATCTTGGATGAATTGTGATTACAAACATAAAAGCTTACAGCATACTCAGCATTATACTTAGATAATTAGATTTCAAAATACTTTATTTATGAAATCTCCATCTACTGATGTAAATGTTTCGCAGCCAGAAGAAAAAAAGATTTTATTTTTTTGATTTCACAATATTTTATTTATGAAATATCCATCTACTAATGCAAATGTGTCGCAATCAAATTGTGATCAGATCAAAACAAAGACAGCTTATGTAATCACAGATCGACGTGAATTTGTAGTCGTTTCATCATTTCATCCCTTGAGTGGAACTGGTGCCATCTGCAATGCTGAAGCATTGCAGGTGGCACCTTGTTGCACTCAGGGGATGAATTGCTTACCAAATGTTTTATTATTTATTCAAAAATCTTTGAATTTAAAATTCATTGCAAGCAGGGCTTAAAATTTGTCTGGCATCACACGAATCTATCATGATTCTCGCGAAATATTTTCACGCAAATCCATTTAAACCATGATATGAAATCCCCCGCGGGAACCCGGGAAGTAAAGCCAATGATTGAGGTGGAAATCCTCTAAAATGTGCAACATGGAGTATAAATGATTGACAACCCTTGACTTTATATCCATGTTGCGGTCATGATTAGCCATTGTGCATAAATATGTGATCTTAAACTCCCTTAAATAAATAAATAAATAAATAAATAAATAAATAAATAAATAATGATATGAAATTCTGCAAAAACTAGCTGAATGTTGCTGGTGAGATCACAAAATAAGTTGTCAAAATTTCCACCTATGATTTACCACATGCTTCACATTTTCTTGAGTTTGGGATCAAATCAAGTCATGGCTGCTACAGCAGCCATGACTTGATTTGATACCAAACTCAAGAAATGTGAATAGACAGTTTTTCATAATTATATATTTTATGATAACCCAGGTCAGAACTTCATCATGAATCAATGACATCATACATAAAGTGAATCCAAGCAGTAAATTGATGCGAATCCACTTGGATTCGCGTCAGTGTAGTTTGCCAGAATCATTATGAGAATCGATTCGCGGATTCGCATGTAATTTTAAGCCCTGGAAAGCTTTACATAAAACATTTTTGCTTGGTTTGCATACATTTTTTGAATAAAAGACACTTTGGTATGGACAAGCAATTGTCACAAGGAACATCAAAGCAGTGAAGAGGATCACGCAGTAACAGTTTAATCCTCTGCCTATAATTTATTGTCCTCGTCTGACTGCATAATTTACAGCTTGAGTAGTTGAAAAGAAAATACGTTTCCATAAACTTCAACGAAACCATATCATGTGTCTCCTCATTGGAATGAGCTTGTCAAGCTTGTTCAGATGAAGGGAGTGTATGTGTTGTGTGTGTGTGTGGGGGGGGGGGGGGGTCACATTATATGGCTTTTTGAAAATTCTTTTTTAAGTTTCTTCAAAAATATAATTAAAATAACAAATTTTTGATCTTGTGTGTAATGGGTAACAAATAAAAGTAGAATGGTGCTGTTAACTGTGGTAGATAAGTTTTATTTTACTTGGAAAGTAGCTAGGTGTTTTACCTTATCTTTTTCAGAGCAGAAAAATAATTGAGATCTAATGATTACATGAAACCTTTGTACTGCATGGGTGATTTTGTGTTCATTCACCCACTGGGGGAACATCTGTCTGCTTTCTGACTTGTATGTTCAGGTAATTACCCTCCTGCAGGGTTTATGACAGTCTGCTTATTTCCAGACTTACTTGAACCAGTTCAGTAATCACTATTTGATGAAACTTAACAGAGTTATTGCCATTTGTTCAATTTTGCTCCCAATTTTATTGTCTTTGCAATAACTTGAACATTAAATCACAGATTTCAATACAGTTTGATAGACTGCTTCATATTAATGTGGTCTTGGATAAGAGTGATAACCATGATGGGTTCCAAAAATGATAGAGCAGGGCTGAAAATTTTGTGATCTTGGTAAACCGATCCACTGTTCCCCTTGTTTCAGCTTGGATAAAGGATTGTTTGTTTGCCTAAATTTTTTTGGTCATTTGTTTTCTTAACCAAAATTATGAAGCATTTAGCATTGATCATATCATTATGAATTTTATTTTATTATTAATTATCATGTCACTGTCTAACAAAGCATACACTTCAGCTGAATTAAAGTGTTTGTTTCTTCAAAGAACACACTTGATGCAAAATGTACTTTCATGTACTCCTGACATATATAAATATGATTCAGAGATTTAGTATTGTTATTGTTCTCAAATGCTTTCAACAAACGGAAGTTCTTGCCTTGTCAACTAGTGATCCTGTCCCCGCCCCCCCCCCCCCCCCATCCCACCCATTCCAACATTTTTAGCTTAAGTTGACAATATCAAGTATGAGCTATTGGGATGGGTTGTGATCCTACCTACATATGTACATACATACGTACGTAAGTGAAGCCACAGCTCTCCCCTGATCAGTCCCAAATTTCATGTAGGTTTGGGGCAATGTCTAGATGAGAGCTATCAAATTTTTCCAAACATTTTGTTAAAAAACATGGCCGCCAGTGGCCATCTTAGATTTGGCATATAAATTGTCAACAATTGCATAAGCATACCCTACAGTGGCAAATCTCCCTCCCGATCTTTTTCAAATTTCATATGATGCTTTGGCGTGATGTCTGGATAGAAGCTTTTGAATTTTTCTGAATTTTGTTGAAAAACATGGCTGTCATCAGCCATCTTGGATTTTGATATAAACTGTCCAACAATTCCTTTAGCACACCCTACATGCCATGGCTCTCACCCGATCAGTCCAAAATTTGATATGTGGCTTTGGGGCAATGTCTAGATGGGAGCTTTCAAACTTTTCCAATTTTTGATGAAAAACATGGACGCCAGTAGCGATCTTGGATTTGGATATAAATTGTCAGCAATTCCATTAGCACACCCTACAGGCTGCATCTCTCATCTGATCTTTTTTTAATTTTGTACATAGCTTTAGTGTGGTGTCTAGATGGCAGCTATCAAATTTTTCTGAATTTTGTTATATTTAAATATGGCTACCAGCAGCCATCTTGGATTTGGCACATGAATTGTCAACACTTCCATTAGCACACCATGCAAGCCGCATCTCTCACCCAATCTTTTTCAGATTTCATTAGTAGTTTTGGTGTGATGTCTGGATGGGATTATGAGTTTCGTTGAAAAATATGGCCGCCATTGGCGAGCTCGTTCCAAAGAGGGAGGAGGGGGGGGGGGGGGGAGTCATAACCTATGTTTTTGAGACAAAAAATGAAAAAAATATTGAAAATTAAATAGCGATTTTTGTGAATAGCGCTGGCCGGTTTTGACCATTACGGTGGGTAAAGGGTTACTTAAAATTTAAACCTGGTATAAATGCACAACACAACTTGGGTAGGGTGCAGGAATAAGAATCAATGACCCTTGGTGGAGTTTTTCTTGTATTTCATGGGTATCTTTGGCACTCATGAAATACAGGAATGACACCACCAAGTGTCATTGATTCCAGTCCCTTGTACTCCACCCTTGCTGTCTTCTGTCTTATTCAATAACTTATGATATGCTGCTTTAAAATAGTGTCTTGATAATTTGCAGCTCACTAGAGTGCTTTAGACTATCTAGAGCTCCTGTGAGCACAGTTGCTCAGTGGTTACGGCATTGGACTTCCAACTGAAAGGTTCATGGTTTGATCCCCACCAGGGGCAACAGTGTTGTGTCCTTGGGCAAGGTACTTAATCCAGATTGCCCATGTGGGGGCATTGTGTCGCTGTGTACTAAGGTGTACTCTACATCGATGGTGCACTTGTCTTCAATCAGTGCTAACCCTGCATGTGTGGAGTTGATACATTGGGGAGCCTGACAGTTGCTCACCATTGCTTGGCGGTTCCCTCTGGGTACTCTGGCTTCCTCTGGGTACTCCAGCTTCCTCCACCTGTAGAGCTGTCTGATACAAGGTGATCCTGGCTGTCATTAAACCCAGTAAGTACAGTACTGTCACCGTGGACTGGTCATAATCCCTGTGTGGGCAGTGCATGATGTCCACACATGCGTTTACATGGTAATAAAAACTATCATTAGCAAAATTTTAATTTATGAAGCACCGGGTTGTACCCGGTGCTTTATTAATTAAATTTTTGTTGATTATTCCTATAATTAGTTATTGAAATCTAATATTATTGCATCCGTGGAAATATTGCCCACCCATGGAAAGTGACAGGTCCATGGCGCCCGTACTGTAAGTACTAGAGCTCTTTAGACAATATAGAGCTCTGTGATTTGAGTATTGTTATAAAGAGGCCTGGTAACCATCCATACTGGTACTAGTCATCTCCCCTTGGAAAGTTCTTGAAGATCTTATTAGAAATGATGGGGCCTGATTTCAATGGAATACATTTTCTTAGTATTTTAAAAAAAATCCACTCATGGCTGCTAAATAGCAGCCATGAGTGGATTTTACAAAAAATCTCAAACATATGAAGCAGAGTTTTCTTTTCTTTGGGGTTTCACAACTGAATAGTTCTTGAAGACCTTACCAGAAATGATAGGGCCTGATTTTATCAATGGATAAAAACCGAGAACTAAACTGTTCTGCACTATTCCTGAAATTCAGCTGATATTATCAATTGCTGAAAGCATGAAAGCTTCGATTAGATGAATTGGGTTGGAAGTTATTTTTGAAAAATGGAAGTAAAACAGAAAACTGAATGCGATGAGTCTGACAAACAAATTACATTGATTTTGAGATATGAAAGCCTGCTATTCATTCATTTCAAGACGGCATGCGATCTAACAAATTAGAAGGGCATTTTCTGACTGAAATGGGAGCTATTTTTCCCTTAGGTTACTATCGTTATACACCCACGGATCATCTTCTGTCAGTAATCATGTCATTTAGAATTGTTAAAAGCCAGTAATGACAAAAATTCTTTGACGCATGGATAGTAAACAGAATAATTAATTGAGAAAAAATCTTAACCATCATCTTACCGTTATTGGTGATGTTTTTCACCCATATAATGAAAAATGCTACAATATTGTGATCAACTGTCCATCCATCAGACTTGCAATCACTCTGTCAATTTATTGTATTTTATCAGAATTCTTTGAAAATATTACTTACATGTAATCCTTTACCCAACATGAAAACCAAACGACGCTTGCAAACAAAATTCTTGAATAATCATTTTTTTTCATTTTTATCTCAAAAACATAGGTTATGACCTCTCTTTGGAATGAGCTTGTGAAAAAATAATGAAAATTAATTTGGCGAGTTTTGTGAATAGCGCTGGCCGGTTTTGTCTGTTACATTGGGTAAAGGGTTAATCCTTCACCTTACATGACTAGAGAAAGATTTTTTTTTATGATATGTAAGTTTACAAAAATTTGTGTTTTAGGTTTCAAAAACATAATTGTGACATCTCTAGGGCTTGGGAGAGTGGGGGGGGAGTGGATTTTTTTGTTTTGGTTTGGTTTCGATTCGGTTTCAGGACAAAACCTCTGTATAGGTGCAGCTTTGTATATGTGTTGAGAACATGAACATATAGTAAACAACACTTCAGGCTCCATAACTGGGGGAAAAAACCTCACAATCGTTTGTACAGCACCACTCAACACAAAAAGCCCTTTCTGTAAATATCTCCATTGGGTTCAGCCAAACTTTCCTTTGATCATTCTTGGGGGTTCAAGGGGATCAGTTGCTAAGTCTATTGGGATAGAAAAAAACACATAAATTAGGTTAATAAATTAAATAGAGAGTAATTCTCAAAACTCGTCAATTAATTTTCATTATTTTTTCATTTTTTGTCTCTAAAACATAGGTTATGACCCCTCATTGGAATGAGCTCATCGAGGTCGTTCCAATGAGGGGTCATAACCTATGTTTTTGAGACACAAAATGAAAATAATAGCTATTCAAGAATTGTTTTTGCAAGTGTCGACTGCTTTTCATATTAGGTAAAGGGTTAAAAAAAAACAAATAACAATGAAGTCCCCATTACATCCACGACAAAGCGTCTTAATTTGCGTGCACAGATACATGACACAATTGTTGATTGCATAATTCACTTGTGAAGTTATCATTTATAATCAACCCCGGAAATCCCAGTAAATCACACCTTGGAAAGTAATAATAAAGTTCATCTAATCAATGCTGTGTTCTCATTGTCACTTTTTTTTCCGTAATGACTCGTCTGGTGGATGGTCTGGTGGACGAGTCAATAAGGGAGAAAATGTGACAATGAGAACACGGCATATTCGCCCCTTTGCTGGATAGACTAAGAGATGCGAGTCCATAGTTGTCACTAATCCAGTTCCCTCCTAGTAAGATAGTTGTTTAATCAGTCTAAACACATACCCAGTTAAACGGTTTGACTGTTTTTTCTGCGACTTGTGGTTTGGTTTCCAATTTGCCACAAAAACATTTCAAAACCCGAAACCCCCCAAAATACCCATGTTCTTACAAGAAAACAATGAGAATTAACTTTGTTTCTTGCAAAATGTTCATTTGATTCTCGTCATAGATTCAAAAAGTGCTCTGTCCTGAAAGGCCTTGAGAATTCTACTTATATCTTGCATCATCAAATAAAAGGGTAACAGTTTGACATAGCAGTTGTGACCAAATAAGTTTTGGACTAGAGATGGGCAGTATTGGAATTTTGTGTCGAGCATTGGTATTTTTAAGGGGGGAATACCATCGTATCTGTTTGGAATTCTGTATTTGACATGACTGAGATTTGCTTACAGTACCAAAAGTGAATTAACACCAGAAAATGCAGAATAAGTTGTATCATTCTACTACCATAGCACCACAAATGCCACTAGCAATGAGCTCAACATTGGCATTCTTTTTCCAGCATAAAGCATATCTACAGTAAATTTGTAACTTGAAAAGAAAATCAGTCACTTTTGTGAAAACAGACCCTTAAACTGCTGTCATGTCTCAACAAGGCGTGATAAGTACAGAATGTAGAAAAATATGAAAGTTCAGACAGTTTCGATATTCAATGGCAAGCCTGAAAATAAGCAGACTGTCATCTGCAGAATGAGGTCCCCCAGAGGGTGAATTTGGTGCTGCTACCCCGCACAGTAGGGTAGCATTACTAAATTTACCCTCTGTGAACCACAATCTGAATCAAGGTATCAGGCCTTAAACAGAAAGAGGTACCCAGAGGATAAATTGATGGACTGTAGCCCACTGCATGGGATAGCATCAGCAAATACACCCTCTAGGGAGCTCATTCTGCAAATGGCAGATTGCTTATTTTCAGGCTTGTTCAATGGTGGTTCGGTTTGGTTTTTCGGTATCCCCATGATATCAGTATTGGTTTGGTTTTTTTGGTATATCGCCCATCTTTATCTTGGATACATATTGAGCAAGTCGCCAGCTTCCATGTACTTTCAAGATTTTTTCTCAGCATTCACATGGTTCATGATATTGGCATGATCTAATTGAGTGAACGATTCAGCACATTGATTGTGATTATATACAAATGTATCTCGAACTACTTTCAAATGTTAAAGTTTCTTGAAAGTTTTCTCTTCACTGCATACTAAATATACAAGGCGATTGGGATTATGCCCTGCCCCTAGATGATTTTTACACAATCGAACAGGCTTCACAGCAATTGCCGTTTTTTGCTGAGGAAACAAGGATGAATTACCAGGACTGCAGCAGGGATATATAGGAATTGTCTTGTCCATCCGTCCATCCATCCGTCCCAAAATTCAATCATGAATAACTTGTAAAGTACTTGGTTGAGTGACTTGATGTTTGGAATGCATGTGTATCCTATTGCTGTATACCCATAGTGAAATACAGGTATTGTTCGAGATTTTATTGCCAGAGTCATTGCCCTTTATGGACTTAGAATTTGTCCGGCTTGAAATTAATTCATGAATAACTTGCAGAGTACTCAATGGAATGACTTCATATTTGATGTGCAACTCTATCTTATTGATGCCTACCCACAGTACAAGGTCTGTCAGTCCATTTGTCCATCATCCGTCCCAAAATTCAATCATGAATAACTTGTACTTGGTTGAGTGGCTTGATATTTGGTATGCAAGTGTTTCCTATTGCTGTATACCTATAGTGAAATGCAGGTGTTGTTCGAAATTTTATTGCCAGTGACATTGCCCTTTATGGACTTAGTATTTGTATAAACCCCCAAACTGTATTTCCTATAGTCAAGCTTGCATTGTTAAATAAGCGGGGGTATTTTTTGTGTCAGTGTATGGTGACACTTTATATTCCTTTCCTTTTCTGAATATTAAAATGAAGCACCTGTACAATGTGCTAACATATTTTTAAAAATTGACTTGGTAGCAATCTTTATTTTAGGTTGGCCTGCACACTGCGGGGGCATTTCGTTAGCTGTGCTTATGAACAGGTCCAGTTTATATTGATTTCTTTACTTAACTCTTAACCCACTTAGTATTTTAAAGATATTTTTCATCAAATCTAGTCATGGCTGCTTTGAAGCAGCCATGATTAGATTTGAAAAAGATTCCTCAAAATTTATTCAAGAAGGAATCATTGGAATTAAAACACATTAAATTTACATGGGGCGGGGGGGGGGGGGGGGTGGGATTTGATTAAATGTTCTCATATTATACTTATTTCAGAGGCAAGAGAAATCCTGTCCAGGGCAGGAATCTCCGTCAGCAGCATGCAAGAAATTAATTGCTCTTTTTTTTATTTTTACAGACTTATGCAGCTGGTTGTGATATTGTGATATTAGCTAGTGATTTTCAGAGAGTACAGATTATTCCTGGTGTAGCTCATGGTAACATTAAAGTGAGCTGTATAGACTGTTCTACAGATACTGGGAAGGTAGTTACTTATTTACTTCTCATTCAATGAAATTTACAAATTCAATCAAAAATACATATTTGGGAAGAGTTCATTACATGTTCTACAAAAAATCACGCCATAACTCATGCCATAACCCAAGTTCTCGGGCCATCAATCTGATTCTGTATGGAATTCAAGGCTGTTGGCCTGGAGCCAGTGTAGTCCATAACCTTTTAGCGAACCCTGGTAATATCAAATTTTATGCAATTTATGAAGTAATGAGCTTTATGCAACAGTTTGGGAGGTGTTAATTATTAGCACTCTGTGTAGGTTTACAGTCAAGTGACTCATAAAACATCAAAGTAACTACCATGCAAATGAAAGTGCATCACAGAGTTTTCTGTCCAATCAACAGCCTGTGTTCAAAGACGGCAGCCTTGCTTCTGAACAGTTGGTCAGTTCTTTGTTCTACACTGCCAAAGATAAGTATTCTTTTGCTTTGTCTTTAAGACATTTCAGTACGCAATTCTGTTAATCGATTTTCTTAACTATTCTCATACCATTTCTTATTCCTGTTAGCTTGTGCTCACATCATCCAAGGTTTGTACTTTATTGTATTTGTACATTTCAGCATGCCTACAGTTAAAACTAGAAGTCCCATCATGAAATGTGCACAAATAGCACGTTGATCTGCGCATTAATCTACGCATTATGACCATAGTAAGGCTATCAAATTCTGTACATATGGCCTGTGCACAAGCAATGTTTCAGCCAATGGATCTTTAACCCAGAGCTCCATTGGCAGACATATTGCCTGTGTTTGTGATGAGTAACTAGAATATTTTGCCGTGCTTTGGATGCCATTCGATATGGCAATCCCTATGCGCAGTTAAGCCTAGATAAGCATGCAGTTCGTGATAGGACTTCTAGTTTTAATTGTATGAAAGTTTTGGTTTTCAGTTCATCTTTTATTAAAGACTAAAGTTTTGCCTAATTGTCAGTTTGCGTCAATTCCAATGGCTGTCAATTTTTCTGAAGGACTAGGACTTGATTCGCGGATTGCAGATCTGGATGTTCGTTTTTATGGAATCGGTGGCTTGAATGTGGACGGGATTGACAGGCCAATTGCCATATCAAATGGCAGCCAAAGAATGGCAGGTTCCCAGGACTTCTAGTTTTAACTGTATGGGCAACATGGAGTCAGTGACGAAAATTTTGAAATACTACCAATATGCTAGGGGTTAAATAGTACATCGCCTACATTTAGAGTAAATCGTCAGAAATATTTCATTTAATCAATAAAGCAAACCTATGATGTGCCTTTCCAAACAACTAAAATGTTTCAGATGATTGAATCTAAACAATATGATAAACATTCATCTTCTTTGAATGGATGCAAGAAATGTTTCTCAATTGGGACTTGATTACACCGAGTCTTTAATAATAATAATAATAATAATATACACATTTATATAGCACCAAAATTATAGTTCAGAAGATATAGAACCATATTTTAAGGTGCTATAAATGTTACTGAGCTCATGCAAATATACAAACAGAATATATACAGTATCTTACAGTCCAGAACATCACTTATTGGCTTTTTGAAACAGGTATGTTTTGAGATCTTTCTTGAAAAGGTTGACATTTGACAGTCGTTTTAGGTGTTCTGGTAAATTATTCCACATGTGAGGGCCAGCAAATGAGAATGATCTATCTCCAAATGTCTTACACCTATGTTTTGGAACATGTAGCAGCAGTTTACAATCGGACCTCAGGTTGTATTGACACACATTCTTGGTATAAAGGAATTCTAAGTAGGCTGGTGGCATGTTGTTATGTGTCTTAAAAACTAATAATAAAGTTTTGAAAATTATTCTGTACTTAACTGGCAGCCAGTGCACATCCATCCGAACAGGAGTGATGTGTTGAGATTGTGATACCCTACATACCACTCGGGCTGATGCATTTAGTACCATCTGCAGGTGAGAGTACTGATATTGTGGAAGGTTGAACAGTAAGGCATTACAATAATCCAAATGTGAAGTTACAAAAGCTAGGGTTTTTGTTGAGTCTTTGGAGGAGGAACTGTTTTATCTGTTTAACTTTGTATAGACCTCTGAAAGCCTTATTGCACATTTTTGTAACATGTCTGTCCATAGACATGGTAGAGTCGAAGAAGGCACCAAGATTACATACACTTACTTGCACTGATGGCGGAATCTCCTACCTTCATTGAATTGATGTCAACTTTAGTGAGTTGTTGTCGTGAACCAATTATTAAGAATTCAGTCTTATCATTTATCATTAATTTGTTTGAAACCATCCATGTGCGAATGTCTGAAATACATGATTCAATAGTTTCTAGAGCTTTAGTTTGATCCTTGATTGATGGTCGAAAAGAGAAATAGAGCTGTGTGTCATCAGCATAACCATGGACATCAGGCAGGTGAGATTCAGTGATGGTGAACATTTTTGAAATATAGAATAGAAACAGAACAGGACCAAGGCAACTGCCCTGTGGGACTCCACATTCAAGATGGAAGTCTTTTGACAGATTACCATTTATTGATACACGCTGCTGTCTATTCTTGAGGTATGATGATAGCCAGCTAGCAGCAACACCATTAAGTCCAAAATCAGAATTCATTGTCTCTAGCAGAGTTTTATTACAAACAGTGTCAAAAGCAGCACTGAGGTCTAAAAGAACAAGCAATGATACCCTTCCAGACTCCATATTAAGGAGGATGTCATTCTGAACCTTGAGTAATGCCGTTTCAGTTGAGTGAATTTTTCTGAACCCAGACGTGTTGGCCGGTAATGGAGCATGTATGTCACTATGTAACATTAGTTGGTCAATTGCGGCCTTTTCACACAGCTTAGAGACGAACGGTAAGTTACTCACTGGTCGGAAGTTTTTAGACACAAGTTCTGCACCTTGTTTCTTCAGAAGAGGATTAACAATTGTTATTTTCCATGCATCAGGCACATTCTAGCAGAGACATGTTGATCATTTTTGTGATTACAGGAGCCAAAGAGTCTATACATGATTTGACAATAGAAGTTGGCATTGGGTCGAGTTGACATGAGGCATTTGAGGATTCTTTTATTAATTTGGTTACCTTGTGGATTTCTAAAGGTCGAAAAGTTGAAAGCTCTTTTTCTGATGATCTCTGTTTGATGTCAATTTTGTCTACATTTATGTTCTTAATTTTTTCCTGAATTAATTTCATTTTTTTGATGAAGAATTCGCCAAATTGATCAGCTAGCTTTGATAGATCATCGTGTGGTGGAAATGACACACTTTGTTTTTCTGTACACAGATTTTTAACAACTTTAAACAGTTTTTTGCTGTCACCATTACAAGCTTCAACACATGTTGTGTAGTAAGATTTTCTGGCATCACTTAGTTTATTGGAGAACTGATTACGAATAGTATTATATGCTGCTTCCTCTTTGTAAGATTTAGATCTTTCCCGCTCTTGCTTTCAACGCTTAGCTTTCAGAGTTTTCAGTTCATTGGTAAACCAGGGTATACTTGGGCGAATAATTAATGTTTTTGTTTTCAGAGGGGCATGCTCATCCAGTAGAAAAGACAATGTGTTGTTTTATGATTTTGCCAGATCATCCAGGTTAGCACACTGAAAATTACACAAATCTGATTTTTCGATGTCACATTTAAACTTGTTAATGTCAATTTGATTGAATTTTCGGAGTGTTACTACTTTACGTGTCAGTGATGGTTTTCAAACACCTGGTGTGCACTCAACAAATGAATGGTCAGATAATCTGAATGGGATTAAGGGCTCAGAAAGCTGAAAGTCATTATTACATCTTGGATGATAAGGTCAAGAGTGTGTCCAGAGGTATGAGTAGGCCCAGTAACATGTTGTTGTAAACCAAATGTTTCTAAGAGGTTCATAAACTTGTTAGCATCACTGTCATTGTTGTCATCCATATGTATATTAAAATCACCAATGATAAGGAGTTTTTCAGAACACATAACAATGGATTGAAGGTACACAGAAAATTCTTCAAAGCAAACACTGGTCGAGATAGGATGATTTTGGGAGTAAGGTGGTCGATATACACCCACAGTTCGGATGTTGGTGTCAGCCCAGCATATAGTCCATTCGGTATATTCAAAAGAGGATTTATCTCCTTGGGTTGAGGTTTTAATTTGTATATTCTCTAGGCACATGAGACCAGTTCCACCTCCAGTTCTAGCATTAATCCCAGGGGCACTCTTGAAAATATATCCTTCACAGGAAAGTCCTGAAACAATTACACTGTCCTGATCAGTTAGGCAAGTCTCAGTAACCAAACAGAAATCAATTTTGTTATTGATGATGTGTTCTACAAAATCAGGAACCTTATTCCTCACAGATCTGGCATTTACAGTTGAAAATTTTACACTTGAGGTAATCGGAGGATGAATAGTAGTATCTGTGCTGATTACATGAATGTTGTTGGTATTCACACCTGAGTTAACAGGCTTTAGTCTTATTGCTTGTTTGTGATGAATTTTTAATCCCTTTAGTTGGTATACTTTATCTGATCTGTTGTTGGTATCATTATGAATGAAGTCTCACCACAGCTGTAGTATTATGATTTCACTGCCTAGTTTCATCAATTGTGTTAATATTTTAATTGTTTCAGTGTGAATTAAATGCTAATTGATTGGAATATCTATAACTGTATCCTAAAAGAATATCTGTATATCTCTGAGAGTAAAGGGACATCACACTGAATGAATGCTAGTATCCATGTAAACTCAATGGAAAGCGGGTAAACAAATAGCCCATCACTCCATCAAATTAGACTGGTTACCTGAGAATTTGACTATAATTGAAACTAGAAGTCCTGCCACAATTAGCGCAGAAAATGCTTGTTATTTGCCGCACTCCTTACTGCAGGAGAATGAAGTTGTTGTCTAAAATACACAAGAGCATTTGCGCTGTGCAATGCAAAATGTATAGTAGCAAAAAAGAAAGTGTGCATTGCAGAAATTGATCAAACTCCAAAAAAATAATTTCGTAGGTGTAAAGAGTGTTAACCTGTTCATGAATAAGTTATATTGAACACAAAAACAGCTTTCCCCGTTAAAATTGCATTAACGTTAAATGACGTGCTGCACGTTCGTGAAAAGGCATGTTTTGCACGTGGAGAGTCTGAAAATTCATGCAGCAGTGTGAATCCTTGGGTATTTAAACACTAAAGTAAGGCCTTCCTTTCGTTCGCATTCAAACTTGCGCTGCTGTTAAAACGACTCCACATTAGCATGCCAAGATTGACAATGAATCAACGTCTCCTTGCCCTGGGTATGATTAGAGCTAGCAGAACACACAGTGAGGTTACCCAGCATTTGAGCTGCCACCATAACACTGTAGACAGGCTAGTCCATCGACATGCACAACATGATGACGTTCGAGACCGGCCCTGCTCTGGGAGACTCCGAGTTACCACCCCTGCACAAGATCGGTATATCCGTGTCGTCCATCTCCGGAACCGGCAACAAACGGCAACGACGACAGCCAGGAACATCCCTAACCTGAGACGGATACATCCTCAAACAGTAATCAACCGGCTGAGAGAATACGGCTTACGTCCTCGAAGACCTGCAATTCGTCCGATTTTGACATTACGTCATCGTCGTGCTCGACTGCAGTGGTGTAGACAACATCTCAGGCATCCCGTACACTGGTGGCGACGTGTTTTTTTCACAGATGAATGTCGTTTCCATCTTTCATCATCAGATGGCCGCAAGAGAGTGTACAAACGTCGAAACGAACCCTACGCAGATCCATTTGTCGTGGAGCGAAACCGTTATAGGAGAGGGTCTCTCATGGTGTGGGGTGGCATCACTGCCCGTAACAGAACTGAGCTGGTCATTATTGATGGCAATCTCAATGCAGTCAGATATCGTGATGAAGTGCTTACACCTGTTGTTGTCCCATTTCTGCAACGTCACGGCCCCGGCGTCATTCTACAGCAGGACAACGCCCGACCCCACGCAGCTCGTGTTGTTCAACAGTATCTGCAGCAACAACAAGTGGATGTTCTTCCCTGGCCCGCAAATTCGCCCGATATCTCACCCATTGAGCACATATGGGACGAAATGAAACGTCAGCTATGCTGCCGGCTTCCCCATGCACCGTCAATGCTTGTGGAACTCCAAAGACAGCTTATCAGAATATGGAACAACATCCCACAACACTTCCATGCTAACTTGTTCGCTTCCATGAGGTGTAGATGCACAGCAGTAGTCGATGCGGACGGAGGTCATACCAGATATTGAGTGTGTGACTTTTGTGTTTGACCCTTAGTGTCTTTGACTCTCCATGGCACCAAGAGTATTCGTCGTAGCGTAATGAAATTTTTCGTGTTGATCACAAATTGATTCATCTGTGATTGAATAAAATTTCCATGAATGAAAATGATATATATCTTTTTTCAGTGTTATTTTTTAGCATGCACACTTTCTTTTTTGGGAGAGTATATTTATGTCATTGCATATACATGTATCCCAGTAGAGGATAGGAATGATGTTAATGATCTCTATTTATTAGTATAAAATTGTTGGGCATGCTGTTTTTCTACAGAAATTAATGATGCAGATTGACAGGGACAAAGGTGCACTTACTCAATGCTCTCTTACTTCAAAATAGTGCATAATACAGTCACAGGACTTTGAGTGTCAACTGTATAATTGGCAAATTTTCAGACCTGTACAAATTGAAATTTCTGTTGAACAGAAAGGCATTCTCCTGACAGATTTGAGAGAACAACAAGAACTTGGATGAATGGATTTTTATTGTTCAAAAAGCTTGTATTACTGACACCAATGGAAAATGGCTGACAAAATCCTCCCCACCCCACCCAACCCCCTCCCACCATTTGGGTTCAGTAGGTTAAAGATCAAGGTCATTGTTACTATGACTAGAATATCTAATTTTGATGATTTAGTTTGCTTTTATGTATGAAGGTGTAACTTCATGCACAGATTGCCTACAATGTGTCGATAATGGGGTCACATACTATTAATAGATTTTTGATTTTCATTCAAAAACTTTAATTTTCTTTTGTGTGGAACAATATACTCACATTCCCACTACGTTGTCGATGATTGGGATTGCATTTAGGATCAGTCAGCCAGTGGTCAAGTTCACTTTTGCTATAAATAGATTTTTGATTTCAGTTCAGTAACCTTAATTTCCTTGTGCTCACAAATTTATAACTTCATGTAGAGATTGCCTATAAGGGTCTAATGATTGGAATTGCATTATGGGTCAGTAGGTTAATGTTACTCTAAAGTAGATTTTAGTGTTATGACCAGTTTTTTTTGCATACAAATCTACAAGTTCATACAGATACAGATATTGTCTATAGGGTGACAATAAATGGGACTGTTTTGGGGATTGGTAGGCCAGAGGTATAGTTCACTGTTACTGGAAATATAATTTTGGTTTCCATTCATGAATTTAAGTTTTTCTCCCACATACAAAACTATAACTTCATACACAGATTATCTATGAGTAGTTCTCACTGGGATTGTGTCAGATCAATAGATCAAAGGTCAAGGATACCGTTACTGTAAGTAAAATTTTTATTTCCAGATATTTTTAAATAGAATTTTTATTTCTAGATATTTCGGTACAATTGGACTTTGTAATTTTATGAAAATGTTAATTCCATAGGATTTTTAGTCACCACTCTAAAAGTAGTGTGAGGTTTGGACATGCAGTTTTTCTCTGAGATATATAAGTGGTGAACGATAATTCTTCTGAATTTGCTTGTTATTATTTTTTAGAAGTGTTGTTTACTATTTGTGTCAGGTAAAGGGTTAAATTAGCTGCATGTTGTTGCTGTCTCTCTTTAATTAGATACAGTATGAAAACAGTTTTAGTACTATGAGCCCTGCCTTTATACCAGTGTTAATACTCAATAATTGCCCACATGCCTGTACTCCACAAACAAATGTCATGTTTAACTCGCATGAAGATATGGCTTTGAAATCATTTGGCATGGAATTAGTGTCAAAAATTGTAGTGTTCTAAAGGGTAATCTTTATGACCTTCTTTACTTTCTAGAACTTCATTACATGGTAACAGGGTGTGGGGGGAGGGAGGGGGGGGAATCCCTCACCAATAATTTTTCAGTCCGATATTTTTGTCAGGATTAAAGTCTTAAGATATCAATTCTCTCTTGCTATTTATCATGTGCTTTATTAACCCTTTGAACCCTCGTTTCCTGGAATGGTATCACCTTTGTGTACACTTACAGTGAGATGGGTCAGTCCAATATCAATATGCAGGGAGGATAAAATAATAATTGCAGTCTGCAGCCGTCTGGCTGCAGACTACAGTTATTATTTTATCATCAATGCCCCCTGTATAATAGACCTTGTATAATAAGACAAAAATGGGCCGAAATTATGCCTTGGACCAAAAAATAGGTCCTATGTGTTCGAAGGGTTAAAAGACTAGATTTATTATTAGGACTAATATTGCACACACAGTTAGTCAAACAAATGGAGGTCTGTATCTCCAGTTCAGGCTATTGGGGCCCCGGCATGGCCAGTTGGGAGTACAGTGGAACCCTGTTAATTTAATATGCACTTTGCCAATGAAAATTATTCAATTAACAGGAGTATTCAATTAACAGGGGTTGTGTCACTTTCCTGTATTCTAGAGATAAACTTAGCATTTATTCTATTATATCTTGTTTGACAGAGCTCAATAAGCTCTGTCAAACAAGATATAATAGATTAAATGCCTGTATTGGATGTACTGAGGCCAAATAGGTTTATAAACAAAGGAAAACTGGGGTAAGTCAGGGTAATTTCTTGACAGGTTACAAGATTTTTTATTCAAATAACAGGAGTTTACTCTACAGTTAAAACTAGAAGTCCTGTCACAAACTGTGCACTTATCTAGGCTTAATTGCGCGTAGGAATTGCCATATCGAATGGCACCCAAAGCATGGCAGGTTCTCCTTGTTACCCACAGCAAACACATGCAATGTTCCTGCCAATGGACCTCCGGGTTACCCGGAGGTCCATTGGCTGAAACTTTGCTTGTGCACAGGCCGTATGTGCAGAATTTGATAGCCTTACCAACGTCATAATGCGTAGATTAACGTGCAAATCGACGTGCTATTTGTGCGCATCTCAGGACAGGACTTCTAGTTTTAACTGTATAACCTATATTCCATTAACACTAAACAGGTCAAATTTGTACTGGAAGTATAGTAAATGGTTTCGTGTTGGGAAATTATATTCAATTAACAGTTAAGAGATATCCAATTAAGTGGGCTCCACTGTACCAGTATGGTACATGTTATTTGAGTTGGAAATTGTATCAAAACTACTGGATTTGTATTTTATTTATTCACTAATAAAGACACCTGGTGTTTTTTTTCATCTATAAATAGAGTTCATATGGGTTGTGGAATCCTGGAAAAGTCATGGAAAACAAAAATATTTTTTCCAGGAAGTTTTTGAAAAATGAGAATTTTTTTGTTGTAGTCTGGAAAAGTCATGACACAGTATGCCACTTTCCCGAAAAATCACACACAGAGCATGGAGGTCATACTAAATGAGGGAAAGGTCATGGAAACTGGGTAGAAAGTTTGGGGAAAATCATGGAAATGTCATGGAATTTGATTCTCAAAAAAAGTGTTAAAACCCTGATAAACCCAACTGTATCCTCAATGCCATGCCTTGATGATGTTGTGAGAATATTATTCAGTCAGGCCTTGAGCCATCACATTGGGAAAATCAGGTTTACACACCTTTCAATCGGTCATCTTTGCGGCACCCCTGCAGTGATCATGATAAAAACTTTACAGGTTGCAGAAGCAGCCAGGATATTCTGACACCTGCACAATAATTTTGTGAGCCCTCGTATTGCTGAAAGATATTGCTTTGAAAGGTCACAACTGTGTGAATTAAAGAGAATGGTGGAATATTGTGACTGAATCAGAAATTGTTTGATGGAGTATCATTGTCTTTTTTTTAACTGAATTTTGCTTCACTTGATTTAAGCATATGATGAAAGAGACTACAAATTGAATACAGATGGGAATACCATTCATTCCAATTGAATACCGATCAGAAAGATATTCTTGCTAATTTGATTTGTCTTGTCTGGTACCATTCCACTTACCATATATGATCAGTACAAATTTACCCTTTATTAGCAATATTTACCAAGGAAGAAATTTTGTTTAGTTTTATTTTTTACATGATCTGTCCTTTCCGCAAACATTTATCTTCTGCACAATGGCGACAAAATACAAAAATTTTAAGGCCTAGAAAAGTTAAAAATCTGTTTCTCTGGCCCTCCTGCATAGTCCTTTTGGCTGCTGCATGCTCTCTTTTTTATAACCAATGCAAACTTTAAAAAAATAAAAATTAATTGGTTTATGTCTGATATTTTACCCAAGTTAATAAAATTGAAAATTTTTTCCCTGGAGTGCAGCAAGGTTTTGCAATGCTTTACCATTGCAAAGCCTTCTTGCGCTCGAGGGACAAAATTCACCACCACTCATGCTATTTTGTAGATATGAGGCCTGAAACATGAAACAAATCGAGAACATGAACTTTTGATGGCAAAGAAATAATTACCAAAAAAAAATAAAAAACCAGCTGCCCACATGCCGTTTTCCAAAAAAAATGGCCCGAGAAACAGAAGATCTACTTTATGGTGCCTAAGAAGCAATTTTTTTCTCATAATGTTACAAGGAATTGAACTGATTCAATCCTGCTCATTGAGCCCTGCCAAACAAGATTGAATTGGTTAAATTCCTAGTTGCATTATGGGAAGAATTTGCAGCTTCAAAATAGGACATCAGTGTGCAGAGGCTTATCCCCATTCTTAAACCCTTCCTCTAACACAACTGAGGATAACACTTTCAAAAATATTTCTTGAATAACTGAAAATTTTACAGTTAAAACTAGAACTCCTTTCACAATTAGCACAGCACAGGCTCGGTAATTATTGTGGTATTTAGCGCAGAACAAGTTTGACTGAAATACATGGGATTTCTTATACAGTGCATCACAAAAGACCATTGTGGTACAGTGGAACCCTGTTAATTGAATACCCACTTTGCCAATGAAAATTATACATTTAACAGGAGTATTCAATTAACAGGGATTGTGTCACTTTCCTGTATTCTAGAGATAAACTTCGCATTTATTCTATTAAATCTTGTTTGAGAGAGCTCCATGAACTCTGCCAAACAAGATTTTATAGATTACATGCCTGTATTGGATGTACTGAGGCCAAATAGGTATATAAACAAAGGAAAACTAGGGAGAGTCAGGGTAATTTCTTGACAGATTACAAGATTTTTTATTCAATTAACAGGAGTTTTCTCTATAACCTATATTCAATTAACAGGTCAAATTTCTACTGGAGGTATGGTAAATGGTTTTGTGTTGGGACATTATATCCAATTAATAGGAATATACAATTAAGAGATATCCAATTAAGTGGACTCTACTGTATTAGGTGAACTGATCTTTGTCTACATACAGTCAAATTTCAGTATCTACCCATGTTATTACACCTATCTGAGTAGAAGTATTGAAAGATGTTACACTATGGTGGAGTGCTAAGTTAATTTTGGAACCAGAATCTGTACCTTATATCTTGTTAATTGCAAATTGGAGAGTGCCAATAGGCACTGAGATGAAGAGTGAAATGATGTAGTGGTAATGGGATGTAGAGTGAAAATGCCACCGCTGTAATTAATTTCAGTAGAAAAAGCAGGCCAACACTATTATTCAGTCATCTCTTTTATTCAACCATCACTGTTATTCAGCATGTGAGTTCAATAATAGTGTTGGCTGATTAATAGTGATGGGCTGGTTATTTGATTGGATATAATAATTGTGATTGCATTTTACCTCTATTCCTCACTGCCAAATAATAGTGATTGCTGTGATTTTTTCTCCAAAAATTAATAATGGTGTTGACACTATTATTAGGCAGGTGAGAATGAAAATCAATCATAACTTATTTGTCAAATATTATGAACTGTCGACTTGATCTCATTTAGAAACGAGCACAATCAGTAGAAGTACAGTGAAGCCCACTTACCAACAGCTCCCAAAACCAAGCCCCACCCCAGCCCAAACCCCACCCCAGCCCAAACCCCACTCACCCACCCGCCTGCCCCACTTAGCACTGATGTTCAAAGAGCAAAATTTGAAGTCACAAATCCTTCCCATAATGCAGATAGAAATTACCAAGTCAATCTTGTTGATCTCATCATTGCACTCTGTCAAACAAGATTGGATTGATTAAATTCCTGGTTGCATTATTAGTTTAATAATAAATTTCCAGTTGCATCATGGGAAAAATTTGCTGCTTGAAATTTTGTTATTTTGACATCAGTATGTAGAGTGTTAGATATCTATTTCATAATCAAATAACTTGTTTAATTTTATATAACTTCCAAAGACCAAACCATTTGCTATACCTTCAGTACAAATTTGATCTGTTAATTGCCAGTGGGTTATAGAGTAAATCCGCATTTATTGAATAAATAGACAGAACGCGATATGTGTTTGAATCGGTGGGTGTTTTACATAACGAGTAGGAATGGCGTAGTATGGCGAAATATGATTACGCCATTCCAATGATTTATGTAAGACACCCAAACACAATCGCGTTCTTTGTTTATTTCACAACCCATGCATTAAAATGCATTTAAATAAACAAATTTTAATTCCGATAATTTAACCCAAAGGTGAAAAGTTTGTTTTGACTGAAGCTGTACTGATCATATGGATCGATAAAAAATCAAAACAACCTTTTCGGAACCAGTGTTTGTTGAAATTCCTATCGCTGTTTACTAACAGTAATAGCCATCAAATGGTTAGGCGTGAATGGGCTGGTGCCCATTCACGCCTAACCATTTGGTGGCTATTACTGTTAGTAAAAATATAAGTACAAATATGTACAGATTTGCAAACAGCTGGGCGAAACGTTTTTAAAAGAAGTTCGAAGCATGTCAAGGTGTACGAAGATTTACCAAAATATAGTTAACCAATTTAGATATAATGGGATCCACAAAACGAGATGTTTTTTGAGTCAGCATATTTGCAAAAATTAAAAAAAATCTTTTCTCCAGAACCAATGGTCAGAATCTTTTGATATTCGGTATACAGCATTCATAGATGGTCAGATACAAGTTTGATAAAATAAAGCCCATTGGTTCATATTTGGGCTCAATACAGGAGCCCGAATTTTTAACTTAGGGCAATATGGGGAATATTCTTTAAAAATCTTCTTCTTCAGAACCACCAATCAGAATCTTTTAATGTTTGGTATACATCATTGTTAATAGAGTCAGATTCAAGACTGTTCAAACCTAGTCTGTAGGTTAATATTTGAGGTCCCTATGGAAGCCCAAAGTTTAATTTAGTTCAATATGGGGGATAATTTTTAAAAATCTTCTTCTTCAGATCCACCAGTAAGAATGCTTTCATATTTGGTATACAACATCTCTAGGGTGTTAAGATTCAAGTTCGTTCAAATCGAGTCCCTTGGAATATATTTGGGCTCTCTATGGTAGCCCAAATTTTAACTTAGTGCAATCTAAGAAAATTTCTTTAAAAATCTTCTTCTTCAGATCAAACGGACAGTATGCTTTCATATTTGGTATATACACAACATCTCCAGGGGATTCAAATTCAAGTTTGTTCAAATTGGTACCCTGGGTTAATATTTGGACTTCCTATGGTAGCCTGAATTTTAATTTAGGGCAATATGAGGAAATTTCTTTAAAAATCTTCTTCTTCAGATCTACTAGTCAGAATTCTTTCATATTTGGTATACAACATCTCTAAGGGGGTCAGATTCAAGTTTATTCAATTTGAGCGCCTGGGTTAATATTTGGGCTACATATGGGAACCTGAAATTTAACTTAGTACAATATGAGGGAGTTTCTTAAAAAATCTTCTTCTTCAGATTCACCTGTCCGAATCCTTTCATATTTGGTTTTCTACATCTCCAGGGGATTCAAATTCAAGTTGGTTCAAATTGGTACCCTGGGTTAATATTTTGACTCCCTATGGTAGCCTGAATTTTAATTTAGGGCAATATGAGGAAATTTCTTTAAAAATCTTCTTCAGATCTACCAGTCAGAATGCTTTCATATTTGGTATACAACATCTCGTGGGAGGGGGGGGATGTTGAGATCCAAGTTTGTTCAAATCAGGTCCGTAGGTTAATATTTGGGCTCGCTATGATAGCCCAAATTTTAACTTAGTGCAGTATGAAGTAATTTCTTTACAATTTTTCTTCTTCAGATCCAACAGTCAGAATGCTCTCATATTTGGAATATAACATCTCTAGGGAGGTCAGATTCAACGTTGTTCAAATCGAGAGCCTGGGTTAATATTTGGGCTCCTTATGGGAGCCAGAATTGGCCATGAATCTGAAGAATTAGACATTTTTTATCAGTCCCCACTAGAGGTGTGTAACTAAGATTAATCCACATAGGTTGTATCAAGGGGCTTTATATGGGAGCTCTACATTTTACATTATGATCAAATGAAGAAAAGGCATTATACTCTGACTATTTTTGTCACTTCTGAGGGGCCCAAGTATTGACAATGTATCCTATGGAGACGGATTGCTTAATGTAGACTCCTTCTTGGACTCTGTGTATATTGTGTTCTGTTCAAGGTGAGCACTTCAGGCCCCCTTTTATTTTATTTTTTATTTTTGTAATTATTTCTTTACGATCAAACGTTCATGTTCTTGATTTGTTTTATGTTTTAAGCCTTATAATCTACAGAATAGCATGGGTGGTGCTGTATTTCATCCCTTGAGTGTAAGAAATGCTTGTTGCACTGAAGGGACAAATTTATAAATTTTATTAACAAGGGTAAAATATTGGACATAAACCATATAATTTTAATTTTTTTAAGTTTGCATTGGTTATTAAAATAGAGCATGCAGCAGCCAAATGGACCATGCAGGAGGGCCTGAGAAACAGATTTTCAACTTTTTTAGGCCTAATTGAATATTTTTCACTGGTAAAATGACAGTTCAGTTATCAGGATTCAGCGGTCCTTGATTATCGTAAATTTCTTTTATTTTCTTGGAATATTATTGGCTAACAGAATGGATATATTATAAACAGAATTTCTTCCTCACCAGATTAGACTTAAACCCTGGATGTATTGTCACATTCAAAATAATACACTCATGATTATATATAGTCTTGTTCATAATTTTGTTTTTTCAGATCGCTGCCTCTTATGGAAATAAAGTGTATATATTTGAGCCAACACCTTTATTACATCATGAAAGTTCACATGTAAGTAGTTATGAAAAGTGAGGCCAAACAAAGTTAACATTCCATTTCTGTTTTTTTTGTTTAACCCTGAAGGCTGTAATTCTGACTTTGATAACTTTTTAATGCAAAGGAACAGATGCCCCAACATGCATAACATGCATTGTTTGGGTAAACTCAAAACTTATTTTCTAAATATATTGTTATTATACCCCCTGCAAACAAAGTTTGGGGAGGTATATAGGAATCACCCTGTCTGTCCGTCCATCTATCCGTCCATCCATCTGTCCATCCTTGTAAGTGCAACTCCTCCTAAACCGTTTGAAGAATTTTCATGAAACTTTACACAATGGAAGAACTCCATATGAAGATGTACATGAAGGAATATAATTCCGTTCTGACATTTCCAAGGGGAGATAATCTAACTTATACATTTCAGGTGCGGGGGGTGTCACTTTGTGAGTTTGCTCACAGTACCTCTAGTTTGTTTCTAGGCAAGACTTGACTGCCTCTGTAGGCAGCCAAGACTTGACTAGAAGCAACTGCAAAGCCACTGAAGGTAGATTTTCAAAGTATAGCAAAAATGTATAAAAATCTCCAGGCCCTTAAGGGTTAAACCATATATATATACATATCCGAGTGGGTAGTTCTCATTACTAGAGATCTGAAGTTTAGATTTTTCAGATTTAATTTCGGTTAGGTTTCAGAAAAAGCCAAGGTTTCAGTTGTGTTTTTCTATCGACCATGAACAGATAGTGAAGAATACTTTAGACTCCTTAATTTTCATCACCACTCACAACAAAAGCCCTGTGTGTTAGTATCTCCACTGGGTTCTGCAAAACTACCCTTTGATTATTCTTAGGGGTACTAGGGGATCAATTGCTTAGCCTATTCAGTCAGAAGAAAGGCCCATAAATCAAGGTAACAAATGTATAAAGTTTATCCAGTCTATGTTGTGATTTCATTGTCACACTTTCGCCCTTATTGACTCGTCCTGTGGACGAGTCAATAAGGGAGAAAATGTGACAATGAGAACATGATGTATTTGCCCCTTTGCTAGATAGATCAAGTGACGAGAGTCCATAATGGACACTAGTCCAGTTCCTTCCCAGTAAGATAGTTTGATCAGGTTTGCACAAACACAGATAAAACGTTCGAACATTTTTTGCTGGGTTTTGCTGTTTGGTTTTCTGGTTCGCAGCAAAAACCGGAACCAAACCAAAAACTGTCCATCCCTACTCATTAGTAGTAATTTACTGCTTTTTTTTAGCCTTGGGTATTAAGTTTGTCTCTTCTACCTCTGTCTTTCTGTCTGGATCTGGATATTTGTACCAACATTTGTGCATCCGTCCATTAGAATGTCCAGACTTCTGTCTGTCTCTATGTCTGTCCATAACTTCATCGTTATCGTTTCTCTATTTATCTCTCCATCAATCACAAACTCAGATAAGTCATCTTCTATCACAGAGGGGCGAAGTGGCGTTGCGGTAACCAGTTCTTGTCAGATCACCAAGTTTAAGCAACGTCAAGCCCGGTTAGTCCTCGGATGGGTGACCGTCGGAGCGATCGACTTGGACTCCCATGTTGTGTCCTTGGGCAAGGCACTTCACCCTGATTGTCCACTTTGCGGCACGCTGACACCATGTACTAAGGCATACTGCATGTCGATGTTGCACGTGTCTTCAACCAATCTAACCCTGCCTTTGCTGCAGTGCAGAGTTATGATGTTGGGGAGCTGGCAGCTGCTTGTCGTTGCTCGGTGGTTCTCTCCAGGTACTCCAGTTTCCTCCACCCATAAAACTGTCACCGACACAATATGACCTTGGCTGTTAAAATGTCGTTAAACCCTAATGAATAAATAAATAAATAAATAAATAAATTCTATCACAGTACTGTAATCAAACAGAGAATTTCAACCGAATCGGACTGGATAACAATCAGAACAAAATTCTCTATCTTCTTTTCTCTGTGCTCCACTGTCGAATCTCACCTGTTAAAAATTAAAAACATTGAATCTGAGATTCTTTATACATTTGCTTGTATTGATGCAGCCTGGATTTCGCAGTAAATTATTCTCTATACAGTTGCCAGAATGTCAGTGGAAACTTCATCCCTCAGACTGCCACCTCCCTCAAGATGGCATCAAGTTCACCACCATGGTGACTCCTCCCAATCCATGATGTTTGATTGATGACAATCAGACTTTTAGATCAGTGTAATTTGGGCACAACGGCAAATATGGATGTGGCCTGCATGGTAGGAGAAAAAGCACCAGTATTTCTTTCCTCTTGCAGTCTGTTTTAGGTTTTACTTTTAGGTTTTACGTCCCCGTGTTAAAATGATAGTTTTCAACCCTTTGTTATAGCTCTTCACCATTATCACTGGTTCCCACCACCTTTTGACGTAAATTTACTCGACTAACTCGAGAAGGCTTCTTAAGTTTCCCAGTGTCGAGGCAAAGGCTTATTTGAATGTTAGCTAAGTTGCGCATGGCGTTTACTGAGAAATGCCACAAACATGAATATAATTGATCTCGAGCTTCAAGTGCATGATCATATAGAATTTGCCACAGAAAAGCAAACGCTGTTGACAGTGTCGTATACGACACGGTCGACAACGATTGCTTTTCTGTGACGAACTTGGTTGTTTTTTTTTCAAAAGTTATTTATCTGTTCCATTTTTTGATTTGAAGGTAAGCTCTAAGCTATATTACAAGCATCAGGGAAACATGGCTAAACTTTTTATTGCCAAAACACTGCAAAACTTTGGAAAAAAGTTTCAAACTTCGCGTAATTTGGGTGCAATTATCTTATTTGGGCACAGCATTTACAATCGTTAGTTGGGAAGAATTTAAAGGCCTGATGACATGAAAGTTGTTGTTACAGCATAATAGCTTTCATTTCATCAAAATGTCATTGTTTTTACCAAGCACAAAAACTAAGACTGTATCAACTTTCCAAGCTCTGCACTTGTTTTTTGTTAATAATAACAAAAATATGGTGTAAATATTTAAGTTACATATCATCAGCATATTTATTTTTTCACAGACATCAAAGTGTATGCTTTAACCCTTTACCCAATGTAACAGCCAAAACTGGTCAGCACTATTCACAAAAATCACCATTCAGTTTTCATTATTTATAATAATTTTGTCTCAAAACCATTGCTTATGACCCTCATTGGAACGAGCTCATTGAGCTCATTCCAGTGGGGGTCATAAGCTATGGTTTTGACACAAAAAATCAAAAAAATTAGTTATTCAAGACTTTTATTTGCAAATGTCGTCTGCTTTTCGTGTTATGTAAAGGGTTAAAAAGTGTTTGGTGATTATGAATCATTGGGAACTTGAACACTTTTGAGAATTTTTTTGTTTGTTGATCATTGTTTATTTATAGAAACCTCTGCCTGCCCCCTGCCCCCACCACCCCACCCCACCAATATGGCAACATTGGAGACCCTTTCCTATATGTAACCAATGAGTGTTCCAGCAATCCAGCTGCGTTGAGATCAGTAGGAAATCTCAACCCACTTTTGTAAGTGTGTCATGATCTGATCACGATCTTCTCACGAAAGAGCCTGGTTTGATCACAGAGGATCTGGGAGGTTTTGATTTTTGAGATTCTGTTTTGATTTCAGGAAAAAACCTTGTTTTCTGTTTGTTTTTTCTATCTGTTAAGAACAACTAGTTAATAACAATTCAGACTCCTTAACTTCGAAAAAATCTACAATAGTTTGTATGATACCACTCACCACAAAATGTCCTGTCAATAAGCATCTCCAGTGCTTTCAGCCTAACCTTTCTTTGATAATTTCTTTGGGGTTTTAACCCTTTACCTAACGTGAAAAGCAGACGACACTTGCAAGAAAAAATCTTGAATAACTAATTATTTTCATTTTTTGTCTCAAAAACATAGGTTATGACCCCTCGTTGGAACGAGCTCGACGAGCTCGTTCCAACGAGGGGTCATAACCTATGTTTTTGAGACAAAAAATGAAAAAAATAGTGAAAATTAATTGGCGATTTTTGAGAATGGCGCTGGCCGGTTTTGGCCGTTACGTTGGGTAAAGGGTTAAATTACTAAGCCTATTCAGACAGAAAAATGACATAAAATAGGGTGACAAATAAAATAGAGTGACATTTTCTCCCGTTTTTGACTTGTCCATGCAGTGGACGAGTCAGTAAGGGAGAAAATGTAACAATGAGAACAAAACATATCTGCCCCTTTGCCAGATTGACCAAATGATGAAGAGTCCATCTGGGACACTAATCCAGTACTCTCTCCCAGTAAAATAGTTTGATATGTTTATGCACAAATAAAGTAAAACCATTTGGACAATTTTTGCTGGGTCTTGGTGGTTTTACGGATTATCGGAACTGAACCGGTAAACCAAAATGCAGCCGGACTGTAGATCACAGTACTTCTAACATCCTCCTAAACAGAACAGTTTTGCATAAGGGGGATTTTGTACTTGGCCACATTTTGGATAGACATAAAGTCTGTACAGTATGGCTGCCATGGACTGGTCACTTTCCACGGGTGGGCAATATTTCCACGGGCGCAATAATATTAAATTCCAAACATTAATTATAGGAATAATCATCAAAATTTTAATTAATAAAGCACCGGGTACAACCCAGTGCTTCATTAATTAAAATTTTACTGCTGATGATTTTTATTACTTGGTAAACATATGCGTGGACGTCACTGTCCACGCATGAATTATGACCAGTCTATGGTAACTGTAGTGAAACCTCACTTACCTGATCAAGAGATACATGAGGATCCAACAAAAAATTTGCAGTTTGTGAACTGCTGGGTAGGATCAAGAACTGGGAATTTAGTTTAAACATTATTTCCAAGTTGCTTTATGATACAATAGAACATAGAATACATATTTATGGATTCAACATAAAGCGAAAAGCTAATGTTAAGCTGTTTCCACACTATTAACACATTTCACATTATTGGCAAATGTGACGGTGATTTACAGTCAACATGGTTACAAAAAAAACAACACACAAACAGAATTAACTGGTTGAGTGCTGGAAGCCCTTATTGAGGCTTTGTTTTGAAGGGAAGGTTCCTCAATTTAAAGGCTTCATATTTAGTGGATGTGCTTCATATTATCTTTGAAGTGAAATTATTTCATCTGTATGGAATTGCCTTTTCAAAATTTATGGGAGAGTGCCTTTTGGCACTCTCCCATAAATTTTAACAAGGCAAAGACCTGTGTAAACATTTTGATGATCAAACATAATTTAGCACTCTACCAGTTAAAGGTGATTTAAAAAAGAAAATGAAGGGTATGAATGAAGTAGGAGTAACAGGGAGAGAGATATATAGTTATAGAAATAGAACAAAAGATAGCTGTTGGGTTGGAGAGTAAAGGAGAAAACCCAGAGAGAGAGGGAGAGAGAAAGATTGCAAATGAGAAACAAACAGAAAAAAGAAGCATCAGAACTTTGTTAATTCAGTGAGTAATTCTCTTCAGATTAAATATGTCCGTTTGATTGATTCGTACTGCTCACACCTGCTGGTATCCACGCTGACCTGTCTAGGGTTTGAGGCCTGAAAGTGATAGAGTATTGTGTGCAATGCAGAATTCCTGATCTTATTTGAAACGCTTGGTTTTGAGAAGGCATATTCTAAAAGGGGATGGATAAATGCAAAATAAATTTTTTCTAAGGTACTTCGATCAAGATTGTATTTCTTTTTACGGATGAGATCAATGCGTCTCTAAGCTTTAACACTAATATGATCAATATGATTTGTCCAGGTACCTTCTTGGTTAAAAACAATTCCTAAATGTTTATGGTTGGTGACTTCTTTTATTTGTTCGTTGGACATTATTGAAATCAACAAATCAACAAGCCAAATTTTAGCCCATTCTTCGATATTTGTAATATCCCTATTCAATATAACCAAAGTTTGGTTGGGGTCTTCTACAATTAAGTAAAGTGTAGTGTCATCAGCAAATAGCCTAATACTACTGGTCACATTTGCCATGATGTCATTGATGTATATTAAAAACAAGCGAGGACCAAGAACAGAACTCTATGGGACACCTGAATTGATACTTTTCCAAGTCGATGATACAGAGTTGATTATAACTCTTTGCATTCAATCAGTTAGGTAGGATTCAAGAAATGTTAAAAGTTTGCCAGTAATTCCAATTTTTACAATTTTATTCAAGAGGCCTTTGTGCCAAACTTTGTCAAAAGCCTTGCTAATATCACAAAATACATTACGTGTACAGTGCATTAAAAATCTGAGTCCTTTTAATCAAGGGTAATTAAGATCAGTCAGCCTATAAATAGATTCTGTCAATCATTGACTGCAATGGAACTATTTCAGTCTCATGGTAATAAACAAGCTTTCTGTCCGTATTGAGATAAGTGAGGAAATGTTAATTATTTATACAAGAGAGAAAACTGGGATTGTTGAAGGTGTAATAACATAACACAAACCAGTAATTTACATTAATTTATCTTCTTTCATTACGGTTAATTAAAACAATTATAAGATTATAACTTATAAGAGAGTCACGACAGGGGTATTAGCGACCAGTGACACAATCGAACTACTACTTGTTGTTCAAAGCTTCTTTTCTTCACCGACTCTCAGCAGCCTATTGTTTTGTACATGTTAACTTCAAATTAATTGTCGAATAGGATCACTTGGCAATGTGAATAACCTAACTCTACATTCATTTAACAGAGAAAATTAGATTTTAGACCTCTCTGTTTATAATCTTGGGATAAACTTCAGAAAACATTAACAATGGAGGTGGGGAAGGGGCGATGAAAGTCACGAGAGTGTATGGGTTTTCTTATTTTTAATTTTTTTTGGGGGGGTGGGGGGGGGGGGGGAATTCCACGTCACTGGTTGAGGTGACTAATTCTTAAATTTGCAAGATAAAATCTTAGGCACCACCCACAACCATTGAAAGTCAACTATAGTCCTTTTGCTAATCTATTACATTTATAAATAATTGTTGCCCCCACCCCATACAAACACAGTGATTTAGTGTTAATCAAAATAAAATGCACGTGATGAGCAACGACTTTAAATTAAGTTAAAACAATTGCCTGTATTCAACAATATTATGGCTAATTAATAATTAAATTGCTGGTGGTCTTTCTTTTTTTCGGGGTGTGGTGGTGTGTGGGTTATCGTTTGAAAATGTAATTATTCGATTCCTGTTAATGAACGCGAACAGGATGTCAATATATCACAAGCACAGATCTGTACAAATTACAATGAGGGGTACAAAACATGGGGGGTTAAACTCAAGCCTTAATTCGTTGATTCCCCGGCAAGTTATAGCTTGCTTTGGGGAGATAGGTAGTGTTTACGATGGTATTAAAGGTTGGTGGGAGAGACCTAATTTTTCGGGTGGTGTGGGGGGGGGGGGGGGGAGGTGTTGCCAGCATTGCCAGCATGCAGCCGGTAAATAATAGAGATATGCCCAACCTGTTTATTTTTGGACCTTCTCCAGTTTATGTTGGCCATAGTGTGTACCAGCAATAGGCCTCATCTTTTTGTTTTTATAACTTATTTCTATTAAATTTTAGCTTGCTGTTATAAACTTTGCGTACTAGTTTTCTCGTATTTATTTGCATGAATATGTCATTTGCAACGACGTTTATCAAATTTTCAACTGGTGGGCTAAAATTGTAATGAGTTCTACCGACCCCTCAATAAAGTTTGCCGTTCGCACGAGCATATTTTTCCACAGGTTTAATAAAAACAAAAGTGTGAATGGATTTAAATGAACGGCATTGAACACAAACACAACCAATTAATGTTTTTAAAGCTACACATTTGTACTGCGAATGCAAACAACCATTGATCCGCGCTGAGATGTTCTATGGTTTTTGCTTCTCACAGTATGCAGTGAGCATTGGTGGGATGCCACACATATTTGTGCCGGCGCCTCATTGATTGGTAATAATTAATGGGCAGAATTACGGTCATGTCAGTGTGTCGAAAACAGAATAGCACTCCGTGGATTAAAATGTCGATTTATAGACACTTTTTCACACGTAGGCCTGTCAAATTAATAATTTCCTTATGGTTATGCATTTTTATGTGTACCCATACTATGTATGATAAACATAATGCCGTCATCCGGGGTGGCCATCCGTCGTTCGTCCATCCTTTGTCCATCCATCTGTCCTTCCATCCATCTGTCCGTCATCGTCTGTATCCATTTCTTTGACATTCGCTAACTTGAAAAATATTGCTTGGATTGTCAAGTTACTTTAAATTTGTGTTCAGGTTACTGATGTGCCAAGCTGTAAAGTTTTTGGTGTAAATCTGATAATTTGATCCTGAGATATTAACTCTTTATCCTTCAAATTGAGAATTCTTCCAATCCCTTTGGCATGAGATAACTCAAAAAATATCAATCCAATTGTCATGTTACTTTATATGTATCTTCAGGTTACTGATGTTCCGAGCTGTATAGTTTTTGGTGTAAATCTGTTATTTTGATCCTGAGATATTAACCCTTTATCCTTCAAATTGAAAATTTCTCCAATCCATTTGGCATTCGATAACTTGAAAAATATTGCTTGGATTGTCAAGTTACTTTATATTTGTGTTCAGGTTACTGATGTGCCGAGCTGTATAGTTTTTGGTGTAAATCTGATAATTTGATCCTGAGATATTAACCCTTTATCCTTCAAATTGAAAATTTCTCCAATCCCTTTGGCATTCGATAACTTGAAAAATATTGCTTGGATTGTCTGGTTACTTTATATTTGTGTTCAGGTTACTGATTTGCCGAGCCGTATAGTTTTTGGTGCAAATCTGATGATTTGATCCCGAGACATTAACTCTTGATCCTTCAAATTGAAAATTCCTCCAATCCCTTTGGCATTCATTAACTTGAAAAATATTGCTTGAATTGTCAAGCTACTTTATATTTGTGTTCAGGTTACTGATGTACCGAGCTGTATAGTTTTTGGTGTAAATCTGTTATTTTGATCCTGAGATATTAACCCTTTATCCTTCAAATTGAAAGTTCCTCCAATCCCTTTGGCATTCGATAACTTGAAAAATATTGCTGGGATTGTCAAGTTACTTTATACTTGTTTTCAGGTTACTGATGTGCCGAGCTGTATAGTTTTTGGTGTAAATCTGATAATTTAATCTTGAGATATTAACCCTTTATCCTTCAAATTGAAAATTCCTCCAATCCCTTTTGCATTCGATAACTTGAAAAATATTGCTTGAATTGTCAAGCTACTTTATATTTGTGTTCAGGTTACTGATGTACCGAGCTGTATAGTTTTTGGTGTAAATCTGTTATTTTGATCTTGAGATATTAACCCTTTATCCTTCAAATTGAAAATTCCTCCAATCCCTTTTGCATTCGATAACTTGAAAAATATTGCTTGGATTTTCAAGTTACTTTATATTTGTGTTCAGGTTACTGATGTGCCAAGCTGTATAGTGTTTGGTGTAAATCTGTTATTTTGATCCTGAGATATTAACCCTTTATCCTTCAAATTGAAAATTCCTCCAATCCCTTTGGCATTCGATAACTTGAAAAATATTGCTTGGATTGTCAAGTTACTTTATATTTGTGTTCAGGTTACTGATGTGCCGAGCTGTATAGTTTTTGGTGTAAATCTAATAATTTGATCTTGAGATATTAACCCTTTATCCTTCAAATTGAAAATTCCTCCAATCCCTTTGGCATGAGATAACTCAAAAAATATCAGTCCGTTTGTCATGTTACTTCATATATGTATTCAGGTTACTGCCAAGGAAGCTTAGTAGAGAAATGGGATGATAATTAGATATTAAGTTTGGAGGATCTTTCTTCAAAACTGGAAACACATTGGCTCTTTTCCACTCGCCCGAAAAATAAGATTGTTCCAGTAAATAATTGAAAAGATCAGACAGGGGATCACACAATAATAACGAACACTCCTTAAGCAGTTGGGGATTTATAGCATCCAGGCCACAAGCTTTGTTGGCCTTCATTGATTTTAGAGAATCAAAGACATCCTTGGCATTTAAGATAATATTATTAAGAGATGGTAGCCTGGGAGTCATCCATAGTTGATATAGCACAGAAGTAGTCATTAAATGCCTCAGCCTTGTCTAGTTCGAGCGAGAGATGGGTGTCATTGCACAATAAGCTTGCAAGTTTAGGCGGCTTGCCACCCATAAATGTGTTTTGAAAAATTTAAAAAAAAAGAAAAAAGGTAAATTAACAAATATTGATATCGTGTGCATTGGGTATATGAGTTGTTGTGTGGTGGAAAGGCTTTAAATTTGCCATCGTTTTGAGTGTGTGACATCATGTTGGAAGATGCTTCTTTCAGAATGTAAGTAGAGAATGGGTTATGCATTACATACATGTACTGAGGATTCTGTGAAGTAGGATAAAGGTTTCATGCCATCAGGATGGCTGGTTTTGTGAATATCTTGAAGTTGCAAATCTTGTTTATAGTTTTGGGATTATAAAGTCTTTCCTATAGATAAAGGAAATTGAATGTTTCCAGGGAAGTAAATTAATTAATTTATCTGTGACTTTTATAGACTCAGGATATGAGTGGAGTTATAGATCTTCAGCATGTTTTTGACATTGACAATTGAATTTACGAACATCATTGTTGACAGGAAATGAGCTTTGAGATCTTCAAACCCTTTTATAGCATGATCAGTAAATAAAGAACTACTAGTAGTTCCTACTGGTTGTTTGCAGTGAAGACTCAAATCGAATACTTGATGAAAAAGTACAGATTCCATCAACACAAGGGAAAAGTGAGATACGCGAGGCATGTAATATTTTAGGCAGGTAATAACCCTCACCCTCAGCCAAGCCAGAAAATCAGCAGACTGGCATTCTGAAAATAAGGTCCCCAGAGGGTGAATTTAGTGATGCTAGCCTGTGAACCTCAATCTGAATCAGGATCTCAAACCTAAAGACACAGAGGTACCCAGAGGATTAATTAGCCCAATATATGGGATATTATCATCAAATTCACCCTCTGGGGAACTCATTCTGCAAATATCAGACTGCTTTTTTTTCAGGCTTGCTCTCAGCCTTGGGTCAGTACTATAAACCTTTTATCATTGTATTTTCCTAAATTGTATTTTCTGCCTGTTAATATAAGTTTCTGGATTGAATCATTAGCATTTCAAAAGTCATGGCAATTTAACTAGTCGTAAATTTCCACGTCTTTTAAAGCCCTAATGGTTCATTTTGACCATTTATAGCCACCGATAGGAAATACAATTTTCTGGAAAATACAATTGTAAAAGGTTTACTGTATTGGGTCCTGATTTGAAAATACATTACATTTACTCACAGCTTGCATGGGGGGGGGGGGAGGGGGGGGAGAGGGGGGGGGGGTGGAGGGAATTCACATTAAAAAAAATGTCCACTTTCCAGTATAGGTATTTTCATTAGTGCCTTGAATCCTGTATCCTATGTAACATGTAACAAGAGATGAGCAATATACAGAAAAACTGAACTGATACCGATATCATTGGGGTATTGAAAAATTGAACCGAACCACTACCGAAACCATCTGAATTTTCAAATTTTTCATCATCCGCTATTTGTAAGGCCCTTTTGAGGCTTGATAACAGTTGAAAGGTTCATTTTCATGAAAGAAGTGACTGATTTTTTAGCTCACTGAAGGGAGCTAAACTTATCACTTGCCGTCCGTCGTCTGTCGTCATCCGTCTGGCGTCGTGAACATTTTTCAAACGACTTCTCCTCTGAAACCGCTAGGTCGATTTGCTCGAAACTTGGTATGGATGTTCATTACCATATGTCAATTCAAGTTTGTTCAAATGAAATGGCCACGTCCCTTGGGGGCTCTGTATGGGGCATAACTCTGGTAGCACCAAATGAATTATAGAAAAATTAAAAAATCTTCTTCTCCAGAACCAGTGGGCAGAATCTTTTGATACTTGGTATGCAGCATCTTAGTTTGGGTCTGATTCAAGTTTGTTCAAATCGGCCCCCTGGATTCATATTTGGGCTCACTATAGAAGCCCAAATTCGAACTTAGTGCATTTCAGGCAAATTTCTTAAAAAAATCTTCTTCTGTGGGAGCCCGAATTATAACTTCGTCAATTTGAGGAATTTTTCTTTAAAAATCTTCTTCTTCAGATTCAGCAGTCGGAATGTTTTGATATTTGGCATGCAGCATCCTTAGGGGGTCAAATTCAAGCCAAGTCCCTGGGTTCATATTTGGGCTCACTGTGGGAGCCCAAATGATAACTTAGTTCAAAATGAGGAATTTTCTTTAAAAGTCTTCTTCTTCAGATCCAGCAGATGAATGCTTTTGATATTTGGTATGCAGCATCCTTAGGGGGTTAAAATTCAAGTTTGTTCAAGCCATGGCCCTAGTTCCATAAAATTTGTCTCTCATGACTCCATTCCCCTGTAGTGTTGATGAACCACCTCTTTGGCCGGTGAGCGATTAAGGCTCCTTGGGGCCTCTTGTTTTTTTCAGTTTTGTTAACTCTCAGTGGTCTTGCAATTGTCCTGGATTCCCACCAGGCAGCATTCTGTGCAAGTCCAGTTTCTTAGCAGTTATTTCCAGTCAAATCTTGGCTGACAAGAATTGACTAGAAATCACTGTCCATGGGATTTATCTATCGTCAGCAGGACTTCCTATAGATATCACGGTCAGGGCACATGATTTGTGATCGCAAAAAACCCGAAATAAGTCTTTAAACATTAAGGTGTATTTAAAACAAGTCACAAAATTACTGTAGATGTGATTTGTGTTCATAAAAGAATGCCACTGTTGAGCTCATTGGCAGTGGCATTTATAGCATTGTAATAGAGTGATACAAGAACAATTTTTTCCATTTTTAGCTCAACTTGACAAAGTCACAATTTCCTTTGGCACACCTCACAGGTCGCATTTATGATCAGATTGCTTTGAAACTTGGTATGCTTGTTTGGGGTGACCTCTAGATGGGAGCTATCGATTTTCTTCAATATCCGTCAAAAAATGTTGCCGCGGCCAACGTTCTTAGAACTTAGTTTAGTCAAACCACAATATTTCCCTTTGGCACACCCTACAGGGCACATTTATGATTTGATTGCTTTGAAACCTGGTATGCTTATTTAGGGTGACCTCTAGATGGGAGCTATCGATTTTCTTCAATTTCTGGCAAAAAATGTTGCCACGGCCAACGTCCGTAGAACTTAGTTTAGTCAGACCTCAATATTTCCCTTTGTCACACCCTACAGGGCACATTTATGATCAGATTGCTTTGAAACCTGGTATGCTTGTTTGGGTAGATCTCTAGATGGGAGCTATCGATTTTCTTCAATTTCTGGCAAAAAATGTTGCCGCGGCCAACGTTCTTAGAACTTAGTTTAGTCAGAAAACTCAATATTTCCCTTTGGCACACCCTACAGGGTACATTTATGATCGGATTGCTTTGAAACCTGGCATGCTTGTTTGGGGTGACCTCTAGATGGGAGCTATCAATTTTCTTCAATTTCCGTCAAAAAATGTTGCCGCGGCCAGCGTTCTTAGAACTTAGTTTAGTCAAACCACAATATTTCCCTTTGGCACACCCTACAGGGCACATTTATGATTTGATTGCTATGAAACGTGGTATGCTTATTTAGGGTGACCTCTAGATAGGAGCTATCAATTTTCTTCAATTTCCGGCAAAAAATGTTGCCACGGCCAACGTTCGTAGAACTTAGTTTAGTCAGACCTCAATATTTCTCTTTGGCACACCCTACAGGGCCCATTTATGATCAGATTGCTTTGAAACCTGGTATGCTTGTGTGGGGATACCTCTAGATGGGAGCTATCGATTTTCTTCAATTTCTGTCAAAAAATGTTGCCGCGGCCAACATTCTTAGAAATTAGTTTAGTCAGAAGACTCAATATTTCTCTTTGGCACACCCTACAGGGTACATTTATGATCGGATTGCTTTGAAACCTGGTATGCTTGTTTGGGGAGACCTCTAGATGGGAGCTATCGATTTTCTTCAATTTCCGTCAAAAAATGTTGCCCCGGCCAACGTTCTTAGAACTTAGTTTAGCCAGAAGACTCAATATTTCCTTTTGGCACACCCTACAGGGCACATTTATGATCGGATTGCTTTGAAACCTGGCATGCTTGTTTGGGGTGACCTCTAGATGGGCACTATCGATTTTCTTCAATTTCCGTCAAAAAATGTTGCTACAGCCAACATTCTTAGAACTTAGTTTAGTCAGACCACAATATTTCCCTTTGCCACACCCTACAGGGCACATTTATGATTAGATTGCTTTGAAACCTGGTATGCTTATTTACGGTGACCTTTAGATGGGAGCTATCAATTTTCTTCCATTTCCGTCAAAAAATGTTGCCACGGCCAACGTTCTTAGAATTTAGTTGAGTCAGACCACAATATTTCCCTTTTGTACACCCTACAGGGCACATTTATGATCGGTTTGCTTTGAAACCTGGCATGCTTATTTGGGAAGGCCTCTAGATAGAAGCTATCGATTTTCTTCGGCTTCTATCAAAAAATGTTGCCACTGGCAAAAAAAATGACATTGGTACCAATGATCTTCAATTTTGCCATTTCATTTATAACTTACCAAGTTCAAGTTTGTCAAGTTGAGCTACAGTGTCATTGACACTTTCATTTCCTGATGTGAATTCCCCTTCAGTACTATCAGTAAATCTCAGTGAAATCAGATACCGAATACTGAACTTATGCTGAGGTATACACCCTTAAATATACCCAAACTGATACCAAACTGATACCAAACTTAAAATTCCAATTCCACCTTTCTCCACATGAAACCATCTACGCCTGTGCATTTTTACAATTTTAGTGTGTGTTTAACATTTTCATGTAATGTGTGATATGGCAGCCTATCAACTAATCCTGCACTATGCCTGTGGTTGGTCATTGTTTGTTAGTGTACCAACTACTGGTAAGTCTGTATAATGCACAGGGTTAGTCACTCTTTTCTTTCTTGTTATAAATAAGATCATCTCTATTATATGACTAACCATGTGCATTGCACAGCTGTAGTGAATGTACATTTTTATACACCCGTTTTATAAAAACGGTCATCTTTTTATGTTATGGCATTGGCATCCATCTGTCCGTACTCTGTCCGGAATTGTTTTCCGGACTTTTTTCATTTTGGATGGACATATTGAGAACATTTTTGGTGTACAACTTTGTTATGGATACTTACAGATCAAGTTTGAATTTCATTCCGCTCAGTTGATTTTTGGTGGTTGGTTTTTTCATTATGGATTGACATATTGAGAAAAATTGAGAAAAATTTTTATCTATAGCTTTGTTATGGATACTTACAGATCAAGTTTGAATTTCTTTCCACTCGATTGAGTTTTGGTGGAGTTACTGCCCTTGAACTTAGAATTTTTAGAGTTTTCTGGACCTTTTGAATAAGTATAATTAACTAAAATGGAGATACTGACAGTAAAGTTCAATTGAAACATGAATAATGTTTTATAATTTCTGGAAGTGCGGCCTTTTATTGTCATTGGAAAATCCTTATTAAACTGATGGATTCTAAAATTTGTTTGCAAAGTAAATCTAAAGCTCCACAAAGTAGATCTGTTTCTCAGACCATTTTTTGTAAAATTGCATGTTGGCATCTGTTTTTTATTTTATATTTTATTTTTGTAATTATTTCTTTGCCAACAAAAGTTCATGTTCTTAGTTTGTTTTAAATTTTAGGCCACATAATCTACAGAATAGCATGGGTGGTGGTGTATTTCGGCCCTTGAGTTCAAGAAGGCTTTGCAATGCTAAGACATTGCAAAGCCTTGTTGCACTCAAGGGACAAATTTATCAATTGTATTAACTTGGATAAAATATTGATCAGACATAAGTCATTTAAATTTTATTTTTTTAAGCTTACTTTGGTTGTAAAAGGAGGGCATGCGGCTGCCAAAAGGACCAAGGGGAGGTCCTGAGAAACAAATTTCTAACTTTTTTAGGCCCAATTGAAACTGATTGAAACCAATCAAATCTCTTTGAAATCCTCAAGGACTTTGACTATTTTCCAGACTTCCCAGGCCTGGCTGTTTGAGAGAAGCAATACCTGTCACCCCCTGTGACTCCTGCAATATTATATTTAGAAGGGCAATAATTGCTCTCCTTAAGAGTTGCAATGGCTCTCTTTAAACCTTTAGTTCCCATATGAATGACCTTGTATATTTAATGAAAATTCCATGCCTGACTTTCTACTTCCCTTCAGTCTGTGTTCTGGCAGCTAAGCAGTGTATGATTCCTGGAATAGTTATGGCCGCCTGAATAGGAAGCCAATACTTGATGAGAAACCACTACCATGGTAATTCAGTTGTTGTCTCTAGAACATTTTTTGTTATACCCCCCGCAAACAAAATTTGGGGGGTATATAGGAATCACCCTGTCCTTCTGTCCGTCCGTCTGTCTGTCTGTCTGCCCTAACAAATGACTACTTATGTGGCTACAAGTTAGTAAAACAGGATACTTATGTGGCTAGCCACGTAACAGAATCTCTTATTGTGGGGGGTTGGGGGGTGGGGGTTTGGATAAATGTAGAGTAGGGTTAGGGCATTCCAGGGTGGGGTTTAGGAGTGGGGTGGGGTGGGATGGAGGTCAGTGAAGGGGTGTTAGAGTTATGTGGCTATAGGATTAGTTTAGGGTTAGGGTTAGCCCTAGGGTTAGGGTTAGGGGTGGGTAGGGTTAGGGTCAGTAAAGGGTAGGGTTAGGGTTAGCTGACCCCCCCCCAAAATTTTTCCCCAAAAAACTTGTTTTATTATGTTGGACATGTGTTTTAGGTTAGCCACCTAATATGTCCATAAAATAGCCACATAAGTAGCCATTTGTTAGAACGTCCGTCCATCTGTCCATCCTTATAAGCGCAACTCCTCCTAACCCGTTTGAAGAATTTTCATGAAACTTTACACAATGGAAGAACTCCATATGCAGATGTGCATGAAGCAATATAATTCCGTTCTGACATTTCCAAGGGGAGATGATCTAACTTATACATTTCAGGCATGGGGGGTATCGCTTTGTGAGCTTGCTCACAGTACCTCTAGTTTAAGAACTGCTCTGGTACTATGAAGTTTGTCAACATTAGAGAGGCCATTAAATGTTAACTGGAAGAGTCCCAATTTGTTCTTGACCGTCAAATTTGTTCACATGTCTTTGCCTTGTTAATTCACCTGACTGAAAGTCAGGGTGAGCAAAAGTGATCACTCTTCATCCATTGTCCATCATCCGGCATTTGTCGTAAAGGTGGTGTTAGAGTCTTCTCCCAAACTGCTTGACCAGTTCCAGTAAAATACCATGTGAATGACTGACTCTCTCTGTGGGTACTCTGGTTTCCTCCACCATTAACCCTTTGAGACTTTAATTATCCTGATGTTCAAACGTCACTGGGAATTCAGTTTCTTCAACGTTTTTCAAAATGCAACGTCAAATGCCAGAAAGTACAAATTATAAGATATTTTTCACATTTGTGATTATCTGGTTGAGGGCAAGTTTATTTTTGGTGGTCTGAATTTGTTATTCAAAACTTGTTTTATTACAAATTATTGGAGAGTGCCCAGAGGCACTCTCCAATAATTTGTAATAAAGCAAATTTATATAAACAAAATATTATTTGTGTTTGACTGAATATGAAATATAAGCAAGAAACGTGTTGGCTTTTGCTCTGGTATCCTAATTTTTTGAAAGTTCTGATAGTGGCTTCTAGCCCTCAAACATTGAAAAAGTCTTGACAGCAGGATTATATTAGTATTTTAAGCTGCGATAACATTCAGCTCAATGGATATATGTATCATTAAATCACAATAAACTGACAAACATATGATCTGATTGGGAAAAAGACTGCTTTTGTGATCGCAGTACTGTAATTTACTCCACATGCAATGTTTGGTGGAACTAACCCTTCACCTAACAAATTGGTCACATCTGCCCATGTTATTTACAAATTAAGCAGATGAAAATTTCTTTTTAAAAAACATTTTGATAAAACTATATCATGTGCCCTCCCACCCCTCCCCCCTCATTGGAATGGGCTCGTCAAGCTCATTCCAATAAGTCACATGTTATGGTTTCAGTGAAATTTTTTGAAAAGTGTGAAGGAAGACAATAATTAATTTGGATATCATGTGTGTTAGGTGAAGGGTTAAGTTACATTAAATTTTAGAAAACCATGAATCAGTTATGAATTGAATTGCGGAGTTACTGTTTAAAGGTGTGAAAGTGTAAGTATTTCCTCATAAGAAACATGTTACGAATGTTGCATTGATTTTGTTGAGTCAGGGTGTTGAATCTCAATGAAAGAAGGAAATAAATATTGATATATTTTATATTTTTTTTTCTCCAGAAATTGGATTATCAGTGGTATCAGACTGCGACATTTGAGGGAGAATGTCACATAAATTGTCTCAGCTGGAGTACAGAAGGTATGATATGAATACAATCAATAAATTAATACAGTTGCTTACATGCAGGTAAACAGTGAGAATAAAACAAAAATATCAGGCCTCATTTTTCGACATTTTGGGGGGAAATCTGTTTGGATTCCCACTTTTGTACTTTGTTTAATATAATTCACAAAGTACTGTGCAGGCACACGTGATCTTTTCCTTGAACAGATCTGGAGCCAATACTATAAAGCTTTTACAATTGTATATTCCAGATCTGTATTTTATAGCTAGGTCTTTAACCCTTTACCCAATGCAGACGATATCAAAATTTATTATTTTAAATATTTTTTTTTATTTTTTAAAAAATTTCAACAAAACCATATCATGTGAACCCTCGTTGGAATGAGTTTGATGAGCTTGTTCCAATGAGGGGTCACATGATATGGTTTTGTTGAAATTTTTCGAAAATAGTATTTTTTCAGCTGCTGAATTTGCTTATTACAAGGGCGGATGTGGGTGATTCGTTGGGTAAAGGGTTAAATGGGCTGAAATGGACCAATAGCATTTTCAAAGATGTGACAATTTGCTAGTTGACAAATTGCCAATATTTTTTAAAATGCTAATGATTCATTTTAGTCAGTTATATTAATTGGTAGAAAATACAATTCCAAAAAATATAATTATAAAAGATTTCTTCTACTCCCTCCACCCTTAAAACTGTCCTACATGAGGCGACCCTGGCTGCTAAGAATGCCACTAACCCCAATAAATGAATAAATAACCCTTAAGATTGTTAATTGTCATGAATTCTTTCTAGACTACAACCTGTATATGTCTAGTTGTTTAGCAGTGATCTCTAGTCCAGCCTTGACTGCATGTTAAGGCAGCCAAGACTTAACTATAAATCTCCTCTCAAGTTATTTGGCTTTTGCCAGCAGGACCTCCTAATGATGACATGTTAAGGGCACATGCTGTAAGATTGGAAAGGCCTGAAATAGGTTTTTGAATGTTAAGGTGTGTTTGGAAAAAGTCACAAAATTACTGTAGAAATGATTGTACTGGCAAAAGGATGCCAATGTTAAGCTCATTGGTTGTGGTTTGAGGTGCTGTAGTAGAATGATACAAGAACAACCCTTTCTGTATTTTCCTGATCAATGTGCTTTTCCCTTTGGTACTATTAGCAAATCACGGTCAAATCAGATACCAAATACTGAACTGATACATGGTGTACATCTCTCAAAATACCGAAATCGATACCAAACTCCAAATTCCAAGACTGCCCATCTGTAATGATTTTCTTATACTTATTAATGACAGTGCTGCATATATTTTTGGAGGAGACAGAAATATTGCACCAGTCATCAAGCATTGTTGATAATTAACTGCTTAACTGGTGGAGTGCTGGAAGCCCATATTTGGGCTTTATTCTGAAGTGCCGGTACCACAATTTAAAGGCTTCATGTTCTGTGGATGTGCTTCATATTATCTTTGAAGTGATGTTATTTTATCTGTTAGGATTTGCCTTGTTACAATTTATGGGAGAGTGCCTACTGGCACTCTCCCATACATTGTAACAAGACAAAGATGCACAAAGAAATTTTAAGGACCAAAAATAATTTAGCACTCTACCAGTTAACTCACTAACAGCCCAACAGAAATTTAAAACAAAACTAAACTATTAAGGCATGTTTAAAAATCAGCCCTGTGTAGGCACTGACCCTCAAGTCACGTGAGCTTATTTCAGGCCTCGACCATTTCTCAAAATGCAAACCCTGCCTGAACCCTTTACCTTTAGGTTTTGACCCCTCATTGGAACGAGCTAGATGCGCTCAAAACCCCTCATTGGAACGAGCTAGATGCGCTCGTTCCAATGAGGGGCCATAATCTATGTTTTTGAGACAAAAATAATAAAAATTAATTGGCGATTTTTTAGAATAGCACTGGCCGGTTTTGGCCGTTATGTTGGGTAAAGGGTTAAATGATATTCTTTACTAAGAAAGTGGTGGTCAAGTGGATAAGTGTGCTGGTCTCTCAAGCCAGAGGTCTAGGGATTGATCCCCAACTGAGGGAAGTTCTTGAGGTGTCCAAACTCTCTCGCAGCATCAGTTGTGGGGTTGATGCTGTTACAGCATATCATTCTCTTGGAAGAAGGTGTAAAATGTCTGTTTCCTGTGCAGAAAGGGAACACTTTGTGCAGGCTAAATATCCCTTCATAGTATTCAAGACTGTGGAGGTTATCCCACAATAATTGAGTAATTGAGGTCTGCTAAGCACTTCCTTGTAATACCCAGAAGTGATGTATAGCAATTGCTTATAACACATTGAGCCTACTCTACTTAACAGTGGGGATAAAGCCTCTATAAGAATAAACAATCAGTTTGTTTCTTTGAGTCTGATTCAGAATGGCCAAAAAGTTTTGTGATATAGCATTTGTACTGAGACTCACCTGGTGAGTTTGAAGAACTGGAGAAAATCGCATTACATAGTTCTACCACCAATCTCGAGAAATTCCGGGTCAACAGTATGCTGGATACAATGAAAAAAATTTTAATGCAAATGTCATGATAGACATTGGAATCTGATACAATCAAACATTCTACCAATAGAAGTTGGAATTTCCAGCTCCAACTGGTAGAAACTGTGAATATCTCTTTTAATTATTAAATCTCAGTTTCTACCCGTGTAAGTTTGAATACCATTTTTCTACTGGTAAGACCAGGAATTACTGTAATCATTTTGTTGGCTCACCTGACTAAAAGTCATGGTGGGCTATCATGATCACTCTCTGTCCATTGTTCATCTGTGAACATGGTGTTTGCAACTTCTCCAAAACCACAGAACTGATTTCTTTGAAATTTGAGATGATTGATTGCCAGGACATTGCTTTTTGAGTTTGTTCAAACTTGTGTTGAACCCATGTTGCCCATTTTTGAGGACTTCCTCCCCAAGCATTGGTGGTTGTGTCCTATTTTACCAGTAAAACAAAGCTTATTTACCACTCTAAACTAGCACTGCGTCACTTCCAGGGGGTACTACAGGAGATTCATTTTTGGAATATAATGGGGGGTCTCATTTCCAGATTTTCATTGAAAAATGAGGTTTGAATATTTTTGTTCTTTTCGAAAAAATTTTCAAAACAATTAATGTTATTTCTTGAGTGCACTTCAAAAACTTTTAAACACTTATAAATCATCATTATTTATTCACCATGTATACACAACAATGGTAATTGAAATTTTGTTGTTATTTTATTCTTTCAAATTGAATGCTGCATTATTATCATAAGCATGTAATCTTTTTTGTAACAAAGGTCTTAAGCTATAGTTTTACCCTTAAGGGCCTAATGCATTCCTACTTTGATAACTTTTTAATGCAAAGGAACAGGTGCCACAACATGCATTGTTTGGGTAAACTCTAAACATGTTTTCTAAGTACCTTGTCAGTTGTTTCTAGGCAAGTCTTGGCTGCCTTTGAATAGAAACAGCTGCGAAGCCACTGGAGGTAGACTTTTAAAGTATAGCGAAATTGTATAAAAATTTCCAGGCCCTAAACCCTCTGCACACTGATGTCAAAATGGTAAAGTTTTCAGCAGCAAATATTTCCCATAATGCATATTGATATTTAACCAAATATACCTTGTTTGACGGATCTCATCAAGCTCTGCCAAACAAGATATTATTGGTTAAATTCCTAGTAATTTTTAGTTACACAAGAGAAAAACAGATTGATTGGAGAAAATTCTGTTGCACTACAAGAGTGCTAGGAGTTAAGGGTTAGGGGAAAATAATTCATTTTGAGTAAATTAACAGTTTTTGAAAATTGAGGGAAAAAAAATGAATTAGCCATTTTGTGAATAACGATTTGTCCATTATGGTAGACAAAAATTGAAAATGTTTGAATTTTAATACTTGATGCTGATTGAAAACCATACATGTTGGTTATTGAAAAATGTCCTGAAAATTCTATAGGGATCATACAGTCCTGAGAAAGGACTTTTTAGGTGAATGTGCAAGCACTTTCCAGCACCTTTGCCTAAAATCTTTTCAGTCCCCAGAGTTTCAGAAAGGGTTTTTACACTTTTTTGAAAGGTATGGAAATTTGTGTCAGTCTGGAAAGGTACCTAAAAATTGTCAGTCAAGCCTTCAGAGTATTGAAAAAGTATCAAAATTAATTTTGCGAGCAATTAATTAACACTCTCCACAATGATGCTGAAATATCGAAATTTCAACCTGTAAATATTTCCCATAATGCAGCTCGGAATATAATGTGCTCAATCTTTTTTGACAGAGCTCACTCAGCTCTGTCAAAGAAGATTGAATTGGGTGAATACCAAGTTATCTTATGAGAAATGTTTTTAAAAAAAAAAAAAATGGGACCTTTGAGCTACTGAAAGTTATTCATGAAAAACATTCTCTAGTCAGAATTTTGTCTATTTGAGGTACTCAAATGGATATGGAAAGTGGGCTGACATGTTTGGCAAAAGTATGCAACATTTTTTCCTGGCAAGTTTCCTGCAGTTTGCATACATACCAGTTAACACAAGGAGTTAATCATTAGAAAATTCCAATGAAATTACCATATTTACTCCATGTGTTGGGGCAGGTAAAAATAAATAATTTTCTAGGTTGCCCAATATGATACAAAATATTAAATATTTGAATTAGAGTGACCCACCTTGAAAAGTGGTGGATATGATGCAGTCTCTGAAACTAAGCAGCTGTGGAAAAAATATATTGATTTTAAGAACTTTTGAAGCCTTCTACTGACATCTTCCATTGTTGCTGAATATTCCAGAGAAATAAAGAAAGTGATTTGATGAATTTTTGGACCTCAAAAATGCAATTGACTATTGGTTTGTTTTTGTTGGGAATTCCCAGGTACTTTCTTCATTCCTGTCAATTTTTCTCTCTTATTTGTTGCATGGCCCCATGTTTTCAGGACAGAAAGAGTTGTCTGAAAGGCTATACTTCATAAATTATATTTGAAAGCTAAAATTACAGTGATGCAATCATGTTTTTTTTCACACAGACATTTTCACAGTCAGTTTTGGAATATTAGTTCTGTTATACTTATCGGAAGTGCATTTTTTGGCTTTGAAATCTGATTTGATTATCATTTTTGGAGATTCTTTTATATTTAAAATTTCCCAGGGCGGCCACAAACCAGAAAATAGAATTTTATTGTTACTATTTTATATTTTTGTCACTTTCAGCAGTAAAGGCTATCTGTATATAAAAATAACACAAATAAGGCTGTTAATGGAAGCATATTTTCATCTTGACCAAGTTTAGTGTGTCCCAAAGAGGGAAAAAAACATTTTGTTGCAAAAATATGGTATCGTTTGTCCCAAATCAGGGATAATTATGGTACCAGTATTTATGAAGAAAACAATTCTATAGATTGTACAATATAATTTGTTCGGACAGGTGAAGAATTAAAAGTTTTTTTTTCATTTAATCCTTTGAACTCGCAAGAATGATTTTTCGGTACCAAAGCATAATTTTGTCCCATTTTTGCCTTATTATAAGAGGTCTATACACAGGGTATTGATGATAAAATAATAAGTGCAGTCTGCAGCCAGACGGCTGCAGACTGCACTTATTATTTTATCCTCCTTGTATATTGATATTGGACTGACCCTTCTCACTGTAGTAAGTGTGCATAAAGGCGATACCATTCCAGGAAACAAGGGTTCAAAGGGTTTAACTGATCGTATTATAGTACTGTGATCACAAAAGCAAAAATTTTGACCGGATCTGGTTGAAATCATCTTTTTGTCTTTCTTTCAACACTGCTGTAGAATTCATCTATTGACGAAGAAATGAAAGAACATTGAATCTGAGATGCTGTTATCATTTGTTTTTCATGAATCAATTTTGATTTTGCGTCACTGGTACATATAAGTTATTAAATTTTGAGGATTCTTCAAATTTTTAATCAAACAAGCTTGGCAAATAAGAGATACATTTTTTTACCCTTAAAAATATATCAAGATCTATGTCCTGGCAGTTGTTTTTAGTCAAGTGTTGTCTGCCTCAGCAGGCAGCTGACATTTGACTAATAACAACTCAAGATGTGGATGTTACTTGTTCACTAGTTGTCAAATGTCAGTATGAATCCCTGCTGTACAACATCGAAGGCAAGACACTTGACTTTAGGCTTTTTATGTGTTAAATAATATCTGTATTTTTATAATCAGAAGTCTTAGTCAGTGCTCTATGAATATAGTGTGGAATTAATCTAAAAAATTGTCTAAAAGGTCCTTAGAAATCCTTCAAAAGGATCCATGAAAGTCCTTGAATTCACCTCATCCTGAACCCTCCTTTACCCTCTACCCAACACAGGATAACCAAATTTTTTTTCATTGCCCTTCCAGTTCTGACAAAGGGCATTAAGAGCTACCCTTATCCATCCATCCGTCTGTTTGTATGTACATTTCCAGATGATAACTTTAGTTTGACTGAATGAAATGAAATAAAATTTTATATATAGGTTTATAACCACATAAATACAGGTTGGGATTGATAGTGGTCTTGGTATGATATTTTTAGCTCACCTGAGTGAAGCTCAAGGGGAGCTTTACTAATCACTTTCCTTCTGTCTTCAGTCGTCGTCCGTCGTCACCTGTCTGGCGTTAACTTTACTTTATCAACTAATAATGAACTACTGGACCAAATTCAACAAAATTTGCTGTGCGTGTTCCTTATCATATGTCAATTCAAGTTTGTAGAAATAAAGTTTCCATGCCCACAGGGGACACCACAGGGGGCATAACTCTGATAGCACCAATAATTTTTTTCCCAAAATTAAAAAATCCACCAGTCAGAATCTTTTCATATTTGATATACAACATCTCTAGAGGGGTCAGATTCAGGTTTCTTCAAATCCGAGTCCCTAAGTTAATATTTGGGCTCCCTATGGGAGCCCGAATTTTGACTTAGTTCAATATGTGGAATATTCTTTAAACATCTTCTTCAGATCCACCAGTCAGAATCTTTTCATATTTGGTATCCATTAACTCAAGGGGCGTCAGATTCAGGTTTGTTCAAATCGGGTCCCTGGGTTGATATTTTGGCTTTCTATTGGACCTCAAACTTTAACTTGGTGCAATTTGAGGAAATTTCTTTAAAAATCTTCTTTTTGAGATCCACTAGTCAGAATCCTTTCATATTTGGTATACAAAATCTTTAGGGGGATCAGATTCAAGTTTGTTCACATCAGGTCCCTGGGTTAATATTTGGGCTCCCTATTGGAGCCCAAATTTTAACTTAATGCAATATGTGGAAATTTCTTTGAAAATCTTCTTCAGATCCACCAGTGAAAATTATTTCATGTTTGGTATATAATATACCTAAAGGGTCAGATTCAAATTTGTTAATCAAGTGCCTGGTTGTATATTTGGGCTCCCTATTGGTGCCCAAATTTGAACTTTGTGCATTGTGAGGATTAATTCTTCAAATAAAAATCTTCTTCAGATACACCAGTCTATGACCCCCCCCCCCCCCCCCCTCCTCCCACCCTCAGGGTTCAATTAGGTGAAAAAATGTTTTTCGCTCTAAAATGTGTTTTGAAGGATTTAAAATTGATTTTGTGCAACAACAAAATTTACCCCTATGACCACCATCAATTATGCATTTCAAACTGCAGTGGCATAACAACCCTTGGAAGTATGGTAGTGCTTGTCTACAGCTAGTAGAGTTGGATCCAGTCAGCAGGACCTATAATAATCATCTGACATTGACACCTGAGATATGAATAATTTCATGGCTTCATTCCTGATGTGTGTTGATGAGCCATGGTTAGCTGAATGTGGCCCAAGATACGTCTTTGAACCACTTTGGCAGGTGAGCAATTAAGTCCTCTTGGGGCCTCTTGTTTGGCAGACTTATGGCTCTTTTCCGACTTAGAAGACATGTTGGTATTGGTTTCTGGATGATAACTTTAGTTTGACTGAATGAAGTGAAACAAAATAATTTTTTACGTAGGTTTATAACCACATAATACAGGTTGGGATTGATAGCGGGCTTGGTCCAAAATCTTTTGGCAGAGTTATGGCCCTTTTCTGATTTAGAAGACATGTTGATAACTTTTGTTTGAGTGAACAAAATGAAATAAAATTTTCTACATAGGTTTATAACCACCAAATACAGGTTGAAATTGATAGTGGTCTTGGTCCAATATTTTCTGGCAGTGTTCTTTATATGGTTCTTTTCTTTACTTAGAAAACATGTTAATCTTGGTTTCCGGATTGTAACTTGAGTTAAAGGTGTCCGATTTCAATTAAACTTGGAATATACCTTACTGCGGGCATGCACCACATGGGTTTGATTTTGAGTGTGATGCAATAATTTTATCTGAGTTATGGAACATTTTTGGACTTTGTTAACCACTAAATATTGTTTTATCATAAAGCGTTGGCATTAGTGTCCCATGAACTCGTTTGGTGGCCTGCTGTTTTGGTGCTATGGTTTGATGGAGATAAGATATTTTTTATTAATTCAGTATCAACAAAGATAAATAACTAGAAACTCCTGTTTGGCAGTGGGGAGGGGTGGGGGTGGGCATAGCCACCCTCTTATTTAATTAACGATTTTTTTTAATTTCCCCAAAAATTTCAACAAAAACCTCAACGAGATTCTTCCAAAGAGGAGGTCACATGATATGTTTTTGTTGAAATATTTGAAAAATATTGTCTTCTTCAACTGCTCACTTTGTATATTGCATGGGCGGATGCGGCCGATTCATTAGGTAAAAGGTTGAGACAATAAACTCTATTGATCATGATTAAGAAAACACCCCTTTTGTGATCGCAGGACTATAAAAAAAACTCACATGGGAGAGGACATTATTCTTATTTTTTTACACAACACTTTTTCTTTTTCTTATTTATTCTTAATTATTTTCTGTACCACTTGCATAATTGATATATTTTTTTTCTTTTCATTTCTTAAAAAGTTCTAGAGGTGGAGAATGATGCAAGACATGTTGTTATTTGTAAGCTTCCACTTTCCTAAATATGGTGTGAAATAACTGTTGTATGCTCTGTTAGCATGGCTAGTTTGTGCAGTATCAATGTCTATTTCAGCTCCTATACAGCTGAGCAGGTTATGTTCTGGGCCTGTGCTTTATTGCATCTGTTATCATGTTCCTCATTAAAATCAATTGTAGCTAGTCTATTTTTTACAGATATTACAGATGAGAATTGATACAGGTGCAGATTATAGTCTGCCAATTAGATTTGTTAACAATAACATGAACAAAATAATTTGGTTGAGATATTTTACGTACAATTGCACTGTATTTGCCAAGAGCTATAGTGAAAATTTGACAATTGTTTTTAACTCTTTCAACCTGAGAGGCCCTTTTCCCAGCCAGGAGCATGATACGTCACAATTTCATTAAGTAAGATATTTGCTTAGTGAATGTGTTGGGTAGAGCAATCAATATTTTCACCGTGCAGCCTCAAGGCTGCATGTTGAAAATGTTAATTGACCTACCCCCATATAATGAATATGGACTCTTCCAGTTGCTTCCATTGAACTGACATGGAAGATTCCACCAGGGTTTGAAGGGTTAATTATTTTTTGAGTTTTTGCATCCAAAACACTGCTTATGGCATACTTCCATTGAAGAGTTATAAGCTGTGTTTTGGAACCAAAAATTAAAAATTTTGTTTTTGTGAACAGATATTGCAGTTATCTTTAGTAAGGCCTAAAAAAATAAAAAATCTGTTTCTCAGGCCCTCCCGCATGGTCCTTTTGGCTGCCGCATACTCTCTTTTTATAACCAAATTTACCCCTATAAAAAATAAAAATTAAATGGTTTATGTCTGATATTTTACCCAAGTTAAAAAAATTGATGAATTTGTCCCTTGAGTGCAAGAAGTCTTTGCAATGCTTTAGCATTGCAAAGCCTTCTTGCACTCAAGGGATGAAATACACCACCACCCATGCTATTTTGTAGATTATGAGGCCTAAAACCTGAACCAAGAACATGAACTTTTGATGGCTAAGAAATAATTATTGAAATAAAAAATAAAATAAAAAACCGCTCGCCCGCATGCAATTTCACAAATAATGGCCTGAGAAACAGGAGATCTACTTTTTGTGGCCTAAATAAAATTGGTTAACCCAATGAAACTGGTAGACTGCTTTTTTGAACCAGGTACATAAGGTCTGTAGTTTCATACTGTAAATAGCTGCTCAGTGAATTTGTGAGGGAAGACAATCAATATTTTCAATATACATCTTTTAGACTGCACATTGAAAATATTACTTGGTCCACCCCCAAATAATGATATGGATTCTTCCACTTGAAAGCAGTTAAACTGACATGGAAGATGTCATCAGGGTTTAAAGGGTTGAATTAACCCTTCACCTAACTCGAACAGTAGATGACACTTGAATAACTAAAAATTGTTACATTTTTATCTCAACTGCTAGAGTGCTGGAAGCCCATATTTGGGGTTCATTTTGAAGAGTGGGTGCCACAACTTAATGACTTCATATTCTTTGGATAAGTTGTACATTATCTTTGAAGTAAAATTTGTAAGTCTGCATAGATTTGCCTTGTTGCAGTTTATGGGAGAGCACCAACAGGCACTCTACCATAAATTGCAACAGGGCAAAGACAGATGAACAAATACTGAAGACCAAAAATAATATAGCATTATCAGTTGTTTCTAGGCAAGTCTTGGCTGCCTATATAGGCAGCCAAGACTTGCCTAGATACAACTGCAAAGCCACAGAATGTCGACTGTTAAAGGGTAGCAATATGCACAAATATCTTCGTTATTTAATAGTATAAGAATAATTTATTTGATAGAGATTACAGAAACTGATCATTATTTCATTCTACCAGTTAAAAGCCTAGCCTAGGCAATATCCAGGACGTTTATGGTACCTGTATATCGGTTTGGGCACTCAAACTCCAGGTGTCCAAACTCATTGTATTTGCATATTATCTCCATCCCATAGTCGGCTCAGCAAAAATTATAACTTTACTAAAACCAACACAAAGTTAATAACTTGAATTCTAAACTAGGGTACTGTAGCTGACTAAAAATACACCAGAGGAAATTGCACTTGATAAAAAAAATGCACAGAACATGAAAGCATGTGGAGACATTACAGTAATTCTGACTTTGATGTCTTTTAAAATGTTACGGTGATCCTACTTTCAGTTTTCATTAACTAATAATTATAAATTGTCTTTACTGCGATGTGTTTGCCTCAGGTGCCCAACAGCAAAAAAGCTATATATGGACCAGTGTCCCAAAATTATCCCTGGATATGGCCCTGCAAGCTCATACCCCATCATTGGAATGAACTGGTTGAGTGCATTCCAGTGAGGGAGCATTAGCACTGTTTTTGAAGCCTGAAATGAGATAAATAAGGGAGACTTTTTGTGAATAGTGTTAGCTGGATATGGCTAGGTAAAGTGTTTAGACTGTTCAGATTCTTCCAACTCATATCATTGACTTATAAGGATATGGGTAAATGTTACAGTGTCAAAAATACTTACTGCTTCATCAATTATAATTTTGCTTTCTGGGCAAACTGTGCTTTAAAGAAGGGAATGCAAGTGGGAATCTTATAATATGAACTGCACATTACAACTGTTTTTCTTGCCCCAACTGGTCATTTTTGTAAGTTTGTCACTATTAATCATGCTTTCTATTGCCATTTCATCTTGCCGATCTTTCTCTTCTCTTTGCAAGTAGTGGCCTCTGTTTTAACTAGTTTGGTGCTGAAGTACTTTGAATATGATTACAAATGGTTCCAAAACAGCGCATTAGTAGCTCTCTGCAGCATACCAACAGCAAAAATCATCATTTAGTATTTTTTATCTTCAAACCACACAAATGCAGTGCTGCTTCTGCATCATGTCAGCAGTGTATAATTATAAGCAGCAGTTATTTTTCACAAAAAATCAATTTTTTACTATGAACTACTCAGTTGTTTAACCCTTTACCCAACACAGACAATATCAGAATTTATTATTTTAAATATAATTTTTTAAAATTTTAAAAAAAATTTCAACAAAACCATATCATTTGACCCCTCATTGGAATGAGCTCAACAAATAATATTTTTTCAACTGCTGAATTTGCATATTACGCAGGTGGATACAGGCGATTTGTTGGGTAAAGGGTTAGGAGAATCCCCAACTGATGATACATCATCGTAAGTTTTTCTCCATAAAATGTTTGTCACAGTACGTGGAGAGTGTATTATCACTAAATCAACCATAGAGGGGAGATTCCAGCCAGCAATAATTGTTAATTTTTTGCAAAGCATAACAAGAACAGGCAAAGTTTGAGCCAGTGGCCCTCCAGGTTGAACCTGGAGGTCCATTATTTGAAACATTGCTTGTGTTTTTGTCCACGTGTACAAAATTTGAAAGTGATACTTTGGGTGATTTAGTGACAATTCACTCTTCACATACTGTATGTTTATTGAGGTTTTGACTTCTCAATTCCATGTATAATATTTGTATCTGGGATTCTGTATAGGATCTTTTGCCTTTCCCAGTGACCTCTTCTTTGTTTCGTTTGTGTTATCAGATTATGTTAACACCTCATAAAGCTGTCCGACACGAGGTGACCCTGGCTGTCAAAGTGTCGTTAACTTCCAATAATTAAATAAAACCTCTAAATTTTACTTTGAACATGTGTTGCAATCATACTGTAGCTGTAGGTGCTGGATATGTCCTTCATCCCCATTTAACATTAACGTACACCAGCAGATTGAGTTAGGGTTATTAAATGGTCAGTTGTATGTATCACATCATCCCATCCATTCTGGGAACATTTGTGATGGCCATTAATGAACCATTCAACAGTGGCAATCAGCACTTAATGATAGTGTTACCTCTGGAAATGTTATACTGTTTTTTCTGAGTTACTTGGTTTTGTGTTAACCAACACCATAGTCTTAGAGATGGTTGGCAAATATGGCTTACTTTCATGATATACTTTTACTGATAACTAAGATTGTAATGAACAGTAATGAAACAGGGATTGTTTTGAGTGTCTACAGGGTCCAAATATGGGACCCATTCCCAATGGCATTTTGGCCTGATTTTTCCCAATTCAAACCCAACATTTCCCAATATCAGTCCTCATTCAGATAAAAATTTAATTCATTTTTAACACTTGGAAGGCCTAATTTTGACATGGATCATTTTTTACTCCAACAGAACAGGCACCTCAACAGGCAGGTTTTTAGATACATTTGCAAGTTACATCCAAGGAACCTTGTCAGTTGTTTCTAGGCAAGTCTTGGCTGCCTATAAAGGCAGCCAAGACTTGCCTAGATACAACTGCAAAGCCACAGAATGTCGACTGTTAAAGGGTAGCAATATGCACAAATATCTTCGTTATTTAATAGTATAAGAATAATTTATTTGATAGAGATTACAGAAACTGATCATTATTTCATGCAACTGCTTGTTATATAATTACTACATGTATCATACTTAGAAGCTTCTGTATTAATGTTCTTAGTTCGATATGAAGGTACATGCAACATTTCTTATTCTTTGTTTCTTCTTCCAAATAAATTCCTAATTGGAGCCTTCATGATGCAGATTTTTCCAATTGCATGGGCCCTGGACCCTTTCCCAAAGAGGACAGAAAAATCCCTGTGAAAAATAAATAAGATGTAATGACAATCAACTTCCACTATTGTTACTGACTTTGGACAATGGCCATCTTAGATTTGGCGTATAAATTGTCAACAATTCCATTGGCACACCCGATCTTTTTCAAGTGTAGCTTTGGTGTGATGTCTAGATGGGAGCTATAAATTTTTCAGTATTTTGTTGAAAAACAAAGCTGCCAGCAGCCATCTTTTGATTTGGCACATAAATTGTTAACAATTTCATTGGCATGCCATACAGGCTGCATCTCTCACCTGATCCATTCCAAATGTCGTATGTGGCTTTGGGGCAATGTCTAGATGGGAGCTATTGAATTTTTCCAAATTCTGCCGAAAAATATGGCCGCCTGTGGCCATCTTAGAGTTGACATATAAATTGTCAACAATTCCATTGTCATGTCTTGATGAGAGCATCCCCTACAGGCCGCATCTCTCACCCAATCATTTTTAAATTTCATATGTAGCTTTTGTGTGATGTCTACATGGGAACTATCAAATTTTTCTGAATTTCATTTAAAAACATGGCTACTAACGTCCATCTTAGATTTGGCATATAAATTGTCAACAGTTCCATTTGTGCACCATATAGGTCGCATGCCTCTCAATCTTTTTCAGATTTCAAATGTGGCTTTGGTATAATGTCTTTTTTAGTTGAACTTGATAAAGTCAAGATAAGCTATTGCCATCACGCATGAGGAAGTCTGTCAGTCTGTTCACATTTTCTTTGGCACAAGCTATACCATGTAGTTCTTGTCCGATCATCACGAAAAGCAGGTTCGAGGTCATGTCTTGATGAGAGCATCCCCTTTTGGTCGCGATAGGTCAACCATGACAGCTGCAAGAACCCGAATCTAAAAAACCTTTAGCACAGTCTACAGGTCGTATTTATGAACGGATTTCATTGTAACTTGGTCGGATGACTCTGTATAATTTTTTTTGATGAGAACGTCCCCTTTTGGTCGTGATGGCTCAACCTTGATGGCTGTGAGAGCCCGTAACTTTAAAACCTTTAGCGCAGTCTACAGATCGGTGTATTTAGGAATGGATTTCATTGTAACTTGCTATAATGTACAGAAGAGAATCTCCCCTTTTAGTCGCTGTTGGCCAGCTGTGATGGCTGCCTGAATCTGAAACCCGAAAACCTTTAGCACAGTCTGCAAGTCGTATTTATGAAAAGATGTCATTGTAACTTGGTAGGATGACTCTGTATAATGTCTAGATGGGAACTACTCCTTTTGGTCATGATTGGTCAACCAGGACGGCTGCAGTAGTTCGAAACTTGAAAAACTTTGGCACAGTCTACAGGTCGTATTTATGAAGGGATTTCATTATAACTTGGTTGTATGACTGTGCAATATGCAGATGAGATATTATACAATGTCCTATTTTGGCCATGATTTGTCAACCGTGACAGCCACACAGGGACGTGACCTAGATTTGTTTAGCGCAGTCTACAGTTTATATTTATGAAGTGATTGCATTGTAATTTGGAAGGATAACTTGATATGATGTCCAGATGAGACTGTTATATTGTGGTCACGATCAGCCAGCCGTTATGGCCACCCAGTTACTTAACATAGATTCCTTTTGCTCAGCTTACAGGGTGTTTTTATGAAGGGATTTCATTGTAACTGGGTTGGATAACTTGGTATGGTATCTAGATGAGAGTCTCCTATTTTGGTCATGATCGGTCAGCTGTGACCGCTGAACCGTCATGTGACCTACGTTCCTTTAGCTTGGTTTTACTGTAACTTGGTAACTTTGGTTCACATACGTTAACTGTTAGGGCCACATCAACCCAGGTCTTAATTCTTTAGTACAGTCCACACTCAAATTATTCTTATTGAAATCATAGCATACAGGGAACAGAAATTAACATATTCTCAATTATTCAAATTTTTGTCTTATTTCATAATCCTTTCATAAACATTTAACATCATCCTTTTCATCAAACACTACACACAGTCAAGTTAAGCTACAGTTTTATTGAAACTTTCATTGAAATTCACTATAAAAAGAATTCCACTATCCTGTTTAAGTATTTCCATTATGCTCTTAAATCCTGCGGCCCATATAACATGAAACCAACTAACCCTGTGCGTTTTTACAGCCTCAGTCAATGTATATTTCATGTAGTTTGCGATATGGCAGTTAACAATTTTTTATAACCATAAAGTGTGACAAACCCTGTGCAATGCGCAGAGCTAGTCACACTTTATGGTTGCAAAAAATTTAATTTTAACCCTTTACCCAACGTAACTTCCAAAACCGGCCAGCGCTTTTCTAAAAAATCGCCAATTAATTTTAATTATTTTTTCATTTTTTGTTTCAAAAACATAGGTTATGACCCCCTCATTGGAACGAGCTCATTGAGCTCATTCCAATGAGGGGTCATAACCTATGTTTTTGAGACAAAAAATGAAAAAAACTAGTTATGGCCATAAAAAAGAACCTCTGTTTCTCAGGCCCGCGCGCGTCGTCATCTTTGCTGCACATGCAACCTTTTTATCACCTCAAAAAATCTTTATAAATTCGAGTTATTGTGCTCATTTCGGTAAATCGCTAGTACCAATGCTTACGTTAGCAAATTTTAAATAACACACACTCTGAATTTATTCTACAGCATACTTTGATAAAGTGGGTGGGTTTTAGCATTAATCAAGTCAGAAAATGTTTTATATCGTAAAAAGTAAGTATAACGACAGTGTTTTTCAGACTGACAACAATTACAGAGGGGAATGGTTGATTCGCACCAAGGTTGATTCGCACCAACCCTGAGAAACTCAGCAGAGTCAGGCGCAGTGTTGAATGGAACACGTTCTCCAGACATTGATTTTTTTTTTTTGTAAATAGCCGTCATTGTGTTATTTGAAACTGTGTAGCTAGTTTACCAGTTATGGAATTAAGTGAATTTGGGGAGCAGGATAATTGTTTGAATCAATGATACATCAAACAATAACCTTTGCTTGATATAAAAGTAACAGTTGCTTTTAAAAATAAATCGTATATTATCTATCAGCTGTGTGCATAGCTGATAGATAATATACGATTTTATTTTAAAAATAAATCGTATATTATCTATCAGCTGATTTGTGGATGAACTACTCGTTCAAATAGGTTGTTATAATTAATTTTTGGGGGAAAAAATTCCGATTCATGATTTTCTTAGGCAAGTTGTGAGGGAATTTCATATTTTGGTAAAATAAATCTGTGAAAGTTGGTAATGTACAGAACTTCGACATTTTTCCCAGAGACGTTCCATCCCCTGTAACGTTTTGACCATGAGATGTTTCGCCCTGTGCGGTGGCATAATTTTCACGTTTCACTGAGAAAAAAAAACATTCCAAACACACTTCATTTATTACCCAACACCCCTCCAGTGAATAACCAATGTGGCAGCGTGGACCACCAGGAAGTTGTGTGGGGGCGAATTACCACAAACAATCTCTCGGGAGAAATGAAAAATAAAAAAAAAGCCGCCCGCACACATTGGGGGAAAAATGGCCTGAGAAACAATCAACTTTTTATGGCCCATTCAAGAATTTTTTTTTGCAAGTGTCGTCTGCTTTTCATGTTAAGTAAAGGGTTAACTGTGTAACTAACCCTGTGCACTGTACAGCCTCAGTGTAAATCTCATAGAAATCAACTCTTTACCCAAAGTAATGACAAAAGCCAGCTAGTACTATTCAAACTGAGCTTAAGACCCCTCATTGTTTTTTTTTAGTGAATTCCAAAAAATACCCACCACGTATCTAGAAATATCCCCTCCGGGTATCACAAATACCCACAAGTACCACAGAATATACCTGCTGGGTACCAACAAATATACCTGATGAGCATACTATTATGGTGTCACACTCAAATAGGTATATAAAGGGGATGCATTCAATGTCCATTGCCTATGATGAGTCTCACAAAAGACGAAAGCGGTCAGACTAAAATTATTCATCACTCACCAGAAAACATTAGCAACCTCTTGAATCATCTTATTGTTGCTTTGACTTATCCAACATGGCTTTACTGAGAAGTTTGAATAGCAATTATTGAGCTTATAAACAGATTGCATCTGAGTGAAAATGCACACAGGTTGGAGAAACAAAGATGTCCGTTTTTAATAATTCTTTTGCCCTGCCAATTTAATGTTTCGTACAATCTGGATTTTATTGTTTGTTTTGTGTATTTAACAAATTGGTAAGACAATTGGCAAAGAGCCTTTTCCAGAAATGAGATTCTTCTATGTTTTTTGTTTTTTTCTTTTTTCATCTGATTTCAGTTTATTTCTTGTTTTAAATTTACATGAGCATGTAAATTCAGGGAAACAAAATTTTCTTCACAGCATTATTTTTATAGCAGGATCAGTTTTTCTGATCAATAATCCCCCATGGGAATCCCCAGAAACTGAAGCAGTGCTTGTTTACTGTGTGACTAAATTTGACTTTGTTGCAGTTATGATTGCTGTGCAGAGATATGTGACTTTGAATACCAATAAATAAATAAATCTGATCATATATTGGTCGTGTGCTGGAGGGATGTATTTGGGATTTATTCAGCAGTACAGTTGAGACTAAAAGTCCTGTCACAATTAGCACAGAAAATGTTCGTTGGTTAATGAGCTCCTTACTGCAGAAGAATGAAATACACAAGAGCATTTGTGCTGTGCAATGGAAAATATAATGTTCTATTATCGAGGTTGGTAGTGAAATCACGAACTGAAACAAGCATACAAAGAAAATATTGAGACTATAGACTGTAGAGGGAGGATTACTAGTAAATCGCTGCGGGACAGATTTTTAACTTAGTAATAATTATTTACAATTTCTAAGGACAAAACACAAGAAGCACTTGCAAACTTTCATCACATGGAGCACCAGGTGCCACCCGGTGGTCCATGTGATGAAAGTTTGTAACTGTTTCTTGTGCTGTTATGAACAATTAAAAGTACTATAAATACTTTTCAGGAGAATATATGGCACTACGATTAAATAGTAATCCACTCTCTTCATTCTCTGTATGTAGTTGAATTTTAATATCTATTTACATCATTAATTATTGTTTGGAGATTGTTGTCAGAGATTGTGTGGACACCGTGGAGAACTTTCGTGACTGAGGATCGATCCTGGGACCTCTGACTTGAGAGACCAGCACATTTACTCTGTCACCATTTTCTCTATACTTTGAACCTGGCACTAGTTGTGCTCAGACACTGAGGTTAAATTTCATTTCTAGTTTGCAAGTTCTTCTTGTGTTTTGTCCTCAGAAATTGTAAATAATTACTAAGTTAAAACTAGACTTTATGATTCTGGAGAATCATGGCTTTTCCCGATGAGATTCCATGATTTGTCATGACCCCACAGTGTATGACGAATTGCTTTTGACTGTCTCACTGAAGTTCCTTCATTGATGTCATGAAAAAGGTGAGTACAGAAGTCTCAAATGACTCAGTTTGATAAAAAAAAATTGTTTAGGTAAAAACCATCATTAACGGTGGAGAGGGTTAATATCAGTATCGTCGTCCATCAAGTTAATGACCGACAAAAGGCGTTATGTTTGTTTGACACATACCCACTGAGTGCTGTATCTATTTGAAAATGGTCTGTTTTATCTCAAATGTATCCAAAATATTGATGTCTGACAGCTTGTTAAGGGTTAACAAGTGCTCACAGGAATATTTATTCATGCAACTTGTAATTTCACACCAGAAACTGTGAATGGCCATTTTTACTTAAAAATCTACGAGATGTTTTCAGAGAAATCCAGGGAGAATATGAATTTTAAGCTGTTGATGGGTATAATTGTTTATCCATTCCAAAACGGGTTAAGGGTTGCTTTTTTTAATACGCTTATTACTTATAAAAATAATTCTCAATGAATTCTACTTCTACTTCCACTTATGTTGATTTCAACTCTTCACTTTGGGTGCTGCGGGTATGTAAACACAGCCCACTTTTTCAACATTCTGATGTTTGAGAACTTGCATAGGGTTAACAAATGCTTACTGAAATATTTTGTACATGCAACTTGTAATTCACACTAAGATCTGAGAATCGCCAATTTTTCTTGAAAATCTACGTGATGTTTTTAGAGGAATCCTCGGATAACATGAATTTTTAACCTTTTGAGGGGTATCACCCTGCAACCAGCTCTAAACGGGTTAATGCTTGGTTTTATGAATACCTTCATTACTTACAAAAATGATCCCCGGTGAATCCCACTTCCAATGAAGGTGGTTATGTTCATCTCGCAGGTACACATTGGGTGTAATGGGTAGCCAAGTACAGCCCATTTTCTCAAAATTTGCTGCCTCTGGAGGGTTAACAAACGCTTACCGGAATTTTTTGTTCATGCAACTTGTAATGTCACTCCAAGACCTGCAAATGGTCAATTTCTCTTGAATACTTACTAGATTTTTTTGAGAAATCCACAGAAAATGAGACTTTTAAGCCTTTCAGGGGTACATCTCCTTAACCGGGCGAAAATGCGTTAAGACATCAATTTTTGAATACCCTTACAACTTACTAAAAATTTTCCCTATCAGTTTTGCGTCCAGTAAAAGAAGTTATGTTTCTCTGCAGCATTCCCATTTGATGTTGTTGATGTCCAAAAACAGACTATTTTTTCGAAATTTTGACCTTTAGCAGCCCATGGAGGGTTAACAAATGCTTATCTGAATATTTTATCCATGCAACTGGTAATGTGACTCTAAGACCTATCAACGGCCATTTTCTCTTGAAACCTTACGAGACGCTTGTAAAGAAATTCAGGGAAAACATGATTTTTTAAGCTTTTGATGGGTATTGCTATTAACCATCCCAAAAGGGGTTAATGCTTGGTTTTTTGAATACCCTTATTACTAACAAATTTGGTCCTCGGTGAATTCCACTTCCAACAAAGTAGATTACCTTTATCTCTCGGGTATGCATTGGGTGCTGTGCGCATCTGAAAACAGCCTATTTCAACAAAATTACGATGCTTAGCAGCCTGTAGAGGGTTAATAAATGATCACCGGAATATTTTGTCCATGTAACTTGTAATGTCACACAAAGACCTGCGACTAGTCAATTTTTTCTGAAAACCTTCAAGTTGCTTTTAGAGAAATCCACAGAAAATGGGAATTTTAAGCTTTTAAGGGGTATCTCTCTTTAACCAGTCCAAAATGGGTTAAGACTTCGACTTTTGAATACCCTTACCACTATCAAAAATGTTTCCCCATCAATTTTGCGTCCGATAAAAGATGGAACCTTTCTCGGTGGTGCACCAAGTGGGTGCTGTTGGTGTCCAAAAACAGCCCATTTTATCACAATTTTGACTTTTAGCAGCCCATGGAGGGTTAACAAATGTCACCGCAGTATTTTGTCCATGCAACTTCCATTGTCACACCAAGGCCTGGGAGTGACAAATTTTTCTTGAAAATCTACAAGACTCTTTTAGAGAAATCCACGGAAAATACGAATTTTTGAGCTTTATGGGGGTATTGCTGTTTAACCAGCCCAAAACGGGTTAACGTTTGGGTTTTTGAACACCCTTGTTACTGACAAAAATGATCCTCGATGAATTCCACTCCCAGTAAAGGAAGTTATGTTTATCTCTCGTGTTTTGTTTGGGTGCAGTGGGGGCCTGAAACCGGCCTATTTCATCATAATTTCGATGTTTGGCAGCCTGTGGAGGGTTACCATATGCATCGCCTGATATGTCGTGTGTATCATAGGGCGTGTCACAGACAGGTCTAGCAATGACGAATGTATAAAAAAAATCTACAAGACGTGTTTCGAGAAAGTGCCGATAAACCCCATTTTTGGCAGTTTTTTGCCAATTCTGACGAATTAAGGGTTAAATCGAAAATTCCGCTTGGGTACATTTTTAGATTTTGTGCCCCTCTATGAGTGTGCAAAATTTCATGACAATCGGTTCGAAAATGGCTTCTGAATCGTACGGACAAATTGTGTGGAAAACCCCCCCCCCCCAAAAAAAAAAACCCAAAAAAACCCCCCCAAAAAAAAAAAAAATAATAATCCGTAGAAAAACAATAGTCTTTTCCAGAGGGAAAAGCCTAAATATGTCCCACAGCTATTAACTAGTAATCCACCCTCCACACAAGCCAGAAAATAAGCAGACTGTCATCTGCAAAATGAGGTCACCAGAGGGTGAATTTAGTGATGCTACCCTGCACAGCACTAAATTTACCCTCTATGAACCTCAATCTAAATTAGGGTCTCAAAACTAAACAGAAAGAGGTACCCAGGGGATAAATTGGCTCACTGTATGAGAGAGCATCATCAAATTCACCCTCTGGGGACCTCATTTTGCAAATGTCAGACTGCTTATTTTCAGGCCTGCCTCCACATACTGTAGTCTCAATATTTTCTTTATGTATGCTCGGTTCAGCTCGTGATAAAGTATTTTTGTGTATAATTTACACTTAAATACAGAGAACAGCGTGAAAAGCGGAACATATCTTTACTTGTTGCCACCCAAGGAAGATATGGAACGGTGATTTTACAACTGTTTTCGTGAGCTAGGCAGCCACTTGCCTGGTAGTAAATTGACCTCTAAGATGTATGCCCATCTCAAACAATTTTTTAATTCTCATTTAACAATTAGGATAAGTGTGGTGCTTAATTTTTACATTCCCATGAAGCGGTATACATTGGTATGGCACTTAATGTAACGGAATGTCAATTAGTCAAAAATGAAAGCCGCTTAGAAGGGTGTAATGTCCTGTGCATGACGGCAATTTGATAAAATTATGAAAAGTATTTGATGAAGTGTATATTGCCATCATTACATATGCATGTATCCCAGTAGAAGTAAGGAATGATGTTAGGTTTGAGTTTGATCAGGACAAAAAGTGCACTTACACAGCGCACAATTACTTCAAAATAGTGCACAATACAGTGGCAAGACTTATAGTTTCAACTGTACTGTATCTATAAATAAAGGCTTCATATTTTGTGGATGCCCTTCATATATTCTTTGAAATTAAATTACATAACTTCTTTGAATTTGCCTTGTTACAATTTATGAAAGAATGCCTATGGACACTCCAACATAAATTGTAACAAAACAAAGACCTGGGTAGAAATGTCGGTGGCTGAGTGGTGTGCGTGGTTCAGTATAGTTTTGCTAGGCGGTTGGTGCCAAAGGAAACTCTTTCGACATGGGTTCGAACCTCCGCCATGCCATTGTAAAAATAATTTAGTGCTCTACCTTTTAAACTTTTACTCATAAGCATTAACTTGTTATGTGTAATAAATGGTCTGCATCTGCCAATGTTATTTCCAAATTAAGCAGGTGAAAAGAAAAATGTCTTTTTTTTTTTAAATTTCAACCAAACCATATCACATGCTCCCTCATTGGATTGGGCTTGTTGAGAGATTGTTTGGAAATTATTGCAGGCCAGAAAATAAGCAGACTGTCATCTGCAAAATGAGGTCCCCAAAGGGTGAATTTAGTGATGCTTCCCTGCTTAGCACTAAATTTACCCTCTGTGAACCTCAATCTGAATCAGGGTCTCAAAACTAAACAGAAAGAGGTACCCAGAGGATAAATTGGCCCACTGTATGGGATAGCATCATCAAAATCTCCCTCTGGGAGCCTCATTCTGCAAATGTCAGATTGCTTATTTTCTGGCCTGGAGACCAGCACATTTACCCACGCTGTTACTAGTGATCAACTGATTACCAAAAATTGGCTGCTGACCGATTACCAATCATTTGAGCTCACAATCAGCTGATTCCGATGGTGATTACAATTGTAATACTGTGCACAACTAGACAAATCAAGGCTCAAAAGAACTACATTAAAATGGACATATTTTACAGTGTTTACAGACGTTCACTACACGATAAGTCGAGGCTCAAAAGAACTACATTAAATTGAACACAATTTTCATTCCCCACCCATCCTACCTTAATTCTTGACAGATGACTGAAATAACATGTGGTGTATTTATTGCACATCGGTACTGAGAATTTTCTTTTGTCGGCAATCAAAAATAGGCGATAAATGAAGAAGGGAAACAACACTGAACAATGATTTATTTGAATAAAAAATGTTGTGTACTTATAATCCAGAATAGTATTCACCTCTATTGCAGAAGATAACAAAATGTGGTTTATGAATCATTACAAAATGCTTGACAACAAACAGTTGAACCGATGTTCCAGGAAATGTTGCCATTGTCATCCGATTGCCCACAATCGGCTGATTGTGGTGCCCAGTTCCGATCATCAATTGAACACTATCTGTCACCATTTTCTCTTTACTTTGACAGTGGCCCTAGAAAAGTTGAGGTCAGACACTGAGGTTAACTTTTTATTTCTAGTATTTTTATTATAGTTTCTGAACTGCAAGCCAAATCTAGATTTTCGGAGATAAGTTTGAATCGATTCAGAAGGAGCAGCTCCATGATAAATTGTGAACCTGGGAAGTATAAAAGTGCTTCTCTACTCCTGCTAGTAGACTAGTCAATTCTACGAGGAGAATAGGAAATTTCATGTCATATCACATCTACAAAGAAGCCATATTTGAGAAAGTTCAAAAAGCAAATGTTTGATCCTGTAATAACTGGTAGATTGCTTGATTTTTTTGGGCCATCAGAATTTTCCTATTAATATTTTTTTTGTTACAATTAACTGGTGAGTGTTTGGATAAAAAAAACCAACCAGAACTGAGTTTTGGATGGGTAATCAGTTTATATATAAAATCCATGACAAATTTTTCACTTCAGAGTCAGTTTCATGAAAAGGTCTTTTTTTGATATGCAGGTCTTTTTTTAGCCAGTCATTTCCTATTTTGGACAGTGAAGATTGTATAATCAGTTTTGTTAATTTGACAGTTCACTGGTTGAGGGCTAGATTATTTTTGGTGCCGTGACTTTGTTATTCAAATTATTTGTATTAAAAATTATTGGAAAGTGCCAACAGGCACTCTCCAATAATATGTAACAGTACAAATTTATATTAACCCTTTACCCAATGCAGACGATTTCAAAATTTATTATTTTAAATGTCATTTTTTAAATTTTTTCAAAAAATATCAAGAAAACCATATAATGTGACCCCTCTTTGGAACGAGCTCGTTCCAAAGAGGGGTCACATGATAGGGTTTTCTTGAAATTTTTTGAAAAATAATATTTTTTCAGCTGCCGAATTTGCATATTACGTGGGCGGATGTGGGTGATTCATTGGGTAAAGGGTTAACAAAATATCATTTGGGTTTGACTGAATATGAAACGTGAGCAGTGACAATGTTGGCTTTTGCTCAGGTGATCTGTTTTGAAATCCCTGATAGTGGCTTCTAGCACTCATCCAGTTAAGCAGTCATTAGAACAGACACATGGTACCAAATTATTCAACGGGAATTTATTCAATTTTTTTTATTTCTGAACATATTGCTGAATGGTTGTTTTATTAGAGGTCTAACTTTCTCCAATATGGCTCATACATAATGTAAAGCTGTAGAAAATGATCATTAGAGCTTATGTTACAATTGTGTGTTTTATGTCAACCAAATCTTGCAGAAAAAATATCAGCTATGTGAATTCAAAAGTAAGGAATAAGAGTATGGCAGTAGTCTTGAAAACATGCTCTGGAAAATAATTTTGGATGGTAAAATAAATTGCCTAACTTCAAAACTTTTATCAGTGTGGAGTACATTTCTGGTGTAGCAGGTTTAGTTTTGCCTTGTTCACAGGGTGCAGGAAGCACAGGAAACCCATTCGTCCTGTTGTCCAAGTCAGTGAAAATAAGATTTGATAACCGGTCATTCAGCAGATGAGTTAACATTTTGTTTTCTTTGTTAACAAGTTGTGTGCTAAATTATTTTTCAAAGGCGATTTGTAACATGAGTATTTTTTCCAAAGATATCATGCTACCTGCAAAAGTAACCTTACTTGTTCAAGATTTTGTTCCAAAATAATAGTGATAAAGGCACTCTCCAATAAATTGTAAACAATTTCAAATAAAGAAAATTTTTCCTGTAGAAAACAGAGCAAGCCATGGTGCATATAGTGCAAAGCTCCTAAAGTGGTTTTCCCCACTTTCAATAGAGCAATGACAGAAGCTTCTAGCAGTCAACCAGTTGACAGTGAAGTTTTTACTCAACCACCTTGCAACAATTGTATATTTTACCAGTTTATCAACAGGTCATAAGGAAATGAGTGAAATCAGGACTATCTGGTAAGGCTGTCATTTAATTTTGATGTGGTATGTCCTTAGAAGGTACTGCTTCAAAACATAACTTCTAAGGCCTGACCGTCCAAATTTGGATTAGTTTTATCCAGGCTACTTCTTTAGAAGTGTCTATTTCTTTAATTCTTTGCCAAACATAATGGCCAAAACTGGCTAGTACTATTCTCAAAAGTTACCAGTCATTTTCTATTATTTTTATTATTTTTTTTTTCAAAATTATGTTTGTTGATGCCTCATTGAACCCAGTCCAGTCAGGTGTTCAAAAGCTTTGTTTTTGAAGGAAACAAAAATTTTCATTTTTTTTGACAAATTTATTTGGAAGTGTCAATTTCTAGCTTAACTTGACAAAGTCAACATAAGCTTTTGCCATCACGCATGCAGAAGTCTGTTAGTCTTTTCACATTTTCCTTTAGCACAGGCTACACCCCATAGTTCTTGTCCGATCATCACAAAATTTCATATGCAGGTTTGAGACCATGTCTAGATGAGAACGTACCCTTTTGGTCATGATCGATCAACCGTGATGGCAGCCCGAGCCCAAAATCCAAAAACGTTTAGCACAATCTACAGGCCGTATTTATGAAGGGATTTCATGGTAACTTGGTAGGATGACTGTGTAATATCTAGATGAGAACGTCCCCTTTTGGTCATGATCTGTCAACTGTGATGGCTGCCCAAGCCCGAAATCCAAAAACTTTTAGCTCAGTCTAGAGGTCATATTTAATACGTAGCGATTTCATTGTAACTTGGTAGGATGACTCCATATGATGTCTAGATAAGAACTTCCGCATTTAGTTGCGATCTATCAACCGTGATGACTACCCGAGTCCAAAACTCCAAAACCTTTAACACAGTCTACAGGTCGTATTTATGGAGGGATTTCATTGTAACTTGGTAGGATGACTCCATATAAAGTCTAGATGAGAACGTCCCATTATGGTCTCGATCAGTCAACAGTGATGGCTGCAGGGGCCCGAAGCCCGAAAACCTTTACCACAGTCTACAGGTCATATTTATGAAGGGACTTCATTGTAACTTGGTAGGATGACTCCAGATAATGTCTAGATGAGAACGTCCCCTTTTGGTCACAATCATTTAACCATGACAGCTGCTCGAGCCCAAAACCCGAAAACTTTTAGCACAGACAACAGGTTGTATTTATGAAGGGATTTCATTGTAACTGTAGGATGACTTCATATAATGTCTAGATGAGAATCTCCCCTTTCGGTCGCAATTGGTCAACTGTGATGGCTGTCTGGGCCTGAAACCCGAAAACCTTTAGCACAGTCTGCAGATCGTATTTATGTCAGGATATCATTGTAACTTGGTAGGATGACTTTGTATAATGTCTAGATGCAAATTACTCCTTTTGGTCATGATCGGTCAACTGTGATGGCTGCAAAAGCCCGAAACCTGAAAAACTTTGGCACAGTCTTCAGGTTGTATTTATGAAGGGATTTCATTGTAACTTAGTAGGATGACTCCATATAGTGTCAAGATGAGAACATCCCATTTTGGTCTCAATCGGTGAACTGTGATGGCTACAGGGGCCTGAAGCCCGAAAACCTTTACCACAGTTTACAGGTAGTATTTATGAAGGGATTTCATTGTAATTTGGTAGGATGACTCCAGGAAATGTCTAGATGAGAATTTCCCCTTTTGGTCACAATCATTTAACAATGACAGCTGCCTCATTCCAAAACCTGAAAACCTTTTGCACAGACTACAGGTCGTATTTATGAAGGGATTTCATTGTAACATTGTAAGATGACTTCAGATAATGTCTAGATGAGATTCTCCCCTTTTGGTCGCAATTGGTCAACCGTGATGGCTGTCTGAGACCGAAACCCAATACCCTTTAGCACAGTCTACAGGTTGTATTTATGACAGGATATCATTGTAACTTCGTAGGATGACTCTGTATAATGTCTAGATGCGAACTACTCCTTTTCGTCACGATCGGTCAACCGTGATGGCTGCAAGAGCCCGAAACCTGAAAAACTTTGGCATAGTCTACAGGTTGTATTTATGAAGGGATTTCATTGTACCTTAGTAGGATGACTCCATATAATGTCTGGATGAGAACGTCCCATTCTGGTCTCAATCGGTCAACCGTGATGGCTGCAAGAGCCCGAAACCTGAAAAACTTTGGCACAGTCTGCAGGTCGTATTTATGAAGGGATTTCATTGTAAATTGGCAGGATGACGCTGTATAATGTCAGGATGAGGACACCCCCTTTTGGTTGGGATGGGTCAAACATGATGGCTACACAGGCCCGAAGACCAAAAACCTTTAGCGCAGTCTAAAGGCCATATTTATGAAGGGATTTAATTGTAACTTGATAGGATGACTCATTTTGGAATAATTTCACTATAACTTGGTAACTTTGGTTGACATACATTAACTGTGAGAGCCACATTAACCCACCCCTCACTTCTTTAGTACAGTCTACCCCTCAAATTATTTTTATTGAAAACATAGCATTCAGGGAACAGAAATTAACATATTCTCAATTATTACAATTCTTGTCGTATGTCATAATCCTTTCATAAACATTGAACATTATCCTTTTCATCAAACACAACACACAATCAAGTTAAGCTACAGTGTCATTGACACTTTCATTTATTCATGTTGGGTGGAGCTGTTAACATTAAAATATCTCTCTATCTGTAATTTGAAGAGCATGAAACATATTTCCTGATTTCCAGTTTAACTTTCTTAGGAAGTAGAGTGATTTTTTAGTTGGAATGAGTACCTTTTGCTGTGCACTCCTTCTTTCAATGAGCTGTTTTAATAGCTTTTTTTAACTGGTCGAGTGTGAGAAGCCACTATTAGGGCTTTCAAAAAAATTACGGTACAAGAACAAAAACCCACATTTTCCTTGCTCATGTTCAATATACAGACAAATGCAAATATTATTTTGTTCATATAAATTTGTTTTATCATAGAGTAAACTACTGTCAAGAAATTATCCTGACTGTCCCCAGCTTTCGTTTGTTTATAGACCTATTTGGCCTCAGTACATCCAATACAGGCATGTAATATATTATACTTTGTTTTACAGAAGTCATGGAGCTCTGTCAAACAAAATATATAATAAATGCTAAGTTTATCTCTAGAATAGGGGGTCATGGTGGTGTTGCGGTAACTGGTTCTCGTCAGATCACCGAAGTTAAACAACATCGAGCCCGGTTACTCCTTGGATGGGTGACCGTCTGAGCGATCGATTCAGACTCCCACGTTGTGTCCTTGGGCAAGGCACTTAACCCTGTTTGTCCACATGGGGGCACGATGAGGCCGTGTACTAAGGCGTACTGCACGGTGATGGTGTGCATGTCTTCAACTAATCTAACCCTGCCTGTGCTGCAGTGTGGAGTTACGATGTTGGGGAGCTGGCAGCTGCTCGTCGTTACTTGGTGGTTCTCTCCGGGTACTCTGGCTTCCTACACCCATAAAACTGTGAATGTCATGATTAGCCATTGTGCATAAGTATGTGACCTTAAACACTAATAAATAAATAAATAAATAAATAAATAAATAAATAAATAAATAAATCTCTAGAATACAGGAAAGTGACACAATCCCAGTTAAATGAATACTCCTATTAATTGAATAAGTTTCAATGGCAATTCAATTAATCGGGTTCCACTGTAACTGTGTTGTGGTTATGTCCTCGGGCAAAACACTTGATTCTGATTGCTGATGGTAGCTCTGTGTACTGGCATACTGCACGTTGATGGTGCACTTGCCTTCAACTATTGCTTACTCTGCTTGTAGAGAGTTAGTAAACTGGAGAGTGTGACAGTTGCTCACCAGATTCTGTGTACTCTAGCTTCCTCCAGTCATAAAACTGCCCAACATGATGTGACCTGAGGTGCTGAAGGTGTTGTTAAAACCCAATGGCCAAACAAATACCACATTGTAAAGTTGACTCTCCAGAAAATGAATTAACTCTTAACTGGTAGAGTGCTAAGTTATTTTTGGTCATCAGAATTTGTTCACATGTCTTTACTTTGTTGCAATTTATGGGAGAGTGCCACTAGGCACTCTCCCATAAATTGTAACAAGGCAAATCCAAAGAGACTAAATTATTTCAGTTCAAAGATAAAGCGCATCATATCCACTGAATTTGAAATCTTTAAGTTGTGGTAACTGTACTTCAGAGTAAAGCCCAAATATGGGCTTCCAGCACTCTACCAGTTGAAGGACTATATCTGAGTTTTATGACCTCAAAATAGGTGCCCTCAGCATGACATCATAAGGAAATCCTGCTAACAATAGACACAAATTACCTAGGTAGTGGTTTCTAATCAAGTCTTGGCTGCCTTTACAGGCTGCCAAGACTTCACTAGAAATCACTGCTATGCCATTGAATGTTCACAGGCTTTGGTCAGTTGTGAATTTAAGGCAGTTGCCAGGCCCTTAAGTGTTAAGATAAATGCCTGAAATTGATTGAAATATGATCTTTGTTGTGAGATGATGAGGTTATCAGTTGATTCCAGACCATTACAGACTCTGCAGGTGTTTTATTAATAATTCTCTCATTATCCACTGTACATGTTTTTTTTTGCAAGAAATGGTTGACTATATTGCCAGTAATTTCCATTGTTCACCGTCAACTGCTGCACCTACAGTAATTTTTCTGATGTGTCAGGCTATCTTTGTAATGCTCTTTCACAATTACATCTGTTACTCTTTGTGTATGTACATGTTCAATTATCAGCAATTGTTATACAGCTTTTTGAAGTCTAATTAGACCCACATGGCCTTCAGAATGTTGAATACATGTTCCATGAGTCATGGACCCTACTGTATATTCTGGCATGGAATCTTAGATCATCTTCAGAGAATCTTTTTGTTGTGCCCCCGAATAAGATCCATTACGGGAAAAAGATCATTCAGCTCCCTCACTAGGGAATGCACTCCCTCAGAATTGAAGGAAATCCCCAATATAGAAAATTTCAAGAAAGATTTAAAGACCCATCTCTTTTGGATAGCCTTTGACTGCTGAATTCTTCCTTTTGAATGTCAGTTTATTTTGTGAGTGCTTTTGAGTAGTGTTTTGCTGGTAAAGGTGCTATATACGTAAATTATTATTATTATTATTATTATTATTATTATTATTATTATTATTATTATTATATATTTACATGATTTTGAAAGGCAACATGGATTTGTGCTAGCATGTCAAAAGATCTGCTTAATGATTTTGAACTACTGCAATCTTTTGTCTTTTGAGTTACATGAACATTACAGCAACATCTTTTTCCTTGTATGACTTGTATGACTTTGTTTCACATTTATTACACTTTATATTGTCAGTTGACTGCAACAAGGAACCATCTGCAATGCTCTAGCACTCGGGTAATCAGTTAGAGCTCCCAAAACCTTTTCAGATTTGATTTAATTAAAAATCACTCATATGCTTTGATTTGAGTTGCTGAGATTTTTAAATTTTCATTTTGATAAGATGTTCTCCAAATCCAACAAACATTCATAGCTTTCCTCTGGGCATTGGAATTTGAAAAAGTGACTCAGTGAAATCTCCATCTCCAGTACCATGTTTTTGCCTTTTGCACAATGATAAAATTCTTGATTGCATTGGCACATGAAAAGTTCTGGCCATGCATGCTGAAAGTGGTAGTCTTTTTACAAGTATTTTATGGATAAATGCAATGCATTTTCAGGTCATCTGTTTCAATGTTCAAAGCTTTGTTCATACTTTTTTACGTTATATGCTTTTGAAAAAGAGTTGTTGTAAGGAAAATGACTTTGATAGTGAATACTCATGCTTTTATCACTCGAATCAAAACATATTCTAAAATAATTGAAAAATTAGATTTGTGGATCTTTTGCACGGTCAATGGATAATATGTCTAATGAAGAAAAAGAAATCCTAAACTCCTCTCTAATTGTTTTGATTTAATCTGGATACCTGCACAGGTCCTGTGATCTTTCATGGTTGTACATCCCACTCAGCCCCCACTGAAATGTATACTTCAGATATCTAATTTAATCTGGATACCTGCCATGGTCCTTTGATTTTTCAGGGTTGGACTTCCCCCTGAGCCCCACAGAAATGTATACTTCAGATATCTGCCCCCCCCCCCCCCACCCCCCCTCCCTACAGATATTTATACACTAAAGACATCCACCTTTGCTGATTATAAAATCTTGGACCTCTGACCATGTAGTTTATTTGTATATGGGGGTCAAAGATGAACTCTTTTCAGTGATGGACGGACATTTTGGCCCCATGAAAATCATTTTAGTGCAGAGGGTCTTCCTTTTTGTCAATAAAATTGAAATCAAACAACTGTGGGTGTGATTGTTGAAATACTAGTATTTTTGCTATAATTTTGTTGACAAAGATTCAGCTGTTAATTTTGTTTGGAAGTAGGCCCAATTATTGTTTAGAAATGGTGAGGAAGTGAACCTGAATTGGTCCAACTGTAATGGCTCAAATCCTGACTGACTAATATTTCAACTACAAGGGAGCATGTGGCACAGTAGGTAGAGATGCTGGCTGCAAGCCAAGAGTTCTTGGGTTTGAATCCCACCTGCAGAAGCCATGTTGTGTCCTTGGGCAAGACACTTAACCCTGATTGCCCATGTGGGGGCATGGTGGCATTGTGTACTAAGGTGCACTGCACATCGATGGTGCACTTGTCTTCAACCATGCTAACCCTGCTTGTGTGGAGTTAGTACGATGGGGAGCCTTACAGTTGTTTGCCTGGCTGTCAAAAGTGTTGTTAAACTCCAATAAATAATTAAACAATTTCAACTGCATCATCAAGGCATGCCTTCATCGAAGGCATGTCTTGATGATGCAGCAGGAATATTAGGCAGTCATTGATTATACTAAAAAAAATATACTGCAGACTTTTGGGAATTTTATTACTGAATAAATAAAATATACATGTAGTTGTCGAGGTGCAACTGCTTATTTAATTAATATGAACTTTACCAGGACTCCAAAATGGTCATGCCGTGCCCCAACAAGCTGAGCCATGGATTACAGACCTCCATTTGTAGGCCGATTAGTGATTAGCCGATAATGATTTGCGACCGTCATCTCCTTGCTGATTAGTTGAGCACACAATCTGCCGGTTGTGAGTGCCGATATCAGGTAGTAACAACCAAAAGGAGTAGTGTGTTTAAGAATTCGTAAAATAGAGTTAAGTTTACAGTAAGGTTGATTGGTTTGTTGACCTTTAGAGTATGTCAGTGTGTGTATTAAAATAAAAATATGACATCATTGGAAACAAGTTAACCCTTTACCCAACGCAGACGATATCAAAATTTATTATTTTAAATATAATTTTTTTTAAATTTTTCAAAAAATTTCAACAAAACCATATCATGTGACCCCTCATTGGAACGAGCTCAATGAGCTCGTTCCAATGAGGGGTTACATGATTTGGTTTTGTTGAAATATTTTGAAAAATATAATTTTTTCAACTGTTCAATTTGCATATTACGCGGGCGGATGCGGACGATTTGTTAGATAAAGGGTTAATAGCACAGCATCTTTGAACGAAGATCGAGTCATCACACACACAACACGTGGGATGTGTGTCATGAACAGCAATCAAGGGGAAGATCAAGATCAATGAGACTAGACCAATCTTGAATCCTGTCAATCATTGTGGCAACTTATTAAGCTTGTTACTGCTTGTATGAGATTGCAAATCAAATGTAAATACAAACAATTTTGATCCAGTGGTGTTCCATGTAACCATTGGCATGGACCGATGTTCAAACACCTCTATCCAGTGCCTGAAATAAGGCTTTTTAATTTGGTTGGACAACTTTACCGACACGCAGCATATCCCTTGGCACATAGTGGCAAGATGGGGAGGCTATCTGGAGGGGTGTCCCCTCCAGATATTGAGAAATTTTTTTAAACTTACGTTATAAATGGTGTTCTCTGGTGCATTCTCACACACTTGAAACAGTTGATACTCCTTTGAAATTTCTGTGGTTATCAGATAAATGTATGATGAAAGGTGGTGCGACTTATATATAAGTAGTTAAGTACAATTGGTACGAAAATGTTTTGTTCATAATTTACATATAGTTTTTTGACAGTGAGGGTCGTTTCCCATGGGAATATCACTTGGAGAGTTTTTTCTGTGTGAATTTGTCTGGTTTACATTTTCATTTTATTTATCAATTATCAAATCGTGGAAATAGATTCATTTTTTACTCATTACTTGCTATTTTCAGTTAAAAGATTAAAAAAAAACATCCCGGCGTGGTCAACATGGATAAAATGCATACTGTTTTATCCTCGCATTTCCATTCAATATCCTCGAAATAAAACGTTGACATCGGTTCGAGATTATTTCATTTTCGACAATGAGGTTATCAAACCTCGACCTGTGTGCATATTGTCTATGGACAGATTAGATGATTTTCAAACTGTCTTCCCGGTTATCATCTTGTCAATAACCCGATCAAATCACACAGTGTCTTCGATGTGGCCCTGGAAATAATGTTTATTGTCACCTAACTTCGCATTAATTCCTGTCTATGGTGGCGACTCATGCACAAATAAATACGATACACGCACACCCCTACTGGTTTACAATGCTTGTATAACTTCGAATGTCTATTTATCTGCAGTTAAAAACTTTTTCCGTTGTAAAATTACAGGGCATCGGCATTTGCAAGAGCATTGCTGGTGATTTAATTTTTTTTTACGACCGTAAATTTGGCCGGACATGTCCGATATCCGACCGTTATTTCAGGCACTGCTCTCTATCGATCGTCAATCAATGGCTTAAAATCGGCCGATGTCAGATGCAATTGCTGCACATCGGTTAATTACTAAGGCCGATGTCTGATTGTGTATGTGACACAAGTCCAAGTGTTAAATCTAGTCTTTTCAGAAGATACATGTTTACTACAAAGAGAAAATAGATATCTTTGACTCAGATCCTTTGTTACGAGGTAGTGACATGTAAACAAATTTTGATGAACAAAAAATAACATAGCACTCAACCTGTTTATCATCCGCTTTATTTCATTTTCTTTGTTAAATTAAATGTAGAATAAACATATAGTGTTTTCAAGTAAAACATTTATTCTATGAGTAGGATTAAGGATGAAACCGATGAGCCGCTGGCAAGTCGATTTCATTCTTAATCCTACGTGTAGAACAATTTTTTTACTTGAAAACACTATACATTTATTTTGTTTATCCCATAGATCATTTACAGGACAGATGTGGCGAAATCGTGCTGTTACTCGCTACAAAACACTGCAAGAAGTGAGGAGTACATTGGTCGAATTCAATCGACAAGCAAAACTGCCAAAAATAAACAAGGCGCAGTGATACATTTCTGTCTAAAAATAATTCCCCTACAAACTTGAGCTAAACTTGCAAAAATACTTTATTAAATGAACAATGTTTATCTTTCTTATTTTCATTGTTTATTGTTGTTTTTTGGAAAATGAAACATCACTCATCATGCCCACGCCTTTCACAATCGAACTTGTGTGCTTTTCAACGCTTGGTTTCGATTGATTTACTTTGTGTTTTCTTTGTTAAATGTTGTTCGTTTTATTGTTAGATAGAGTTGAAATGTGTCATATATTCTAAAACTAAACATTTCAGCAACGGTCATTGTTTGATAAATGTTGGTTCATTATGTCTCCCACAAATGTAAAACAGGTCATGACAATGTGAATGTGGTTGAGGTCAGCGGTCAGCAGGTCCATCTTTACTATAGGAATAAATTCTTTCAGTGTTAAACCTTCAGGGAAAATTTATCACACTACTATCAGCTGCTACTAGGTGAAGAAAGCAAAAATCTATCCAAAACTTTTATTGTTCGAATAAACATCCATTTATGGGATAAAAATCTAAATAGATCTTCTGTGAACACTTGTGTTATCAAATAAATCATTTTATGTTGTTTTGTTTTGCAAATTCAGTTGCATGTGTAATTAAATTAGAAATCAAAATACACATTCTTTGAACACCTTTACTTTACCTGGAATAAATGTCATGGTGCATGTGAAAATGTTTGCTTGAAAACTGTGGCCATTGAGTGACTCAGAAAATTAGCCAAACTGAAGCTATGGATGTTAGTTGTGGTAGTTAGAAATACTTTTGTATGCTTTTTGACAATGTCTACATTCACGACTGATTCTTTGTATGCTGTCGACAATGTCTGCACTCTCAACTAATTCTTCATGTTATTTTTGTCAAAATCGATTGAGGCTTCAATAAAATTTGTTGCCTCTGATTTCAAAGTTTCTGTGTACAAGCATGTCTTTGTACTTCTTTTGTACATTATAGATGTTAGATATGTGTTGCTTGCTTTATCTTGCATTTTAACTGTCAGCATTTTTATCCATGCATTCCTGTTTGTATCTTGTGTGTTCAGATTCATGTATCTCTGAACTTATCTTTCTGTATTTGTGTGTACATGCATGGCACTGTGCATTTCCTTGGTGATACAATTTTTCTACATCTTGTTTTCTGACTACTGTAATCTATGAGAGGACCTTTGCTGGTAGAGTGCTAAATTATTTTTGGTCATTAGAATTTGTTGACATGTCTTTGCCTTGTTACAATTTATGGGAGAGTGGCCATAGGCCCTCTCACATAAACTGCAACAATGCAAATCCATGCAGACTAAATTACTTCATTTTAAAGATAATAAGAGGCACATCCACAGAATATGAAGCTTTTAATTTGCAATACCTGTACTTCAAAACAGAGCTCAAATATGGCCTTCCAGCACTATACCAGTTAACTATTTTAGTGATGTGGTCCATTCTAGAATCTGGGTGGCTTCTTTTGCTGATGACTACCATTATGTACAGGCCTCAAATATTTGGAAAAATGGTCCCAGTCAGGTGCAGGCCAAAAAATTTGAGAGGAACGATTTTATCATTCCTCTGGTGGTTATCTAAATGAAAAAGCAGATGACCAAAAAGTTGTTCGACTGGAACTACAAACAGTTTGTCAAAAAGTTGAGTCTAATCACCTTATTTGATAGCACTGTTCTAAAATGTTCCTGTGGGAAGACCCCCTCTCTTCAATGCTCAAACTCCCTAACACAGCTGATGCCCCCCCATGCTTGCTGCAGATGCTTTCGAAATCTGTGAACTGTCATACATTAGGGCCATTATGGATGGGTCACAATCCACAGGCTGTCATTTTCTCCACGCATATAATTCAGAGATGATCCCCTATGACACCTAAAAAAATTTCCACCAATAAAGAACCAGGATTATCCCGGTGTTCCATTGGGGGAAATTTTGCTAGGTGTCATTGCCAATCATCTCTGAATTACATGCGTGGCTGTACTGTAATTGGTCCTCCTTATTATATCAAGATGAACAATAAATAGGTTATCTCAGAATTCAAGATTTTATTCTCTGATGTGTGACAGGTAAAAATATTTCTCTACCTGTTACCGTAACTCTTCGTATAAGATCCCCTCACGCTTGAGCCTTCAAGCTTAGCTGTATTGCTTGTAAACAATATGGCTCATGTGTGCAGGCAGGGACCTACCCAGTAAGTAGCCAGTAAATTTTACTCCTAAAAGTCTGATTTGGCCCCAGTATCTTAAATTTAGGCTTCTAAGTTGGCTTGTAAGCATAAGACACTATTTCCTCAATTGGTCACTTGACTAGGAACTATTATGAAAATAAATGTTTTTTGTGGTGAAATGAATTTATTTTTCAATCATTTGAGAAACAACTTTAATTATGCCACAAACTAATGTAATTAAATGCACAAATGTATTCCAGGAAATTTAGATTCAGCCATCTCAGCAAGCATCAATTTTCTCATTTGGGTGAGTGTTTGTCGGCTTTCTGATTTACCACCTTTGATCCATTTTGTGAATATATACAGTTGAAAATATTGTAGTATTCAGCACTCTGCAGTTGATCAGCTTGCTCATTGTAAGTACCAAATAAATGCAGAGTGTCCTCTTCAGAACTTAGGCCTCTTCTCATTGTTTGATCAAACAAGCTCTCCTGCGGTGATCCTCATCCAGTGTGTTTTTGGTTTCACAAATACAGGTTTTTTGCATACAAGTTGAGGTGTTTTCTGCTCATGACATCTGGCCATCTTTGCCAATATTTTACCTCCTACAAGTATCTGGGAATTTCATTGGTTCAAAGATGTCACATGCAGACTGCATATGAAACCATATACTGCCGTCAGCATCAATATACGCTGACAGCTATGGGTAATCTCCCCTTTGTTCATTGATTATTCAAAATGGCTGCAGCCGATAAACGCTTCAAGTTGAAAGATTGAGTGTTGGAACCCATATTTGGTCTGAAGTGCAGGTTAGGCAACTTAAAAGGCTTCATATTCTGTGGATGTGTGTCATGTTACCTTCGAAATGAAACAGTTTGGTATGTATGAATTTGCCTTGTTACAATTTATTGGAGCGTGCCTGTAGGCACTCTCCCATAAATTGTAACAAGGCAAAGACATGTGAACACATTGTGAGAATTCTCTCATTTAATTTTGATCGATGTTGTTATTCTGTGTATCGATGCAGCAGTCGGTAAGATATATTCATTACACAGTTTGTTGGTGGCCTAATATGGTCTATATGGTGTCAGTTAATTCCATATTGGACTCGAGAGAAGCGAAGCTCGTGTCCAATATGGAATTAACTGACACCATATATACCATATTAGGCCACCAACAAACTGTGTAACTAATAATGTCAAGTTAGTTTTACATTATGCGTTTCTTCTTTCTGTCTTTGCCTGTATTAGTCAAATTTAACTCTGTGTATAGTTTATGTTTTCAACTGAAAATTTGAATATAAATTACTTCTTTTATTATTATTATTTCATTCTGTTTATGATTATATAAACATTCGTATTTATATATATTCAGTTGATCTGCTTATTTTTGATCTTTGATCTCTGTCGCCTCTGTATTTCCATATTTCCAGTGTTAATGTTATAGTGCAGTGAAACCCTGTTATTTGAACTTTGTCAGCGAAAAATTTTCATTTAATAGATATCAGTTAACAAACAATTGGACTTTTTTGTATTCTAGTGATAAAATGAGCATTTTATATAGTATATTTTCAGGGCCTATATTCATCTAAATTTAGGAGCATCCATTTGGTTTCTTACGAAAATGGTTGCAAGAATCCATCCATACCTGCTATGAGTGTCCCACGATCCCAATAGGCCACCGTGGTTGAACCCCTGTTGTGTACTGATAACACATGTCAGCACTTTGCCCAACACAGGTTTTTAATTTTTAACATATAAACTGAACTTGATAATTTTTTTAAAAATAAGCAATATTTATCAATAAAACCTTACAAATGTGGATGTCATTGGAACCGGCTTATCGAGCCGGTTCCAATGACAGCCATATTTGTACAATTTTATTTACAAAGCGTCAGGATATTTCTGTTCATGTTAGCCTTCTATTGGTTAATTTGCTTCCGCTGTGTTAGGGAAAGGGTTAAATTGACTCAATTCTTTTCACACAAATCATAGCAGAAGTGCAGCAAGAATCTTCATGGATTCTCACTGGCTTCGTTGCACGAATCCTTATGTGAATGGATTCTCGGATTCTCAACAAAATTTTAGCCCAGTAATTTGTTTAACAGAGCTTGTGGAGCTCTACCCAAAAAATGTAGGTTGAATGCCTGTTATTAGATGTATTGAGACCAAATGGGTCTATAAATATGGAGAATTCAGTCAGTGTGGGAGTAATTCTTCAATAAATCAAGATTTTTTAATTCGTTTAACAGGAGTTAACACCATAAATTATGAACTGCCAACAAAGGTTTTGTGTTATATATATGTGTTCTTTGATACAATAGTGACAAAGTAAAAATTCTCAATCAACTTTTCTGCTTACAGCATTGGCAAAATGCCCATACACTTACATCATATTAGATTGATTACAACAAGCTATTAATTGAATATAGAATATGTTTTCATTTTTAGCTCACCTGGCCTAAAATTTCACATCACTTGGCATCCGTCGTCATCCGCCATCCATAAACTTTTCACATTTTCAACTTCTTCTCTGTAACTGCTGAGCTGGTGTGACCCAAACTTGGCAAGAATGATCTGTGGGAGGTTCTGTACAAACGATCCTCATTTTGTTCCTGTCGGATGAAAAACAGTGGCTTCCAGAGGCATTCTTTGATTCTGGTTGGTGGATTTTGAAAAATCTTTTCCTGAAACCACAGTACCAAATGTTTTAAAACTTTGCATGGTTGATGACTGGGACCCTCTCTACCAACGATCTTCATTTAATGTTGATCAGGTTGCAAACATGGCTTCAATTGCAGCTTACAGTTACTATAGAAACCCTACAGGAAATCACATTTTCATCTTCTCTGGAACTACTGAGCAGACATGAACCAAACTTGGCAGGAATGGTCTGTGGGAGGTCCTCTACAAACATTCCTCATTTTGTTCCTGTGGGTTGAAATACATGGCCGCCAGAGGCATTTTTTGATTCTGGTTGGTGGATTTTCAAAAATCTTCTCCTCTGAAACTGCCAGGCCAAATGATTTGATACGTCTCATAAATGATGACTGGAACCTCCTCTACTAACGATCCTCATTTAATGTTGATCAGGTTTTAAACATGGCCACAATTGCGGCTGATAGTTACTGTAGAAACCCTATGGGAAATCACATACATTTTCATCTTTGGAACTACTGAGTCGACGTGAACCAAACCTGGTAGGGATAGTGTATGGGAGGTCTTCTACAAATGCTCATTTTTGTTACCGTGCATCGAAAAACATGGCTGTCAGAAGCATTTTTTGATTCTGATTGGAGGATTTTGAAAAATCTTCTCCTCTGAAACCACAGGGCCAAATATTTTGAAATTTTGCATGATTGATGACTGAGACACCCTCTACCAACGATTCTCATTTAATGTTGATCGGGTTGCAAACATGGCCGCAATTGTGGCTTTTAGTTCCTATAGAAACCCAATGGGAAATCACATTTTCATCTTCTTCGCTGGAACTACTGAGCTGATGTGAACCTAACCTGGCAAGGATAGTCTATGGCAAGGGCTCTACAACCATGCCTCATTTTGTTACCATGCATCGAAAAACATGGCTGCCAGAAACATTTTTTGATTCTGATTGGTGGATTTTGAAAAATCTTCTCCTCTGAAACCACAGGGCGAAACATTTTGAAACTTTGCATGGCTGATGACTGGGACACCCTCTATCAACAATCCTCATTTAATGTTGATCGTGTTGCAAACATGGTCATAATTGCAGCTTATAGTTACTATAGAAACCCTATGGGAAATCACATTTTCATCTTCTTCTCTGGAACTACTGAGATGACGTGAAACAAACTTCGCAGGAATGGTCTATAGGAGACCCTCTACAAATGATCCTCTTTTTGTTCCCATTGCTTGGAAAATGCAGCCACAAGAGACATTTTCTGATTCTGATTGATATATTTTGCCAAAATCTGAAACTACAAAGTCAAATGTTTTGAAACTTCACATGATTGAAGACTGGGACACCTTCTACCATTGATCCTCATGAAATGTTGATGTGATGTTTCAAACATGGCCTCAATTGCAGCTCATAGTTACCATGGAGAGCCTACGGGAAATCACATTTTTAGCTTAACTTGACAAAGTCAAGATAAGCTATTGCCATCACGCGTGCAGAAGTCTGTTAGTCTGTGAGTCTGTTCACATTTTCCTTTCACACAGGCTACACCCCGTAGTTCTTGTCTGATCGTCATGAAATTTAACATGCAGGTTTGTGGTCATGTCTAGATGAGATCGTCCCCTTTTGGTCGTGATCGGTCAACCGGTATGGCTGCTGGAGCCCAAAACCCAAAAACCATTAGCACAGTCTACAGGTCATATTTATGAAGGAATTTCATTGTAACTTGCTAGGATGCCTCTGTATAATGCCTAGATGAGAACATCCCGTTTTGGTCATGATCTGGCAACCGTGATGGCAGCCCAAGCCCGAAACCCTAAAACTTATAACACAGTCTGCAGGTCATGTTTAATATGGAGGGATTTCATTGTAACTTGGTAAGATGACTCCGTATGATGTCTAGAGGAGAATTTCCCCATTTGGGCGTGATCTGTCAACCATGATGGCTGCCCGAGCCCAAAACCTGAAAACCTTTAGCATAGTCTACAGGTCATATTTATGGAGGGATTTCATTGTAACTTGGTAGGTTGACTTCATATAATGTCTAGACGAGAAAGCCCCCTTTTGGACGTGATTGGGCAACTGTGATGGCTGGAGGGACCTGAAGCCCAAAAACCTTTAGCACAGTCTACAGGTCATATTTATGAAGGGATTTCATTGTAACTTGGTAGGATGACTCCAAATAATGTCTGGATGAGATCGTCCCCTTTTGGTCGTGATCATTCAGCCTTGATGGCGGCCCAAAAACCTTTAGCATAGTCTATAGGTCATATTTATGGAAGGATTTCATTGTAACTTGTTAGGTTGATTCCATATAATGCCTAGATGATGACATCCCCTTTTGGTCATGATTGGTCAACTGTGATGGCTACAGGTGCCCAAAGCCCAAAAACCTTGAGCACAGTATACAGGTCATATTTATGAAGGGATTTCATTGTAACTTCGTATGATCACTCCAGATGATGCCCACATGAGAATGTCACCTTTTGGTTGCGATCATTGTGCCATAATGGCTGTCTGAGCCCGAAGCCCGAAAACCTTTAGCACAGTCTACAGGTCATATTTATGAAGGGATTTCATTGTAGCTTGGTAGGTTGACTTCATATAATGTCCAGATGAGAATGTCCCCTTTTAGACACGGTTGGGCAACTGTGATGGCTACAGGGGCCCAAAGCCCGAAAATCTTTAGCACAGTCTACATGTCATAATTATGAAGGGATTTCATTGTGGCTTGGTAGGATGACTCCAAATAATATCTAGATGAGAACCTCCCCTTTTGGTTGCGATCATTCAGCCTTGATGGCTGCCCGAGCCCAAAAACCTTTAGCATAGTCTGTAGGTCGTATTTAGGGAAGAATTTCATTGTAACTTGTTAGGTTGACTCCATATAATGCCGAGATGATGACATCCCCTTTTGGACGTGATTGGTCAGCTGTGACGGCTACAGGGGCCCGAAACTCGAAAACCTTGAGCACAGTCTACAGGTCATATTTATGAAGGGATTTCATTGTAACTTCGTAGGATCACTCCAGATGATGCCCAGATGAGAATGCCCCCTTTTGGTTGCGACCATTCAACCATGATGGCTGCCCGAGCCCAAAGCCTGAAAACCTTTACCACAGTCTACAGGTCATATTTATGAAGGGATTTCATTGTAACCTGGTAGTTTTACTTCATATAATGTCTAGATGAGAATGTTCCCTTTTGGACATGATTGGGCAACTGTGACGGCTACAGGGTCCCGAAGCCCAAAAACTTTTAGCACAGTCTACAGGTCATATTTATGAAGGGACTTCATTGTACCTTGGTAGGATGACTCCAAATAATGTCTAGATGAGAACGTCCCCTTTTGGTTGCGATCATTCAGCCTTGATGGCTGCTCGAGCCCAAAAACCTTTAGCATAGTCTATAAGTCAGATTTATGGAAGGATTTTATTGTAACTTGTTAGGTTGACTCCATATAATACCTAGATGATGACATCCCCTTTTGGTCATGACTGGTCAACTGTGACTGCTACAGGGGCCCAAAGCCCGAAAACCTTGAGCACAGTCTACAGGTCATATTTATGAAGGGATTTCATTGTAACTTCGTAGGATCACTCCAGATGTGTTTGGTTGCGATCATTCAACCATGATGGCTGCCCGAGCCTGAAGCCCGAAAACCCTTACCACAGTTTACAGGTCATATTTATGAAGGGATTTCATTGTAACCTGGTAGTTTGACTTCACATAATGTCTAGATGAGAACGTCCCCTTTTGAACGCAATTGGGCAACTGTGACGGCTTCAGGGGCCCAAAGCCCGAAAACCTTTAGCACAGTCTAGAAGTCATATTTATGAAGGGATTTCATTGTAACTGGGTAGGATGTCTCCAAATAATGTCTAGATGCGAACGTCCCCTTTTGGCCGTGATCATTCAGCCTTGATGGCTGCCCGAGCCCAAAACCCCAAAACCTTTAGCATAGTCTATAGGTCGTATTTATGGAAGGATTTCATTGAAACTTGTTAGGTTGACTCCATATAATGCCTAGATGATGACATCCCCTTTTGGTCATGTTTGGTCAACTGTGATGGCTTCAGGGACCCGAAGCCCAAAAACTTTGAGCACAGTCTACAGGTCATATATATGAAGGGATTTCATTGTAACTTCGTAGGACCACTCCAGATTATGCTCAGATGACAGCGCCCCCTTTTGGTCGCGATCATTCAACCATGATGGCTTCCCGAGCCCAAAACCTGAAAAACTTTAGTACAGACTACAGGTCGTATTTGTGAAGGGCTTTCATTGTAACTTAGTAGAATGACTCAGTATTATGTCAAGATGAGGACGTCCCCTTTCAGTTACGATTGGTCTACCGTCATGGCTACACAGGCCTGAAGCCCCAAAACCTTTAGCACAGTCTACAGGCCATATTTATGAAGGGATTTTGATGTAACTTGATAGGATGACTAATTTTGGAATAATTTCACTGTAACTTGGTAACTTTCATTGACATACATTAACTGGAGGGCCACATACATTAACTGTGAGGTCATATTAACCCACCCCTCAGCTCTTTAGTACAGTGTACACCTCATATTATTTTTATTAAAAACATAGTATACAGGGAACAGAAATGAACATATTCCCAATTATCACAATTCTTGTCTTATTTCATAATCCTTTCATAAACATTGAACATTATACTTTTCATCAAACCCAACACACAGACAAGTTAAGCTACAGTGTCATTGACACTTTCATTATATGTAGTTGCAGGTGAGTGATTACAGGCTCTTCAGAGCCTTAGTTGGAATTCACTATGAATTTTTAGAAAATCTCTCCACATAGTATATAATGTAGCCTCTATTGGTAACCAATTAACCTGTGAAAAGGGCTTGTAGACATCGAATTTAGGCACCCAAATAATTGATGCATAATAGAGATACACAGCATTCAAATCATTGAACAAAAATACTGTATGTGAAGAGTGTATTATCCAGGCCTGGCAATTTCAGGAGAGCGATTTTTTAGCTCTCCTTACTGCCCTCCTAAAAGAATTAAGGAGAGCGAAAAATTGCCCTCCTAAATATTTTGGTCTGGGATGATTGAGATTACATGTATTATGCTCACATTAAATTTTTGTTGTAAAGCAAAAATGTAATTTAACTTCGAAGTCACATAACATCACGTAATTTCATTTTGAAAGTGGTTTAGTGGTAAAAGGTAATGGCTGCAACCATACCCAAACAGCGTTGCAATCATTTGAAGCAAAATGGGTCACAGCAATATTTTTTTTTCTGTCAGTTTCAAGTTCAACAACTGACATCACAGTTTGAGGGGTAATTATTCAAGGAATATTGACACTATAATATACTACCATTACTACTATCCTGTCACTTGAAGCACTTGCACCAGGATGTGACTGTAGATTCAAGCAGACCTGTTGTCCAAGAAAGTCATACGCCTACCACTACCATCTTCAACCCCCCTTGGGGGGTTGAAGGTGGTAGTGGTAGGCGTATGACTTTCTTGGACAACAGGTCTGGGTACACACACAGGTCTTGTCAAATGTGTGTTTGGTTGTTGAGTGAGACATCCAGATGTCTAAGAGATTTTGCTTTACCTTAGTAAAGTTAATAAAATCACTGATGTAATAGTCTGTTGGTTTCAGTTTCAATGAATTTGTTCAACTGAATACTTAAAATGCTGTGTAAAGCTAATTGCTCTCCTAAGCTGATTGAGGAGAGCAATTTTTTGCCCTCCTGCATTTTTCAGAATGCCAGACCTGATTATCACTAAATCACCTGGAGAGTGGAAATTCCAACCAAGCAGTAATTACAAATTTGTTGCAAAGTATTAACAAGCACAAGCAAAGTTTCAGCCAATGGACCTCCTGTTTAAACCAGGAGTTCCATTGGCTGAAACATTCCTTGTGTTTTTGTACATATATATGTAATTTGAAAGTGATACTTTGTGTGATAACTCCACTCCACTGGTGACTTAGTTACAATCCGCTCACCACATACTGTACATATTCTTTTATTTGATACATTCAAAATTCAGTGCATGTTAGTTGTGCTTAAACACACAACACATTTTTTTTTTGAAGAATTTAATGGGAGCGGTCATAATTTAATTCACTACTTTGCCTGGAAAAAGGTTTCTAACAAATTTTGTCGCCTTCCTCAACAAGACACAAGGTCCCAAACTCTTTCCATAGATCAGCCCCAGAGAGTATTTTTGTACTGTGCTTGAAAATCCCCTTCCAACAGGCAAAGCCATAATACTGCTTTATTTTCTTTTCTCATAGGAATTTTTATTGTGAAAGAGATCCCAAGCAAATTTCATTGTCTCACTCTTCTCAACAAAAGGTCTTAAACTTTTCACCAAAGAGTATTTTTCTGCTATTCTGAAAAATCCATCTCCTGCTGACAAAGACATAAACCTGCCTTTATTTCATTTCTCCCAGACATTTTCTATTGTATAGATGTAGAATAGTACCTTTGCTTCTATTCCACGATGAAAGGCCATAAAACAGTTAAATATTACTTCATTAGTGAATTTAGTATTATCTCCACAGATCAATGAACAGCACAGATGAGACTTAATGGTATGTAAATTATCTATAGATCAAAGAGATACATACATATGATGTCACATCTGTGTTTTTTGAATTAAAAATCCTCTTTGGATGATATTCATGAATAATGTTAACCTTTTACCTATTGTGACTAGCAGGCAGTACTACAGTTTTTGCTAAATAACTAAAAAAGTTAGAAAATGTAATTTCTGCTTTCAAAACATAGTTTATGTCCCCTTATTGGAATGAGCTGATTTCAGTGAAGGGCCATAAACAATGGTTTAGAAACAAAAATGGGGAAAAAATAGCTATTTTTGTGTGGATCTTTGGATGGACTTTGAAAATATTTTTGTGTGGATCTTTGGATGGATTTTGAAAATATTTCAGGTCAGGTGACACCTTTTCAACACCAACATGTACAGTGGTGTAGCCAGGTTTGTGTGTGTGTGCATATTTGTGTGCATGTGTTTGTGTGTGTGTGTTTGTGTGTGTGTGTGTGGGTTTGTCTTTCCAACTTGACGAGGTAACTAGACAAAAGAGTTTGCGTGTTTCGCCTTACCGAGGTACAAAAGACAAAAGAAACCCTTTACCTCTGTTGTTTTCCCAGAACTGTACCGGCAAAACGAGGTAGAAACCGTTAGTCCACATAAAGGACAAACAATGGGGTACCTCGGTATGTAGGGTAGACAAGACTGTGTGTGTGTGTGTGTGTGTGTGGGTTTGTCTTACCAACTTGACGAGGTAACTAGACAAAAGAGTTTGCGTGTTTCGCCTTACCGAGGTACAAAAGACAAAAGAAACCCTTTACCTCGGTTGTTTTCCCAGAACTATACCGGCAAAACGAGGTAGAAACCGTTAGTCCACACAAAGGACAAACAATGGGGTACCTCGGTATGTAGGGTAGACAAGACTGTGTGTGTGTGTAGGTGTGTGTGTGTGTATCTAGATGAGAACGTCCCCTTTTGGACGCCTGAAGTGGGGTCTGCGGTCTCCCTTCCTTTGTCTCCCATCGTCACCCTTGAGGCGGCTGTTTTCATTGAGAGTTTTTCCGAGGTCAGCTCGGTCGCTCTCTCTGATTTGCCACCTGCATCATCTGCAGTTGCTGAGTACATTGTTCATGCTGCTCCTAGCTTGCATGATCATGCTTCTGCCATCTCTTCCGGGGATGGTATACAGTCTCGGGGGCCCGAGGCTGTATCTGGTGGTGTGTCACAGGGCTCCCAGCCTTCTCTGGCTTCTCAGCGAAGCTGTACAGGTTTGCTGGCAGCCCCGTCTCATCTGGCTAGGTTTGCTCCTGGCCGGTTTGGATGGTCGGTCGCTTTGGCAGCGATTACTTGTTCCTCGGGCGAATCGTTTGATGTTCTGCCTTCCCCTGCTGGTGAGCCGACTAGCAGGATGTGGCTGCGACATTGGCAACCAGGGCCTTCTGTTCGGCAGAGTCCAGTGACGGCTCATCTTAGCGGTCACTCTTGGGACCTTCCTCTGGTGATTTCCCACGTGTCCCTAGTCTGGCTGTCGATCAATGCTTGTCGTCGCTCTCAGAGGATGGGCAGTTGGGGACTTCTGTCTCGCAGAGGCCAATGGCAGGTTCCTGTCATTCTTGGGACAATTCTTCAGTGTCTTCTCATTGTGTCCCAGGTCCAGCTACCGATTGACGTATACCGTCGGTCTCTCTAGAGGATTTGCTGGCAGGGCCTTTTGTTTTGCAGAGGTCAGTGAATCCCCCTGGGCTTCACTCTTGGGACTGTCCCCCATTGTCTTCTCACCGTCGCCCTACTCTGTCTGCTGATCAACGTTCATTGTTGCTCCCTTTTGAGGATTTGGGTTCTTCTTCTAGAAGGGTCCATTGGGAAGACACTCCGTTGGGCATGGCTGCTCCGACTGATTCTCAGGGTGAGCTGAGGCAGGCCGTTCTGGCGCTCACCTGGTTGCTTTCTAGCAACCCTCAAGTTGGCTTCCCTGTGCCTCATGAGGCGCAGCCTCCTTCGGTTAGTCACAGAGATTCCTTGCCTGGCCCTTTGGATGCTGCTCAGCATTCACAGGAGGTTTCCGCTGGTCAGCCCGAGTTGGGCTACGTCTCTTCTTCCACAGAGGATAATGATTTGCTTGAAGGCGGCAGGTCCTCCTTGTCAGTCTTGGGGCAGGCTTTAGATTTTATTTTGGCTTATTGCCAGACATTCAGCCTTCAGATCAGCCATCAGTGACCGTCCGGCCACGGTCCTCTGTGGAGCACCGCAACCCTGTCGAGCCTTCTAGCTCTGGGGTTTTGCGCCCTCTGCAATTGGCTCAGCTTGTTGAGTCCTTCCAGGGCCTGAATGCCAAAATGCGTTCCAAGGCCCTGAAGGGTTCTTTCTTTGCACGATCTGATCCATTTCTGTCTCCATCGTGGTTTTGTGTCCAGTCTTCCAAGGGTTGACTACTGTGGACGAGGACTCTTCTTCCCTCGGGTTAACTAAGCCTAAGTTGGCAGTTCTCCCGATGTTGGTAGTTGAATCCATGGTGGGCCTGTCCAGAGTCTCTTGGGGACCACGTCGTCGCTGCCCTGCTGCCTATTTTCTGCCAGGGGAGTTTGATGATGCTCAGGTGCCTTTGCATGTTTTGTCTCAGGCTCTTATGAACCTGACACATGCTCACGCCTGCAACACAACTAATTTGGAGCTTGCATGGCAGAATGCAGTGGTGGACACTTCTCCATCCCTTCCTTCTGAACAGCATGCTGTTCTGAGGTCTGCCTCTTTGGTTGGACCTCAGCTGTTCCATGGTTCCATGGGAGCTGTCCATGGTGAGGTTCTTCGTCATTTGAAGATCCAGCTTTTGTTACGACAGCTGGACCAACCTGCGGCTGCGGGTGGTGGTTGCTCCAGGCCCACCAAGCACCCAGCTGCATCGGCCACGCCTTCGGCTCCATCCGCTCAGAAGAAATGCCGACGCGGCCAAGCTCGCTGATAGCCTCAGGGAGGAAAGTCTCCGGACTCTGTTGCTTCCCGAGGGGGTGGTTTCTCCTCTCGGGGCCCTCGTCGAGGCCGCAAATGAAGGTCCTCACCTCGATTCGCCTCCAGTCAGGGGAAGGCTGTCACTGTTTTTTGACTGTTGGACAGAGATAACGTCGGACCCTTGGGTCCTCAACGTCATCCAGTCAGGTCTGCGACTCTCCTTCCATCGGCATGCCTGTTTATCTCGGGTGCCCCTCCCAACTCAGGTCCCTTCCGATCCTCAGTGTTAGGACCTTCTGGTGCAAGAGATCGACAATCGTCTCTCCAAATTGGCGATCAAGGTGGTCAGGAGCACCCTTTCTCCAGGGTTCTACTCAAGACTTTTCTTGGTCCCGAAGAAAAATGGCCAGTTTCATCCTGTCATCGATCTGAGTATCCTGAACGAGTCCATCATAGCACCTTGTTTCAGTATGGAGACTTTCAGATTGGTTCGACGGTCGATTCATCAGGGCGATTTTGCAGCCAGTATCGACCTGAAGGATGCCTATTTCTTTGTACCATTCACCTGGCGCCACAAAAATACCTTCGTTCTCATTTCAGGATCGTGTCTTTCAATTTAAAGCTCTCCCATTTGGTTTGAACCTGGCTCCTTGGGCCTTCACCCAACTGATATCACATGTGCTCGCTTTTCCCCTTACTCAGCCAATTGTGACTTCGTCGGCCTTCCTGGATGACATCCTCCAATGGCACCACAGTGCTGCAGTCCTGGAGTCCGATGTCTGACAGTTGCTTAGGCTACTGGCATCCCTGGGTTTCAGAGTCAATTGCGAGAAGTCGGATCTCCTTCCTTCTCAGCAATTTCATCATTTGGGAATGGATTTCGACACTTTTCACAATGTGGTGTCAGTTCCCAATGCTCGGACGGTGATCCTTTCTGCCTTGACTCGGTCTCGGCCAGGACTTTTCTTCGGATGCTGGGCTTTTGCGGTTCGGTGACAGATCTCATTCTTCTGGGTTGCTTGTTTGTCCGACCTCTCCGACACTTCCTGTTGGATCATTGGCGTCCGAATGTGGATCCTCTGGACCTGGAACTTCCTATTCCTCGGTCCTTGCTTTGTCACCTCCACCCTTGGGCTGATGTTCCCTGGTTGACTTAGGGTGTCCAGTTGGATGTTCCTTCGGCTGATTGCATCCTTACTGCAGATTCCAGCGATCAGGGCTGGGGTGCGACCTTGCATCCTCTCAGTCTGTCTGTCCACTCATGGCGAGTGGGACTTCGAGCAGATGGCCCATCATATCAACCAGAAGGAGCTCCTGGCTCTTCTGTTGAGTTTTCAGCAATGGATCTCTCACCTGTTGAATCACACAGTCCTGCTTCTTTTAGACAATTTGACAGTGGTGGCCTACATCCGGAATCAAGGTGGCACGCATTCGATTCCCATGTATCGGCTATCTCGGGATCTTCTGCTGTTAGCATGGGATGTAAACGCTGTGGCCATTCGACACATTCCTGGACATCTCAATGTCCTAGCACACTCCCTGTCCTGACGGGACAGTGTCCTTCCCACCAAATGGATGCTACATCGGTCGGTGTTTCAGACGATTTACGAGCGATGGGGTCGTCCTCTTGTCGACCTTTTTGCCACTTGCTGGAATCATCAGGTAGAGACCTTTGTCTCCCTCCCCTTGTCCGGATCCACTAGCCTTTGTGGTAGACACTCTATCTATTCCTTCCCTCTTGTACCGATTCTTCCTCAGGTGTTGGCGAAGATTCACGCTTGCAGCTGCAGGGTCATTTTGATCGCACCCCTGTCTCCACAGCATGTGTGGATCAATCTGCTGCGGCCTCTGTTTGCAGATCGGCCAATTTGTCTACCTCTACGTCACGATCTTCTTTCCCAGGGTCGGCCCAGGAAGTATCACAACAACCTGGTGAGCCTGTCCCTTCACGCCTGTCTTTTATCAGGTCCTGTCTCTGACATAGAGGTTTTTTCAAGACGAACAGTGGAGTGCATTTTTGCATCACGGCGACATTCCACTGGCATGACTTATGCTGCTAAGTGAAAAGTTTTCTACCGCTGGTGTACAGCTCAACATGTGGATTACCGAAATCCGTCAATCGCTCAAATTGCGGATTTTCTGGTATACCTTTTTGACTCCAAGGGTCTCCAGCCTGTTACTATTAAGGGCTATCGGTCTATGCTGTCAGATACGTTCTGTTATGTGGGAAAGCGATGCATCAGTCATAATCTCTTTCTCTCCAAACTGATTCGGCACTTTTCTCTGAAGAGGTCTCGAGTTTTGCATCTTACACCAAATGGAACCTGGCATGGGTGTAACATTGTTTGGAGGGGGCACCATTCGAGCCTTTATCTGAGACCGATATGCGTTTTCTCACATATGAGACTGCTTTCCTTCTAGCGTTTACTTCTGCCAGACATGTCAGTGTGCTTCATGCGCTTTCTGTTGATTCAGCTTTTTTCCTCCCATCTGCATTTGGGCTCTCCCTGCTGTCGATGGCTGGAGGCCTCTTCTTTGTTCTGTTCGTGCGATCAAGACTTATATTAATCGCACACAGTTCATTCGGAGGGGCCGGAAGAGATACTTTCCATCTCTCATTCCTGGGAGGCAGTCTATCGCTTCCCATTCTTTTTTCAAATGGATATGTCTTACAATCAAACTGGCTTATTCCAGTTTGTCTGCTTCAGATCTTGTTTTGAACCAAATTAATGCTCATAAGGTTCGTGCCATTTCTACTTACTGGGTGTTCTTCAACTCTGTTTCGCTCAGGGACATTATGAATGCAACTCACTGGAGGAATGCTTCTACTTTCTCCTCGTTTTATCTCTGCCATCTACAGCAGCAATCTGAGGACCTTTTTTCTTTAGGCCCTCTTGTTGCTGCTCAGGCTGTTGTGCACCCTCGTTAAATATGTATTTTCAGGTTTGTGCGTAGCATCGCTCAGCCTTCTTCTTTTCAGGTGCCTCATTCTTTTCAACAGTGCGGTGTTTGCGTTTCAGCTTCTTTTTCAGCACTTTTCCATTTTCTTCTTTTACTTACAGGTATCACTGTCATTCTCTGTCCTCCTTGCATTTCTTTCTGCTGCGCTTGTTGGTATTAGTTATGTGATTCACCTTCTCCTATTGTTTATTCAGCCACTTGCAAACAGTTGTGAGTAGGTTGAGAAGAAATTAAAATGTTTTAGTAAATTTTGTTTCTTAACATACCTATCACAATTGTTTACAGGAGGCCTACCCTCCTAGGGAATATCTTTTGATATCGTTGCCTCCCTGCTAAATCACAAACTTCTCGTTGACGGAAATTTGGAATTGATGTCATGGTTGTTGCGCATGCACTTGGTAAATGCAAGAGGTGTGCAGAGAGAGTACCTGTAATGTCGGGCACTGGTCTCGCTCAACCCTTTTTTGATCTTTTTTTTTCATGCTTTTGCACTCTTCCACTTTTCCAACTCATTTGGAAAAGTTATTAGCTTGTGTTAGTTCTGAAGTAGGGCTTGCACTTACGTTTCAGCCAATTGTAAACAATTGTGGTAGGTATGTTAAGAAACAAATTTAGTAAAAGGTTTTAATTTTTCTGAATTTTGTTGAAGAACATGGGCACCTGTGTCTAGATGGGAGTTATCAGATTTTTCTGACTTGTGTTGAAAAACATAATATTGCCGCCAGTAGCTATCTTGGATTTGGATATAAATTGTTCAACAATTCCTTTAGCACACCCTATAGGTCGCGGCTCTCACTTGGTCAGTCCCAATTTCATATGTGGCTTTGGAGCAATGTCTAGATGGGAGCTATCAAATTTTATCTACTTTATACGTAAAAACAGTAACGTTTTATCTTTTATCGTTATCGAAAACTCGCCGTCAATAAAAAATCTTTTATCGTTACTGCAGTAAGAATAAAAGTCACGTGATATCGCAAGAATACAACGTTCACGCCCATCTCATTTGCATGACGTACTATTTCATTCAACACTTTGAATAACTAATTATCGCTGCCGCGGATCGAAACAAATAAAACGTGGCGTATTTATCGAAATGTATTGAATAAAAAAGAAGGCCATTAATTAAACTTACTGAATTTTAAAAATAAAATTTGACGGAAAAGAGTAAAAATTAGTAACTTACACTTTTTCAAATGAGATTATTTCACCCTTCGAGACTTTAATTATCCTGACGTTCAAACGTCACTGGGAATTCAGTTTCTTCAACATTTTTCAAAATGTGACGTCAAACGTCGGAAAGTACAAATAACCAGATATTTTTCACATTATTGATTATCTGGTTGAAGGCTAGATTATTTTTAGTGGTCTGCATTTGTTAATCAAAACTTGTTTTATTACGGGAGTGGGGGAGGTGGGGGTGTAGATAAAAGGGTTATATACACATGGTGTTTGTAAAAAATCTTTTATCGCGACTCGAGCGTTTTCGAGGGCTACATAGCTACTCGTCGCTGCGCGACTCGCAGCTATATATGCCCCCGAAAATGCTCTCGTCGCGATAAAAGATTTTTTACAAACACCATGTGTATATAACCCATATTTCTCGAACTTTGTTGAAAAACTTGGCCTCCAGTGGCCATCTTAGATTTGGCACATAAATTGTGAACAATTCCATTAGCACACCCTACAGGATGCATTTCTCACCCGATCTTTTTCAAATTTCATATGTAACTTTGGTGTGATGTCTAGATGGGAGCTATCGGATATTTCTGAATTTTGTTGAAAAACATGGCCGTCAGTAGCCATCTTGGATTTGGATAGAAATTTACAACAATTCCATTAGCACTCCCTACAGGTCGCATCACTCACCTGATCCTTTTTGAATTTCATATATCGCTTTGGTGTGATGTCTAGATGGGAGTTATAAAATTCTTCTGAATTTCGTTAAAAAATATGTTTGCCAGCAGCCATCTTGGATTTGGCATATATGAATTGTCAACAATTCCATTAGTAAACCCTGCAGGCCACATCTCTCACCCAATCTTTTCAAATTTCAAAAGTAGTTTTGGTGTGATGTCTAGATGGGAGCTATCAATTTTCCTGAATTGTGTTGAAAAACATGGCTGCCAGTAGCCATCTTGGATTTGGCATATAAATTATCAACAATCCCATTAGCACACCCTACAGGCCACATCCCTCATCCCATGTTTTTCTAAATTTCGTATGTACCTTTGGTGTGATGTCTAGATGAGAGCTATCAAATATTTTCTGAATTTTGTTGATAAATTTGGCCGTCAATGGCCATGTTGGATTTAGCATATAAATTGTCAGCAATTCCATTAGCATAGCAGACCCTGCACCCTACAAGCCACGATCTTTTTTCAAATTTCATATGTAACTTTGGTGTGATGTCTTTTTGGCAGAAACTTGAGTGAATGGCTTGGCATTCCTGGATCTTTCTGTACTACTCAAAGTTTGCTAAGCATCAAGCAAGTATATCCAACTACCTGTTTTACGTTTTAGTTGAAATATTGTAACGAAAAGTGTATATATATTATACTTAATTATATCTTTAATGATTTAAGTACAGAAATTAAGATTTTATTTGTGTTTGACATTATTTTTTAGCTTTTGAATATGATAACCATGGAAAATGGATATTATTGGTAAAAGAGGAAATTTTTCAATTTGCCAAAAAGTTGACGGAGCGAACTGGTATGGGTTCAATATCGAGTATGAAACCCACTACCATTAATTACAGCTTGACAACACCTTCTTAACTGGTAGAGTGCTGAATTATTTTTTGTCATCAAAATTTGTTCACATACGTTTGCCTAGTTACAATTTATGGGAGAGTGCCAATAGGCACTCTCCCATAAATTGTAACAAGGCAAATCCTAACAGACTAAATAATTTCACTTCAAAGGTGGTATGAACAACATCCACAGAATATGAAGCTTTTAAGTGCTGCTACTGACACTTTTGAGTAAAGCCCAAATATGGGCTTCCAGCACTCTACCAGTTAAGCTCCCAATCAGGTTCCTGGTGGTCCTTTGTAGGATGTTGTTCCATTCTTGGACCAGCATAGCACCAAGCTCCTGGACACTTCTTGGATGGACTGGACAGGCTGAAATTGCAAGCTGCAACTCATTCCAGACATGTTTGGTTGGATTGGGATCAGGGGATCTTGCTGGCCAGTCCATATGCTCAATCCCCTCCCTCTGTCGGTACTCACCAACTGCATGGGCAACATGAGGACGAGCATTATCGTCCATCAGAATTAATCTATCACCCACTGCACCTGCATACAATGAGACGTGGACATCCAGGATCTCATCCATATACTGTTGTGCAGTCAATGTACCACATTTAAAGGACACATAGCTCTGTACATCCATCCCTGCTGATGCCGCCCCAGACCATGATTGACCCTCCAACATAGCGGTCTTGCTCAGCAATGTTGGCTGCATGGAATCGCTCTCCTGGTCTTCTTCATACCCTAGAATGCCTATCTGTGTGGTCTAGGCAGTACCTTGACTCATCTGTAAAAAGGACAGGTCGCCAATTTTCTCTGGTCCATCCAATGTGGTCCATGGCCCATTCATATCATGCCTGGTGGTGGTTCTGGGACAGCGGAATGTGAATACATGGTCTTCTCTATCGGAGACCACCTTCGTACAACCTTGCCCTGATAGTCCGTGTCGAAACATTTATCCCGGATGCATTCTGAATGTCGCTGCGAAGCTGGATTGCCGTAGCAAAGCGGTTCCTATGGGTCTAAATGATTAAAAATCGGTCTTCAGCTGCAGATGTTGCCCTGTCTCTGCCACCACCATGCCATCTTACTGGTGTGCCATACTGCTGAAATCTTGCCCAGCCTCTGGTGATCACCATATGGTGCTCACCAAGGGCTTCACCAACCTGACAATGGGTAGCCCCTTGCTCCATCAACCTCGCTACAGCCTGCCACATTTCTGCGTAAGACAAATGTCTTCTTACATTTATATTTGCCATATTCAATCATTAAATCACAAGGGTTTGTGTTGAAATGAAGACTGAATACTCTACACATGTCCTGTACATGAAAATTAAGGGTTACATGCTTTCCATGACTGTCACGAAAAGTCTGCCTGTCTAGAGAGCTAACGTAAACACTGGGGACCATCTCAATACATTTCTCAATCATATCCACCAAAAATATCGCAAATATGTCACAAACAAATTTCAAAATGATGTGTCAAATATTTGGTGCTCAGCAAACTTTGAGTAGGATATTTAGTTCAGTACCTTTTTGGACAAGTTGCGTCTAGGCAGTACCTTGACTCATCTGTAAAAAGGACAGGTCGCCAATCTTCTCTGGTCCATCCAATGTGGTCCATGTCCCATTCATATCATGCCTGGTGGTGGTTCTGGGACAGCGGAATGCGAATGCATGGTCTTCTCTATCGGAGACCACCTTCGTACAACCTTGCCCGGATAGTCTGTGTCGAAACATTTACCCCGGGTGCATTCTGAATGTCGCAGCGAAGCTGGATTGCTGTGGCAAAGCGGTTCCTATGGGCCTAAATGATTAAAAATCGGTCTTCAGCTGCAGATGTTGCCCTGTCTCTGCCACCACCGTGCCATCTTACTGGTGTGCCATACTGCTGAAATCTTGTCCAGCCTCTGGTGATCACCATATGATGCTCGCCAAGGGCTTCACCAACCTGACTATGGGTAGCCCCTTGCTCCATCAGCCTCCCTACAGCCTGCCACATTTCTGCGTCAGACAAATGTCTTCTTACATTTATATTTGCCATATTCAATCATTAAATCACAAGGGTTTGTGTTGAAATGAAGACTGAATACTCTACACATGTCCTGTACATGTAGACAGTACACAAAAACATCATGAAAATTAAGGGTTACATGCTTTCCATGACTGTCACGAAAAGTCTGCCTGTCTAGAGAGCTAACGTAAACACTGGGGACCATCTCAATACATTCCTCAATCATATCCACCAAAAATATCGCAAATATGTCACAAACAAATTTCAAAATGATGTGTCAAATATTTGGTGCTCAGCAAACTTTGAGTAGGATATTTAGTTCAGTACCTTTTTGGACAAGTTGCACAGCAGTGTCATTGACATTTTCATTTTTCATTTTTTCAGTGAGTGTTAATGTGATTCCTTTTAACATATGGAACATAGTAGATAATGGATATCATTAATTATTTGTTTGTCAGCTCAGAATGATTGTCATTCCCTTTGTCATTTACTTGTAGGAGTAAGCATTGTCTCATTATTGCTATATAAATGTTTAATGACTGGCGTATTATTGTGAATGTTGAGTACATGATGGGTCATAATGGGCAATTCCAGTGTGAAGGAATATTTTCTGTTTTTTCTGTATGATGAAGAAGTGTTTTAACCCATTAGCTTTGCGATAAATGGAAGCAGGTATATGGCCAGACTAAATGAAGTGGGTGGGTGACAAAATATTTTTCTGCTGCCATTGGCAGCAGAAAACTATTTTTTCCACCCACATCATTTCACCTCATATTGGTTTAAGAGTATGTATACTCTTGGCTTAAGAGTATGTATTCCCTATAAGTGAAGCTTCTGAATATTCCCTATGGAGGAAAATTAACTCTTAGTACTTTCTGAAGACTCTGGTACCCAGGAAGTGATGGAATACCTGTACCAAAATGTCCTTAGAAATATCAGTGCGAAAGTACATGAACTAGTTTTATAGATTTCAGGCATCAGTGTATATAAGGTTGAGCTGAGTAGTTACAGCATTGAACTAATTTAAACTGAAAGGTCCATGGTTCGATTCCTGCCAGGAGTAACTGCATTGTGTCCTTGGGCAAGGTACTTAATCCCAATTGTCCATGTGGGGGTATGGTGGCGCTGTGTTCTAAGGCGTACTGCACATCGATGGTGCACTTATCTGAAGCCACTGCTAACCCTGTTTGTGTGGAGAGTCTGACAGTTGTTTGCCATTGCTCAGTGGTTCTCGACATGTACTCTGGTGTCCTTCACTCGTAAAATACTGTCCAACACAAGGTGACCCTGGCTGTCGGAAGTGTTGTTAAACTCCAATAAATAAATAAATATAATGTTCACATTGTGCAGGAAAAGTGGCGCGACAAGTCCCATTCCCACAATTCCTCCTAGCGGACATGGCTACTCCACCAAATGGAACAGGGGAGTTCATGCTTGATATATTTATGGACCTTGTGTTGCAATATGAATGCAAATAAGGGGGCCATACTTCGTGAATGATTGGTCAAGGTGGGTCATCATAGGTCTCAGGGAAAGGCATTCATGTATGAATTTCCTTTTTTTTTCTTTCATTTTTCAAGAGCCTTACAGAGTGAGAACCATGGCTCTCCTCAAATGGCCAGATGTGTTTAGGTCATTCTGATTAATAGCAGTTCAGTTTCCAGCAGTTATGTCAAAAAAGAATGTTACATATATCAGGCTGAAAATGACAAATCAAAATGATGATTGTATTTTCAAAGATGCATTTGAAAAAAATAATTACTTTTTTCTGGATCTACCACTTCTATCCCCATATATAACAAATTGGCACAGTGCGCTTCCAAGAAATTACAGTGTAATTTTTTTTTAAACTTTTTGTTTTCTAAACATAGCTTGTAATCCTCATTTTAATGCACCTGTCAAGATAATTCTAATGAGGCCTCACAAGATTTGTTTTTGGTGTAAATAAATATATGTTATATATCATCACTATGTGTTGATCTAGAAACTTATATCAAGCCGATATGGTGTTTGGCCCTTAATTAGGGTGAGTTGTGATACTGAATAAGAACACCATCATGGCTTGATACAATTTTCTTGATCAATACATAGTGGTGATGACAAATTTATCTTACCATCTTGGAAACCCACTTTTTAGTAATAACCAATTTATCTTACAATATTCCTCCCTTTCCTGACTTTTCACTCATATTTTGACAACCATTCAGTGTTTTTATGAATAAAGATCATGATGATGTCATAGTATTACATTCTTGAGCTGTGCATGACATAATTCCCATCCATTATTCCACTTGTACTATAACCATCCAAGTTTATAATAGTGTTTCAGCTGTGTATTTCTTTGTTTTATTTTTCAGCTTTAAGGCCTAAAAAAATAAAAAATCTGTTTCTCAGGCCCTCCCACATGGTCCTTTTGGCTGTCGCATGCTCTCTTTTTATAACCAATTTAAACTTTAAAAAAACAAAAATTAAATGGTTTATGTCTGATATTTTACCCAAGTTAAAAATATTGATAAATTTGTCCCTTGAGTGCAAGAAGGCTTTGCAATGCTTTAGCATTGCAAAGCCTTCTAGCACTCAAGGGATGAAATACACCACCACCCATGCTATTCTGTAGATTTTGAGGCCTAAAACTTGAACCAAGAACATGAACTTTTGATGGCAAAGAAGAAATTACTGAAATAAAAAATAAAATAAAAAACCGCTCGCCCGCATGCAATTTCACAAATAATGGCCTGAGAAACAGAGTATCTACTTTGTGTGGCCTAATGCAAGATAAACCTAGGCCTATATAAAAATATCATCATGGCAAAAATTAATCAACACTAATTTATTTCGCTGAGTTGATGATTTGTCATGTTATTAGTGTTATCAAAATAATTATCTCGATGTGTAATCAGTTTTCAGTGAGTGCAGGTAAAAACATTCTCTTTCTGAATTGAATGATTGTTAGTGCTCGCAGATGTTACTATGGTTGATACAAATCAGTCTAGACATTTTAACTTGTGTTGGTGTAAAATTGATGATTGCAAGATCGAATAAAGTTTAAGCTACTGTTGATATAAACTGGCCATATAACCTGACACATTTATATCTGTTATCACTTGTAAACAGTTACAGCATAATGCCGGATAGACGGTACTGGTAAGTAACTGTAAAATACTGGAAGCTGAAATTGAATCTGGATGTATGATGTACGATGTAAGCCTGTTAACTGAAAAGTCACTTTGCCATTAAAAAAATATTCACTTAACAGGCATATTCAATTAACAGTAAATTGGTGATACATTTGAACCCTGTTTACTGATAAAGTGCTAGTGCTAAATTTTTCATGGTTGCCAAAATTTGTTCACATGTGTTAGCCTTATTACAATTTATGTAACAAGGCAAATCTAGATAGATGAAATAACCTCACTTCAAAGATAATGTAAACCACATCCACAGAATATGAAGAGTGGTATCTACACTTAACTGATAGAATGCTGGAAGCTCATATTTGGGCTTTATTCTGAAGTGTAGTTACTGCAACTTAAAAGGCTTCAAATTCAGTGTCTGTGCTTCATATTATATTTGAAGTGATATTATTTAGTCTGTTAGGATTTGCCTTGTTACAATTTATGGGAGCATGCCCACAGGCACTCTCCTATAAAATGTAACAAGGCAAAGATGTGAACAAATTTTGATGACTAAAAATAACTTAGCACTCTATACCAGTTAAGAATGGAGCTCAAATATGGGGACATAACCATTTAATTCAATATAAGTTAGAGAGTGAACTCTTATCTGGCCACAGTACATCCAATATAAGCATTTAATATATTACATCTAGTTTGACAGAGCAACATGGCCATTGTCAAACAAGATGTGATAGAACTAAAACTATCACTGAGGATGATTAATATTTGTACTATGGGTTTGGTAAATGCTTTGGTGTTGGGAAGTTATATGCACATGAGAGTCTTATTCAGTTACGTATCTTGCAACCCATCAGGGTTCCAATCCTAAGTGCATCATCAATTGTGAAGATCTTGCACAAACTTTGGTATGTGGGTAGATTATCTCAAGACGATATGTCGCGTACCACGGTTGCCATGATTTGACCTTGAACTTTGACCTCAACGTCAAATTATTCCGAATTCGGGGTTCTTTTCTGACAAATTCGTGTCCGAGCTGTAACTTTTTTCCCTTAATAGATAGGGTTTTGATATTTGGTATGTGGATAGATTATCTCAAGACAATGTGTTGCATACCAAGGTTGCCATGCTTTGACCCTGAAGTTTGACCTCAAGGTCAAATTATTCAGATTTTTTTTTTTTTCTGACAAGTTCGTGTCCGGGCTGTAACTTTTTTCCCTTAATAGATAGGGTTTTGATATTTAGTATGTGGGTAGATTATCTCAAGACGACGTGTCGTGTACCAAGGTTGCCATGCTTTGACCTTGAAGTTTGACCTCAAGGTCAAATTATTCAGAATTGGGTTTTTTTTTCTGACAAGTTCGTGTCCGGGAAGGGATTTTAATAAGATTTTACCTTTTGCTTGAAATATTTTAGTATTACGGTTCACATCAGTTTATACCTAACATCGGTTAGTTGCTGCGGATCCCGCAGAGATGGATTCCATCTTCGTGATATCTAGTTCCAGAAAAATTTTCTTAACCCTTACCTAACATGAAAAGCAGATGATAGTTGCAAATAAAATTATTTAATAACTATATTTTTTTCATTTTTTGCGTCAAAAAATAGCTTATGACCCCTCATTGGAACCAGTGCAACATGCACTGATGATTCTCCCTTTCTCGGATTGTCTGCGTGGTACTATACAATTCCCAACAGTTTTACCTATCCTGGGTTCTAAAATAACCATGTGCAATTGCCATGTACTATACGCATTCCAAAAATAGCTGAGGAATACAACATGCCCTTTTAACCCATCAGTATTTCTGTGATAATATTCTCCCCACTTGTTGTATTTTCAGTTGTAACCAATAACAGAATATACAGGTACACTACAGAATATGGCTGTATATTTAATGCTCAGGCATCAATTCACGCTGAAAAATTAAGTCATATTCCCCTGTCGGTCGGCAAAACGAAATATCAAAATGATATTTAGAAAACGATATTTCATCGTAGGTTCGGATGACGAATCACATGTACTTTAAACGAGTCAGCACATCAGTAATGAATTCCAGAGTCCCAAATACAAACGAATGCGAATAATTGATAGTGACAGTGACTAAATCAATTCATTAAATCAGCGCTTTCAAAGTTTGACTTTCTCATTCACCTTCCAGCGAAAAGCCGAAATCACTTTCAAATTTCTTCAGTTCAACTTCACACGTCTTCAGTGCATTGAGTTCAAAAAAAATAAAATGACGTGTCTTGTTATTGAAAATAAGAAAGTGGTGTTTTTTGTTATTGTTCTATTTCTTCGAAACACATTGCGATTATTTCAATTCGCCAGCCTTGGTAAATCGTAAAGTTAGGGGAGAAATAAGACGGGACTACTTTTTGTGCGGATATTCACACATTCCAATGGTTGGAGTTTGGTTGTTGTAATTTTTGTATGGACGCCGGTTCGGCACATAAATTTTGCGCCTTAATGGCAAATAAAGGCCACAAATTGGAGAGTTTGTAGTCGTAGAGCATTAAATAAAAAGAAAATTCACGAAAATTTGATGAATACCGAAAATATCTCGTGAGTGGCTACAAAGAAATATGAGGATCTTCACGAGCGACTGCGTCGCTCGTGAAGATCCTCATATTTCTTTGTAGCCACTCACGAGATATTTTCGGTATTCATCAAATTTTCGTGAATATCCTCTATATATAAAAAGAGAAGTAATCAAAATATCATAAGCCAAAATTTCTGTTGCAAGCTGTGTACAACATATCCTACATTTATGAAGAAGACATTTTACCAAATTTCAAGGGTGTTTATGGGAAGGCATTTCCGTGGAGTACTGTTAATTGAATAGCCACTTTGCTGGTTACAGTTATTCAGTTAATTATTCAATTAACAGGAAATTGGTCATTTTCCTGTATTCTTTAGATAAACTTTTATTCTATTATATCTTGTTTGACAGCTCTCTCTCAAACAGGTTATAATAGTTTAAATGTCTCTCTGTCAGTGTCAATTGTGGGGTTGATGCTGTAACAGCGCACTGTCCTACTGGGTTAGAATGTAAAATGGCTGTCCTTTCTGCAGAGAGAGACACAGATTTCTATTATTTGAGAAGAGCAAGGCCACAGAGTTGCTGCTATGACAGTCATTTCACACACCTGCATAATTGGGCCAAGGAGAGGCATTAATATAAGTTGCATAACTTCCTCACCAATCCTAGTAAATCCCCACTGGAAACCCGGGAAGTGAAGCAGTGCCTGTTCACTGTGGTAAACAGGCTCTATTTTACTGGTAAAATAGGACCCAGTCACCAATGCTTGGGAGGTGCAAACCCTCTCTAAAATGGACAACATGGCTTATTAACTCTCATGCCTGGTCTTGAATTGATACTCCTGTTGTGGTCATGATTAGCCACTGTGCAAAAATATGTGACCTTAAACACCAATAAATAAATAAATAAATAAATAAATAAATAAATAAATAAATAAATATCCTAGTGAAAAAATAAGCTTAAAACAAATGCCTATATATTTGATGTACTAGGACCAAATAAGTCTATAAACATGGAGAATTCAGTGGTTGTTGGAGTACTTCTTCAATAAATTACAAGAGTTTTTATTCAATTAACAAAAAGTTACTCTTCATCCTATATGCAGTTAACAGGCCAAATTTGCACTGAAGTTATTGGGAATGGTTTGGTGACTGGAAATAATATTCAGTTAAAATATTCAGTTAACAGGGTTTTCAGTTAAGAGATGTACAATTAAGTGGTTTCTAATGTAATAAGTTTTCTTTCTTTAGGTTCCAAATTACTGACAGGAGGAGATGTTATTCAGATGTGGCAACTTAGTCATGAGCCACTTGATGACGAACCTGGGAGCAAATCTGTACAGTTCCTTCTTGGTGATCAACATCATGATGATGAAGATGCCGACTCTGTGCACATGAGAGGCCAAACAGGGTACCACCACAATGAGCATAGATATGGGTATGAGTCAGATGTTGAGGCATTTTGGCATTGTGTGTGGAGATGCAAGTGAGTTATATTTATTACAGTCTTAAGTAGTATTGCAGTTGTCTTCATCAATAAATGTGCTGAAACAGTAATCCCCTACCTAACAATAGTAGCTGACAGCATTTACAAACTTTTGGTGAATAAAACAAAAATTCTCTTTTTCAGGCCCCACACGGTAGATCTTTTGTTTCTAAGGACATTTTTTTGTAAAACTGCTTGTGGACGGGTGGTTTTTTATTTTATTTTTTATTTTTGTAATTATTTTTTTTGCCTGAGAAGTTCATGTTTTTGGTTTGTTTTATGGATGGTGGTCTATTTTGTCCCTTGAGTGCAAAAAGGATTTGTAGTGCTAAAGCATTGCAAAGCCTTATTGCACTCAAGGGATAAATTTATCAATTTTATTAACTTGGATAAAAGAACAGATATAAACCATTTAATTTCTATTTTTTTAAGTTTGCATTGGTTATAAAAAGAGAGCATGCGACAGCCAAAAGGACCATGTGTGACAGGGCCTGAGAAACGGATTTTTAACTTTTTTTTAGGTCTTGCTCTTTCAAAATATAGCTAATAACCTTTCATTGCAATTCATCAATGAGGATTCATAAGCTACATTATGATGGCAAATATCAAAAGATTAATAAAATGTGAATGCAGATTTTTTGATGGTAATGTCATTATGTTTGCCGAAGGTTAGAATATGCACTTACTCTAAATTTTGACAGCAACGTTTGCTATCTTGAATGCTAATGCATTGAGGATGGCACCTTGTTGCACTGAAGTGATGTCTTCTAGGTTATACATTTTTATGCTGTACATTAACTCTTTACCTAACTAATCAGCTGCATCCACCTGCATATTATACTAATTCAGCAGTTGGAAACAAAAATTATTTTTCATAAAAATACATCAATACCATATCATGTGACCCCTTATTGGAACAAGCTTGTTGAGCTTGTTCCAGTAAGGCGGTCACTTGATATGGTTTTGAGCCCGTTCCAGTGAGGGGGTCACATGATATGGTTTTGTTGAAATTTTTGTAAAAATTTGAAAAAATATTTAAAATTATGAATTTTGATATTGTCTGTATTGGGTAAATGGTTTAAAATTTATTGTGCGACCCTATCACAAAGCCAATGGACTTTAAAAGTTACCTATGTTCTTGAATTTCAACCCTCCATCCATACATCTATAGATTTGTTTCTGTTTTTCATTAAAAATTTGTTTGCATTGACAAATCTTTTAAAAATTTTGAAGTGTTGTTTCTATTAATAATATACAATCTATATAAAAAAACACTCTCACTGACCTTTCTTTGATTAATGTGTTATGGTAGTAGATTACTATACCCCAATCTAAATATAAGGTTTGTCCATGACGTTCCAGAGTTTTAGTGTTCAACCGATTACCAAAAATGGTCACTGACCAATTACCGGTTATTTGAGCTCACAATCGGCCGATTCTGATGCTGATTCAGATTGTAATACTGTGCACTATTAGACAAGTCAAGGCTCAAGGGGCGTCTAGAGAGATAAAGAATACACATTGTGGCTCTTTCTCAACTTTATTGAATTGTATCATTAACATCATTTTACATTAACAATTAAACAATTGCAGAAGGTAATAAAATGCGGTTAATAAATCATGACAAAATGCTTGGCAACAGTCAGTTGAATCGATGCTCCAGGAATCGTTGCTGTTGTCATCCGATTGCCCACAATCGGCTGATTGTGGTGGCTGGTTCCGATCATCGGTGATCACTACAGTGTGTGATAAAAACTGGGTCATACAACACATATGTGATACAAGCTTTCGGTATGTACTACAGTGGAGCCCACATAATTGGATATCTCTTAATTGTATATCCCTGTTAATTGAATATAATTTTCAAACACAAAACCATTTACCATACCTTCAGTACAAATTTGATCTGATAATTGCATATGGGTTGTAGAGTAAAATCCTGTTAATTGTATATAAAGTTTTATAACATGTCGAAAAAATTACTGTGACACGCACCAAATTCCCCTTATTTATCAACCTCTTTGGCCTCACTACATCCAATACAGGCATTTATTTTATTATATCTTGTTTGACAGAGCTCTATGAGCTCTGTCAAACAAGATATAATAGAATAAATGCTTAGTTTACATCAAGAACACAGGAAACTGACCAAATCCCTGTTAATTGTATACTCCTGTTAATTGAATAATTTTCACTGGCAAAATGGATATTCAATTAAGAGGATTCTATTGTATTTCAAAACCAGAAAGGGAACCAATCATACCACCAATATAAAAGAATGTTTATTTTCATGTTCAGTCAGTCTATATCATACCAGAGGTTTTGTGATCTGTATAAACTCAGATGCTATAGAGTAACAGAATATCAAAAGAAATGGTTTAACTATTTTAATATGCAGACCAAATTTGTGATTTGTGACCGATACTCGGTTAAAATATGACATGCAGCTCAAACTGTAAACAATTTGGACAAGAAAGAGATTTCCTTGTAGTGATGGCATTTTGAAGAAATGATGCTGAGAGAGGAAGTTTCTTGATCATCAAATATAAACAAAGCCAGTTGAAAGACTGCACAATATTCATTTGAATTTAATGAATTCTGTACTGATGTTGAAACCTATAATGTAGACTTTAATAATAAGGGGCTTCATGAATAATACAGTTATTTTTCTCTACAATAAGGATATAAATTTATTTTGATTGAAGCAAGCATGACAACCTTAAGGACTGAACTTTTCAACAACAACAGTCATATGGAAGTCTAGAAAAACAGGACTAGAATTTCATCAAAGTTTTGGCGAATCAAGAATAATTCTCCCAAAAACTGACTATGCAAATCAGGCAAATCACATAGTGAAGTGACATGCTGTGGTTAGAAATATTATTGTCAGATTGAGGAAATTCATGATATTTAATCTTTAAAATTATGAGATTGAGTGAAAGATGGTGAGATTTCTTTATTTGAGAATTCATATCGAAATTCTACCCAAAATTAAGTGGAACCCTGTTAATCGAATAGTCACGTTTCCAAAAAGAAATATTCAATTAACAGGAGCTCACAGTTAACAAGAATTGATTCATTTTCCTATCTTCTAGTGATAAACTGTGCATTTATTCTATTATATCTTGTTTGACAGAGCTCAAATTGAGCTCTGTCAAACAATATTTTATGGATTAAATGCCTATATTGGATGTACTGAGGCCTAAAATGTCTATAAATGTAAATCAGTGGATGTCGGAGTAAATCTTAAACAGATTCCAAGAATTTTTATTCAGTTAACAGGAGTTTACTCAAAAACCTGTCTGCAGTTAACAGGTCAAATTTGTTCTGAGACCCTGGCTGTCGGAAGTGTTGTTAAACCCTAATAAATAAATAAATAAATAAATAAATAAATAAATAAATAAATAAATTTGTACTGAAGGTGTGGTAAATGGTTTGGTGTTGATAAGTTATATACAATTAAAAAGGTTAGTCAGTGAAAAGATAAAACAGTTAAGTTGGCTCCACTGATCTGTGACTTTTTAGAAAGGACCAAATCTACCACTCATGGTTGATGTTACAAAAAGTGAGGTACAATAATAATAAACAAAGATGCTCTCAATTTTGCATTTTACAGCATGTTTTATCAATAGAAGAAGTGATGTATTGAAACAGTGTTGGGAGTAACAAGATCGGTCCTTTGCTTTTAAAATTATTTTTATGCCCCCCGACTTTGGTCGGGTGGCATATAGTGATTGAAGTGTGCGTGTGTTCATCTGTTTGTCCGTCCGTCCGTCCGTCCGTGTGTGTGTGTGTGTGTGTCTGAGCCAATAACTCGAAAACGGTTAGGGCCACATTCATCAAACTTCAGACAATTATAAAGGACCATGGGAGGATGTGTCACACACCATAGCTGGGTTCGTACCTTCAAGGTCAAGGTCACATTTCAAGGTCACACTAAAAATCAGTCAATATTGGTGTCTCAGCCATAACTCAGAAACGAATCATAGTACAGTGGAGCCCACTTAATTGGATATCTCTTAATTGTATATTCCTGTTAATTGAATATAATTTCCAACACAAAACCATTTACCATACCTCCAATACAAATTTGACCTGTTAATTGAATATAGGTTATAGAGTAAACTCCTGTTAATTGAATAAAAAATCTTGTAAAATGTCGAGAAATTACCCTGACTCTCCCCAGTTTTTGTTTGTTTATAGACCTATTTGGCCTCAGTATATCCAATATTGGAATTTAATCTATTATATCTTGTTTGACAGAGCTCATTGAGCTCTGTCAAACAAGATATAATAGAATAAATACTAAGTTTATCTCTAGAATACAGGAAAGTGACACAATCCCTGTTAATTGAATACTCCTGTTAACTGAATAATTTTCATTGGTAAAGTGGCTTTTCAATTAACAGGGTTCCACTGTACAATTGTCAAACTTTTTGCAAATGTTAAGGACAGTCAGAAGGTGTGTCGCGTATAATAGCTTCAACCGCATCTGCAAGGTGAAGGTCACAAGGGTGGGGGGGGGGGGGGGGGGAGGTGGGGGGGGATGTGTTACCTTAGTAACATTCTTCTTGTAAAGTACTCTTTTATTATGCCCCCAACCTCCAAAAGATGATTCAAGTGGCTCTCATGGAGACCTTCATCCATTATTTGTATCTGAGATATCGCTACAATAGATTCAGAAGAAATTTTTTTTTCTTATTTCAGACCTGCTTCACCAGTTCACCATCTGCAGTTTTCACCTGATGGCTTGCTGTTTGCATCAGCTGGAGAAGTGAGTGTTTTATTAGTCATATAATTTCCAGACATGACAAGAACTGTGCATATATAATAGAAGCTGTTAATTGATTAGCCACTTTGCCAGTGAAAGTTTTTCTGTTAACAGGAGTATTCAGTTAACCCTTTCAACCCAGTGTGCATAAATCTTTGGGTAAAGAAACAAATTGTAGTGATTGAGTGGACAATATAAAGAGCCAAAAATCTGAAGCGAGGTTCAGTAATAATTTAATCCAACTGCTCGACAGAGCTGTTGGATTAAATTATTCCTGAACCTCCCAACAAACCCGGATGGTTTTACCCCTTTCACCGTTGACAGTATTGACAGAAAGGATACCTCCCAGGGCGCCAGTGATGAAAGTGTTAACAGGGATTTTATCACTTTCATGTATTATAGAGATCAACGGAACATTCTATTATATCTTGTTTGAAAGAGCTCTTGGAGATCAGACAGACAAGGTCTGGTGCCTTGTATCATTTCAGGTTTTTCTAGGCAAAGCTAAAGAATCATCAAGTCACTCATTAAAGACTGCACAGCTTTTTTTTTTATTATATTGACTATTTACATCTCATACCACTCATAGTATCTTGAGGGCTAGATTATTATTGGTGGTCTGAATATGAAAATCAAAATTTGTTTTATTAGTCTCCTACGGGAACCGTAAGGGGACTATAGGATTGCGCTCCGTCCGTCCATCCATCCATCCATCCATCCATCCATCCATCCATCCATCCATCCATCTGTCTGTCTGTCCGTCCGTCCGTCTGTTGGTCCATCTGTCTGTCCATCTGTCTGTCTGTCTGTTTTTTTATGTTACCACCTTTCCCTCCAACATGCTTTAAGCTACACCTTTCATGTTTGGTACATGGCTAAATGGTTCTGAGGGGATGATGCACGCTCAAAATTTTTTTTTTCAAAATCCAAGATGGCGGAATGGCAGCCATTTTTGTTGTGTTTTTTAAGCTTTTTTTCTCTATTTTCATGTTACCACCCCTCCCACCAACATGGTTCAAGCTACACTTTGCATATTTGGCACATGGATAGAGGGTTGGCAGGGGATGATGCACGTTCAATACTTTTTCTTCAAAATCCAAGATGGTGGCATGGCAGCCATTTTTGTTGTGTTTTTTTAAGCTTTTTTCTCTATTTTATGTTACCACCCCTCACACCAACATGGTTCAAGGTACACTTTTTATATCTGGCACATGGTTATAAATATAATAAATATTATATTTACTTTCAAATATCATTAAAACCAAATTCAATGAACTTAAAATATAATCTGTTCTTTCAATGTCCTGTGTATTTATTTATTCCTCTATCAAACCAAATTACCTGTGGGAACCTCAGGAAGTGCAGCAGTGCTTGTCTACTTTGATAAGTAAGCTCTGTTTTACTGATCAAATATGACCCAGTAACCAATGCCTCGAGTGGAAGTCCTCTAAAATGGCCAACATGGGTATAAATGATTGGCTGGCATTGACTTTTATATCCATGGTATGGTCGCGATTAGCCATTGGGCCAAAATATGTGACTTTAAACACCAATAAATAAAATAAATAAATAATTACCAAACATAATGGCCATATTCACATAATGTTCACCACTAATTAAATTTTGGTACCTTTATATTTTTGTATCTGGGGGTGCATTGGCTCAATAGGTAGAGTTGTGGGCTGCAAGCTTAGAGGTCCTCAGTTTGAATCACACCTGTGGCACGTGCATTGTGTCCTTGGGCAAGACACTTCATCCCTCATTGCCCATATGGGACACCGTGGCACTGTGTACTAAGGCGTACTGCACGTTGATGGTGCACTTCTTTCCAACCAATGCTAACCCTGCTTGTGTGGAGTTAATACGTTGGGGAGCCTTACAGATACTCACCATTGCTGTATGGTTCTCTCTGTGAGTACTCGGCGGGTTTTGCCTCCTCTAAAACTGTCCGTCATGAGGTGATTCTGGCTGTTGAAGGCGTCGTTAAACCCTAATAAATAAATATTTTTGTCTCCAAAACAGATTATTACACTCATTAACGTTGAGTGCTGGAAGTCCAAATTTGCACTTTTCTATAAAGTGTGGATGCTGCAACTTAAAAGCTTCATATTTTGTGAATGTGCTTCTTATTAACTTAGAAGTGAAATTATTTGGTCTCATTTGCCTTGTTATTATTTATGGGAGAGTGCCTATGGGCACTCCCCCATAAACTGTGACAAGCCAAAGACATGTAAACAGATTTTGGTAACAAATTTTTTGTTTGCACTCTACCAGTTGAAATAAGCTTGTTGAGCTCATTCGAATCAGGAGTCTGTAGCTATATGTTCTTGAAATGAAAAGTTGCAGTTATTTGAGAAATTTTTGTGTAGGTGTCGTCTGTTTCTAACATCAAGTAAAGTCTAAATATATATGAAATTCACTCTTTTTCTCTCTTGTGTTAATCAACTATAGGTTTAACAAATCTGAGTCAGATGGGTGTGAATTTTATTTGCATTGCTTAACCCTTTACCTAACATGGAAAGCAGACGACACTAAGTCTTGCAAAAAAAATTTTTGAATAACAAAAATTTTTTCATTTTTGTCTCAACAACATAGGTTATGACCCCTCATTGGAACAAGCTCATGGTTCCAATGAGGGGTCATAACGTATGTTTTTGAGACAAAAAATGAAAAAATAATGAAAATTAATTGGCGATTTTTGAGAATAGCACTGGCCAGCTTTGGCAGTTACATTGGGGGTGAAGGGTTAAACTGAAATAATGATCCATAGATTCTGAAACACAAGAAAGAAAGTGCCCTCAGTTTGGACCCAAAGGTAAAACCAAGTTCACAAGTAAAATAAGAGGGATGTTTGTAAGGCCAAAAAAAATAATGATTTGGTTCTGGTTACCCGACCGACCCTAATTTTGAGCCCTGACCCTAAAGATTTTTTTATTGAAATTGAAAAGAAGCAGAAAAAAACACACAAATGCCAACTTTTACAACAACGACACAAATAGTGTTGGGCATTTTTTTGGTATACCATTTTATATACATAATCAGTACCATGTTCAAAACTGTCATCAGTAAATTTAATCATATTGGTAATTGTATACCAAAGTTGTTTTAACTCTGGTATGCAAATTTTCAGCTTGTTTATCACCTTTTACAAGAAGTGAATTAACCTCACTGGTGCATATCACTGATGGTTTAAATTTGGGTTTTTCCCTTTTTACCAACTTGTCCAACCTTGGAGACTGTGGGACCTTTCTTTATTACTTTTCATTCCAAACTGTTCAAGTCGTTTGTTTCGACAATCACCATTGTTACGAAAATGATAGAACATTGTTTACCTCTAATTTGTTATAAACAAGTTGAGGTGAAAAGCCACAACCACGTGTACTCCATTATACAAAGGTTGCGTAGTCTGTCACATTGAACATTCGACCAATCGCATTCCTGCTATTTAAAACCAAGAAATTTTTCTTGGGATTCTCCAAGGGATTCCCTGCAGTTTTACACTTGTACTTCAAAGTGATTGGATGTTTGCACACGGTGACGTAATGATAGCATCTTGCCTTCAAAACAGTGTGCACGCAAGTGTTTGATACAAGACCGACGCAAGGTACATTGTTTTCAAATAAACAAAAGCAAGTCATTTGCTTCCCCTGCCAAGATAAATATGATGATACTCAACCAGTCCATTAAAATGTCAATTCATTTCATGTGCTGAAGTGCGTTAATTTTAACATATCCCGCGATAAAATGAGACGTGTGAACGCACACTTCTCTTCAGAATCTGAGGACATCTGATGATAATATTATCAAGACAACTCCGAGTCAGTTTCATTTTGAAGTTGCAGAATTATACCCGAAATGTCCGCTGCAATTGCGAATAAAGCATCTGCTGATAAACTGCCATTTTGGGTGTAATTTTGCAATTCAGCCTCAACAGAATATTAAAGCAGTATATTTCAGTCACAACGGTTAGAAGAATTTGGTCCTAAACTCAAGCACAAATTCAAAGAAAAAAAGAAAAAAAATATCCCGACCTACCAAACCTATTTTTTTCTGCTATGTAACTGGAACCAAACCATTCATTTTTTTTGGCCTAATTAAAAATTGTTGATTATTTACAGAATGACAGACTGGTGAAGATTTGGTATGAAGACCGAAAAAGTAAGTTGCCTTCACTAGATCAGTACATGAAACTTTTGTCTCGACCTCATTGAAGAAATCTGGGATTTTTTTTTCTTTTATAATAACTGTTTAACTATATGAAATATTTTTGAAAAATGATTTTTATTTGGTATGGTGTAAGTAATATGAGTATATATAGTTTAACTCTTAGAAGCTGGGAGTCGAGTTTTCTTGCCTGTGATGTAATGCAGTAGGTAATCTGGCTGTGACGGTTCAGCTATCTTTGGGCTGGGGGAGAATTAAACACTGAGCAGGTGCTTCTAGTCATGTGTCGTCTGCCTGAATAGGCAGGTGACACTTGACTAGAAGCACCTGCTTTACTGTAAGTTTTTCGCGGTATGTCATGTTCAGTAAATTCATTCTGATTCCCTGGCTTCTAAGAGTTAAAGAAGACAAGATCTAAAATTCTTCCCCATTATTTCAACAACTTGTATGTGGATAATTTTTGTCTCACAAACACATTTTTTGCCTGTGTTCTGAGCATCCATAAATAAATAGCTGATGAGAACATCCACCATAAATAAAAATCTGATGAGAACATCCAACATAAATAAATATCTGACGAGTACATCTACCATAAATAAATATCTGATGAGAACATCCACCATAAATAAATATCTGATGAGAACATCCACCATAAATAATATCTGATGATAACATCCACCATAAATAAGTATCTGATGAGAACATCCACCATAAATAAATATTTCATGAGAATATTTACCATAAATAAGTTCTGATGAGAACATCCATCAAAAATAAATATATGATGAGAACATCCACCCTAAATAAATATCAGATGAGAACATCCACCATAAACAAATATCTGATGATAACAACCATACTAAATTATATGATGAGAACATCCACCATAGATAAGTATCTGATGAGAACATTCACAATAAATAAATATCTGATGAGAATATTTACCATAAGTTCTGATGATAACAACCACACTAAATTGTATGATGAGAACATCCACCATAAATAAGTATATGTTGAGAATATCCACCATAAATAAGTATCTTATGATAACAACCAGCTAAATTATTTGTTGAGAACATTTACCATAAATAAGTATATGTTGAGAATATCCACCATAAATAAGTATCCGATGATAACAACCACACTAAATTATATGATGAGAACATCCACCATAAATAAGTATATGTTGAGAATATCCACCATAAATAAGTATCTTATGATAACAACCAGCTAAATTATCTGTTGAGAACATTTACCATAAATAAGTATATGTTGAGAATATCCACCATAAATAAGTATCGGATGATAACAACCAGCTAAATTATCTGTTGAGAACATTTACCATAAATAAGTATCTGATGAGAACATCCACCATAAATAAGTATCCGATGATAACAACCACACTAAATTATATGATGAGAACATCCACCATAAATAAGTATATGTTGAGAATATCCACCATAAATAAGTATCTTATGATAACAACCACACTAAATTATATGATGAGAACATCCACCATAAATAAGTATATGTTGAGAATATCCACCATAAATAAGTATCTTATGATAACAACCACACTAAATTATCTGTTGAGAACATTTACCATAAATAAGTATATGTTGCGAATATCCACCATAAATAAGTATCCGATGATAACAACCATGCTAAATTATCTGATCAGAACTTTTACCATAAATAAGATCTAGTTTTTCAAGTAATAACCTATTATTACTTCATTCATATTTTATTTTAATATTTTACAGTTAGCTATCCCTTGCCAAGAATGGACAGTAGTTTCAGTCCGAAAAAGGAAGAAATACATTATTCTTTCATTTACATATCACATCCAAGAGCTGTTACAGGATTTGCATGGAGGAAAACAAGCAAATACATGCCAAAGTATGTAAAAGTTTTATAGATAATCTTTAATCATTTAAGTGCCAAAGCCAATGTTATTGCTAAAGATTAACATGTCTTTTTTCCAAAGCTTTTATCTTTAACCCTTTACATAACACGATGAGCACTTGCAAAATACCGAAAACTTTTGAATAGGCCCCACAAAGATCTTCTGTTTCTCAGGCCATTTTTAGCTCAACTTTGACGAAGTCAAATTTGAGCTATTGTCATGGCCCGTCGTCCGTCGTCCGTCTGTCCGTCCATCCGTCCGTCCGTCCGTCCGTCTGTCCATCTGTCCGTCTGGCCGTCTGTCCGTACGTCAACAATTGGCTATGGCTCGGGCTAGAGGTCGTATTTATGAACCGATCTTTACGAAACTTCTTGTGTACCTTTGTTATGACCCTGGGACGGGAACGAGTGTTTTTAGGTGTGGTCCGAAATTCAAGATGGCTGCCAGTGGCCATTTTCTACCGATGATGCAAAAATCAGTTTTTTGTACAGAACTTCTGTATGAAAGTTCTGATTTGAATAAAGTTTTGTATAAATGTTTAGTACCATGGGATACATCACATATAATACGGGTTTTTTTCTCCTGGGTAAATTATTCAAATTAGACTGACTTTGATTTATTTAGTGTTACTTTCAGAGCTGTAAGTGCCAAGCTGCTATGGCTCGGACTAGAGGCCGTATTTATGAACCGATCTTTACAAAACTTCTTGGGTACCTTTGTTATGACCGTGGGACGAGAACAAGTGTTTTTGGGTGCGGTCAGAAATTCAAGATGGCTGCCAGCCACCATTTTGTACCGTCGATGCAGAAATCTGTTTTTTGTACAGAACTTCCATATGAAAGCTCTGATTTGAATAATTTTTTGTATGAATGTTTAGTACCATGGGATACATCACATATAATACGGGTTTTTTTCTCGTACGTAAATTGTGCAAATTAGACTAATTTTGATGTTTTTTGGGGTTCCTTTCAGCACTGTAAGTGCAAATGCCAATACGGCTCGGGCTAGAGGCCGTATTTATGAACCGATCTTTACGAAACTTCTTGGGTACCTTTGGTATCACCGTGGGACGAGAACGAGTGTTTTTGGGTCCGGTCCGAAATTCAAGATGGCCGATGGCAGCCATTTTGTACAAAATTAGGTGCAATCAGATTTTTGCACATAACTTCCATATGAAAGCCCTGATTTGAATAATTATTTTGTGTGAATGTTTAGTACCATGGGATGCATCACATATAATACAAGTTTTTTTCTCGTGCAGAAATTATGCAAATTAGATGAACTTTGATTTTTTCAGTGCGACTTACACACAGTAAGTACACATGTCAATACGGCTCAGACTAGAGTCTGTATTTATGAACTGATCTTCACGAAATGTCTTGGGTACCTTTATTATCACCTTGGGACGAGAACGAGTGTTTCTGGGTGCGGTCTAAAATTCAAGATGGCTGCCAGTGGCCATTTTGTACCGAAATTAGGTCTAATCAGTTTTTTGTACACATCTTCTATACAGCTCAGACTAGAGGCCATATTTATGAACCAATCTTTACGAAACTTCTTGGGTACCTTTGTTATCACCGTGGGATGAGAGCGAGTGTTTTTGGGTGTGGTCCGAAATTCAAGATGGCCACCAGCAGCCATTTTGTACCAAAATTAGTGCAATCAGTCTTTGGTATAGAACTTCTGTATGAAAGTTCTGATTTGAATAAATTTTTGTATGAATGTTTAGTAACATGGAATACATCACATATTGTAAGGTGTTTTTTTTCAGGCCGAAATTATGCAAATTAGATGAACTTTGATTTATTCAGTGCTATTTACACAATGTAAGCACACATGTCAATACGGCTCAGGGTAGAGGCTGTATTTATGAACCGATCTTCACAAAACTTCTTGGGTACCTTTGTTATCTCCTTGGGATGAGAATGAGTGTTTCTGGGTACGGTCCAAAATTCAAGATGGCTGCCAGTGGCCATTTTGTACCGAAATTAGGTCCATTCAGTTTTTTGTCACAAGTTCTATACAGCTCGTATTTATGAACTGATGTTCACAAAACTTCTTGAGTACTTTTGTTTTCACCTTGGGACAGGAACGAGTGTGTTTTAGGGTGCCTTTGTTATCACTGTTCTATGAGAACAAATATTTTGGGGTTCAGTCAGACCCACTCTGGGACTCAAAGATTTTTTCTAGTTCAGCATCTGACTGTCACCCACCTTTACAATACTTTACCTATACATTTGTTACAGGCAACGGTCAGTATTCATGTACAGACCGTTACAATACTTTATATGTACCTTTGTTATCAGGTCATTACCTAGATGTTTGTCATTGCTGTGTCACATACTATACATGTACATGTCTTTGTCTTGACAAGTTGAGTTACAGTGTCATTGACACTTTCATTTTGTAAACTTGCATGCGGGCGGGCAGTTTTTTATTTTATATTTTATTTTTGTAATTATTTCTTTGCCATCAAAAGTTCATGTTCTTGGTTTGTTTTATGTTTTAGGCTTCATAATCTACAGAATAGCATGTGTGGTGGTGTATTTCATCTCTTGAGTGCAACAAGGCTTTGCAATGCTAAAGCATTACAAACCCTTGTTGAACTCGAGGGACAACTTTATGAATTTTATTAACTTTGGTAAAATTTCAGACACAAACCATTTAATTTTTATATTTTTATACTGTACCAATGACCCAGACATAGCTGGTGCTAACTCTAAAAAATCTAGGGCCAAACACAAATTTTGCCCCCCAATCCCCAAAATTTGCATCTAAAACCAAAAGAAATCATGTCCTAAAGGACCTCCATACTTTGCTCTTACTGCGCATGCGCAGTGTCAAGGACGTTCCGAAATTGGCGCCAATTTTCATTCTCTGTTTGGCCCTTCATCAGTCAACATCTCACTGATCTTTGTGCTTGTAAATCTCAGTTTAAAGGATGCCAGACACATAATTATTGGAGAAATGGTGATTCTAAGGAGGATATAGAAGGAGGAGAGGAAAAAGGAGTGAAAAAAAATAATCAGGGCTGTACTTAAAATTTTTTATGAAATTATGTAAAGTTGCCTATTTTCGAGGCATGGGCCTGTTGTTGTCATTCTTGCTATAAAGTTGCACTGCTTATTCAGTGTTTCCTCTCCCCTGGTCTTCTAAGTCCCCCCTTGCTATTCTCCCATGCTTTTGGCATATTTTTGAGAAAGATCATTTCTAAATTCTCTTGGGAGAGTTAGCTTGGTTACAGAATGAATTCTGTTATTTTCCCCATAGTTACGTTTTCACCCATGGGTGTATAAACGTTGTGTTCTGCATCTACCATCTGATGTTCTGCAGATTCTCCCCTGGGAGTCTCTGTCTTGCATCAGATAGAGTGTAATTTTGATGACTGATTTCGGGCCAGTATTGTCATGTTTTCTGGTGTTTTTACACTGTTTGTTTACATTGGCAACAGTCTCTTTTGAGGGGGGCTGTTTGCCTTTGGAGTAGTTTATCTCACTATAAGATACATTATTATTATCCGTAAGTGTTGCATTAATTATTTAATATAATTTTAAAATTTTTGACCACACTTAGCCTTTGGATCCATTGGGGCTCAACGTTACTTTTCAGAAACTTGGGCTTCACTGAAAAAATATTTTTCAAAAATTATTTTGATTTTCAATTGTTTTTTCAATATTAATGGATCATGTTATTATGTATCTTTGTGTTTAGGGGTTTGTGCGAGTACTATGACTTGTTGTTGACTTTTCACAATGAAAGGATATTGTTCAAATTGTAATAGGAAGAAATCTTCCTCTGACTTTCATGATCATTGTATTAATTGTAGTCAGTGTACTCGCACTAATCCCTGTTCTATATGTCAATATTAGGATGACAAACATTGGAAATGTGTGTCACGATATGTTGTTAGTGGAGAAAGGGCTATGCCGGCTCTTTCTCCGCAGGGTCACTCTACTCTATCAGTTTCTATTTCAGAGGAACAAGAACAGGGTGATGTTTCCATGTTATCTTCCGCAAGTGCGCTTCCGTTGTCACAAATGAATACAGAGCTAGCGGCAAAAGTGCTCATGGAGATAAGACAAATGTCGTCCCCTAGCTCGCCCGGTGTAGCGTCCATTCACCGAATGGTTCGGCAGCCGGGTTCGTCCGATGCGGTCCAGGAGGAAATGTTGGGTGATGCGAGCACGATAAACATTCAACGTGCACACCCAGTGATGGCGGATAGTAGGAGAGATCGGAGGAAGCCTTCGAGTCCGGTTCCTAGCTCGTCCAGGTCCAGCCGGGCCGCGAGCGAGAGAGGCCCCTCTCTTGTACAACAACATCTGGGACCAGATGTTGTGGTACAAAATGTGTCGCAAGCGGAGCACACGTCCGTCGCTCAGGACGCTCTGTTGTATAGGCAGTCCGCTGAGACTGCTCAGGCTTCTTCCTCTCACCAGCGCACACGACCGCACCTTGGCTACGTGACCGCCGATATTTTACCAGCTTCGCCGATCAGGGATTCTTCGGCGACCAGGTCACGCCATCCGGTAGCCAGGGACACGAGGCCGGTGGACTCCGGACGTTCGCATAGGAAGAGTATGCGGGATTCACCAGATGCGGAGCTGCCCTCGGCGAAGCAGCAAAAGACTGCGCCTCCGCAGGCCTCGATGTCGGACGTGCTTGTTCAAATAGCACAACTTATCGCAGCATCCCAGCAACCGACAGAAACGGTGTCGGATCGGGAATTATCCGACGGCGCTGGGTTGGTACGCTCCGCCGAAGCATCGGGTGCGGACGACCGGGAGCATCATGAGGTCCGACCGGATGGTGAAAGGGATACGGATGACTTGGAGCTATCCCTTTCGGAACAACATAAAGCTGCCGTGGACTTCATCCGGCACTTTCTTCCTCAAGTTGTTCCGTCGGGCCAGACTTCTGCGGTTCCGGACAAGAGAATTATAGCGTCATTGGACTCTGATTTCTTTGAGCGGTTCAGGGACATCGCTCCCGAGTTTCCATCTCAGTCCAATAATGTTGCAAGAACATTTGAATTATTGAACGACGCTATATTCAAACTTGCTTCCAAAACAGGAAAAGCGGGTTTCTTGTCCGCCAATACTCTCAACCTGCCTTTCATTTATGCAAGGAATAAATTCGATACGGCAGGACAGGGTATCCCGAGAGTTCCTCTGCGTATGGACGACGAGGCAGAAGACTTAGAATTATCATTACCGCGGTGTTGGAGACGACTATTTCGTCTAACAGAGCCAGTTTAGATGCTTTATCTTACGCAGACCACCTTACTAAGGCGTTATCACTGCGTCTTCAAGGGAAAGAATTCCAGGATATACAATCCTCTTTAAGACTTCTTTCAAGGGCAGTAGCTTATTCCACGTGTAACTCCACCCTTTCAGTGGCAAACCTGGAGTTGGTTAGACGTGACGCAGCCCTAGCTACATCCACACTCGTGGATAGTAAGGTGAAGAACTCTCTCAGAGTCGCTTCGGTCTCCGGAGAACTTCTCTTCGACGGCAAGCTTTCTGCAATTTACGATAAAATTACTAAGAAAGCTTCGGATTCTCTGCTGTTCAAATCTGCTTCTAAGAAGTCGGACACGGCAGATAAGAGTAAGACAGGTACTTTGGGTCTAATGCGCCCAAGAGAGGTTCCTATAGAGGTTCCGGTGCATCCTCTTGGTCTTATTCAAGAGACCGTCAAGGCAGCGACTCACGTGCGGGACGTCCTTCGGGCCGGGACAACCGATCGGACGCCCCGAGGTCGACAGGACGAGGTGCGGGTCGCGGAGGACATGGTTTCTCCTACCGCAGGCCTCGCAGGTCCAGGAGGTGATGGCTTCAACCTCTATCGCGTGCCGGTTGGCGGAAGGTTGTCGAGTTTTTCACAAGAGTGGGCGTCAATTACAGACGACCCTTGGGTGAGAGGGGTGATTTCGGAAGGTCTAAAGATATCCTTCAAACGAAAGCCTCCATTAACTCGAAGTCCAAAATGGACTCATCTTCCGTCAAATCCGCAGAAAAGAGACGCTCTGTTATCAGAGGTGCAGTCTCTTTTAATGAAGAACGCGGTAGAGGTCGTAGAAAACCAGGAGACACCGGGATTCTACAGCCATCTGTTTCTGGTTCCGAAACCAGACGGCTCGTTCCGTCCAGTCATAGATTTGAGCTGGATAAACAAGCTGATCATCGCTCCGAAGTTTTATATGGAGACGATTCGATCGGTCAGAGTGAGTATTCGGGTGAACGATTATGCAACAAGCATAGATCTCAAAGATGCGTACTTTCACGTCTTGGTACATCCGACATTCAGAAAGTATCTACGCTTCGCAGTCCTAGGGGTGGTGTATCAATTCCGGGCAATGTGCTTCGGATTGAATCTAGCACCCTGGGCTTTCACTCGGGTAATGAACTCGGTAATGATGTATTTCCGAGCTCATTCGTCTGCGGTAACGTCGGCCTACCTGGACGACATTCTTCAGAGGTACGGCAACGAGTTAACACTTCAGAACGATGTGCAGAATCTGCTTCTATTGCTCCGACGTCTCGGTTTTATAATAAACGAGGAGAAGTCGGATCTGGTGCCGTCCAAGTCATTCACACATCTGGGAATGAGCTTCGAGACGCACAACAATCTCGTTCGTCTGCCGTTAACCAGAGCGAAATTAGTCAGTTGTTACGCTCGCTATTGTCTGCACGCAGACAAAGTCACAGCAAGGGAGTTCATGAGACTGATAGGTCTGTGCGGAGCCGCTGCGGATCTCATTCCGATGGGGCGGTTACGCACGCGTCCTCTCCAAATTTTCTTGACTCAGAAATGGAGTGTGAAAATTCATTCGCTCGACATAGACGTTCTCTTGTCAGATCAAGTGAAACGAGAGATTGAGACTTGGGCAAACATTCAGTGGTTAACTCGGGGAGTTCCGCTGCAATTGCCGGATCCGAGTTTTACCATTATGACGGATGCCAGTCAAACAGGTTGGGGTGCATCATTGATCCCAATGGATTCGAGATGCCAGGGTCTTTGGGATCCGCAATTCCTGGGCAAGCACATAAACATCAAGGAAATGATGTCAATTTGGCTTGCGTTATGTCATTGGATGTACATTATTCACAATGCTCATGTCCAAATCCTATCCGACAATACGACAGTAGTGGCGTATATACGGAATCAGAGAGGCACTCATTCAATTCCGTTGTTCAATCTAACGGAAAGAATCCTTCTGTTTGCTCTAGAACATCAAGTTCTTCTTTCGGTCCGTCATATACCGGGTCGTCTGAACGTACTAGCAGACTCCCTTTCACGAAAGGGTCGCTTGTTGCCGTCGGAGTGGACTCTCAACAAACAAGTATTCAATCAGATTTGCTACCAATGGGAACGGCCAATGATAGACTTATTTGCGACACATCTCAACAATCAGTTGCAGACGTATGTGTCTCCGTGTCCGGATCCAAGAGCATTTGCAGTAGAAGCTCTGTCGATCCCTTGGGACGGAATGATAGGATATGCGTATCCTCCAGCGCCATTAATTCAGCAAGTATTGCTAAAGATAAAACAATCTCAATGCAAGATTCTGTTGGTAGCATCTCTGTCTCCACAGAGACCGTGGATAAATCTACTCAGGTGTCTGTTGTGGGACCTACCGCGAAAGCTTCCTCCACGGGAGGATCTTCTTTCGCAGGGGAAATCGCATCAACTCCATCACAACCCGCAAGGTCTCAACCTTCACGTTTTTCCGTTGTGCGATCCTTCTTGCATGGCAAGCACTTTACAGGACGAGCAGTGGACGCAATTTCTAACTGTAGGAGGACCTCCTCTTCGCTAAACTATGCGGCTAAGTGGAAGGTTTTTCGTCGTTGGTGTAGGGATCATTCTGTTGATATTTTTGATCCCTCCATACCAGACATTGCAAACTTTCTAGTATACTTGTTTGACGAAATCAAACTGCAGCCTGTTACTATTAAGGGTTATAGGTCTATGTTATCTGATACCTATGCACATCATGATAGTTTACAAATTGGATCTAATGTCTCTTTATCTAAGTTAGTTAGAAACTTCTCGATAAATAGACCCAGAACTCTTAGATTAATTCCTAAATGGAATTTAGCTTGGGTTCTTCTTAAATTGAAGGAAAAGCCATTTGAACCTCTTGGGACAGTAGATTTCAAATTCTTGTCTTATAAGACAGCTTTTCTCTTAGCTTTCTCTTCTGCTAGAAGAGTCAGTGAGCTTCATGCACTGTCGGTGGATGATTCTCACTATCGTAGTGTCGGGAACACTATCACCTTCACTACTAATGTGGGATTTTTAGCTAAGAATCAGGCTCCTAATAAATATCCGGAACCTATTGTTATTAAGGCTCTTCCGTCTTCAGACGGGCGTAGGCCTTTACTCTGTCCTGTTAGAGCGTTACATATCTATAAACAGAGATCTCAGTTTATCAGAAAGGGACAAAAACGTTTCTTTCTGTCTCTGATGCCTAATAGAAAGGACATTTCGGTCCATTCTATTGCTAGATGGATTCAATTAACTATCCGTACTGCTTATGAAAATTTATCTTCTTCTCAGCAGTCTGTGCTTAAGATTTCGGCTCATGAAGTAAGAGCTCTTTCTACTTCTTGGGCTTACGCTAATAGTATTGCTATTACAGATTTAATGAAGGCTGCTTATTGGTCTCAGCCATCCACATTCACAAATTTTTATCTCAGAAATATTGAGTCCATTTCTGGAGACCTGCATTGTTTAGGTCCATTATCTGTTGCTCAGAATGTCGTCCACTAAACAGTTGCAACTATAGTTATGCAGGCTTTCTGTTCCGGCAGTGACTCCGTCCGGCTGCCCTCTTCGCTCTGGGCTATTTGACCCAGGGCAAGGGGAAGGGGGTGGGGGGGGGGGGGGAGGGTGTTCCCTTAGGTCACCTGCTTTATAGTGAAAAGCAAGGGAATGCCTCCTCCGAAGTCAGTATTTCTGAGTCGTTTCCGGGATGGTTTTAAAGTGTAATATTAATGTTAAAAATTCATTCATGTCATATTTTTAAAGTGTAGCTCGGTGTGAAGCATTTGTATATGTCAAGTGTCAAACGGGCATTAATATACAATCCTCGGACACTTTTAAAGAATATAAAGAGTCTCAATTTTCTGGACTAACTTTATTTATTGGCTCACTTTAAAAATAATTAGTATAAAGGGTTATACTGGATGTTAATAGAGAACATGAATGTTATTGTGCTCAATTATGAAGGGTATTGTATCTTTCTAATTTAACATAAAATAAGAAAGATACATGCAAAGCCTAATACTCCTTTTCTCCTTGAGGGGTTGACTCTATATTATATAGTTGAGCTTATTGGATTTTCCTCTATGTCCTAGGCCCTCCAGCCTTTTTACTATTCAGCTATGTCTGGGTCATTGGTACAGTATAAAAATGTTAAAAAAATTTATAGTAATTTATATATTTTTTATACTTACCAATGACCCAGATGGGGATGGCCCTCCCAGGAGTTGGGAACTCATACCTCCCCGCTGAGTACATAGCGCTGACCAGGCACTGCTTGTAAGAATGATAATTGGCGCCAATTTCGGAACGTCCTTGACACTGCGCATGCGCAGTAAGGGCAAAGTATGGAGGTCCTTTAGGACATGATTTCTTTTGGTTTTAGATGCAAATTTTGGGGATTGGGGGGCAAAATTTGTGTTTGGCCCTAGATTTTTTAGAGTTAGCACCAGCTATGTCTGGGTCATTGGTAAGTATAAAAAATATATAAATTACTATAAATTTTTTAACTTTTTTAAATTTACATTGGTTATAAAAAGAGAGCATGCGGCAGCCAAAAGGACCATGAGGGAGGGCCTGAGAAACAGATTTTTAACTTTTTTAAGCTTAAATCATTTAATTTTTATTTTTTTAAGTTTACATTGGTTATAAAAAGAGAGCATGCGGCAGCCGAAATGACCATGTGAGAGTGCCTGAGAAACAAATATTAACTTTTTTAGAACCATAACTATGTTTCATTTCTTGCTTCAAAACATAGTTTATTACTCTCATTGAGCTCATTTCAGTGAAGGGTCACAAATGTTATGGATGGAAAGATTGAAAAAAAATGAAATTTTGAATGATATATTTTTTCTACAACTACGTGTAGAGTGGGGTTATGGCTGTTTTAAAGGGTTAAGCGGTCTGAATCTATTTTATTCGGTATGTTGGAAAATGTAAATTTGGTAGGCCCTATAACATTTATAAACTCTCACTAGAGTGTTTATTTTTTTTACCCAATGTTGTACCACTTGAAAAAAATGAAAACAAGAAATGTTGTACTAATTTTATTTCTCTGACCTTTCTACAATTCATACACGTTCAAACAAAGTTTATTGCAATATTAAGAGATAGCAGCTTATTATTATTATTTCCCCTGTGGGAACCATGGTCAATGAAGCAGTGCTTGTTTACTACGGTCGCAATTAGCCATAGTCTGGAAAAGTGACCATAAACACCAATAAATAATTTATTGTATCCCTGTTGTTGATAAAATTAATTTTTTCTTTTTTTTGGGAGGGGGGGGGGGTTGGGAGGGAGGAAGTGGGTAGGTGCTACTGTGATTTGACAGTTTCCCTCTCTCGTAAATAAAATGAATGGTCGACAAACCAATTGTAAGTATCGACTGCCATATACCTTGGTTTAAACCTTTGGAAAAAGACTTCCTAGTAGGATAAAATAAAAATAATTTATTTATTGGTGTTTAAGCTCACCTTTCTGCACCCTTTCTGACAGCATAATACTTTTTCTTGCTCTATGTCTGAGCGTGTTAAAGGAGGAAAAGAGAAAGGTACTCAGCGCCGTCTGTGTCTCTGGTGGTTTTTCTTTGGGAGGAGGTGGACGTGATGGAGAGATCGATGTAGGAGGTGTTGGTGGAGGATTAGGGGACTGGCTTGGTAGGAATGGCCTAGTCCTTGCAACTGTTGTTGGTGTAGTGTCTACCTCTGGTGGATTTGTATTTAGATAGGCAGAGCTGAGCATCCATGCATTAGATTTTAGATATTCAAAGCCCTTTTCATAGCTGGCTATGTATGGTACATGGTTCATCAGGAACTTTCAGTGTCATTCACTCCTATGCGAGCCTCCACAAACTCTGCGGTGCTCACCCCCCAAATGGAGTTCTGGTTGGAAGAAGCTGGAGAGGAAGTGTGGATTGGGCAGAAGGTGCGATGTCCAACGACCTCCCATTCTCCATCTCCTGTTCCAAGGAAGAGTGACTCGAGATTAGGCTATTACCTGATGAACCTCTCGCAGAATAAGGGTTTTAACCACTCTGCAGAGCCTCGTGATTAAACCCCTTATCCTGCTTGTGGTTTAAATCTGATTACCGGTCATAGTACCTATTCATTCTATATGTTATTTCAAACCAAGTTATAAATTGAATTTTTGTGCTTTTTTGCAATCAAACATAGTATTGCTGCTGGTTGAAAACAATTTTTATAAATTTGGTCCTCATTGTTGAAATTTTAATTGTTTTTATTTCTGCATTGACAGAGGTTCAGTTGCTAACATGATGGTAACATCCTGTAAAGATAATGTGTGCAGGCTGTGGTGTGAGACTGTTCTTCCAGATGATGGACTGGTGGATTTTGAACATTTTGATCCTAACAGTAGTGGTGGAGATATGAAATTCCACACAAACAGACATAAAAAGAGGTTTATGCAAAGATTGAAGCATATAAGGTCTGTCTATTGCCGAATTATGAGATTTTTCTAATTTCAGGATTGGATTTTTTTTGTGCAAAATCTACTTTTACTGAACTAAAATACCACGTGTCATTCTTGATTTTTTATCCACCAACACCCTACATAAATCTTCCCAATTTTTCAAAATTCTTCTCATAAACCAGTGGATGAATTGACTTGAAATTTAGTATTTCAGCCTCCTTTTCATTTGTACAGGGTCCCCATGGGTTCTTTTAATTCCCAGATTTAGCAATCCGTTGCTAAGGGCCTGAAAAATCTTTGAATTGGTGAAACATCCTTGAAAACCCTTGAAAAATAAGATATCAGGCAAAAATTTGACCTCTCCCCCCACAGCAAGGTCAGCATTGTCAGAATGATATTAACATGGGAAACTGTGAGTACAAATATCGTTGGCTAACATATTTATGTAACTGTGAGCAGCCTGTAGAAGAGAGCTCCTTTGTTCTTACCCCAGAATATTCTTCAAAGTAGTTCAGTATCTCATTGCCAGCTCCTTGAAAATAGACCAGGAAGGTTCGGGAAACTCCTTGTTGACTCATTCAATGCAGGAATCAGGGTTTGGAGTCAAGTTTGTTCAAAGGAAGTTTGAAGGGCAAAGTTTGCCACAGGTCTGGGAGGTGAAAAAGTTTTGGCCATGCCCAAATTTCAATTTTCAGAACCCTGGGTCAATTTGGACAGGGATTGTTTGGGTCGTGAAAAATGCTTAGAAGAGCTTCAATTTTAAAATTGGAATTCCATACCCTTGAACCTGTTTGAAAATTGTACTAATTGAAAAGTTGTATACTTTATTATATACATAATATATGCTGTGGTATTTTTTTTCTGTAAATTTTATTATAATCCTCAGAAATTAGAGCCCTGCTAAGCTTCAGACTCCAATTTAATTCGATTAGAAAACACAGATCTTATTAGATTCAAGTCTGACTTATTTTCAAATTGTTGAGAGGCCATTTCTCAGAAACGAATCCAACTACAATTATCAAACTTCACACAAATATTAAGAACAGTCCGAAAGTGTGACATATGTAATAGTTGCTTGTGCATCCTCAAGATCAAGGTCATATTTGAGCACCAGATGTTGAAGATCACAGGTATGTCTCAGCCATAACTAAGAAACTATTGGGGCTACAATCATTGAACTTCATGCCATTAGGCCTAAAAAAGTTAAAAATCTGTTTCTGAGGCCCTTCCACATGGTCCTTTTGGCTGCCGCATGCTCTCTTTTTATAACCAATGCAAACTTAAAAACATAAAAATTGAATGGTTTATGTCTGATATTTTATCCAAGTTGATAAAATTGATACATTTGTCCCTTGAGTGCACCAAGGCTTTGCAATGCTTTAGCATTGCAAAGTCTTCTTGCACTCAAGGGACGAAATACACCACCACCCTTGCTATTCTGTATAGTATGAGGCCTAAAACATAAAACAAACCAAGAACATGAACTTTTGATGGCAAAGAAATAATTACACAAGTAAAAAGTAAAATAAAAAAACTGCCCACCCGCCCGCATGCAATTTTACAAAAAAGGCTTGAGAAACAGAAGATTTACTTTGTGGGGCCTTATGAAGGACAGTTGAAGGGTGCGTCACACATCATAGCTGGTCCTGTAACTTCAAGGTCAAGGGCAGTTTTCAATATCACACTTAAAATCTGTTGATATTTCAGTCTCTTCCATAACTCGGAATTGAACCAAATTACAATTATCAAACTTCATACACATGTTATATACAATCAGAACTAGTGTAGCATACAATCCTTGCTTGCACATCCTCAAGGTCAAGGTCTTAAGTACTGCAGTAGCTATGTTGATGTTCAAATGTCATGTCTCAGCCACAACTCAGAAACTGTTGTGTCTTCAATCATGAATGTTCTCACATTCGCTAAGGTCAATCCATATGGTGGTTTTTAGTGGGCTGCATGTGTAACTCCAGTGACATTTCTTCTTTTTCATTTATTTTTGTTGATTTTTTTGTAATCGGAAAACAGCATTCGATGAAAGTAGAATTAAAAATTTTTTTTTAATTCATAACAACACTGAAATCAACATTAAACCCTCTGTATCCACTGATATTGTAAACAGACATATTTGCAACTTTTACGGTTGTTATAATAAAAAATTGCTTATTTTGAGTGGAAATCAAGTGTAATACAGGGTAATATTTGTTTTACACATGCAGTGTCGAGAATAACCAATGTCAGAAAATCGTGGTTCAAATGGTGGCTCTATAACTTGGCAAGAGGGGTTTCATTCTGATTATACACACAGTCAACTAGCAGCTATTGTTCAATAGTAGTTGCTGAGACTAATGTGCTGGGCAGTACTTCAGAAAACCCAAATTCTAAAAAAATCTCATAAACAACCAGACACATTGCTTTGAAATTTCATGTGCAGCTTCCTATCAAGCTTGTTCAAAGGTGCTTGTGCTAGAGGGGTAATATTTTGGGCTTTGCCCCAAATTCTATTTTCCAAACTGGTGTGCCAATTCAGACAAAATATGGTATGCAGTAGTGGTAGGGATCGTGTACGTGATTTATGCCTGAATTTTTTAGTCCCCTACCAGCATCCATCCATCAGTCTGTCAGTCTGTCCGTCTGTCAGTCACACTTTAGTTTTCCGGAGTTTTTTTGGAAATGCTTCAACGGAATGATTTCATTTTTGGTAAACTACTATAGAACGATGACTTACAGATCAAGTTTGAGTTTCATGCTGATTGCATTATTCTTGTGTGAGTTACGGCCCTTTGAAAAATGGGAAAAAGCACCAAAATATCAGTTTTCCAGAGTTTTTTGGAACCGCTTCAACGGAATGATTTCATTTTTGGTAAACTACTGTAGAACGATGACTTACAGATCAAGTTTGAGTTTCATGCTGATTGCATTATTCTTGTGTGAGTTTCAGCCCTTGGAAATGTGGAAAAACACCAAAATATCAGTTTTCCGGAGTTTTTTTGGAAACGCTTCAACGGATTGATTTCATTTTGGTAAACTACTATAGAACGATGACTTACAGATCAAGTTTGAGTTTCATGCTGATTGCATTATTCTTGTGTGAGTTATGGCCCTTGGAAATATGGAAAAGCGCCAAAATTTCAGTTTTCCAGACTTTTTTTTGGAAACGCTTCAACGGAATGATTTCATTTTTGGTAACCTACTATAGAAGGATGACTTACAGATCAAGTTTGAGTTTCATGCTGATTGCCTTATTCTTGTGTGAGTTATTGCCCTTGGAAATATGGAAAAGCGCCAAAATATCAGTTTTCCGGACTTTTTCTGGAACGCTTCAACGGAATGATTTCATTTTTGGTAACCTACTATAGAACGATGACTTACAGATCACGTTTCATTTACACTCTGTCCATCCATCCATCAGTCTGTCAGTCAGTCTGTCGGTCGTACTTTAGTTTTCCAGACTTTTTTTGGAAACGCTTCAACGGAATGATTTCATTTTTGGTAACCTACTATAGAATGATGACTTACAGATCAAGTTTCATTTACACTCTGTCCATCCATCCGTCAGTCTGTCAGTCATACTTTAGTTTTCCAGACTTTTTTTTGAAACGCTTCAACGGAATGATTTCATTTTTGGTAAACTACTAAAGAACTATGACTTACAGATCAAGTTTGAGTTTCAAGCTGATTGCAATATCCTTGTGTGAGTTACGGCCCTTGGAGATATGGGAAAAAGCACCAAAATATCAGTTTTCCGGAGTTTTTTTTGGAAACGCTTCAACGGAATGATTTCATTTTTGGTAAACTACTATAGAACGATGACTTACAGATCACGTTTGAGTTTCATGCTGATTGCATTATTCTTGTGTGAGTTATGGCCCTTGGAAATATGGAAAAGCGCCAAAATTTCAGTTTTCCGGACTTTTTTTGGAAACGCTTCAACGGAATGATTTCATTTTCGGTAACCTACTATAGAAGGATGACTTACAGATCAAGTTTGAGTTTCATGCTGATTGCCTTATTCTTGTGTGAGTTATTGCCCTTGGAAATATGGAAAAGCGCCAAACTATCAGTTTTCCAGACTTTTTCTGGAACGCTTCAATGGAATGATTTCATTTTTGGTAACCTACTATAGAATGCTGACTTACAGATCATGTTTCATTTACACTCTGTCCATCCATCCGTCAGTCGGTCAGTCCGTCTGTCGGTCGTACTTTAGTTTTCCGGACTTTTTTTGGAAACACTTCAACGGAATGATTTCATTTTTGGTAACCTACTATAGAACGATGACTTACAGATCAAGTTTCATTTACACTCTGTCCATCCATACGTCAGTCTGTCAGTCAGTCTGTCGGTTATACTTTAGTTTTCCGGTCTTTTTTTGGAAACGCTTCAACAGAATGATTTCATTTTTGGTAACCTACTATAGAACGATGACTTACAGATCAAGTTTCATTTGTGCTCTGTCCATCTGTCAGTCTGTCAGTCATACTTTAGTTTTCCGGACTTTTTTTGGAAATGCTTCAACCGATTGATTTCATTCTTGGTAACCTACTATAGAACGATGACTTACAGATCAAGTTTGCGTTTCATGCTGGTTGCATTATTCTTGTGTGAGTTATGGCCCTTGGAAATATGGAAAAGCGCCAAAATATCACTTTTCTGGACTTTTTTTGAAATGCTTCAACAGAATTCATGCTGATCACATTTAGGTTATAACATTTATATAATTATTAATACTCATTAGTCTGGTAGGGGACATTGTATTGCTTCAGCGATACGAGCGCTTTTGTTTTTTTTGCATCTCCATGGGAACCCCAGGAGCTAAAAATAGAAAAAATTCAAAATGCCCATTTCTCCCAAACTTAGGTCCAGTAAAATCAATTTGGTCCTAAAAATATCACTCTCTTGTGTCATGGGGTGCCACATGGGGGAAATGGAACAATGCTGAGTCATCACTTTTCAAAAATGAAAAAAAAAATCTCTCTCCAGAACTACCTATCAAATTCTTTCGATATTTGGTATACAACATCCCTAGGGGGATGCAATTCATTATTGCGTAAATCAGGTCCCCGAGTTCTTATTGAGGAGCCCAAATTTTAACTTGGTGAATATGAGGAAAATTCTTGAAAAATCTTCTTCAGAACCGCTAGTCATAATCTTTTGATATTTGATATACAGCATCTTTATGGAGGTCAAATTCAAGTGTGTTCAAATAAAGTCCCCTCGTGTATGTTTAGGTTCATTATTGTAGCCCAAATTTTAATATAGTGCAATATGAATAAAAATATTCTTCAGATCCACCAGTCAGAATCTTCACATATTTGGCATACAGCATCCTTATGGCAATCAGGTTTAAGGTTGTTCAGAAAAGGTTTGTGGGTTCGTATATGGGTTCCCTGTGTTAGCCCAGATTTTAACCTGGTGAGGTATGAGGAATATTCTTTAAAATAATAATAAATATAAAATCCACAAAAGTGCTCTGGCGTTACAGTTGCTAATAGAATGCCTTTTTAAAGAGATATGTTTTAACACTTTTCTTAAAAGATGTCAGGGTCTGAATTTTTTTTTTTTACTTTTGGGGAGCGAGTTCCACAGAGTGAGAGCAGCCACAGAGAATGCTCTGTCACCTGCAGCCTTCAATATCACCCTTGACTGTGAAAGCAAAATTTCATTACTGGACTTTAGGGTTCTGACAGGTTTGTACCAATTCAGAAATTCAGAGAGGTAAGATGGTGCAAGGCCATGAAAGCACTTGAAGACCAGCAGACACAGTTTGTATTGGATTCTCTTGCATACTGGCAGCCAATGCTATTCGTAAAGGATGGGTGCTATGTGGCCTGTTTTTTTTTTTGTTCCTTGTGACCACTCGGGCTGCACAATTCTGTATGTTTTGTAGTTTTACATTTTCTATTAAGTTCCTAATTTTGCTTATGTTCCTCAGATGAAAATATGCCACCTGGCAGATGTCCTTAACATGCGTGTGTCAAGTGACATGTTTTCATCTAAGAAAAAACTTACGAACTGACTTGGATGATGAGATACTTACATCCTGGATATTTAAATCAAGTTTGGGCAATTTACTTAATTGCTGTGGGGTTCCAAAATAGATAATTTTGTCATGGTCCAATTTCAGAAAGTTAACAGTCATCCAAGATTTTATTTCCATAATGCACTGTTCTAACTGATTAAAAAATATTCTTTAGATCCATTGGTCGGAATCTTTTCATATGTTGTATACAGCAGCCTAAGGGGGCTCAGAATTAAGTTTCTTCAAATCAAGTCTGTGGGTTCATATTTGGCTTTCCCATTCGAGTTTGAATTTCATCTTTGTGCAATATTAGGAATAATGGGAACCCAAATATGAGGAAAATTCTTTAAACAACTTCTTCTTCAGATCCACTAGTCAGAATCTTTTCATAGTTGGTACACAACAGCCTTAGGATGGTTAGATTGAAGTGTGTTCAAAGCAAGTCCATGAGTTCATTTTTGGCCTCCATCTGTGAGACTGAATGTAACCAAGTGCTCTATGGGGATATTCTTTAAAATCTTCTTCATATCCACTCAAGCAATCGCCTCAAGCCTGAAAATAAATTTGATTGCACATCCAGACAAAATGTCAGACACCAAATGAGTCATGTCTGTCATTTAAGAATGATATCTGACATATTACAAAATGGAGTTTGAGTATTCGAAATAATGTGTTTTGGGTGTACATGTACCTTCATCTTAAAACTGCTCAGAATTCATCCAACCATACCTTGTTTGGCAGGGTTTCTGAATTGGAACTGACTTACCCTTCAAACATTATTTAGATACATGTATGGCTATATCAAATCGTATTCCTTCACATGCTGTTAATACTGATGAACTGTACAGTCACTTTCTTCACACTTCTGAACTTGACAGGACCAGAAATCACAATAATTATTAATTTTAGGCTTGCTAGTTATGTACATGATTTCCAACATGTATGATGTTCTGATCACTGAACTTCATTGATAATTTTGGCATCAGACATTTTGACTGATGATTTTAAACCTCAGTTAGACATTGGGCTTTTTGTACCTGACATTGTCTTTGTCTAACCACTTATTTTCTGGTATGTATCCACTAGTTGGAACCTTTTGATAGTTGGTATAGAGCATCCTCATAGTGGGCAGCTTCAGGTTTATTAAAACCAAGTCCTGGGTTCATTTTTGGACATCCAAATTTTAGCTCTATGCAATATGAAGAAAATGCGTTAAAAGTCTTCTTCAGATCCACCTGTCAGAAACTTTTCATATTTGGTATATACTTTTCAGGTCAGATTCAAGTATGTTCATATCAAACCCATGGGTTCACATTTTGTCACCCCACTGAGCCCAAATATTAACTTACTGCAATGTGAAGAATATTCCTCAACGATCTTCAGATCGGTCAGACAAAATCTTTGGATATTTGGTAAAAAAACAAATTTTGTTTCACCAACAGAAAACCTTATTTTGTTAATGATGTCCTATTTGACTGCCAGTTCACTCCATTTCTTCACACAACTTATGGCTTCCAGAAGTATTTAACTGGATTTCAACCCAAAATTTTAACCAACCTGCTTGTCATTTTTATATCCATCTGTCTGTTCCCTCAACACTAATACCCTTATTCCTTGTAGACAACTTGATCCTGGTAAGTGTTTTAGGCTTACATGAGCCTCTGGTTCTGTTCTGCTGTTGATTTACCAACAAGAAAATGCAAGTAGTGTAAAGCCACTAAAGTGGCATTCAACACTTTTCATTAGAGCAATGATGGTGGCTTCTAGCAATGAACCACTTAACCCTTTACCTAACATGAAAAGCAGACGACACTTGCAAAAAAAAAATCTTGATAACTAATTTTTTTCATTTTTTGTCTCAAAAACATAGGTTATGACCCCTCGTTGGAACGAGCTCGATGAAATGACAAAAAATGAAAAAATAATGAAAATTAATTGGCGATTTTTGAGAATAACGCTGGCCGGTTTTGGCCATTACGTTAGGTAAAGGGTTAAAACTATTTCAGGTAATGTTCCTTTCTGTAAACTGCAAATATTATTTATGAAGTTCTTCTTTTCTCTAGGCATGCCATCAACAAAAGGAAGAAGCAATCAAAATCTGGTCCAGAGAGAGTAATGAGTCTGCCGACATTTACCACTTTAGCTAGTGTTCATGATTTCCATAAATTTGCTTACCATGACAATGGTATAGGGCCTACTCTACATTTCCATTTGTCTGCAAGTATTAATCCTGAAACAGGTACGTATAAATTCATTGTAAAATACTAAAAACAGTTTTAACACCATTATAGACTTATCTGTCTTGTAAAATTAAAGGCGAAGCATTGGGGTTGACCATAACCTCCGAGCCGCAAACCTCAGTCCATGTTACTGTCAATTCATCACAATAACATATATGTTCCAAAAAGACCCTTCCCATAGACAAAATTCCACATTGTGAAATGAACTTTGCAAAATTTAATGATAAAAAGTTTAGAAAATAAACCTCTTGTGTACCCCACAACGTCACTGAGCACATCATCATTAAAAACAGACAAAGTTTGTGGTCACTCCATCTTACTTCAAATCGTAAACTGGTTTGTAATTTAAACAATCCTTCATTCAGAACATCGTCTGCTGCACATGTGAACAATCTAGAAAAGTGGTTCGCAAGTCACTCCGTTGATGGAATAATTGCGAAATGGGCAACATCATTTCAAATATTTCGAGTGGTGATGTCAGATGGTAACATATGTTACTGGAGCCATAAACATGGAAGAAAGAAAGATACTACACGGGCACCATCCAATCAGAGGGCGAGGATTTTTGTCTTATTGGAACATTACTTCATGGACACATGGCCCTGCGAAGCTTCTAAGATTTGATTTGATGTTGACATCAAAGGCCTGATTCGGAATCGACATTGAAACAGTCTTCAGATTCATGTGTTTTTGAATTGGGTAACTTGTGTTCTATCATGAAAATAAATGTCTTCTAGTGGTGGTATCATGTTGCTGGAATGAAAGAATAGTTGTCTGTTACATTTTCAGTTTGATCGGTTTTTCATTATGCTTGTCTTCCTTACAAGTTACATTGTTACAATACTACTTATAAAGTGGAGCTCAGGAATCCCACACTCCACATTATATGTACTGTTGCAGCATTGTAACTTGTGACCTCTGCTCTTGGGTACGCATGTCTGGTAACCGATTCTAGTCAGATCACCGAAGTTAAGCAACATTGAGCCCGGTTAGTCCTTGGATGGGTGACCGTCAGAGCGATTGATTTGGACTCCTCTGGGCAAGACACTTCACCCCGATTGTCCTCACAGGGGTATGGTGGTGCCATGTACTAAGGTGCAGTGCATGTCACTGGTGCAAATGTCTTCAACCAGTCTACCCCTGCCTGTGCAGCAGTGCGGAGTTACAATGTTGGGGAGCTGGCAGCTGCTCATCGTTGCTCGATGGTTCTCTCCGGGTACTCCGGCTTCCTCCACCCATAAAACTGTCACCGACACGATATGACCTTGGCTGTTAAAGTGTCATTAAACCCTAATATAGGTACTCATGTCGCTTCCGGCACTCACAAGCTGCATGGATATGCATGGTAATTAGGTAATTTTGTACAGTTAGACCTAAAAATTTAAAAATTTGTTTCTCAGGCCCTCCCACATGGTCGTTTTGGCTGCCGCATGCTCTCTGTTTATAACCAATGCAAACTTAAAAAAATATAAATCAAATGGTTTATGTCTGATATTTTACCTAAGTTAATATAATTGATAAATTTGTCCCTTGAGTGCAACAAGGCTTTGCAGTGCAGTGATTTACAAAGCCGTTCAGTCAAGGGACAAAATACACCACCACCCATGCTATTCTGTAGATTATGAGGCCTAAAACATAAAACAAACCTAGAATCATTGCAAAGCCTTCTTTCACTCAAGGGACAAAATACACCACCAACCATGCTATTCTGTAGATTATGAGGCCTAAAACATAAAACAAACCAAGAACATGAACTTTTGAGGGCAAAAAATAATTACAAAAATAAATCTAAAATAAAAAAACGGCTGCCCTCATACAATTTTACAAAGAATGGCCTGAGAAAAAAGATCTACTTTGTGGAGCCTAACAAATGATTTCAAGAAAATTGTTTCTTGCCCTTTTAGATACGACTTGATCTCAATGTTAGTTTTGACATCAGACCCCTATTCAATTTGAGATTTGATTCTAAGATAGAAATTCTGATTTATAAGGCCCCAACAGTAGGAACAAATCTTATGAATTTCTTTTAATGATTTGCCAAACCTGACTAGCAGATGGGTCTTGCAAGTTAAATTTTTTGAACCATTACAAAAAAGAAATTTCATCTCAAAAACATAGCTCATACAAGCTCATCCAATGAAAAATATTAAGCTATTTTTTATAAAAAAAATGCAGCCAGAAATTTAACCAATTCAATCTTGTTTGACAGAGCTCTATGAAACAAGATTGAATTAGTTAACTTCGTAGTTGCATTATAGGAAATAGGAAAAATTTACAGCTTGAAGTTTGGATAGTATAGATGGGCGGTATTTTGGAATTTTGAGTTTGGTATCGGTTTCGTCATTTTTAGGAGGTATACCTCAATATCAGTTCAGTATTCAGTATCTGACTTGACTGAGATTTGCTGATAGTACCATGTTTAGGAGTTCCTGCTGACAATAGACAAAACACCTGGGCAGTGATTTCTAGTCAGGTCTTGGCTGCCGTAACAGGCAGCCAAGACTTTACTTTAAATCACTGCTAATGATTTGGACATATACAGGTTGTAGTCTAGTGTGAATTTGAGGGTTAACAGAACTGAAAAGAAATTCAGTAACTTCTTTCATAAAACTGAACCTTTCAACTGTTATCAAGCCTCAACAGGGATTTATAAATAGCGAATGTGGGAAAATTTGAAAATTCAGTCAGTTTTGGTTTTCAACGATTGGTCCAGTTTGGTTTTTAGCTCAACTAAACAAAGTCAAGCTGAGCTATTGCCATCACTTCTCGTCCATTGGCGTATGTACGTACATTAGTACGTACGTACACCCACAATTTCCTTTGGCACACAGGTCACATTTATGATCAGATCGCTTTGAAACTTGGCATGCTTGTTTGGGGTGACCTCTAGATGGGAGCTATCAATTTTCTTCCATTTCCGTCAAAAAATGTTGCCGCAGCCACCGTTCTTAGAACTTAGTTCAGTCAGACCTCAATGTTTCCCTTTGGCACACCCTACAGGGCACATTTATGATCGGATTGCTTTGAAACCTGGCATGCTTGTTTGGGGTAACCTCTAGATGGGAGGTATCGATTTTCTTCCATTTCTGTCAAAAAATGTTGCAGTGGCCAACGTTCTTAGAACTTAGTTTAGTCAGACTTCAATATTTCCCTTTGGCACACCCTACAGGACACATTTATGATCGGATTGCTTTGAAACTGCTGTTTGGGGTTACCTCTAGATGGGAGCTATCGATTTTCTCCCATTTCCATCCGTCAAAAAATGTTGCCGCTGGCAACGATCTTTGAACTTAGTTTAGTCAGTCATCAATATATAATATATTCATTTGGCATGCCCTACAGGGCACATTTATGATCAATTGCAAGTCGGTTTGAAACTTTGTATGCTTGTTTGGGGTTACCTCTAGATGGAAGCTATTGATTTTCTTTGATTTCCGTCAAAAAATGTTGCCACTGGCAATGACCTTCAATGAACTTAGTAAAAACTAGTGCAGTGAAGCATCAATATTTCCCTTTGACACACCCTGCAGGGCACATTTATGATTGGATCGCTTGCAAACTTGATGTGCTTGTGTGGGGTGACATCTATATGGGAGCTGTCGATTTTCTTCCATTTCTGTCAAAAAATGTTGCCGCTGACCTTTGAACTTAGTTTAGTAAGACCTCAATATTTCCCTTTAACACACCCTTCAGGGCACATTTATGATCGGATCACTTTGAAACTTGGTATGTGTGTTTGGGGTGACCTCCAGATGTGAGCTATTGCATTTTTTCATTTCCATAAAAATTATTGTCGTTATCACCAGCCTTTGAACTTACTGCATTTGTGCATCAACTTATCCCTTTTGCACTCTCTGCAGGGTATATTTATGAATTTCCATAAAAAAAACCCCAAAAACCATTGCCACAAGCAATGACCTTCTACTTTGTGCATTTGTGCATTAACATCTTCCTTTGGCATGCCTCAGAGGGCACATTCATTATCAGATTGTTTTGAAACTTTGTATGCTTATGCAGGGTGACAAAGATAGGTCAGGAGATATTGATTTTCTTTTCATTTCCATCAAAAACTGTTACTGTTAGCAACAATCTTTGAATTTATTGCATTTGTGCATCAACATTCTTTGACATGGCCTACAGGCCACATTTATCATAGGATTGTTTTTGAACTTGGTGTGCTCATTAGGCAAGACCTTTAGATAAGAGCATTTGTGTATCAACATTCTTCCTTTAGCCAGTCTTAACAGTTTACATTTAAAAATGCATGGATTACTCTGACATTGTGCACACACAATGCTGTTATGTTGAAATTTCAGCAAATAACATTGGTACCAATGATCTTCAATTTTGCCATTTCATTTATAACTTACCAAGTTCAAGTTTGTCAAGTTGAGCTACAGTGTCATGGACACTTTCATTTGGTATCCCCATGATATCGATATTGGTTTGGTTTTTCGGTATGTTACCCCTCTCTATCAGATAGTTTGACATCAGTGTGAAAAGGGTTAAAATACTCTCACAATTTTGTAAAGTTTTAATTTAAATTTAACTGAAAATGTTTTTAATTACAGACATTCCGTTGTTGCCAATACTCAGTGGGAGAAGAAATAAGCAATATAATTTTCAGTTACATTGGCTAAATAACAAAGAACTGCAGTTTACAATGGAAGCTGAGAAAATACTCCAAGAACTCCACAAGAAATGTTCGCTTGAGGAGCAGATAAAAGAAGAAAACCAACAGGAGTTTGACAGTGAAGAACATGAAGCTGAACAAGAAGTATATGGTTATCAGGATCACAATGGTCATGATTCAGAACAAGCCGGTGATTATCTAATGATATGGAGAGGAATTCAATTCCTCTTAAAACACACTATTAATTGAAATTAGAATATGTTTTCATTTTTGGAATTCTCTTTAAAAAATTTCCCCGATCCAGTATAAGTATTGGGGAGTGCAGTGGCTCAGTAGGTAGACGTACAGGCTGCAAGCCGAGAGGTCCTCGGTTCGAATCCCACCTGCGGCAACTGCGTTGTGTCCTTGTGCAAGACACTTCATCTCCATTGCCCGCATGGGAGTATGGTGGCATTGTGTACTAAGACATACTGCACGTTGCTGGTGCACTTGTCTTTAACCAATGCTAACCCTGCTTGTGTGGAGTTGGTATGTTGGGGAGCTGCCAGTTGCTCGCCGTTGCTGGGTGGTTCTCTCCTGGTAATCCGGCTTCCTCCACCTGTAAAACTGTCACGGTCATGATTAGCTATTGTGCATAAATATGTGACCTTAAACACTAATAAATAAATATATAGTATAAGTATTTCCAGTAGTTCCTTGAATCCAGCACCCTATGTTATGACATGTAACTAACTTACCCAAAGCATTTTTACAGCCTTGGTCATTATATATTTTCATGTAGCATGTGATATGGCAGTTACCAACTTTTTATAACCAGAAAGTGTGACTAACCCTGTGCACTGTACAGGGTTGGTTAGTCACACTTTCTGGTTATAAAAAAAAAATCATTTCTAACTGAATAACTAACCCTGTGCAATGTACAGCCTTAGTGTAAAGGTCATCTGTATCAACTCTTTACCCAATGTATTGGTTAAAACCAGCCAGTACTATTCAAACTTAGCTTAAGAACTAGGGATCTGCGAACCTTCGATTATTCGATTCGATTTCGAATCCTTGCAGCTATTCGATTCGATTCGATGCTGGTGTCATGGGTTCGAAATTTTCGAATCTCGTCGGACTAGGTCGGGAAAATTTTTTCACGCCACTGTGCGATACGTGTGTTTCTGCTCCGATAATAGGCTTGCAATCACGTTCGTTTATCAGTTAGTTAGGCGCATGCATCGGAGTAGCACCCCCACCCACCCCCATCTGGTAACATTCCCGTTATAATATAACCTCGCAACTTGGTCTTAAATCGGCATGCTCGCATGATCGCATCGTATATGCATTATGCACACCACTGCGTGTTACGGGAGTTCGATGAAACCAGCATATTTTACAGTAAAGTGCAGTATAATAGAATTACCCCCCTTACATTGCAATTTGCAATGAAGCGGTCACGCGTTTACATAAAGACGCCGACACGGAATGTATATAAAACGGAGAGGTCAATGTGCGTTTATATGCGTCGTGAATCACTCATGATTAAAGATCAGGGGAAGTTGGTAACAGCAGTTATTGTCGATACATGTGATGACCCAATGAAGTTGAATGAACGTACCAGAACAAGCTAACTTATATGATATACCAGGCTGCAGAATTGCGTTTCGTTTAGTTTGAATGGTTCAATTTAGCTTTCGATATTTTAATTCGCATGTGACGTGTGTTTACAAAAGTTCAGTATGGCGGAAATGATAAAATCTTATTTCAAACTAGTGGATGACAAGTTCCACTGTAATGCCTGTTCAACCATCTTAAGTGTACAGAAAACTAGTACAACGTCCCATCTGTGGGCCCATCTACAACTTAAGCATATTGAGTTACATGCTGCAGCTAAGGCAAAATCAACCAAGCGACGTACACAAGGTCAAGGTGGAGGCGACTCTGAACCGGATCGGAAAAAGCAATGTAGCATGACAGATTTCGGCCGAAAGAAACCTGCTATCAGTATCAGAACTGATGTTAAGAAAAAATATGACAATAGTATCCTGGGGACAATAGTAGCTGATGGTAGGCCCTTCGAGGTTGCGGCTGGTAAAGGGTTTAAAAATATGTGTGCTGCCTTGACCGATGATAAGTCTTATGAACCACCTCACCCAACTTCGCTCTCCAGGAAATTCGGAGATATTCGCGTGTCAATGGAACAGAATGTTCGAGATCACATTCATAAGGATAAAGGTTCATCAAGACCTGCGGTCACCTTTGATCATTGGAAGTCCGACAACAATTCAAATATTTTTATACTGTACCAATGATCCAGACTTAGCTGGTGCTAACTCTTAAAAATATAGGGCCAAACACAAATTTTGCCCCCCAATCCCCAAAATTTGCATCTAAAACCAAAGAAAACATGTCCTGAATGGCCCTCCACACTTCACCTCCACTGCGCATGCGCAGTGTCAAGGACGTCCCGAAATTGGCGCCATTAATCATTCTTTGTTTGGCCCTTCATCAGTTAACATCTGACTGATCTTTGTGCTTGTAAATCTCAGTTTAAATGATGCCAGACACATAAATATTAGAGAAATGGTGATTCTAAGGAGGATATAGAAGGAGGAGAGGAAAAATGAGTGACAGAAAATTATCAGGGCTGTAACTTAAAATTTTTTTAATGAAATTATGTTAAGTTACCTATTTTCGACGCAACAGCCTGTTGTGGTCATTCTTGTTATCAAATTACACTGCTTGTTCAGTGTTTTCCTATCTCCCTTTCCTTCAAGTCCCCTCTTGCTATTCTCCCATGCTTTTGGCATATTTTCTGTAATTTTATTACTAAAATTTCTTGGGAGTTTTAGCTGGATAACAGAATGAATTCTGTTCTTTTCCCCATGTTTACGTCTTTACCTATGGGTGGTTAGGCGTAGTGTTCTGCATCTACCATCTGATGTTCTACAGTTTCTTCCCTGGAAGTCTCTGTTTTGCATCAGATAGTGTATTATTGGTAACTGATTTCGGGCCAGGGTGCCTGGAGTCTTGTTCTAGTGTTTTTACACTTATTGTTTACATTTACAACAGCCCTCTGTGTGAGGGGGGATTTCTTGAAAATAATATCTGGATGTTAATTTAATCGTAACTAGATACATTATTATTGTTCGTAAGTGTTGCATAAATTGTTTGAAATATTTTTAGAATTTTTGTCCACACTTAGGCTTGGGATCCATTGGGGCTCAACGTTACTTTTCAGAAACTTGGGCTGTTCTGAAAAAATATTTTTTCAAAATTTTTTGATTGCAATTATTTTTTCTATATGAATGGATCATATTATTATGTATTTTGATTGTCAGGGGTTGGTGCGAGTACTAGGACTTTGTTTTCTTTTCACAATGAAAGGATATTGTTCAATTGTAATAAGAGGAAATCTTCCTCTGACTTTCATAATCATTGTATATGTAGTCATTGTACTCGCACTAACTCCTGTTCTGTATGTTTTAATTTCGATGACAACATGGGAAGCGCATGTCACGTTATGTTAGTGGGGAATTGGCAATTCCGGTCCTTTCCCCGCAGGGTCACTCTACTTTATCAATCTCTATTTCAGACGATCAAGAATAGGGTGATGTATCCGTGATGTCTTCCAAAAGTGTGCCTCCGTCGTCACAATTAATGAAGAGCTAGCGGAAAAGTGCTCATGTAAATACGTCAATTGCCTAAGAGGACCCTAGTAGGTTCGACGGCCTTTGACGTCCGCTAGCTCGCCCGGTGTAGTGTCCATTCAGCGAATGGTTCGGCAGCCGGGTTGGTCCGTTGTGGTCTAGAAGGAGTTTTGGGGTGAGGCGAGCACTATAAATCAACCAATGCACACCCAGTGACGGCGGATTAGAGGGAGAATGGAGGAAGCCTTTTAGTCCGGTTCCTAGCTCGTCCAGGTCCATCCGGACTGCGAGCGAGAGAGGCCCCTCTCTCGTACAGCAACATCTGGCCCCAGATGTTGTGGTACAAAACGTTTCGCATTCGGAGCATACGTCCGCCGCTCGGGACGCTCCGATATATAGTCAGTCCGGAGAGACTGTCAATAAGGCTTCCTCATTCTCATGGTAGCGCACACGACCGCTCTTGGCTACGTGACCTCGGATATCCAGTCAGCTTCGCCAATCAGAGAATCATCGGCGACCAGGTCACACCATCCGGTAGCCAGGGACACGAGGCCTGCAGACTCCGGGTTTCGCATAGGAAAGTGTGCGGGAGTCAACGTACACGGAGCTTCCGGCGGCAATGCATTGTAAGACCGCTACTGCACAGGCCTCGGTGACGGGCGTGCTATCCCAAATAGCACAGCTTATCGCAGCATCCCAGCAACGACAGAATCTGTCGCATCATGTATTATCCGACGATGCTGGGTCGGGACGCTCCGCGGAAGCAGGTACGGACGTCCGAAAATTTCATCCGGTCCGACGGGATGCCGAAAGGGATTCGGAGGATTTCGAGCTTTCCCTTTCGGAACAACATAAGCTGTTGTTTATGTCATCTGACTTTATCTTCTAGAGGTTCTGTCGTCGGACCAGAATGCGGCGATGCCGGATAAGAAACTGATAGCGTCGGTGGACACAGAAATTTTTGGTTCGGTTCAGGCACATCGTCCCTCAGTTCCGACATAGTCCAATAATGTCACACAACTTTCGAATTATTGAACGACGCTATATATATTATTATTTGCTTGCTATTTACAAGCATGTCTGGTTTCTTGTTCGCAAAGTTACGGAGATGTCTTTCAAAAGTGTGCCTCTGTCGTCATAGTTAATGAAGAGCTAGCGGCAATAAGTGCTCATGGAATATGTCAATTGCCTAAGAGGTCCCTAGTAGGATCGACGGAGTTGACATTTGCTAGCTCACCTGGTGTAGCGTCCATTCATCGAATGGTTCGGCAGCCGGGTTCGTCCGTTGCGGTCTAGGAAGGAGATTTGGGTGATGCGAGCACTATAATAAACTTTAGTACTCACCCAGTGACGACAGATTAGAGGACAGATCGGAGGAAGCCTGTTAGTCCGGTTCCTAGCTCGTCCAGGTCCGTCCGGGCTGCGAGCGAGAGAGGTCCCTCTCTCGTACAACAACATATGGGACCGGATGTTGTGGTACAGATATTTCGCATTCGGAGCATATGTCCGCCGCTTGGGACGCTCCGTTATTTTGACAGTCCGAGAGACTGTCGATAATGCTTCCTCATCCTCACAGCAGCGTACACGACCGCACATTGGCTACGTGACCTCGAGTATCCGGCTAGCTTCGTCATTCAGTGATTCCACAGCGAACAGGTCACGCCATCCGGTAGCCAAGGGACACGAGGCCTATACACTCCGTTCGTTCACATAATAGAAGTGTGCACGGGGTAACGAACACGGAGCTTCCAGCGGCAATGCATCGTAAGACCGCTTCTCCACAGGCCTCAGTGACGGATGTGCTATCCAAGTTAGCACAGTTTATCGCAGCATCCCAGCAATCGACAGATTCTCGGTCGGATCAGGAATTATCCGACGGCGCTGGGTCGGTGCGCTCCGCTGTTGCATCAGGTTCGGACGACCGAACACTTGATAGGGTCCGACAGGATGGCGAAAGGGATTCGGACGATTTCGAGCTTTCCCTTTTGGAGCAACGGAAGCTGCCATACATTTCTTCTGGCATTATCTTCCACAGGTTGTTCCGTCGGACTACATTGCTGCGATGCTGGATTAGAGACTAATAGCGTCATTGGACACGGAGTTTTGGATCGGTTCAGGGACATTGTCCCTGACTTACCGACACAGTCCAATAATGTCATTAGAACATTCGAATTATTTAACGACGCTTTATATAAGCTTGCTACCAAGCATGATAGTCCAGTTTCTTGTCCGCAATGATCTTCTGCCTTTTATCAATTCTAGGAAATAATTTATTTTGGCAGAACAGGGCATACCGAGAGTTCATATGCGTCTAGACGCCGGGGTTGAAGACTGGGAATTATCTTTTTCGCCGTCTATGTCAATTCCAACCATGATGTTGGAAACGACAATGATGTCTAATAGACTTAACTTAGACGCTTTATCATACGTAGACCACCTTACTGAGGCGTTATCATTGCATCTTCAAGAGAAAGAATTCCAGGATATGATCCTCAATGTGATTTCTTTCAAGGGCAGTAGTTTTTCCACGTATAACTCCGCCCTTCAGTGGCAACCTGGAGTTGGTTAGACGTGACGCAGCCCTAGCTACATCCACACGCGTGGATAGTAAGGTGAAGAACTCTCTCAGAGTCGCTTCGGTCCCGGAGAAGCTTTTCTTCGACGGCAACTCTTCAGCAATCTATGAATTGCTCGATATACACGTTCTTTTGTCTATCAAGTGTAGCAAGAGATTCAGACTGGGGCAACATTCGGTGGTTGACTCAGAGAGTGCCACTGCAGTTGCCGGATCCCAGTTTTATGATTATGACGGATGCCAGTCAAACAGGTTGGGGTACAATATTGATCCCAACGGATTCGAAGTGCCAGGGTCTTTGGGTTCCGCAGTTTCTAGGCAAGCACTTATCTTCCAGGGAATAATGTTCTTTAGGCTTGCACTATGTCATTGGATGAACATTATTCAGAAACGCATGTCCAAATCCTGTCCGATAATACGACAATAGTTGCGTATCTCCGGAACCAGGGAGGCACTCATTCGATTCCGTTATTCAATTTAACAGAAAGAATCCTTCTGTTTGTTATAGTACACCAAGTTCTGCTTCGGTCCATCATATTCCGGGTCGTCTGATTGTATTAGCAGACTCCCTTTCACGTAAGGGTCGCTTGTTGCCGTCAGAATGGACTCTCAACAAACAAGTATTCATTCAGATTTGCTATCAATGGGAACGCCCAATGATAATTTATTTGCGACACAACTCACTATTCATTTGCAGACGTATGTGTTTGCATGTCCGGATCCCTGAGCTTATATTGTTAACGCTCTATTGATCTAATAGGACGGAATGATAGGATATGCGTATCCTCCAGCGCTGTTGATTCAGCAAGTATTGCTAAGATAAACATCCATAACACAATTCTGTTGATAGCATCTCTGTCTTCACAGAGACCGTGGGTAAATTTACTCAGGTGTCTACTGTGGGACTTACCGCGAAAACTTCCTCCATGAGAGGATCTTCTTTCGCTGGGACAATCGTGTCAACTTCATCACAACCCGCAAGGTCTCAACCTGCACGTATTCCGTTGTGTGGTCCTTCTTGCATGGCAAGCATTCTACAGGACGAGCTTTGGACGCGATTTCTTACTGTAGGAGAACCTCTTCTTCGCTATACTATGCGGCTAAGGTGGAGGCTCTTCCGTCGTTGGTGTAGGGATCATTATGTTGATATTTTTTATCCCTCCATACTATACATTGCAACTCTCTAGTATACTTGTTTGACGAGATCAAACTGCAGCCTGTTACTATTAAGGTTATAGGTCTACGTTATCTCATACCTATGCACTCTATGATAGTTTACAATTGAGTCTTATGTCTCTTTATCTAAGTCAGTTAGAAACTTTTCGATAAATAGACCTAGAATCATTAGATTAAATTCCTATACGGAATTTTGCTTCGGTTCTTATTTAGCTAAGTAATCATTTGAGCCTCTGGAAACAGTAGTTTTCAAATTCTGACCTTTTAAGACAGTAATTCTGTTAGTCTTCTCTTTTACTGAGGAGTCAGTGAGCTTCATGCACTTTCGGTGGACGATTCTCACTTTTGTAGTGACGGAAACACTACTTCCTTTACTACTTAGGTTGGATTTTTGGTTAAGAGTCAGGCTCCTAATAATATCCGGATCCTATTGTTATTAAGGTCCTTCCGTCTTCGTACGGGCATAGGCCTTTACTCTGTCCGGTTAGAGTTTTCGTATTTATAAACAGATATCAGTTTATTAGTACGGACGTAAGCTTCTTCTGTCTTTGATGCCTAATTGAAGGACATTACGCTCCATTCTATTGCTAATGGATTCAATTAACTATCGGTACTGCTTATGGTATATCATTGACTCAGCAGTTTGTGCTTGAGATTTCGGCTCATGAAGTAAGAGCTCTTTCTACATCTTGGGCTTACACTAATAGTGTCGCTATTATAGATTTTTGAAGGCTGCTCATTGCGCTCAGCCATCCACATTCATGAATTTTTATCTCAGAAATATTGAGTCCATTTTTGGAGGCCTCCATTGTTAGGTCTATTATCTACTGCTCAGAATGTCATTCACTTAACAGTTGCTACTATAGCTAGGTAGGCTTTCTGTTCCGGCAGTGACTCCGTCCTGCTGCCCTCTTCGCTCTGGGCTATTTGACCCAGGGCAAGAAAAAGGGGGGGGGGGGGGAGGGTGTTCCCTTGGGTCACCTGTTTTATTATGAAAACAAGGGGATACCTCCTCCGGAGTTAGTAATTCTGAGCTGTTACTGGGATGGCTTTTAAGTGAGAAGTTTATGTTTTAAAAATTCATTCAGGTCATAGCTTTTAAAGTTTAGCTTTTGAATTTATCACGTGTCTAACGGGCGTTATTATACAATCCTCAGACACTTTTAAGGAGTATAAAGAGTCTCTATTCTCTAGACTTTATTATTGGCTTACTTTAAAAATTATTAGTATAAGGATTATACTGGATATTAATAGAGTACATGGATATTATGATGCTCAATTTTGGAAGGTGTTGTGTCTTTCTAATTTATCATAAATAAGAAAGATACATGTAAGGCTTAATACTCCTTTTCCCCTACAGGGGATGACTCTATTTTTATATAATTGAGCGTATTTCAACTTGCTCTATGTCCTAGGCCCTCCAGCCTTTTTACTATTCAGCTAAGTCTGGGTCATTGGTACAGTATAAAAATGTTAAAAAATTTATGGTAATTTATATATTTTTTATACTTACCAATGACCCAGACGGGGATGGCCCTCCCAGGAGTTGGGAACTCATACCTCCCCGCTGAGTACATAGCGCTTATCAGGCACTGGTTACAAGAATGATTAATGGCGCCAATTTCGGGACGTCCTTGACACTGCGCATGCGCAGTGGAGGTGAAGTGTGAAGGGTCATTCAGGACATGTTTTCTTTGGTTTTAGATGCAAATTTTGGGGATTGGGGGGCAAAATTTGTGTTTGGCCCTATATTTTTAAGAGTTAGCACCAGCTAAGTCTGGGTCATTGGTAAGTATAAAAAATATATAAATTACTATAAATTTTTTAACTTTTTGGTCCTCACTCTGCACTACATCAGCGAAGAATGGAAATTTGCCACTCGCTGCCTTTCTGTTGTTAACTTGGAAGACCAAGATAAGGACCACACTGCGGAAGCGACTGCAATTGTGGTACGGGAACAACTGGAACACTTTGAAATCGCCAAAAACTCCATAAGTTTTTGTACAACAGACACCACCAATGTCATGCCAAGCACAGCGACTAAGCTGGACATACCATGGATGGGATGCTCTGCTCATATTTTGCAACTCTGCATAAATGCTGCACTTGACGCACAGCAAATAATCAAAACGCTCATCTCTTCTGTTCACCGCATTGCTGGATTTTTGGACTCTTCTACTGTTGGACTTGCTGCTCTCCACAAATTTCAAATTTGTAACAAGGATCCAGCCGATGATACCACAAATTTCTTACCGAATCTGACCCTCCACTTGACGTCTCAACTAGATTTAATAGCACTTACCAATTGCTGCACTGGGTACAGAAAAACAACGTTTCAATATCCCTTGCACTTGTGGAGTGTCAGACACGGAAAAAATGTGCATCAAGCCCGCCTGGACCTCTTAGTGGCGCCTTAACAGGCATCCTGGAATCGGTTACCCCCATATTGAAACCAGCAGCTGAGGCTACGTCAGTTCTAAGTGCTGATCGCAGTGTTACAGCCTCAATCGTGTTGCCATGCATACAAACCCTGCGAAAGCAATTGCTGTCAAAACCTTCGAAAGGCGTTAAAACTTTCAGGGATGCACTAGTGAAGCAGTTAGACGACAGATTCAAGCTCAGTCAACCACATCTTCAAGCTAGTACTTACTTGGATCCGAGGTATAAATCTATCGTAGTGAAAGTTGACAGACACATTGGGTCTGTTTGTAATTTCATCGAAGATGACCTTAAGTGGCACGGACTTGACAAAATCTCAAACAACGAGAAATCTTCGTCTGAGCCCGTGCAGACGCCCGATGAGCATACTTCTGAAACTGCATCAAGCAGCCAAAAGCAAATCTCATGGATGCTATTGATGATGATGCTGCCGAAGCAGATGCTGTTGAACGACAGGACCATGACAATGATAAATCAATGCACAGTTGCTTGATTTCGGAAATGGACAATTATGCACGTTTACCCAAGCTGCGCAAAGACGAATGTCCCCTGTCGTTCTGGAGAACAAATGCTCAGTTCTATCCGCTACTATCCACTGCTGCCCGGGACATCCTTGCTATACAGGCGACCAAGAGTTCCTCCGAACGGGTTAACTCGACTTGCAGCAATCTGATCATGGACAGACGCCACAACCTGTCTAACTACAATGCTGAAACCTTGATTTGGGCACGAAATAATTATGATAGGGTCCTCAGTGTGTTATGAATTTGTGACTCAAACTTTTGACATATTGCCATGATATTGGACTATTGGTCTTTAGTGCCCTACTTTTGAAGCTAAAAACTGATGCTATAGTATTGCAAGTTCTATCCTGATGATGTAAACATTAACACGATTTAGTTCTTTGTGCTCCAAGTATGGACGCGATCAAGTGCCAGGAAATGGCTCTTTAGTTTTTCAAATAGCTGTTGCAGTGTTCATGTGTTTTAAAGAAAAATTGTTACATGCTAAAATTAAAGGAATGTTATGAATATGCACCCATTATTGCTTCAATAACATGAATTCCTGTCTTCTTCTGAATAGGACAAACAGCGTCCCGATATAGCCTTGGTTGTTGAAAGCGACGTTAAGTTCCAGTGAAACAAATCCAGATTGGTTTCTAACACGTTTATGTTTGGTGTCGAATGGTCACATGGACGTTACAAAATCAAGTAAAGCAATGCACAGGGTTCCCTGTCCGGACTAACAGGCTATTACTTTGTTATCAACCAATGAGCGTCGCGATCGCCATCGTGAGCATAATTATGTCCTTTATTTCAATTTGTGACTTATATGTCGCAAATCTTATGACAAATTTTTCGTCCATGCCCTATTTAATTTTTAAAATGGAAATTGTTTATACGGCTACCTCGAAAAATTACCAAGTATGTTTCCGTTTCCCGCCAGTTATCACCGCCGGTCTATTATCCAAAAATGCCAACGATCCTACGGCACCCGAAACAACAATTGTCAGCATATACACAACCACTATTCGATATTCGAGATTCGATTCGATTCGAAATCCTCATTCACATTCGATTCGAGATTCAATTCGAGACAAAATTTGATATTCGCAGGTCCCTATTAAGAACACTCGTTGGGTTTGTTTTTAGTGGATTCCAAAAATGAAAACATATTCTATTTTTAATTAATAGCTTGTTTTAATTAGGCTATTAAAAAAATATTATTGTTTATCAGCACCTCCCTCGTCATAGAAAATGTGGCTCATCACTTTTTTTTCTCTTGGAAATCTTTTCTAGGACACATTTTTTTCACGAAAAGGAGAAATATTTAACCAACTGTGCAGAGCTCTGTCAAACAAGATATAGTTGGTTAAATTTTCAACTACACTATGGAAAATTTTCACTGCTGAAAACATTGGTTTGACACATAATAGTGTGAGTTCTTAAATTTCCGATTCCAACTATTTTCAGAACAGTTTTCCCAAATAAATAAAAAAAAGTAGATATAAAAGCCTCTCTCCCTCATCATAATATTGAGGAAAAATTGTCTGAGAAAAGAATTTTTTTTTTATAGGCCTTATTTCAGAAATTTTTAATAAGACCACATTCCTTTTTTTACTATATGACTATGTAATTTAACCACTAAATATCACTACTGTTTGACAATCTTTTCCTGGTCCCCGGAAAATCCACAGTGTGGAATCCGATTCCGTATCACTACAGTTTGACGGACTATTTACGGGTGCCTTCGAATTTGCATAATTACCTATTCCGGTCACAGGGTACTTTACTCTGAGCTGGAATGGGTGCACTCAAATGGCGGCCCGGGTTTGTTTACAGTTTCATATGCTAGCAACCATCACTTTGTTACGTATTCAGGCACATCGGGGGTTTCCTCGGAAAAGTGTTCACCTGAAACAAAAATAAGTGTAAACAAAAATAGTTCTTTTTTACTTCAATCCAATTTACCAAAAAATGGTTGGGGGAATTGTTAATGCTAGTGTTGGAATGCGATGTTGAATTATATATCATACAATAAACCTTTTATTGCTACAGTGAAGTGATCTGTGTTGTCGCATCCAGTCTCATTGAGGAGGTCAGATCACTGGATCAAACTCGCTGCCTGCAGCAGCTCGTTTGATCCGGCAATCTGACCTCCTCAACTTGACATGATACTACTACCAAGATCACTTCACTGTAGCAATAATATGTATATATCATATCAAGATTACTCCAGTCAGACATTTTTTTCTGAAAATTGTACAAGTGTTGAGACGTTAACTGATTGAGCACTGGAAGCCTCTCTCTGGGCTCTAATGAAAGATGTTAAATTTCACTCTAGTGGCTTTACAGTATATGAATTAGCTTGTTGTTTTCAGGAGTGAAGAAAATAACGTTAATACAAAATTGTTCTAATGATACAGGGAGTAATTGGATGGGTATTCCTCTTTTAATTATTTCAGAAATTTTTAATCATACCACATTTTTTAGCTCACCTGAGCAAAGCTCAAGGGGAGCTTTACTAATCACTTTCCGTCCGTCATCTGTCCATCTGGCGTCCGCCGTTAACTTTACATTATCGACTTCTTCTCACAAACTACCCAACCAAATTGAACCAAATCTCAAATCTGGTGTGCATGTTCCCTATCACATGTCAATTTAAATTTGTTTAAATCAAGTTGACCCGCCCCTTGGTAAGGCCACGCCCAAAAAGTGAGCCTAAATCTTAAAAAACTTCTTCTCATGAACCAGCAGTAGCAGAGACTTGATATTAGGTGTGCAGCTTCCTTTTGGGGTATAGACTCAGATTTGTTCAAGAGAAGTTCTAGGGGCTATAATTGCCATCGTTATGGGAGGGGCAAGAATTTTTGCCACGACCAAAGTTTCTATTTTCCAAACCAAGAGGCTGATTTGAACCAAATTTGATATGAGATTTTATTGGGACACAAGTAGTTGATTTATGCAAAAAAAAATTTTCCCGTCGCCCCATGGGAACCACAGGAGCTAAAAATAGAAAAATTTTAAAATGCTCATATCTCCAAAACTGCACAGCACTGAGAATATTTTTATACTGTACCAATGACCCAGACATAGCTGGTGCTAATTCTCAAAAATCTAGGGCCAAACACAAATTTTGCCACCCAATCCCCAAAATTTGCATCTAAAACCGAAAAAATCATGTCCTAAATGGTCCTCCATACTTTTCCTCCACTGCACATGCGCAGTGTCAAGGAGGTCTCGAAATTGGCACCAATTATCATTCCTTGTTTGGCCCTTCATCAGTTCACATCTGACTGATATTTGTGCTTGTAAATCTCAGTTTAAATGATGCCAGACACATAAATATTAGAGAAATGGTGGATCTAAAGAAGAAATAGAAGGAGGAGAAGAAAAATGAGTGGCAGGAAATAATCAGGGCTGTATCTTAAAAATTTTTTACGAAATTATGTTATGTTGCCTAATTTCGAGGCATGGGCCTGTTGTTGTCATTCTTGCTATAAAGTTACACTGCTTGTTCAGTGTTTCCTCTCTCCCTTTCCTTTAAGTCCCCCCTTGCTATTCTCCCATGCTTTTGGCATATTTTTAGTCGAGTTGTGACGAAGTCAAACTCGACTTATAGTTTGGTGAATGTCTGGCGGGCGGGCGGGCGGGAGGACTTTCGGGCATAAACAATTGGTTTCCGGATGATAACTTGATAGTGGTTGAACTCACATTCATTAAACTTCATACGTAGGTTGGTCTTGGTGGGAGGAAGAACCCTATTGATTTTGGACTTGCTACGTCGAAGGTCAAGGTCACAGTGACCTTGAACATAGTAAATCTTAAACAATTGGTTTCTGGATGATAACTTGATAATGGTTCAACTCACATTCATGAAACTTCATAGGTAGATTGGCCTTGGTGAGGGGAAGAACCCTATTGATTTTGGACTCGCTACGTCAAAGGTCAAGGTCAACGTGACCTTGAACATAGTAAATCGCAACAATTCCTTTCCGGATGATAACTTGATAGTAGTTCAACCTACATTCATGAAACTTCATAGGTGGGTTGGCCTTGGTGCGAGGAAGAACTCTATTGATCTTGGACTCACCAGATCAAAGGTCAAGGTCACAGTGACCTTTAACATAGTATATCGCAACAATTGGTTTCCGGATGATAACTTGATAGTGTTTCAACCTAGAGTCATGAAACTTCATAGGTGTGTTGGCCTTGTTGCGAGGAAGAATCCTATTGATCTTGAACTCACCAGGTCAAAGGTCAAGGTCACAGTGACCTTGAACATAGTATATCGCAACAATTGGTTTCCGGATGATAACTTGATAGTAGTTCAACCTAGAGTCATGAAACTTTACAGGCGTGCTGGCCTTGGTGCGAGGAAGAACCCTATTGATGTTGGACTCACCAGGTCAAAAGTCAAGGTCACAGTGACCTTGAACATAGTATATTGCAACAGTTGGTTTCCGGATGAGAACTTGATAGTGGTTCAACCTAGAGTCATGAAACTTCATAGGTGTGTTGGCCTTGGTGCGAGGAACTGTTGTCACAACTCAATATTGGATCGGTGATCCTGAGCGGCATTTTTTGTAATATTATTACTAAAATTTCTTGGGAGCTTTAGCTGGGTAACAGAATGAATTCTGTTCTTTTCCCCATGTTTATGTCCTCACCCATGGGTGTTAGTGTTCTGCATCTACCATCTGATGTTCTGCAGTTTCTTCCCTGGAAGTCTCTGTTTTGCATCAGATAGTGTGTTATTGGTAACTGATTTCAGGCCATGTTTATCAGTGCCTGGAGTCATGTTTCTGGTGTTTATACACTTCTTGTTTACATTGACAATGGTTTCTTTTGAGAGGGATTTTCTAGTCTTTGTATTAGCTTAATCATAACAAGATACATTATTATTATACGTAAGTGTTGCATTAATTTTTTTTTGTAATATTTTAAAAAATTTTGTCCACACTTAGGCTTTTGGGGATCCATTGGGGCTCAACGTTACTTTCAGAAACTTTGGCTTTTCTGAAAAAATATTTTTTCAAAAATTTTTTTTTGATTTCAATTATTTTTTCTATGTTAATGGATCATGTTATTATGTATCTTTGTTTTCAGGAGTTGGTGCGAGTACTAGGACTTTTTGTGTTCTTTTCACAATGAAAGGATATTGTTCAAATTGTAATAAGGAAATCTTCCTCTGACTTTCATAATCATTGTAATAATTGTAGTCAGTGTACTCGCACTAACTCCTGTTCAGTATGTGTCAATTGGGATGACAAACATTGGAAACGTGTGTCACGGTATGTTGTTAGCGAGGAAAAGGCCATGCCGGTCCTTTCTCCGCAGGGTCACTCTAGTTTATCAATCTCTATTTCAGAGGAACAAGAACAGGGTGATGTTTCCGTGATGTCTTCCAAAAGTGTGCCTCCGTCGTCACAGTTAAATGAAGAGCTAGCGGCAAAAGTGCTCATGGAAATACGTCAATTGCCTAAGAGGTCCCTAGTAGGATCGACGGCATTGGCTTCCGTTAGCTCGCCCGGTGTAGCGACCATTCATCGAATGGCTCGGCAGCCGGGTTCGTCCGTTGTGGTCCAGGAAGGAGATTTGGGTGATGCGAGCACTATAATAAGACAAAGTGCACACCCAGTGACGACAGATCAGAGGAGAGGACAGAGGAAGCCTATTAGTCCGGTTCCTAGCTCGTCCAGGTCCATCCGGGCTGCGAGCGAGAGAGGTCCCTCTTTCGTACAACATCTGGGACCAGATGTTGTGGTACAAAACGTTTCGCATTTGGAGCATACATCCGCCGTTAGGGACGCTCCGTTATATAGACAGTCTGGAGAGACTGTTGATAAGGCTTCCTCATCCTCACGGCAGCGCACACGACCGCACCTTGGCTACGTGACCACGGATATCCAGCCAGCTTCGCCGATGTGGGATTCCACGGCGACCAGGTCACGCCATCCGGTAGCCAGGAACACGAGGCCTGTAGACTCCGGACGTTCGCATAAAAGAAGTATGCAGGAGTCAACGTACATGGAGCTTCCAGTGGCAAAGCAACGTAAGACCGCTACTCCACAGGCCTCAGTGACGGACGTGCTATCCCAAATAGCACAACTTATTGCAGCATCCCAGCAAACGACAGAATCTCTGTCGGATCAGGAATTATCCGACGACGCTGCGTCGGTACGCTCCGCCGAAGCATCGGGTACGGACGACCGAGAACTTCATAGGGTCCGACAGGATGGCGAAAGGGATTCGGAGGATTTGGAGCTTTCCCTTTCATAACAACATAAAGCTGCCATAGATTTTATCCGGCATTATCTTCCAGAGGTTGTTCCGTCGGACCAGAATGCTGCGATGCCGGATAAGAGACTGATAGCGTCATTGGACACAGAATTTTTTGATCGGTTCAGGGACATCGTCCCTGAGTTTCCGACACAGTCCAATAAGGTCACAAGAACATTCAAATTATTGAACGACGCTATTTATAAGCTTGCTACCAAAACGGGCAAGTCTGGTTTCTTATCCGCAAATGCCCTAAATCTGCCTTTCATCAATTCAAGGAATAAATTCGAAACGGCAGGACAGGGCATACCGAGAGTTCCTCTGCGTCTAGACGACGAGGCTGAAGACTTGGAATTGTCTATACCGTCGTCTATGTCAATTCCAACCACGACGTTGGAAACGACAATAATGTCTAACAGAGTTAACTTGGACGCTTTATCATATGCAGATCACCTTACTAAGGCGTTATCATTACGTCTTCAAGGGAAAGAATTCCAGGATATACAATCCTCATTAAGACTTCTTTCAAGGGCAGTAGCTTATTCCACGTATAACTCCGCCCTTTCAGTGGCAAACCTGGAGTTGGTTAGACGTGACGCAGCCCTAGCTACATCCACGCGCGTGGATGGTAAGGTGAAGAACTCTTTCAGAGTCGCTTCGGTCTCCGGAGAGCTTCTCTTCGACGGCAAGCTTTCAGCAATCTATGATAAGATAACTAAGAAAGCTACGGATTCTCTGCTTTTCAAATCTGCTTCCAAAAAGCCGGATACATCAGAAAAGAGTAAGACAGGCACTTCTGGGACAAGTACGCCCAAGAGAAGTTCCTATAGAGGTTCCTATGCGTCCTCTTGGTTTTATTCTAGAGACCGTCAAGGCAGCGACTCTCGTGGGGGACGTTCTTCTGGCCGAGATTACCGGTCAGACATCCCTAGGTCGACGGGGCGAGGTGCGGGTCGCGGAGGATATAGTTTCTCCTTACGCAAGCCTCGCAGGTCCAGGAGGTGATGGTTTGAACCTCTATCGTGTTCCGGTAGGCGGAAGATTATCTAGTTTTATAAACGATTGGGCGTCAATTATGGACGACCCCTGGGTTCAAGGGGTAATTTCGGAAGGACTAAGAATATCCTTCAAACGAAAGCCTCCATTAACTCGAAGTCCAAAATGGACTCAGCTTCCGTCAAATCCGCAGAAAAGAGACGCTCTTTTATCAGAAGTACAGTCTCTTCTGAAGAAGAACGCGGTAGAGGTCGTAGAAGACCAGGAATCACCAGGTTTCTACAGCCATCTGTTTCTGGTTCCGAAACCAGACGGCTCGCGTTCCGTCCAGTCATAGACCTGAGCTGGATAAACAAGCTGATGGTCACTCCGAAGTTCTATATGGAGACAATTCGATCAGTCAGAGCGAGTATTCGGGTGATTGACTATGCTACAAGCATAGATCTCAAGGATGCGTACTTTCACGTCATGGTACAGCCGACATTCAGAAAGTATCTACGCTTCGCAGTCCTAGGAGTTGTATATCAGTTCCAAGCGATGTGCTTCGGTTTGAACCTAGCTCCCTGGGCTTTCACTCGAATAATGAACTCGGTAATGATATATTTCCGAGCTCATTCGTCTGCGGTAACGTCGGCCTACCTGGACGACATTCTTCAGAGGTACGGCAACCAGTTAACACTTCAGAACGATGTGCAGAATCTGCTTCTATTACTCCGACGTCTCGGTTTTATAATAAACGAGGAGAAGTCGGATCTGGTGCCGTCCAAGTCATTCACTCATCTGGGAATGAGCTTCGAGACGCACAACAGTCTCGTTCGTCTGCCATTAACCAGAGCGAAATTAATCAGTTGTTACGCTTGCTATTGTCTTCACTCAGACAAAGTCACAGCGAGAGAGTTCATGAGACTGATAGGTCAGTGCGGAGCCGCTGCGGATCTCATTCCGATGGGGCGGTTACGCACTCGTCCTCTCCAAATTTTCTTGACTCAGAATTGGAGTGTAAAGATTCATTCACTCGATATAGACGTTCTCTTGTCAAATTAAGTGAAACAAGAGATTCAGACTTGGGCAAACATTCAGTGGTTGACTCAGGGATCCGAGTTTTACGATTATGACGGATGCCAGTCAAACAGGTTGGGGTGCAACATTGATCCCAACGGATTCGAAGTGCCAGGGTCTTTGGGATCCGCAGTTTCTAGGCAAGCACATAAACATCAAGGAAATGATGTCAATTTGGCTTGCACTACGTCATTGTATGAACATTATTCAGAAAGCACATGTCCAAATCCTGTCCGACAATACGACAGTAGTAGCGTATATTCGGAACCAGGGAGGCACGCATTCCGTTCCGTTACTCAATTTAACGGAAAGAATCCTTCTGTTTGTTCTAGAACACCAAGTTCTACTTTCGGTCCGTCATATTCCGGGTCGTCTGAATGTATTAGCAGACTCCCTTTCACGGAAGGGTCACTTGTTGCAGTCAGAATGGACTCTCAACAAACAGGTATTCAATCAGATTTGCTACCAATGGGAGCGGCCAATGATAGACTTATTTGCGACACAACTCAACAATCAGTTGCAGACATATGTGTCTCCATGTCCGGATCCCCGAGCATATGCAGTAGACGCTCTATCGATCTCGTGGGACGGAATGATAGGATATGCATAGCTTCCAGCCCCGTTGATTCAGCAGATATTGCTAAAGATAAAACAATCTCAATGCAAAATTCTGTTAGTAGCATCTCTGTCTGTGGAAGGTCTTTTGTCGTTGGTGTAGGGATCATTCTGTTGATATTTTTGATCCCTCCATTCCAGACATTGCAAACTTTCTAGTATACTTGTTTGACGAGATCAAACTGCAGCCTGTTACTATTAAAGGTTATAGGTCTATGTTATCTGATACCTATGCACACCATGATTGTTTACAATTGGATCTAATGTCTCTTTATCTAAATTAGTTAGAAACTTCTCGATAAATAGACCTAGAACCCTTAGATCAATTCCTAAATGGAATTTAGCTTGGGTTCTTCTTAAACTAAAAGAAAAGCCATTTGAGCCTCTTGAGACAGTAGATTTCAAATTCTTGTCTTATAAGACAGCATTTCTCTTAGCTTTCTCTTCTGCTAGAAGAGTCGGTGAGCTTCATGCACTATCTGTGGACGATTCTCACTATCGTAGTGTCGGGAACACTATCACCTTTACTACTAATGTTGGATTTTTGGCTAAGAATCAGGCTCCTAATAAATATCCGGAACCTATTGTTATTAAGGCCCTTCCGTCTTCTGATGGGCATAGGCTTTTACTCTGTCCGGTTAGAGCTTTACGTATTTATAAACGAAGATCTCAGTTTATCAGAAAGGGCGAAAACGCTTCTTTCTGTCTCTGATGCCTAATAGAAAGGACATTACGGTCCATTCTATTGCTAGATAGATTCAATTAACTATCCGTACTGCTTATGATAATCTATCTTCAACTCAGCAGTCTGTGCTTAAGATTTCAGCTCATGAAGTAAGAGCTCTTTCTACATCTTGGGCTTACGCAAATAGTGTTGCTATTACAGATTTAATGAAGGCTGCATATTGGTCTCAGCCATCCACATTCACAAATTTTTATCTCAGAAATATTGAGTCCATTTTGGAGACCTGCATTGTTTAGGTCCGTTATCTGTTGCTCAGAATGTCGTCCACTAAACAGTTGCAACTATAGTTATGCAGGCTTTCTGTTCCGGCAGTGACTCCGTCCTGCTGCCCTCTTCGCTCTGGGCTATTTGACCCAGGGCAAGGGGAAGGGGGGGGTGGGGGAGGGTGTTCCCTTAGGTCACCTGCTTTATAGTGAAAAGCAAGGGGATACCTCCTCCGGAGTCAGTAATTCTGAGTCGTTACCGGGATGGTTTTAAAGTGTAAAGTTAATGTTTAAATTCATTCATGTCATATTTTTAAAGTGTAGCTCGGTGTGAAGCATTTGTATATGTCACGTGTCAAACGGGCGTTAATATACAATCCTCGGACACTTTTAAAGAGTATAAAGAGTCTCAGTTCTCTGGACTGATTTTATTTATTGGCTTACTTTAAAAAATAATTAGTATAAAGGGTTATACTGGATGTTAATAGAGAACATGAATGTTATTATGCTCAATTATGGAGGGTGTTGTGTCTTTCTAATTTATCATAAATAAGAAAGATACATGTAAAGCCTAATACTCCTTTTCTCCTTGAGGGGTTGACTCTATATTATATAGCTGAGCTTATTGGATTTTCCTCTATGTCCTAGGCCCTCCAGCCTTTTTACTCTTCAGCTATGTCTGGGTCATTGGTACAGTATAAAAATGTTAAAAAATTTATAGTAATTTATATATTTTTTATACTTACCAATGACCCAGACGGGGATGGCCCTCCCAGGAGTTGGGAACTCATACCTCCCCGCTGAGTACATAGCGCTGACCAGGCACTGCTTGTAAGAATGATAAATGGCGCCAATTTCGAGACCTCCTCGACACTGCGCATGCGCAGTGGAGGAGAAGTATGGAGGACCATTTAGGACATGATTTTTTCGGTTTTAGATGCAAATTTTGGGGATTGGGGGGCAAAATTTGTGTTTGGCCCTAGATTTTTGAGAATTAGCACCAGCTAATGGGTCATTGGTAAGTATAAAAAATATATAAATTACTAGAAATTTTTTAACTTTTATTTAGTGTGAAGCTTCCTTAGGACCAACAGAATGGAATGGTAAAAAAATATTGCTCTCGGTTTTATCATGGGGTACTGTTTGGGGACTTTGAAAAAGTGCCGAGTCAGCATTTTTTAACACTGTGGGTTATGGGAAAAACATTTGACACTACTTTTCTCCCAAACCACTGCTCCAAAAGCTTTCAAATTCCACATATAACATCTTTGGAAGATTGTTTCACATGTTTATTGAAATCAATTCCCTGAGTCCATATTTGGCCTCTCTTTGGGAGCCCAAATGTTTAAATTAGTGCAGTATGAGGAATATTGTTTAAAAATCTTCTTCTTCAGATCTACCAATAAGAATCTTTTGATATTTGGTATGCAGCATCCTTAGGGGGGTGAGATTCAAGTTTGTTCAAGCCAAGTCCCTGGGTTCATATTTAGGCTGAAAATTTGGGATCCCCGTCCAGACTTGGAAATTTTGGACCAAAATCCGGAAATTTTTGGGTTTTTTATGCGTTTCGGTCAATTTTAAGACAAATTTTTTTTTTTTTACACTGAAAATTTGGGGGCTGGGTGAGACTTAGAAAATTTTGGACCAAAATCCAGAAATTAGTTTTTTTTTGTTTTTTATGGGTTTTGGTCAATTTTAAGACAAAATTTTTTTTTTTTTTTTACACTGAAAATTTGGGGTCAGGGTGGGACTTGGAAAGTTTTGGACCAAAATCCAGAAATTTTTTTTGTTGTTGTTTTTTTATGCGTTTCGGTCAATTTTAAGAAAAAAAACAATTTTTCACTGAAAATTTGGGGGCCGAACAAAAATAATACAAAATCTGTTTTTTATGTGTTTATCTCAATTTTGGGATGTAAAAGTGCAGGAACTGAAAATAGAAGGAAAATCCTGTGTATTGTGTGGGCACAACAGCTTCATCTAGTTGGTATATGTTTTTCTTACGAGGAGCGTATGCAGCTTATTCAAGTCAAGTCTCTGGTTTGATATTTAGACTACCATGTCAGGTGAGTGCTCTCAGGCCTCCTGGGGCCTCTTGTTTTTTAGCTCCGCTGACAAAGTCAGCAGAGCTTTTTTTTATACTGATTCGTCCATCGTCCGTCTGTCCATCCATCCGTCCGACCGTCGTCAACATTTTATTTGTCCGAGCCATAATTTCTAAACCGCTGAATATTTTTCCACCAAACTTCATAACAATATGTATTATCAATAGACGGTGTGTCATCAATTATTCTGCGGTCTGTAAATCCACAGGGTCGAGGTCACAGGTCACAGGATCAAGAAAATCTTAAGATATTTTTGATATTTGTTTGTCCAAGCCATAATTTCTGAACTGCTGAATATTTTTCGGCTAAAGTTTGTAACAATATTAGTATTAGAAAACATGCCCATGCGATCAGTGGCCCTCAGCGGAGCTCTCTAGGCATGACAGGCCTCTTGTTTTATTATGTACCTGTCAATGATACACCATGTTTTTCACCCATTGAATCCTGATCACTGGATCACACCTAGTGATTTTCCGATTCTGTATCAGATGGTTGGTCTCAGAATGAAGACGGCACTTGAGAACGTCAAGCAAGTCCACCCAGGTTAACAAATGTTTCTAGTTATGCTTCCTTTGTGTAATTAAACACTGTCAAATAACGTGAATTTCTAATATTGTTCTTAACCAATTTTATATGTACTAACCCTGATTAATCACAATAAAATATCTTTGTTTTCTTACTTTTTTTGCTGTTTTAATGTGTGAATCCGACTGATGTAGAAGAATGAAATGATGAATGCTGTCAACTTTGAAAAGCTATTTGTGAACTCTCCATAATTTTACAAGTGTTATTTGTTTGAAAATAAATGTAGTTCTAGCTATAATTGTACGTTATATACCCTCATATTGATTTCTTATGTGAAAGTGAATTTCCCTAACGGCGTATAATAAACAGATCATTATGATAGCAAAGTGATCTGGTTTGTCATATTCCGTTGAGTTGACGAGGTCAGATCGCTGGATCACACTCTCTGCTTTTGGCGGCTCATGTGATCCGGCGATCTGACCTCATCAAAGAAATTGGAAACTTTTCACAAGTTTTCTTTTGTTTCAGTTACTTTCAGATACCTTTCTTGATGACTACATGTCATGACTGCCTCATGTTTATTGAAAGTTGATAAATTGGGAATTAGTAATTGGGAAAAGTATACTAAATGGTATTGAGAATGGTTCTAATAAACAGGTCCTTTACACCACCAGTGTTCACTCTGTGAAGTGCCAGTTTGGCTAGTTGCACTAGAAATTTTCATTTGACACCAAAAAGTATTCTTGGTTAAAATTGTGGCACCAAAAAAGGTCCTTTTACTTGTGAAGGAAAGCCATGGCAGCAGTATAGAGCACGATCAATGACGAAACAAACAAATAAACAAAAAAAACCACGTAGAAACCCAATGATTTTGTCAGTAAGGTGTTAGAAATAATATTTGGACAAACTTTTAACATTAATAGTCAGTGAGTGGTAAATGAGGCATTGTTTTTTCTTCATTAACCCTTTACCTAACACAGCTTTTTTAAAAAATATTTTAAATGTCATATTTTTCGAAAACAATTCTCACAATGTTTCAATAAAACCATACAGCTATGGGTATCATTAGAACCGGCTTGATGATTGTAAGTTATCAACTTTACAAAAATCAGCATTTAATTAGATAATTACTCCATATCATCGCAAGCGACTTGTAGCAATATGAAGTATTTAATTAAATGCTGCCTTTTGTAAAGACTCGGGATCTGCTACACCCAATAGATTAACACTAATTAGTCAATTTATCTAAGGTCAGCATTGGGTGTATGTTCCGACATCATTTAGCCTGATCATTAACCCTTTACCCAATGCAGATGATATCAAAATTTATTTTAAATAACATTTTTAAAACATTTTCAAAAAATTTCAACAAACCCATATCATGTGACCCCCTCTTTGGAACGAGCTTGATGAGCTCGTTCCAAAGAGGGGTCACATGATATGGTTTTGTTGAAATTTTTCGAAAAATAATATTTTTTCAGCTTCTGAATTTGCATATTACACTCGCGAATGCAGGCGATTTGTTGGGTAAAGGGTTAATTGAATCAGGGGCATAGATATAACTTAGGTGACTGCCTCGTTTGTCTACCGCAGATTTTGTCAGAACTTTCGAGTTCAGTTGGTTTTTTCCATGAGCAATTGTCCACACTCTTGAAATAATTGCCAGTTCATTTTTTAGCTGCGACTAGCAGCTCTATAAGTGGCAATGTCGGTCTGTCTGTCGGTTGGTCTGTCTGTCAGTCTGTTGGTCAGTCGGTCTGTCGGGTCGGTCTGTCGGTTGGTCTGTCTGTGACCAACGAGTTTCAAAACTCAATAACTTTTGAAGTACTTGATGGAATGACTTTATATGTGGCATGTAAGTGTATCTTATTGATGTCTAGCCACTGTTCAATGCATGTATTGTTCCAAATATTTTTCTTGGAGTTATGGCCCGTGATGAACTTAGAATTTTGTGAGATTGCACCACCTTTCGCAGCTACGGCGTCGATGTCACAATTTTTCAAAACTGGGTCAATTTATTTGGTTTAAACAGTGAAGAAACACCACATTTGGCACCAGAACACTTTGTTTGGTACTAAAATATCCAGAACTTCTAAAAATTTCTCACCAGACAGTTTTGAGCCAGCGTGAACACTGTAGCCCACCATGGCAATCTATGTAATGAATTTACCAGAAAAATTGTTACTTTTAGGCTATTAAGCCTTTACCCAAAGCAAACAGTATCAAACTTTGCCATTTAAAAAAATATGTTCTTCAAATTTTTGAAAAAAATTCAACAAAACCATATCATGTTACCCCTCATTGGAATGAGCTTGACAAGCTTGTTCCATTGAGGCAGAGGGGGGGGGGGGGGGGGGGGGTGTCACAACATTGGTTTTGTTGAAATTTTTTGTAAAAATAATTCTTTTTCAACTCCTCAATTTTCAAATTACGTCGACGGGTGCAGTCAATTTCTTAGGTAAAGGGTTAAAAAAAAATTTGTTTCTCAGTCACCTTCTTCGTCTTTAAAATTCTGCACAATAATTTTTTTTTCCTTTTCATTGTCAATTAATTAAAATCCCCACTCACTAAATGCAAGTCTTTTCAAATTTTGATGGGTAATAAATTTGATGGAAATTCTGATGTTTAAAGGTACTGTTGAATGAATAATGATTTCCAGGAGAGTAAACAAATCAAATGTTTGAGAACTTTCAAACTGTTTTCCAGGATGGAAAAAAAAGCTTCATTCCACAAGGGTTCCCATAGATTCATGGATTGAAGAGACAGCCTTGAATTTGACTAAAGGTCATTCAAGGGCTTGAAATCCTGGAAAATGTGCCAGGAGGCTTCGAAAAGCCTTGAATATTCCCTAAATAAAATTGCTAACAAAGCATGTAAGGCCTAAAAAAATAAAAATAAAAAAAATAAAAATCTGTTTCTTAGGCCCTCCTGCATGGTCCTTTTGGCTGCTGCATGCTCTCTTTTTATGACCAATCCAAACTTAAAAAAATCAAAATCAAATGGTTTATGTCTGATATTTTACCCAAGTTAATAAAATTATCCCTTGAGTGCAAGAAGGCTTTGCAATGCTTTAGCATTGCAAAGCCTTCTTGCACTCAAGGATGTAATGCACCACTACCCATGATATTCTGTAGGTTATGAGGCCTAAAACATAAAACAAACCAAGAACATGAACTTTTTAATGGTAAAGAAATAATTACAAAAAATTAAAATAAGAAAACGCCGCCCGCATGCAATTTTACAAAAAATGGCCTGAGAAACAGAAGATCTACTTTGTGGGGCCTAATCATAACTATATAGTTATCTATGCTAGAGCTCTTGAAGGTAGAGTCCTAATTAGTACCCTCCGGTTAATACCCCCCCCCCCCCCCCCCCTCTCACCCTCCTTGCAGGGAAATGTGAGGATGGGGTAATGACTAAATGTCCTAGTTTGGACTAGCAAAGGCAGGGCCTTCAAAATCCTCGAATTACGCTATTGTTGGGACTTGGAAAATGCAAAAATATATTGAGAAACGGCCTTGAATAGCCTTGACTATTATCAGTACTTGGCTGCAGGAAATATTGCCAGAAAAGCAAGATTTTTTTTAAATCCCTTTGTTTCAGTTTTCTTTTATGTTGAATCCTGCTTACAGTGAAGTTTCATTGCACATTTCTTTGTTATTGTAGGTAAAAAGAGAAAATCAAAACTTTTTAGAAAAAAACGAAAAGAGGGTAAAAAAGAGAAGAATGTTCTTGGTCAACACACTGATAGTCTGTCAAGTATTAATTCAGATCACGGTGATTACAGCCAGTCAGCTGATGGTACAACTTCTGATTACACAGTAAGTTACGCATTCGCTGAAAACATTTCCTCATTAACACAGTACTCTCAGGCTCCAAGTAAACATTATAAGTTATTGTGATGAATTGATGGAAACATTGTCTTAGGTTTGCAGCTCAAAGATTATGTTCAATTTGACAAAGACGCTTCATCACAATAACATATATATTCTAATAAGACCCAACGCATAGCGCAAAACCCACATTGTGAAATGAACAAGGCAACTCGAATGAATAAGGCAACTTTAGCAATAATAAATTTAGTAAATAAACCTCTTGTTTACCCCATGACATAACGGGACAACACAAAATCAATTACTTAGACAAAGATACAGGTTACTCTCTCCCAGTTCAAATAATGTGCTTATAATAGGGTTGTGAGAATACATTCATAGAATGATCTCTGGCCTTGAAAAATACAATTTTATAGGCAGTATGCACTTTGAATCTCCTCCCATTGTTATCCTCTTTTCAAATATTTTGCGTGGTAATGCCGGATGATAACATATGCCACTTGAGCCATAAAAAAAGTACGCGAGCTCTTGCCCAATCAGAGGGCAAGGATTTTAGTCTTATTTGAACATGTATGTATATTATATTTATTAATTTTCGGAAATTTTTGCCCTGTCAGAAGTTCATACGGGTATGTATGTTTATTAGCTCACCTGACTTCAGTCAGGGTAAGCTATAATGATTGCTCCCCAACCATCATCATGCATGAAGGGTATGTTTGTGACTTTATTCAAAAACCATCAAACCAATTTTGAAGACATTATATGGAAATGTTGGTTGTAGGGTTGCACTATGAATTAATTCAAATCAATTTGCCACAGCCCATAATGAGTGGGTGAGAAAATATTTCTCCAGTTTTAAATCAAAAAATCTTTTGATGCAATGGGTGTAATGAGTTGATATTTGGTATTTAGCTTCCTTCTGAGGAATTTGTTCAAGGGAACATTGAGGGGCAACATTTACAATTATTCTGGAAGGGGCAAGATTCCAGGCTCTGTACACATTTTCCATTTCTTTGCACAAGTGACGTAACACTCTGCACTCTGATGTCAAAATACCCAAGTTTTCAGCAGCAAATTGTTCTCACAATTCACCTGAGAATTTAAAAAAATATATCTTGTTTGACAGAGCTCTTTCCACAACATCCTAAAGGGAGTCAGATTTAAGTGTATCCAAACCAAGTTCTATGATTAATAATTGGCTCCCCATGGGAGCCCAATTCACAGAAATAGCCATGCAGATTTTATTACTTTTTCCACGTTTTTCTCAGCTTGTTGAGCTCGTTGCAATCAGGGGTCAATAGCATGGGCAGGGTGTGGCTATTACATTAGTTCAGGGGAAAAATATCCAGTACTGTGATTGCAAGATGAGTCTTTTTCTTCAGTCATTTCGCAAATAGCATCTGAGATGGATTATTTTTGCATTTCTTTTTATCTGTGGGATTCTAGACTGTTGATGGCAGTTAAGTGGAGTGAGAATTTTGAACTGATCCCGACCCAGTTGCAATCCAGTCAGAATTCTCTGCCCACTTTTGCTAAAATTGTGCTGTACCTTGCTATTTAGAATATTGCATCAATGATTTATCACTGTAACTTTTTTTTTAACTTTTAAAAAAATTCATGCATTGTTGCTTTGCTAAAGTCATAACCTGATTTCAAGAACAATTCAAGGAAATGATGTGGTTGTATTCATCTTGTAAACATCACCAAAACCTGAAACTTACATGTTTTAATTTTATTTCAGTCATTTTTTTCGTTTTTTATTTTTCAGAACTCCAGTGACTTTGTATTAGACAAGAAAATAGAAAATTTACTGCGGGACTGGCATCAATCTCCTGATATGTTGTTTAGTATTCATCCAGTGGATGGTAGTTTTATGGTTTGGTAAGATAATTAAAAAATAGCGAGCCTTGAAATAAAGAGCTTTCATCATAAACCGTTAGCAGGTTATGTAAATAATGCAGGTCCTGGCAATCTTAAAAATGCAGAAGGGCTAAAAATCGCTCCCCTTGCATGGCCTAGGCGAGCGATTAGCTCTCCTGAAGCATACAAAAGCTAAACATGGTAAAATGAAGTTTTACTAATGATGAATTCTACCTTGTGGGCTTCGTACATTTTATTTTGGTGCTGCTAACAAGGTAGTCTCTGTAAGATGGCTACACTGCCCCTCCCACACCTCTGGGCGTCAGTAAGGCCCAGAGGTGTGGGAGAGGTAGTGTGGCCATCTTACTGAGACCACTAACATAGCAGAGACCTGAAAAGATATGGGTTTTTGGAATAGGCTGTTATGGTAAGCATTATTTTCTAAAGCCAGGAGGGCTAGTTTTCGCCCTCCTCAATTTTTTTAAGGCGAGCAGTAGGCGAGCGAATAAATCGCTCTCCTGAAATTGCAAAACCTGATAATGTGGTGGTAACCCATATAAATTATGTGTTTTGATGCTTTTCCATCTTCTCTGTTTTGCAATGCCAACCATGCTGTTTACATCGTAACACAATTTCCTCCACAATAAATAGCAACTGATGCAAAAATTTCATGCCTCTCTACTTAGATCTGGATGCAATGCACAACCGATGAGTCGAGCTAGTCCCGTGAGATTGTCAGAGCTGATAGGCAAAACATGCTGGATTAGGAATTTAATTTATGTTGTATTATTTTGTCATAATTTGTATTACATTGATGCTACACCCACGTAACCTAAACAGTTATTTGTGGTTTATTTCCAGGCCTGAAATAGTAGTTTCTCCTTTCTGAATGTATGAAATTTGGAAACAATTTTTATGAAATTAAAAGCTTAGACAATAAAAAATATATTATCATCCGATTTTTTTTTTTTTTTTTTTTGGTTAATTAGGGTGAGGGTAAAATTTGACCATAAAAAATAAATACATTTTCATCAGATTTTTTTTTGGTAAATTAGGATGAGGGGAGAATTTTTAGCTCACCGAAGGGAGCTTAACTTATCACTTGTCGTCGTGAACTTTACATTATCGACTACTACTCCCAAACTACTGGACCAAATTGAACCAAATTTGACGTGCGTGTTCCTTATCATATGTCAATTTAAGTTTGTACAAATAAAATTTCCGCATCCACAGAGGGCACCAGAAGGGGCATTACTCTGATAGCACCCATAAATTTTTTTGTTAAAATTAAAAAAATCTTCTCCAGAACCATCATTTACAATCTTTTGATATTTGGTATATAACATCTCTATTGGGGTCAAATTCCAGTTTGTTCAAATCGAGTCCCTGGGTTAATAATTCTGCTCCTTGTAGTAGCCCGAGTTTTAACTTAGTGAAATATGAGGAAATTTCTTTAAAAATCTTCTTCTTTAGATCCACCAGTCAGAATATTTCATACTTGGTATACAACATCTATAGGGGGTCAGATTCAAGTTTGTACAAATCAGGTCCCTGAGTTAGTATTTGGGCACTCTATTGAAGCCCAAAGTTTAACTTCGTACAATTTGAGGAAATTTCTTTAAAAATCTTCTTCTTTAGCTCCACCAATCAGAATCCTTTTCGGTATACAACATCTATGGGGTGGGGGGTGGGGGGTGGGGGGGGGGGAGTGGCAGCAGAATCAAGTTTGTTCAAATCGAGTCCCTGGGTTTATATTTGGGCTTCCTATGAGAGCCTGAATTTTAACTTAGTGAAATATGAGGATATTTATTCAAAAATCTTCTTCTTCAGATCCACCAATCAGAATGCATTCATATTTAGTATACAACATCTTGAGGTGGGTCAGTTTCAGGTTTGTTCAAATTGCTTACATGGGTAAATTTTTGGGCTCCCTATGGAAGCCCGAATATCGACTTAGTGCAATATAGGAAATTTTTTTTAAAAATCCTCTTCTTTAGACCCTGTAGTCAGAATGTTTTCATATTTGGTATACAACATCCCTAGGACGGTCTGATTCAAGTTTTTTCAAATCTGGTCTATGGGTTGATATTTGGCTTTCTATGGGAGCCCGAATTTTAACTTAGTGCAATATGAGGAAATTTCTTTTAAAAGTCTTCTTCTTCAGATCCACCAATCAGAATCCTTTCATATTTGGTATACAACATCTCTAGGTGAGTCAGATTCAAGTTTGTTTAAATCGGGTCCCTGGGTTAATATTTTGGCTCCCTATTTGAGCCCAAAGTTTAACTTAATGCTATGTGAGGACATTTCTTTAAAAACCTCCTTGTTCAGATCCACCAGTCAGAATTCTTTCATATTTGTCCCCTGAAAAAATTTTCAGGAGACTATAGAAATCAGCGGTGTCCGTCCATCTGTCCGTCCGGGCAGACATATGGGGTTTAGGTGGCTATTTGTTGGTAGAAATGGGGGTTAGGTGACTACCGCAATTTATGTTACTAGTCACATAGTTAAATGTCATTATTCTAGGGTGGGGTTTAGAGTTGGGGTGGGGTGGGGTTAGGGTCAGTAAAGGGTAGGGTTATGGTTTGCTATCACCCCAAAAAGTTTTCACCCAAAAAGTTGTTTTAATACAATGGACATGCATTTTAGTTAAAATAGACTAGGAATATATTGAATTTTCTTTGGGCTAGGGTGGGGTTTAGAATTGGGGGTGGGGGGAGTAGGGTTAGGGTCAGTAAAGGGTAGGGTCAGGGTTTGCTACCACCCCAAAAATTTTCCCCCAAATCATTTGTTTTAATATAATGGACATGCATTTTATTGTAGACCCATAAAAATAGCCACATAACTACCAATTGTTAGAATGTCTGTCAGTCCATCCGTCTGTGCGTCCGTCCCACTTGGTGTCCCCATGACAACTCTAGTTTGGATCATTTGATTGGAACCAATTTTGGTATGTGACCTTCTTAGCCCAAACCACAGGTCAAGTTCGAATATGGGTTCAGCCAGATTATTTTTATTAGAGTTATACCTCTTTTTCGACATAGAAATTTCAAGATTTGCGGTGACCGGATGATAACACCAGTTCGGATTATTTGATCGGAAAGAATTTTGGTATGTGACTTTCTGGGGTAATAATACAGGTCAAGTTCGAATGTGGGTTCGGACCGATCATTTTTACTAGAGTTATGCCCCTTTTTCAACTATTGTTTTTCGGGGACATGTGGCCGAGCGGCCTTTTATTGGTATGTACATTTGTTACATCTCAAGAGGGATCAGATTCAAGTTTGTTCAATTTGAGTCCTTGCAGGGACCAGCCTAGGGGGGAATTTTAGGGAGACTTCAAGTCTCCCTCCAGAAAAAATAGGGAGACTGCAGTCATGTAGGGAGACTTCATAGGCAAGTGGGGAAAATTAAGAATATTCATGTATCACCCCCGCCGCCCCTTCATATTTTCAATTCATGGTCCTCCATTAACGTACAAATAATCCAGGTCCAGTTGTCTATGATGCATCTGTGCCAGGTTAAAAAATCACAGTGTAATTATTGACTGAAAATCCCCCACTGCTACCTTCTTCTTCATGACCCCTCACCTCTTCTTCGTGCCAATCCCCCATCACCCTCCTGTGGTTGCCTTTCAACAAAGTCTACTAAGCTAATAATTTCCTGAGTCTGAAAGTGTGAACAGGACCAGATGTAAGAAGGTTGCTTGGGAGGTACTTTGTTAGTTAATAAACAAAATACATTCTGGGGTCGAGTATTTTGTAAAAGAAATGTCATTCCGCATCATTTTTATGGCATTCCGTTGTCATTCCGCGTCATTTCATGTCATTCCGATGTTTAGGAGGACCCTTTTTCAAGATCGTCCACATGCACACTTATGTCCTGTACAAAGCTTTTCTTGACATCACTAAAGCTTTTTTTCATGTGTTTCAATTCCATTCGTGTTTTTTCTGGGAATAGACAGCCCAACAGTTAACAGTCGTCAGCAAATCGAAATGAAAATAATGTGTTATAAAATACGTCCGTTGTGTATACATTTTCGGCATCCTAAGCAACGTAACCTACTTTCAAACTGGGTTGTTTTGTTGAGTCGCGTAAGTCACCTATTTTCGTTTCGACACTTGAAGCTCTGACTGGAACGCATCAAAATAGAAATAAAAAAATCCGCCAAAAGCGACAATGGACAATTGCTTGTCGTGTGATTTCAAATAAATGGACGTTTATTTGACGAATTAAAATGCCCATTTATCACACTCGAGCACATTCGATTTTTGAAAATACTCGTTTTCATGTAAACCTCGCATCACTCAGTTCAGCCTTTTCTCATTTTGGCCAATTTTTAGAGGGCGACTTGTAATCGCCCCGACTATTTTTCTAGGCGACTTTGGGCTTAGAAGGGCGACTTAATCGCCCTAGTCGCCCTCACGGCTGGTCCCTGAGTCCTTGGCTTATTATTTGGGCTCTCTATGGGCAGGGTTGGGGGGGGGGGGGGGGGCAGGGGAGAATGTTAGGTTCAGGTTTGTTCAGATCCATATCTATAAAATTTGCCTTCACATGGCTTCATTCCTTTGTAGTGTTGATGAACCATGTCTAACTGAATGTGACCCCAAACGATTCTTTGAACCACTTTGGTCAGTGAGTGATTAAGGCCCCTTGGGGCCTCTTGTATTTTTTATTATTTATCTTCAGTGGATCTAGTGAAGACCAAGAATAGTCTTTCTCTTTATACATCTGTGTATACATTTCACTATCTTCATGTGTTAACCCATAAAAGCTTAATTTTGAAGTGATCACTTTTATAAACTGCAGCAAAAAAGGGGCACCAACATGCAGTCTATGGATAAATTTGAAAGTTATGTTCCAAGTACTTGGAAGTTGTTTCTAGAAAAGTCTTGGCTGACTTTGAAGGCAGCCAAGACTTGTGTAGAAACAACTGCAAAGCCACATGATGTAGCCAGTCGGAGTGTAGAAAAATGTACAAAATCTCAAGATTCAAGGGTTACTGCAGTAATAGCATGAATAAATAGTAATTAATGATGGTGTTATCGTCCATACAGTTGCCTCATATGCAGAATGATACACAGGTGATAGTCAACTCATACTCAAACCGATTTAACTACTGGGGTTCTTGTGTGCATGAATTGGGTCTGAATCTGGGATGGGTACTGATGATAATCTAGCTATTTATTTTTTGTGGCCTTATGGGGGCATGCTGTTTTAAGCTTATCATGTTACTATCCAGTTGTCCATTAACCGCTAGGGAACTAATTCTGACTTCAATAACCTTTTAATGCAAAGGAACAGGTGCCCCAACATGTATTGTTTGGTTGAACTCAAAACTTGTTTTCTAAGTACCTTGTCATTTGTTTCTAGGCAAGTCTTGGCTGCTCCTGTCAGGACCCAACTGCAAAGTCACAGGAGTTGGCTTTCAACATACAAGCGAAAATGTATAAAAATCTTCAGGCTCTTAAGGCTTAATTTATAATACTTCTATCTTTATTCAATGCCTTTTGTACAACAACTCAGAATCAAATTATTTTTGGTGTATGTTTATCTTATCGCAAGATCGTGGTTCTGTGTGGTCTGAGGATACGATAAATTGGTGGAACTCCAATAAACAGTTTTATATACAATTTATTTAAAATATCACAGTTCTTTCTTTACATCCTGTTCCAAGTCTAATATTTACATCATCAAATATATACAATACAAATCATAGTTGACCCTGAAATATAAAGATTAACAAACATCACTACTCAGTTTATAAAAATGGAGGGCTTAAAGAATTTTGTTTTGCCAAAAAGGAGAATACTCCTGTCTGTCAATGTATGTTCATCTGCGGGTTGATCGGGCTTGGGAACGCCGATCAAACTGCAGATGTATGCTACATTGATATTCAATTTAGAACCAATAAATAAAATGTAACTTGCCATTTCAAAACGACATAGGTCCTTATAAATTCACTAAAATATTGCCTCCACATAAACTGAATACTAAATGCTCCGATGTCCAAGATCTGAATGACCAAACCTGAGAAACTTTCTTCCAAACCAAACACAAGCAGCACGAATGAGAAGTACTCACTAAATCTTCAACCTACTTAACCCGAAAGCAACCAAGTCGCAAAGACAAAGCACACACAAGTGACTATAAACCTGAAATATTAAATAGTTAAAAATCTACACTAGCATTCAAAGTCAACCTGTAAATAAAATAAAAGCATTTAGATTAATAATTTATATCTACTATTTTGTACACTGCCACAATATCTATTTTGACATGCGTACTCCTTCTTTCCCTAATATAACAGCCATTATGAGCCAGCAGTATTCACAAAAGTCACTATTCAAATTTAAGCATTTTTTCAGATTTTGCCCCAGAACATAGCTTATGACCCTGCCATTGGAACAAGCTGAATACCTTTTGTATCAAATTCGTACCTTAACCCTCAATACCTTTTGTATCAAATTCGTATCTTAACCCTTTACCCAACGTAACGGCCAAAACCGGCTAGCGCAATTCACAAAAATCACCAATTAATTTTTATTTTTAGCTCAACTTTGGCGAAGCCAAATTTGAGCTTTTGTCATGGCCCGTCGTCCATCTGTCCGTCTGTCCGTACGTCAACAATCGGATATGGCTCGGGCTAGAGGCCGTATTTATGAACCGATCTTTACGAAACTTCGTGTGTACCTTTGTTATGACCGTGGGACGAGAACGAGTGTTTTTGGGTGCGGTCTGAAATTCAAGATGGCCACCAGCTGCCATTTTGTACCGACGATGCAGAAATCTGTTTTTTGTACAGAACTTCCATATGAAAGCTCTGATTTGAATAATTTTTTGTATGAATGTTTAGTACCATGGGATACATCACATATAATACAGGTTTTTTTCTCGTGCAGAAATTATGCAAATTAGATGAACTTTGTTTGATTTTTTCATTGCGACTTACACACAGTAAGTACACATTTCAATACGGCTCGGGCTAGAGTCTGTATTTATGAACTGATCTTCACGAAATGTCTTGGGTACCTTTGTTATCACCTTGGGATGAGAACGAGTGTTTCTGGGTGCGGTCTAAAATTCAAGATGGCTGCCAGTGGCCATTTTGTACCGAAATTAGGTCTAATCAGTTTTTTGTACACAACTTCTATACGGCTCAGACTAGAGGCCATATTTATGAACCAATCTTTACGAAACTTCTTGGGTACCTTTGTTATCACCGTGGGATGAGAGCGAGTGTTTTTGGGTGTGGTCCGAAATTCAAGATGGCCACCAGCAGCCATTTTGTACCAAAATTAGTGCAATCAGTCTTTTGTACAGAACTTCTGTATGAAAGTTTTGATTTGAATAAATTTTTGTATGAATGTTTAGTAACATGGAATACATCACATATTGTAAGGTTTTTTTTTTTTCGTGCAGAAATTATGCAAATTAGATGAACTTTGATTTATTCAGTGCTACTTACACAATGTAAGCACACATGTCAATACGGCTCAGGGTAGAGGCTGTATTTATGAACCGATCTTCACAAAACTTCTTTGGTACCTTTGTTATCACCTTGGGACGAGAATGAGTGTTTCTGGGTGCGGTCCAAAATTCAAGATGGCTGCCAGTGGCCATTTTGTACCAAAATTTGGTCCAATCAGTTTTTTGTCACAAGTTCGATACAGCTCGTATTTATGAACTGATCTTCACAAAACTTCTTGGGTACCTTTGTTTTCACCTTGGGACTGGAACGAGTGTGTTTTGGGGTGCCTTTGTTATCACTGTGCTATGAGAACAAATATTTTGGGGTTGAGTCAGACCCACTCGGGGACTCAAAAGATTTCTTTTCAGTTTAGCATCTGGCTGTAGCCCACCTTTACAATACTTCACCTAATCATTTGTTACAGGCAACGGTCAGTATTTATGTACAGACCGTTACAATACTTTATACGTACCTTTGTTATCCGGTCATTACCTAGATGTTTGTCATTGCTGTGTCACATACTATACATGTGCATGTCTTTGTCTTGACAAGTTGAGCTACAGTGTCATTGACACTTTCATTTTCATTTTTTGTCTCAAAAACATAGGTTATGACCCCTCCTTGGAACAAGCTCATCGAGCTTGTTTCAGTGAGGGGTCATAATTTTTGAGACAAAAAATTAAATAAATTAGTTATTCAAGAATTTTGTTTGCAAGTGTCGTTTTCTTTTTGTGTTAGGTAAAGGGTTAAGCTGTGAAGCTGCCTAGCAAATTCATTTGAATATTGATAAGTGATATTATTGTTTTCATTTTCAGGTTAGTAGACTGGTTGGATGAGTATGCTCCTTATTGTTTTCGACAAGCTCAAGTCAGTTTTTCATCTCGGCTCCCTCATGCTTTTCCCATTCCAGATGCAAGGACAATGTCAAGTTGCATACATATGTACTGTAACTACAGCAAAATGGATATTAAGTCAGCAATGAAAATGTGTGAAAGTAAAGCAATTAATAGAACTTTTAATGAACCAGCACCTGCCACTGGTAAAAGTTCACCAGGACAGAATGACAACATGCTCATTCCAAATGTGTTATTATTATCAAAACACGAAAATGGATCACTTAACCAGTGGCAGGTAAGTTTCAGTGAGAGTTCAAAGTTTCAGACTATCGTGAGTGTTGCTCATGCATCTAGAGCTTGTGGACATAGATTCCGAACAAACACAGCTGTGTGCCATCCAGTTCTACCTCTGTTACTCACTTCATCACATCATAACATTCCTGAAGAGGATTCACCATTAGAGAATGGGCCTTCAGTTCCCCATGTTGGACAGAATTTGGAAAACAAGGGGAACATGCATGGTGGTTTTGCCTTTTGTAGTGAACTGATTCTGTGGCGTGTTGACCCCGTTGGACCTCTTTCGAAATCAGGAGGAATTGTTGAGTTAGCGAGAATAAACTCACCCGAGTTGTCAGCCTTTTCAAATGTTGCCTGGGTTCCAACATTATTACCAAGGTAAGATAGAGAACTTTGTCATTTTAAACAGAAAACTGATTGGTTTTTTTTCAGCCCTTGTTAATTAGCAGAGTGTGAAAGTATTTTTAGCCATCAAACTTCTTAATATGATTCCGCATTGTTAAACTTTATGAGAGTGTGCCTACAGGTACTCTCCCATAAATTATAGTAAGATAATTCCATGCAGGCTAATTAATTTCCCTTGAAAAATAATATGAAGAACACATCCACAGAATATGAAGCCTTCAAAGTTGCAGTGGTTGCACTTTAGACCAAGCCTGAATATAAGCAATCTGTCATTTGCAGAATGAGGTCCCCAGAGGGTGAATTTGCTGATGCCATCTCATACAGTGATCCAGTTTATCCTCTGGGTACATCTTTCTGTTTAGGTTTGAGACCTTGATTCAGATTGAGGTTCTCAGAGGGTAAATTTAGTGATGCTACCCTGCTGTGCAGGGTAGCATCACCAAATTCACCCTCTGGGGACCTCATTTTGCAGATGACAGTCTGCTTATTTTCAGACTTGCTTTAGACTGGAGACTAAATATAAATTTCCAGTACTCAACCAGTTAAAAAGCATCTCGCTTAGAATGCCAGGAATCATGATTACAGTCCAGTGATCACAAAACAGTCTTTTTCTTGATCAGACTGTGACACATCTTCACCAAAAGATGGAGATTTCAAACCAAAAATATTGCAAAATCAAGAGAAACAAACAAAAATAGCACACAAGATGCAATGTTTTCACATTTCTTTTTTCAACTGGTGAGATGATGCAGTGTTATGGGTGGGAATGTGGACAGAGAATTTTACTGGGTCTCGACTGTGTCATGCTGCTATCTTGTTGCAATTCACTGTTAGCTTTTTGTAATAACTGTGGTATATAACTTCAAGCTTACTGCAAACTGGAAAAGTTGTGAATAAATTACAATGTAAGGCGGTATGGTTGAGATCTGAAATTTTCACATTCCATTACAATGAATGGGATGGCATTCTTTTGTTTTTTACAGGAACAGTTTATAGCACTGTCTTTAAGGTGAGTATTGGTGTAGTAATTCAGGTGTTTGACTTCTGCCTTTCAAGTGCTATTGCCAGGGTTTCAGTCTCCATTATTGGAATGAACAAAATCTAAATACATGTATTATCTGATTTTATCCTTAAGTTTACCTTGAAACTTTGTTTTTATTTCCTACTCAACACAATACTTTGCTCAGTCTCAGAAAACTGTCACTCTATATTTTCCTTGAAAAATATTTTCATTTTTCTCTAGAACTGCCTCTTATGATGCTATTCTTGAAAAGAAAAAGAATTTGTCTCCCAAATATGACAGCAGTTTCCCAAAATTAAAATTATATATTTTTATACTGTACCAATGACCCAGACTTAGCTGGTGCTAACTCCACAAAAACCAGGGCCAAACACAAATTTTGCCCCCCAATCCCCAAAATTTGCATCCAAAACAAAAAGAAATCATGTCCTAAAGGACCTCCATAGTACGACTCTACTGCGCATGCGCAGTGACGCAGTCGTCCCGAAATTGGCGCCAAATATCATTCTCTGTTTGGCCCTTCATCAGTCAACATCTCACTGATCTTTGTGCTTGTAAATCTCAGTTTAAAGGATGCCAGACACGTAATTCTTGGAGAAAATGTGATTCTAAGGAGGATAGAAGGAGGAGAGGAAAAAAGAAGTGGCAAAAAATAATCAGGGCTGTACTTAAAATTTTTTGTTGAAATTATGTTAAGTTGCCTATTTTCGAGGCAAACGCCTCTTGTTGTCATTCTTGCTAATTGTTGCACTGCTTATTCAGTGTTTCCTCTCCCCTAACCTTCTAAAGTCCCCCCTTGCAATTCTCCCATGCTTTTGGCATATTTTTGAGAAGTTTCATTTCTAAAAATTCCCTGGGAGAGTTGCTTGGTTACAGAATGTTTTCTGTTATTTTCCCCATAGTTACGTTTTCACCCATGGGTGTATAACGTTTGTGTTCTGCATCTTCCATCTGATGTTCTGCAGATTCTCCCCTGGGAGTCTCTGTTTTGCATCAGATAGAGTGTAATTGATGACTGATTCCGGGCCAGTTTTTTCAGTGCCTGGAGTCATGTTTTCTACTGTGTTTACACTGTTTGTTTTCATTGGCAACAGCCTTTTTTGAGGGGGGCTGTTTGCCTTTGTGGTAGTTTATCTCATTATAAGATACATTTATATTATCCAAAAGTGTCTCATTAATTATTTTATATAATTTTAAAATTTTTGACCACACTTTGCCATCGGATCCATCGGGGCTCAACGTTACTTTTCAGCAACTTGGGCTTCTCTGAAAAAATATTTTTTCAAAATTATTTTGTTTTGCAATTGTTTTTTCATTTATTAATGGATCATGTTATTATGTATCTTTGTGTCAGGGGTTTTTGCGAGTAACTAGGACTTATTGTTGTTCTTTCACAATGAAGGGACTTTGTTCAAATTGTAATAGGAAGAAATCTTCCTCTGACTTTCATGATTATTGCATTAATTGTAGTCAGTGTTCTCGCATTAATCCCTGTCCTGTATGTGAACATTGGGATGAGAAACATTGGAAACGTGTGTCACGATATGTTGTTTCTGGAGAAAGAGCGATGCCGGCTCTTTCTCCACAAGGTCACTCTACTCTCTCAGTTTCTATTTCAGAGGAACCAGAACAGGGTGATGTTTCCATGTTATCTTCTTCAAGTGTGCGTCCGTCGTCACAAATAAATACAGAGCTAGCGGCAAAAGTGCTCATGGAGATTAGACAAATGTCGTCCGCTAGCTCGCCCGGTGTAGCGTCCATTCACCGAATGGTTCGGCAGCCGGGTTCGTCCGATGCGGTCCAAGAGGAAATTTTGGGTGATGCGAGCACTGTAAAAATAATAGATGCACACCCAGTGACGGCGGATAGTGAACGAGAACGGAGGAAGCCTTTTAGTCCGGTTCCTAGCTCGTCCAGGTCCAGCCGGGCCGCGAGCGAGAGAGGCCCCTCTCTCGTACAACAACATCTGGGACCAGATGTTGTGGTACAAAATGTGTCTTTAGCGGAGCATACGTCCGTCGCTCGGGACGCTCCGTTGTATAAGCAGTCCGCAGAGACTGTTAAGGCTTCCTCTTCTCGTCGGCGCACACGACCGCACCTTGGCTGCGTGACCTCCGATATTTTGCCAGCTTCGCCGATGAAGGATTCTTCGGCGACCAGGTCACACCATCCGGCAGCCAGGGATTCGAGACCGATGGACTCCGGACGTTTGCATAGGAAAAGTATGCGGGAGCCATCTGATGCGGAGCTGCCCTCGGCGAAGCAGCGAAAGACCGCTCCTCCGCAGGTCTCGACGTCGGACATTCTAGTGCAGATAGCACAGCTTATCGCAGCATCTCAGCAGCCGACAGAAACGGTGTCGGATCGAGAATTATCCGACGGTGCTGGGTCGGTACGCTCCGCCGAAGCATCGGGGGCGGATGACCGGGAACATCGGGAGGTCCGACCGGATGGTGAAAGGGATACGGATGAATTGGAGCTATCCCTTTCGGAACAACACAAAGCTGCCGTGGACTTCATCCGGCACTTTCTTCCTCAAGTTGTTCCGTCGGGCCAGACTGCTGCGCTTCCGGACAGGAGAATTATAGCGTCATTGGACTCTGATTTTTTCGAGCGGTTCAGGGACATCGCTCCCGAGTTTCCGTCGCAGTCCAATAATGTTGCAAGAACATTTGAATTATTGAACGACGCTATTTTTAAACTTGCTTCCAGGACGGGGAAAGCAGGCTTCATGTCCGCAAATACTCTCAACCTGCCTTTCATTAATGCAAGGAATAAATTCGACACGGCAGGTCAGGGTATACCGAGAGTTCCTCTGCGTATGGACGACGAGGCGGAAGACTTAGAGCTATCATTACCGTCGTCAGCTTCTATTCCAACCGCAGTGTTGGAAACAGCTATTGCGTCTAACAGAGCCAATTTAGATGCCTTATCTTACGCAGATCACCTTACTAAGGCGTTATCACTGTGTCTTCAAGGGGAAGAGTTTCAGGATATACAATCCTCCTTAAGACTTCTTTCAAGGGCAGTAGCTTATTCCACGTGTAACTCCGCCCTTTCAGTGGCAAATCTGGAGTTGGTTAGACGTGACGCAGCCCTGTCTACATCCACACTAGTGGATTCTAAGGTGAAGAACTCTCTTAGAGTCGCTTCGGTCTCAGGAGATCTTCTCTTTGACGGCAAGCTTTCCGCTATTTATGATAATATTAAAAAGAAAGCTAGTGATTCTCTGTTGTTTAGATCCGCTCCTAAAAGGTCGGATACAACAGACACGAATAAGGCGGGCACTTCTGGGTCTTATCCGCCCAAGAGAGGTTCCTATAGAGGTTCCGGTGCGTCCTCTAGCTCTTATTCGAGAGACCGTCAGGATAGTGACTCTCGTTCGGGACGTCCTTCAGGCCGGGACAATCGGTCGGACGCCCCGAGGTCGACGAGGCGAGGTGCGGGTCGTGGAAGACGTGGTTTCTCCTACCGCAGGCCTCGCAGATCCAGGAGGTGATGGCTTAAACCTCTATCGCGTTCCGGTTGGCGGAAGGTTGTCGAGTTTTTCTCAAGAGTGGGCGTCGATTACGGACGACCCGTGGGTGAGAGGAGTGACTTCGGAAGGTCTAAAGATATCCTTCAAACGAAAGCCTCCATTAACTCGAAGTCCAAAGTGGACTCATCTTCCGTCAAACCCTCAGAAAAGAGACGCTCTGCTATCAGAGGTGCAGTCTCTTTTAATGAAGAACGCGGTAGAGGTCGTAGAAAACCAGGAATCGCTGGGATTCTACAGCCATCTGTTTCTGGTTCCGAAACCAGACGGCTCGTTCCGTCCAGTCATAGATTTGAGCTGGATAAACAAGCTGATCGTCGCTCCGAAGTTTTATATGGAGACGATTCGATCGGTCAGAGCGAGTATTCGGGTGAACGATTATGCAACGAGCATAGATCTCAAAGATGCGTACTTTCACGTCATGGTACATCCGACATTCCGAAAGTATCTACGCTTCGCAGTCCTAGGAGTGGTGTATCAGTTCCGGGCCATGTGCTTCGGATTGAATCTAGCACCCTGGGCTTTCACTCGGGTAATGAACTCGGTAATGATCTACTTCCGAGCTCATTCGTCTGCGGTAACGTCGGCCTACCTGGACGACATTCTTCAGAGGTACGGCAACGAGTTAACGCTTCAGAACGATGTTCAGAATCTTCTTCTATTGCTCCGACGTCTCGGTTTCATACTAAACGAGGAGAAGTCGGATCTGGTGCCGTCCAAGTCATTCACTCATCTGGGAATGAGCTTCGAGACGCACAACAATCTCGTTCGTCTGCCGTTAACCAGAGCGAAATTAGTCAGTTGTTACGCTCGCTATTGTCTGAATACAGACAAAGTCACGGCGAGAGAATTTATGAGACTGATAGGTCTGTGCGGAGCCGCCGCGGATCTCATTCCGATGGGACGGCTACGCACACGGCCTCTTCAAATTTTCCTGACTCAGAATTGGAGTGTGAAAATTCATTCGCTCGATGTAGACGTTCTCTTGTCAGATCAAGTGAAACAAGAGATTCAGACTTGGGCAAACATTCAGTGGTTAACTCAAGGAGTTCCGCTGCAGTTGCCGGATCCGAGTTTTACCATTATGACGGATGCCAGTCAAACAGGTTGGGGTGCATCATTAATCCCAACGGATTCGAGATGCCAGGGTCTTTGGGATCCGCAATTCCTGTGCAAGCACATAAACATCAAGGAAATGATGTCAATTTGGCTTGCGTTACGTCACTGGATGGACATTATTCACGATGCTCATGTCCAAATCCTATCCGACAATACGACAGTAGTGGCGTATATACGGAATCAGGGAGGCACTCATTCAGTTCCGTTGTTCAATCTAACGGAAAGAATCCTTCTGTTTGCGTTAGAACATCACGTTCTTCTTTCGGTCCGTCACATACCGGGTCGTCTGAATGTGCTAGCAGACTCCCTTTCACGAAAGGGTCGCTTGTTGCCGTCGGAGTGGACTCTCAACAAACAAGTATTCAATCAGATTTGCTACCAATGGGAACGGCCAATGATAGACTTATTTGCGACACATCTCAACAATCAGTTGCAAACGTATGTGTCCCCGTGTCCGGATCCAAGAGCATTTGCAGTAGACGCTCTGTCGATCCCTTGGGACGGAATGATAGGATATGCGTATCCTCCAGCGCCGTTAATTCAACAAGTATTGCTAAAGATAAAACAATCTCAATGCAAGATTCTGTTGGTAGCATCTCTGTAGCCACAGAGACCGTGGATAAATCTACTCAGGTGTCTGTTGTGGGACCTACCGCGGAAGCTCCCTCCACGAGAGGATCTTCTTTGGCAGGGGAAATCGCGCCAACTACATCACAACCCGCAAGGTCTCAACCTTCACGTTTTTCCGTTGTGCGGTCCTTCTTGCATGGCAAGCACTTTACAGGACGAGCAGTGGACGCGATTTCTAACTGTAGGAGGACCTCCTCTTCGCTAAACTATGCGGCTAAGTGGAAGGTTTTCCGTCGTTGGTGTAGGGATCATTCTGTTGATATATTTGATCCCTCTATACCAGACATTGCTAACTTTCTAGTATACTTGTTTGACGAAATCAAACTGCAACCTGTTACTATAAAGGGTTATAGATCTATGTTATCTGATACCTATGCACATCATGATAGTTTACAAATTGGATCTAATGTCTCTTTATCGAAATTGGTTAGAAACTTTTCGATAAATAGACCCAGAACTCTTAGATTAATTCCTAAGTGGAATTTAGCTTGGGTTCTCCTTAAATTGAAGGAAAAGCCATTTGAACCTCTTGGGACAGTAGATTTCAAATTCTTATCTTATAAGACAGCTTTTCTCTTAGCTTTCTCTTCTGCCAGAAGAGTCAGTGAGCTTCATGCACTATCGGTGGATGATTCTCATTATCGTAGTGTTGGGAACACTATCACCTTCACTACTAATGTCGGTTTTTTAGCTAAGAATCAGGCTCCTAATAAATATCCGGAACCTATTGTTATTAAGGCTCTTCCGTCTTCAGACGGGCGTAGGCCTTTACTCTGTCCTGTTAGAGCACTACGTATCTATAAACAGAGATCTCAGTTCATCAGAAAGGGACGGAAACGTTTCTTTCTGTCTTTGATGCCTAATAGAAAGGACATTTCAGTCCATTCTATTGCTAGATGGATTCAGTTAACTATCCGTACTGCGTATGAAGATTTATCTTCTTCTCAGCAGTCTGTGCTTAAGATTTCTTCTCATGAAGTAAGAGCTCTTTCTACTTCCTGGCCTTATGCTAATAGTGTTGCTATTACAGATTTAATGAAGGCTGCTTATTGGTCTCAGCCATCCACATTTACTAATTTTTATCTCAGAAATATTGAGTCCATTTCTGGAGACCTGCATTGTTTAGGTCCGTTATCTGTTGCTCAGAATGTCGTCCACTAAACAGTTGCAACTATAGTTATGCAGGCTTTCTGTTCCGGCAGTGACTCCGTCCGACTGCCCTCTTCGCTCTGGGCTATTTGACCCAGGGCAAGGGGAAGGGGGGGGGGGGGGGGGGGGGGGGGCGGGTGTTCCCTTAGGTCACCTGCTTTATAGTGAAAAGCAAGGGAATGCCTCCTCCAAGACAGTATTTCTGAGTCGCTTCCGGGATGGTTTTAAAGTGTAATATTAATGTTTAATTTCATTCATGTCTTATTTTTAAAGTGTAGCTCGGTGTGAAGCATTTGTATATGTCAAGTGTCAAACGGGCTTTAATATACAATACTCGGACACTTTTAAATGATTATAAAGAGTCTCAATTCTCTGGACTACTTTATTTATTGGCGTGCTTTAAAAAATAATTAGTATAAGGGTTATACTGGATGTTAATAGAGAACATGAATGTTATTGTGCTCAATTATTAAGGGTAGTGTATCTTTCTAATTTAAATATTGAATAAGAAAGATACATGTAAAGCCTAATACTCCTTTTCTCCTTAAGGGGTTACCTCTTTATTTTATAATTGAGCTTATTGGATTTTCCTCTATGTCCTAGGCCCTCCAGCCTGTTTACTATTCAGCTAAGTCTGGGTCATTGGTACAGTATAAAAATGTTAAAAAATTTATAGTAATTTATATATTTTTTATACTTACCAATGACCCAGACGGGGATGGCCCTCCCTGAGTTGGGAACTCTTGCCTCCCCGCTGAGTACATAGCGCTGACCAGGCACTGCCAGTAAGAATGATATTTGGCGCCAATTTCGGGACGACTGCGTCACTGCGCATGCGCAGTAGAGTCGTACTATGGAGGTCCTTTAGGACATGATTTCTTTTTGTTTTGGATGCAAATTTTGGGGATTGGGGGGCAAAATTTGTGTTTGGCCCTGGTTTTTGTGGAGTTAGCACCAGCTAAGTCTGGGTCATTGGTAAGTATAAAAAATATATAAATTACTATAAATTTTTTAACATTTGTACATTTTGTATTTATTGTTTTTTTCAGCACCACTCTTGGAAATTACAGTAATTCGCCAAGTGCTCTGTTTGTTGCCTCTGATGGTAAAGCCCTCCGCCTGTATTTATCATTGATTGATGCGCGCACATTATTGTTGGACATGGGATCACAAAGAAAAGAAGTAAGTTCAATCAATACAGAAGTTTCAAATATACTCAGAACTAGAACTGCACAGATATGAAAATTTTTGAAATTTCCTTAACCCTTTAAGTTAAGCTGGAGATTTTTTATACATTTTGCTTTACTTTGACCATCCACATCCTGTAACTTTGCAGTTGTTTCTTGGGAAGTCTTGGCTGCCTAAGTAGACTTGCTTAGAAACAACTGCCATGGCACTTTGAATGTAACTTGCAAGCTTACCCCAAAACTACATGTTGGGGCACCTGTTTTGTTGTTGAAGAATGTAATTAAAGTTGGAATTAGGCCCTCAAGGGTTAAACTAATGGATCACTGACATCTAACCAGCTCTATCCTGTTACATTTTTCACTTCTAAAACATCGTCTAATGTCACATAATGGAATGAGTTCCAAAATTTCAAGCTGCACATTTTTCCCACTTTCTCACAATGCAGCTAAGAATTTAAAGAATTCAATCAGAGCTCCATGAACTTAAATTAATCCCCCATATTGTTCAAAACTCTTCTTCTCATAAGCCACCGGTCACATTGCTTTGAAATCTTTCTTATCTTATGTGCTCTTGATTCAAGGTTGTTCAAAGAAAGTTTCACTGGTAATATTTGGGTTTGTGCTAAAAGGGGGAAACTTTTGGCCTCATCAAAAATTATTTCTTTTCTGAACCGGTTGGCCAATTTGAACCAAACTGGGTATGCAATAGTATAGGGGACATATACTTAATTTTCCCCTTCAATAGAAAAAAAATTAAAATGCCCATATTTCCCAAACTGCTCAGAACAGAGAAATATTTGGTTTGAAGCATCCTTAGGACCCATAAAACTGAATGGGCCAAAAAATTGCAATTGGTTTTGTCATGGATTGCAATATGGGAAAATGGAAAATTGCACTTTTCAAAAATTAAAAAAATCTCTATTTGCAGAACTACACAGTCCTTTCAAATCAAGTTCCTGGGTTTATATTTGGGCTCTCTTTAAAAGCCATAATTACACTCTTTAAGAGCTGTAATAGCTCTCTTTAAACCTTCAATTCCCTTATTAAAAACTGACTTAAGTATAGAATAGCTCTCATGGCACAGATTTAGGGTAGTCGCTTCCCTAGATTTTTTAAACGTCCAGGCCTGGTGCAAAGTGAAGAATATTCTTTTAAACTCTTCTTCAGATCCACTATTCCAAATCTTTTGATATTTGTATGCAGCATCCTAAAAGGGGTCAAATTCAAGTTTGTTCAGATCAGGTCCCGTTGGTTAATTTTTTGTTTTCTTAATGGCAGCCCAAATGTTAACTTAGTGCTATTTGAAGAAAATTCTTTAAAAATCTTCTTCATATCCACCATTCAGAATCTTTTCATACTGGGTATTCAGCATCCTTATTGGGTGCAGATACAAGATTATTCAAACGAAGTCCCTGGGTTCGTGGAGCCCATTTTTTAAAAGGAAGAATATTTTTCAAATATCCTCATCTTCAGATCGGCCAGGCAGAATCTTTTGATATTGGGTAAGAAAAGAAATTTTATTTTAGTGATTAACCGATAAGGATTTGCGACCGTCATCTGCTTGCCAATTTGTTGAGCACACAATCTGCAGATTGTGAGTGCCGATGTTAGATAGTAACAACCAAAAGGAGTAGTATGTTTAAGAATGCATAAAAGAGGGCTTCTTTTACCGTGCAGTCAGATTGATTGGTTTGTTGACTTAAAGAGTATGTCAGTGTGTGTACTAAAAGAAAAATGCGACATCAGTGGAAACAAGCTAACAGAGCAGCGTCTTTGATCAACGATCAAAGATGCTATGCTGTTAACTTGTTTCTGCTGATGTCGCATTTCATTGACTTATTACACAACATGTGGCATGTGTGTCATGAGCAGCAATCAAGGGGAAGATCAGACCAATCAATGAGATTAGGCCAATCTTGATGCCTGCCTATCATTGTGGCAACTTATTAAGTTTGTTACTGCTTGTATGAGATTGTTAATCTAACGTAAATACAAACAATTTTCATCCAGTGCTATTCCATGTAACCATCGTCATGGACCGACGTTCAAACACCTCTATCGATGGTCAACTGATCAACTGATGGCTTAAAATCAGCCATTGTCAGATGCGATTGCTGAACATCGGTTAATCACTTTTATTTCAAACAAATGCAATTTGAGGAATATTCTAACTCAGTGCCTATGATGAGTATTCTTATAAAAATCATTTCTTTCAGTTCCAGCAGTCTGAATCTTTCAATATGTGTCATACAACATCCTTTTTGAGGCCCAGATTCAAGTTTATTCAAATCAAATCCCTGTGTTCATATTTGGGCTCCCTAACTTAGTGCAATGTGAGGAATATTCTCCTAATCCCTCATGGGAATAACCGGATGTGGAACAGTGTTTGTTTGCTGTTGTGTTTTAGTGGTAAAATGGAACCCATCACCAATGCTACTAGGAGTGGAAGTCCTCTAAACTGGCCAGCATGGGTATAATTGATTAACTGAACTTGCCTTCATCTCCATGTTGCAGTCACTGTTAGCCATTGTGCTGAAATGTGTGACCTTAAACACCAATAAGTAAATAAATAAATAAACATTCTCTAAAAATCTTCTTCAGATTGGCCAGGCAGAATCTTTTGTATTTGGTAAGAAAACATGCTTTTTTTCAAATTAATGATTCCCAATGTTCATGAGTATGTAAGAATACATTACTAGAAAGCTATAATTTATCAAAAAAACCCAACTAAGTCACAATCATGTCCTTGTTAACTGCCGCTTCACTCTATTTCTTAAACAACTGAAGGCTACCTGGAACATTGAATATTTACCCAGTTTCAGCCCCAAATTCTAACTTACCTAGTAGGTCTTTTCAAAGGAAAGCTCATTTGCCCTTTGTCAACATAAGTTTAAGCCTCATGTAGGATGTTTGCCAGGATACGGATTGGGGTCATAAAACAGATATTTTATTTCAGAGCATTTTTGGTGACAGTCATAGCAGTATGCATACATGTACAAGGAGACACTTCCTTTTTGCTTGTCTTTCTGATTCCTTCACACTAGCACCCTTATTTCTCTATAGATTCATCACTCTAACCTACTTTAATTTTATTTTTGACAACTTGATTCAGGTGAGATTTTTTAGGCTCACTTGAGCATCTGGTTATGTTTGGTATACAGCTTCTGTATGGGTGTCAGATTCGTCTTTGTTCAAATTAAGTCCTGATGTCATATTGGGGCTCTTTGTGTGAGTCTGAATTTTTACTTGTGTGATATGAGGAAAATTCTTTAAAAATCTTCTTCAGATCCACAAGTCTTTTGATATTTGGTAGCGGAAGGGGTGGGGGGGGGGGGTATGTTTATATGCTCGTTTGTAAAAACTGTGGTGTCATGTAAATGGTCTGTCTGTCCATCCATCCGTCCATCTGTGTTTTCAAATGATTACTTATGTGGTTAGAATTTGGCAAAAATGGATATTAATGTGGCAAATTTTTGTTATGTGTCTAGCCACATAACAGAATTTTTTTAAACATCTAAAAATCATCTATGTGACGAAATAAGACACAATACATCAAAGTCACATTAAAGGTTGGAAAAGCAATGTCCAAATTTTTAGACATCCATCTATTGGCAGCCACATAATTGATAGCCACATAAAAGTTGAGAAGCCACTTAAAAATATATGGAAGCCACTTAAAAATACAAGCCACATAAAATATATATGGACATTGGACTTCTAAATAGCCATTTGTTAGTAAAAAAGCCTCATTTGGCAGCAATATAACTGATAGCCACATAAAATTTGAGAAGCCACTTAAAAATATATGCTACATAAAATATGAATGGACATTGGACACACAAATAGCCATTTGTTAGAAACAAGGCCACATAATTTTGAGAAGCCACTTAAAAATATAAGCCACTTGACTATTGGTTGGACAAAAGAGCCACATAAAAATATAAGCCAAATAACTACTTACCGCCACGTAATGGATATCCACATATCTCCCCATCTATTAGTCCATCCATCTGTCTGCCCGTAAACAATTGGTTTCCGACCGATAACTACAGTTTGGATTATTTGATCTCAAGCAAAGTTGGTGTGTGTATTGCCCAGCTAGTAATACAGGCCAAATTTGAATATGAATTCTGTCCAATTATTTTTACTGAGTTATGGAGCTTTTTCGACTTAGAATTTGACTATCAACATTTTTAGTTTCTGACCGATAACTCAAATTTGGATTATTTGATCTCATCCAAAGTTGGTGTGTGTGGCGCAGCTAGTAATATAGGCCTGGTTCGACCATGGGTTCTGTCCATTTATTTTTAAATGAATTACGACCCTTTTTTGACTTAGAATTTGACCATCTATCAACATTTTTAGTTTCCTACCGTTAACTCCAGTTTGGATTATTTGATCTCAAACAAAGTTGGTATATGTATTGCTCAGCTAGTAATACAGGCCAAGTTCGATTATGAGTTCCATCCATCCTTTTTTAAATGAGTTAAATCCCTTTTTCAACTTAGAACGGGTATATATTTCCAAGTCTTTTGGTGCTCTTGTATCAAATGAAGTTCCGGGGTTCATATTTGCGCTCCTTTTTGGAGCTCAAATTTTAACGTGGAGCAATGTGAGGAAAATTCTTTTTAAATCTTCTGCAGATCGACTGGTCTTTTGATATTTGGTATACAACATCCATATGGGGAGTGTGTGGGGGGGGGGGGGGGGGGTGCAGATTAAAATGTATTCACATCAGGTCCCTGGGTTCATGTTTGGGCTTGTTATTGGAGTCCAAATTTCAACTTGGAGTAATATGAGTTAAAATTCTTTAAGAATCTTCTCATTCAGATCCACTAGACAAAATCTTTTGATATTTGGTATAAGGCATCCTTAAGTGGGGTCCAGGCATGTCAACCGGTTTCTGTACCAATACCGGTAATGCCTGTTCCCTTGTGCTCAAACCGGTATCGGTACTGAAGCTTTTGTCCCGCTGGTACTGGGGCAAAATTATTCTATCGGGAAATTCCTAATTGTATGAGGGTAAACAGGCTGATAAACATGAAAAGCACACTTGCATGACATACTTTTAACTTATTTGTGAAAGAACATATCAAAACAGTTTACAGGTGCATGTTCTGTTGGCACGACGAAATCGATAAGGCCGACCATTTTGACTTTTCAAATGTCGTATCAATGACAACAAAAGAACCGTCATCAGATAATTCAAAGAAATTATTCTGTGGTGACATCAAAGTAATCATAAAGCATTATCTTCGTGCTTTATGATTAATTTGATGTCGCCACAGAATAATTGGCATGATGCCATGTTTGTCCTGCGATCTTGGGGACTGGGGGCATTTTAAATGCAAATTTCTCCTATCTGATTGCGATATGCCATACAATTGCTGATTTGTCCGGTACTGGTTCTGGCAGGACATGCTGTGTCCTGTCCCGGTACCAGTTATTTTGGTACCGGCAGTACTTTGACATGCCTGGTAGGGTCACATTCAAATTTCGTCAGATCAGGTTCCTACCAATTAGGCGTTAATCATCTTAACCCATTCAACTTTGTTTCTCTGTATTTTGTGGAAATTACAAATTTTCAGTTCATTTGAAGTATTGGTAAAATTGCAATTTTCTTTTGGGAGAGCTGAGATGTTTTGCAGTGCTTTTCTCTCAGACCACTATCCCAATCAGTATAAAAAAAACGAAAGTAAATAAAGCCATCCAAAGTTGATTGTCTGTTTCTCAGGCTATTTTTCCCCAAAAAGGAGGCGGGCAGGCAGCTTTTTTTTTAATTTTTTATTTCTCACGAGAGATTGTTTGTGGTAATTCGCCCCCACCCAGCGTCTTGGTTGTCCATGCAGCCACATTGGTTATTCACTGGAGGGTTGTTGGGTAATAAATGAAGGGTGTTTGGAATATTTTTTTTCTCAGTGAAATGTGAAAATTATTCCACGGCACGGGACGAAACATTACCGGGACAGAACGTCTCTGGGAAAAATGTCGAAGTGCTGTAAATTACCAACTTTCACAGATTTATTTTATCAAAATATGATATTCCCTCACAACCTGCCAAAGAAAATTGTGAATCGGAATTTTTCCCCAATATATTCGTAATTATAACAACCTATATGAACGAGCAGTTCATCCACAAATCATATTTTTCTGAAAAATTAAATACAAAACGAATAAATGTTTGCATGTTTTTTTTCCCCACTTCGACTGCGCACAGCTAATAATATACAATTCATTTTCAAATGCAAATGTTACTTTTATACCAATCAAAGATTATTGTTTGATATATCATTGATTCAAACAATTATCCTGCTCCCAAAATTCACTTAATTCCATAACTGGTCAACCTGCTACACAGTTTCAAATAACACAATGACAGCCATTTACAAAAAAAACCCCAAAAAACAATGTCTGGAGAACATGTTCCTTTCAACACTGACTCTGCAGAGTTTCTCAGGGTTGGTGCGAATCAACCTTAGTGCGAATCAACCACTCCCCTTTGTAATTGTTGTCAGTCTGAAAGACACTGCCACTCTGTCTGTCGTTATACTTACTATTTACGGTATAAAACATTTTCTGACTTGAGTATTGCTAAAACCCACCCACTTTATCAACGTATGCTGTGGAATAAATGCAGACTGTGTGGTATTTAAAATTCGCTAACGCAAGCATTGGTACTATCGATTTACCAAAATGAGCATAATAACTTGAATTTTAAAAAATTTTTGGAGGTGATAAAAAGGTTGCATGCGCAGCAAAAATGACCATGCACGTAGGCCTGAGAAACAGAGGTTCTTTTTTATGGCCTAATGAGTGATTACTGGTAATTATTTTTAGGGAAGAATCAATGGGTCTTTGTCAGGTGAGTGCATTAGGCTCCTTGGGGTCCTCTTATTTCTAATTTACAGGTACTGCAGCTAAAAGGCTTCATACACTGAGGATCTGCTTCATATCATCTGGGGAGTGTGGAGCACGGTGGCTCAGTGGTAGACTGTGGGACTTCTATGCTAGAGGTCTCGAGTTCGATCCCCATCCGGGACGACCCATGTTGTGTCCTTGGGGAAGGCAACCGCTGTAACCCTGCTTGAGCAGTGCTTGAACAGAGTTGGAATGTTGCTGAGCTGACAGTTGCTCATTGTTGCTTAGTGGTTCTCTCCTGGTACTCCAGCTTCCTCCACCCATAAAACTGCCATGGTCACGATTAGCCATTGTGCATAAGTATTTGACCTTAAACCCCAATAAATAAATAAATCTGGGGAGTGAAACTATCTAGCCTGTATGGATTTGCCTTGTTTTAATTTATGGGTAAGCGCCTATAGGCACTCACCCATAAATTTTGACAAGGCAAGAGCATGTGAACAAATTTATCTGACCAAAAATAATTTTGCTCTCTTCAAGTTATGAAACAAAAAATAAAAACCTCCCTCCCTTGTTGATTTGAAAAATTAATTGTTCAAGAACCAAATGTATTTGTTTATGTGGAGTCGTGTCATTTCTTGTATGTCTTCTCTTTCAGACATGCAGTTTTTCTACTGGTGGTACCGAGAGTTCTGGTTACAGTCCTGACATACATTCACCTAGTCACACACCAGGTGATCTGTTCAATATTGTTAGTGTTCAGTCATCAGCCAGACCAGGTTGTATCATTGAACTGGAGCCAATATCAGATGCTTGTCAGGTATGTTGAACATTTTTGTTTTCCATCTCTAAAATTTCTTGATCAGTTCACAAAAATGTTTCATATTCAGTTTTGCTGAAGGTTATTATATATGATATAACAGGGGTTAATGTTCAGTGTTTGCTCCATACACTTGGAGATAGACCACTTTAAGGTTATAACTTTTTTTTTAAAAATTTCAACAAAACTATATCATGTGACCCCTCAGAACGAGCTCATCGAGCTCGTTCCAACGAGGGGTCATATGATATGGTTTTGTTGAAATTTTTTGAAAAATTTGAAAAAATGATATTTAAAATAATAAATTTTGATATTATCTGCGTTGGGTAAAGGGTTAAGAGTTAATTACTTTTTTTTCAACTTTTTAATAAATAAAAGTAAACAAAAACTATATCATATGACCTCCCTCCTCCTCCCCACCCCCATTGGAATGAGCTCATTCCAATAAGGGAGTTACATGATATGGTTTTGCTGAAATCTTTTTCAACTTCTCAATTTGTAAATTACTTGAGTGGATGTTGTTGATTTCTTAGATAAAGGGTTAACTGCTTCCTAAAATCATAACCAGAATAAAAGTGTCACCGTTCTGCTACAGGTTAATTGAATCATTGTTATTTCAACACTAGATCACAGTACTTTTTAACCCTTTACCCAATGCAGACGATATCAAAATTTATTATTTTAATATTTGTATTTTCAAATTTTTCAAAAAATTTCAACGAAACCATATCATGTGACCCCTTATTGGAATGAGCTCGACAAGCTAGGTCCAATGAGGGGTCACATGATATGGTTTCATTGAAATTTTTTTTTTTTAACTACTCAATTTGGGGTGTGGTGGCTCAGTAGGTAGAGGTGCAGGCTGCAACCTGTGAGGTCCTTGGTTCAAATCCCACCTGCAGCAACCGCGTTGTGTCCTTGGGCATGACACTTCACCCCCCATTGCCCACGTGGGGGCATGGTGGCATTGTGTACTAAGGCGTACTGCACGTCGATGGTGCACCTGTCTTCAACCAATGCTAACCCTGCTTGTGTGGAGTTGGTATGTTGGGGAGCTGACAGTTGCTCAGTGGTTCTCTCTGGGTACTCCGACTTCCTCCACCCGTAAAACTGTCATGGTCATGATTAGCCATTGTGCAGAAATATGTGACCTTAAACACCAATAAATAATAAATAACTACTTATTTTTGTAAATTACGTGGGCGGATGCGGCTGATTCGTTAGATAAAGGGTTAACTTCCATGTTTATTGATCATTATTACTTGTATTTATAGGACTGGCAACACATACAGTTTATTCATGTTTTCCAAGAACAGCTAATAACAGGAAAGGACATTATAAATGACTGGTCAAACATGGAAGCTGTGGTTGACTTGAGGAATTCTGGGACATTTGAAGAAAATTTCTTTCTTGTGGTTCTTGAAAAAAACAAAGAGGGTTCTACACTACACATGTGGAAAATGACAATCTCATCGAGTCCGGGAAATGCAAGTGAAGGTGAATACCATTGAAAATATTTCTGACATCATTGATGAAAACTCATAATCACTTGATTGGGTTTATTTGAAATGTGTACATTGTATCATTATTGATGAAAACATATTAGTACAGAGAAATTTCGATAACTCTGAAGGAGGATCCAGGGTATCTAGTGAAGCCTTCCGTCCATCCGTCTGTCAGCACAAATGTTTTGCATTGTAATTTCAAAGCCATTGGTCGGATTTGGATCTCCTTTGGTATGCTGATAGACCCGCATGGGAGAACCGATATGCATGAGCAATAATTTTTTCCAAAGTTAAGGCCCTTTTTCACTCTTTTGACTTAGAAAACATTTTCTGTCCCACAATACCTTTAAGGCTACTTTGAACATGCCAACCGGTCGGGGCCAGTGGCCCATACTTCGTTTAGCCCGTGTTGCAGAATATTTGTTCCAGCTGCCTTATCAGCAGTTCTCTGTGCCAGTGGGAAGTGAAACAATGCTTGTTTACTGTGGTTAACAAGTTATGTTTTAAAGGTAAAATATTCCGTGATAATGCCTGGGGTGGAAGTCCTCTAATGTGGGCAGGTATAAACTATTGGCTATTTGGCTAGTCACAGATGCTGAAAATGTTATCAACTGGTTGAGTGCTAGAAGCCACTATCATGGCTTTATTGTAAAGTGATGAATGCCACTATAGTGGCTTTATGTTGTAAGTGTTAGTTTGTTGTTTGCACAGCAGCAGAAGAAAAAAATTGTTTATATAAAACACTTTTGCTATCAATTATTGGAGAGTGCCAACTGGCACTCTCCAGTTAATGTAATAAAACAATTATTTATGAAGACTATCTTGATGAACAATGGCTTCCTTTGCTGGTAGTATGGTATCTTAGAAAAAAATATGCATGTTTCAAATCACCTTTGAGACGTAATGTAGCATTCTACCAGTTAAGACGGTTGTGTTCTGTCTTAACCCATTACCCAACATAACGGCCAAAACTTGCTAGCGCTATTCACCAAAATTACTTTTCAATTTCATTATTTTTTTAATTTTTGTCTTAAAAACATAGCTTATGACCCCTCATTGGAACAGTCTCATTGAGCCCTTTCCAATGAATGGTCATCAGCTATTTTTTTGATGCAAAAATAAAAAAAAATTAGTTTTCAAGAATTTTGTTTGCAAGTGTTGTCTGCTTTTCATGTTAGGTAAAAGGTTAATAACAGGTACTGACAGAGAAGTTGATCAGTAAACTACTTACTATTACATGTACATTCATGTGAAGAAAATAACAAATACTTTATAAAAAAAGTGGGTGGAGTATGGTGGACTAGAATCAATAAATCGAGGTCAAGTTGGGGGGACTAGAATCAATGACCTAAGGTGGAGTTTTTCCTATATTTCACAGGTGCCAAGTGCAAACATGAAATACATAAAATACTCCACCAAGGATAGTTAATTCCTGTCCTTCATACTCTGCCTGAGTTGTGTTCTGTATTTTTATCTAACAATCAAATTCATTTTGGCTTGAAAACCATGAGAAACGATAACAGATCACATAATGTGTTCCGATTCCATATCATATAGACGAATCATTCTGATTCCATATCCTTTTGATGACTCATTTCTGGGAACGCAACAGGCTATCATAACAGGTGCAAGAATACATTCTATATGTGTTTCAGTGATCGACTCAACTGATCGCTTACAAAACAAAACACAATTCCTTACAATTATTGACAGAACTATTAATAGTCAGTACCCCCCCCCCCCCACACACACACACACACAATAAATAGAAACTGCACAATTAAATATTATATACTTGTAAATTCAAGCGTATCATCATAGGAAGTGACATTGAGAATGAATAATATTACAATGCACGCAACTTTGAAAATTTGCGGTGACCGCGTTACACATTGTTTGTTAAAGTGCACAACAATATTGTTCCATAAAATATGGGTTTTTTAAACTTTTTCTCCCCCAACATTCTGTTCCAAAACTGTATCAGTAATTTAAGATTTAATCTGTTTATGTGACTGAATTGTTAGATAAATGAATTATGATAATGTGCATGTCCTGTGATTTGCCTCAGATTCTCAATGGTGTCCAGAAATGGGACCACAAATCGCCAGCAAAGCCGGCTCGTTGAAATCCCATTCTGGACACCACCTCGAATCTGATACAAATCACAGGACATGCACAGTATCATGATAATTTGTATATACCATGATTACCTATTTACTATATATAAAAAGCCTATGACATAATTTTTAGTTTTACACACCAACCGTGGTGAACACTCCAGCAGTGGGATTTCAATAGTTAAAATTTACACATACAGTGGAACTGCATCCAAGTTGACCTTTGCTGATATCGCCTTGAATGCAAACTTTTCTAAATTTATCACTCATCGCCTTATGAAGAGTGAAATGAAACTGACAATTATGTATTATATTTTAAAATAAGTTTACCTCATAAGATACCAAAAATTAACAAACATACATTATCTCATGTTAATAAAGCATCCATAACTTGAAATATTAAAATTAAAATGAAAAAGGCCCCATAATTTGCACATTTCTTTTTCCATTTCGTTTTGGCGATAAAATTGACAGTGGAAATACCGCCTATCAGTGCTCATGTAAACAAAAACAGATTCGCACGTACAAACGTCTGCTCAGTAAAATCATGAAAAAATAATAGGGACTCTTTAATAATCTCATGATCATGGTATAAATAAAATATACCCAAAGTAGCTTGGTGTACCAAATGTTCACCACGTGTGGTGAACATTTGGTACACCAAGCTACTATGGGTATATTCTATATGTAACACAAGGACCTGAATGAAGCTGGTATTTTTAAAGAAAAATATCATTTTCAGCAGTTAAATAATTTTCTTGCTTGACACTGTTTTGTGTTGAAGCATTTCATCCATGTCTTAATGTCAGTCAGATGTGTAATGTCCAATCAGCTGCATTCTTACATGACATTCTAACATGTAATTCAGATTCCACACATGGTGTACCTAGAACATTTTCCAATGTCTGTTTTGTATCGTGTAACGATGAATACACAGCAATCATGGTATGATTGTCAGAAGTGGCTGTTTTGGTGGAAATTGATATTTCATATTTTTTTTTTTAAATCCCAGTAAACCTACAGGTGCACAGAGGTAGGTTGGAAGATCTGGATATTTCCAGGACGGGTAGGCTTGTAAATCAGTATATAAAATAAGGCCTAAAAAAGTTAGAAATCTGTTTCTCAGGACCCCTCACTTGGTCCTTTTGTCTACTGTATGCTCTCTTTTTATAACCGATGCAAACATAAAAGAATGAAAATTAAATGGTTTATGTCTGATATTTTACCCAAGTTAATAAAATTGCTAAATTTGTCCCTTGAGTGCAACAAGGCTTTGCAATGCTTTAGCATTGCAAAGCCTTCTTGTACCCAAGAGACAAAATACACCACTACCCATACTATTCTGTATATTATGAGGCTTATAAAACATAAAACAAACCAAGAATATGAACTTCTGATGGAAAAGAAATAATTACAAAAATAAAAAATAAAATGAAAAACTGCCCACATAACCAAGAAAACCCACCCACCCACATGCAGTTGTACAAAAAATGGCCTGAGAAACAGAAGTGTGGGGGCCTAATGCCCTTACGATATGAACAGATATACTGCCATTGGCATCAAATTTGAGTAAATAACATTATCCTTGTTTTTGTTTTCAGTACCTCACAAAGACTATCAGAGTCATCATAACTATACATCAGATGATTATATTATTGACGACGATGATGAGGACATGGGTCATTTTATACAAGATCCTTCACAAAATCCTAGATCACCTGCAGCCATTGTCAGACTGTCAATTAGTACTACAAAGGTAATGCTTCTATCAGCCAATCTTGCAACATGTATTAACCCTTTACCTAACACGAATGGCAGACAACACTTGCAAATAAAATTCTTGAATAACTAATTATTTTCATTTTTTGCGTCAAAAACATAGCTTGTGACCCCTCATTGGAACGTGCTCAATGAGCTCGTTCCAATGAGGGGTCATAAGCTATGTTTTTGAGATAAAAAAAAATGAAAAAACTAAAGAAAATTGAATGGTAATTTTTGTGAATAGAGCTGACCTGTTTTGGCTGTTACGTTGGGTAAAGGGTTAATATAACAGAAAGTACTCGGCCGGTAGCTTTTGTAAGCTTTCTGTTAGTACACAAAGATAAGTATGCAAGCATCTATTGTGCCAAAATATGTGACCTTAACACCAATAAGTACATATCAGTAAAGTGCACTGTCTTTTTGGAATCTTGAACATGTATGCACTCAATAAGTTTACACGAGGATCACAAAAGTTCAGGGTAGCTGTATACAGTTTCAGCTTTAACTACAAGCATTTATATGAGTCTGAAAATGAAATCTGATCTTAAAATGCTAGTTCACCCTTTACTCAACACACACAAAATCACAATTACGAGTATTTTAATTATTTTTTTTTTAAAATATTTTTAAAAAATTTCAACAAAACCATATCATGTGACCCCCTTATGGAACAAGCTTGTTCAGCTCATTCAATTGAGGCTTTCACTTCATATGGTTTTGTTGAAAGTTTTTGAAAATTAATGTTTTTTTCATCACCTCAGTTTATAAATTGCATTGGAGGATGTGTCAGATTCATTCGGTAAAATGTTAAATTATTACAGTTGAGAGTGGAAAGATAAATCTATCATCACCATTATGTTTATGTACAAAATGTTGTATATCAGAGTCTCACTCTCATTTCTTAAGCTATATCTCTATTCGTCTAGATATTTCCTTGGATACAAACTCTCATACAACAGTTTGTACATAAACATAACAGTGATAAGGCCTAAAAAAGTTAAAAATCTGTTCCTCAGGCCCTCCCACATGGTCCTTTTGGATGTCGCATGCGCCCTTTTTATAACCAATACAAACTCGAGAAAGTAAAAATACTTTACCCAAGTTAATAAAATTGATAAATTTGTCCCTTAAGTGCAAGAAGGCGTTGCAATGCTTTAGCATTGCAAGGCATTCTTGCACTTAAGGGATGAAATACACCACCACCCATGCTATTCTGTTAATTATGAGACCTAAAACATAAAAAAAACAAGAATATGAACTTTTGATGGCAGAGAAATAATTATAAAAAATAAAATAAAAAAATGAAATTAGGAGAGATATTGGTGAAAACATTGGAGTGAATAATCAGCAAAAATGATTCAGATATCAGGAATTACTTCAATAAAAGCTAACAAAATCACAAGAAATATGATTCGTGTTGTGTTTCTTCTGTTTCACTGGCATTTGAAGTGGGAACTATAAAGGTGTTTTTGTATATTTGGAGGGATGTATGATTACCTAAATAAAAAACAACAATTGCATATTATCCCTCAAAACCATGGTAAGAACTTAGTGGCTCCTCAAAAAATAAGGAAATGTTGATTTTTGTTCAAGGGTAGCTTTTCTTGAATACATTCTGTGTTTATAGTGGGGAGGGTGATTGGGGGTGATAGTTTGGAATTGTTTTATGCAACTTTTTCCAGTGTAATTTTTATCAGTCAGATGACACTAGGCATATGTTCCCACAACATTCCTATTATTTAATTTGTTTATTTATTTTTGAGTATGAATTTTACAAGTAATGGATGGGGTGGTGGAGTAAATTCAGGAAAATTACAGTTTTTGTCTTGTATGGAGAAAACAAGCATCGCCGTGGAAAAATCTCACTATTTTGAGTTTTTCAAACTTAAAATGTCTGTTGATCATCCTTAAAATGTCAGTTGTTGGCTCCAACTTTTATCTCTATCTCATGAAACAAATACTCCCCAAATGATTTTGCAAGTTATTTTATATACCTGAAAACCTGAGATTATATACACAAATCTGACAAAGAGTTCATTCACTGAATTGAACATGTTCCCTTAGTTTTCAACTTTCTGATTGCATGTATGGGTAAACTTGCACAACTGGAAATATATCACTCTTGTAATTATGCCTCTCAGACAACTCTTGTGTGACGCACACACAAGCTTTCACTTATGCCTCCATAAACCAAAAATTGCCCTCGTAAACCAAAAATGGCCCACCTGGGGTCATTTGAGACAAACCAAAAATGGCCCTCCTGGAGTCATTTAAGGAGAACCATAATTGCTCTCCTGGAATTTTAAAAATGACAGGCCTGACTACTACGTTTCGGGGTATATATAAGATACAGGTATTACATAATTTGTATTTTACATCAACAAAACAGATCGTGATATAACACTCATTCTCATCAAAAGATTACCAAGACTGAAAATCAACAAGTTGCCCATTTTTTAAACTTCAAAAACTTGAACATCCGATAACTCGAATTGATTTCCTTGGACCCTTGGACTTCAAGTTATTGAGATTTCACTATATGTTCATTTTTAGCTTAACTTGACAAAGTCAAGATAAGCTATTGCCATCATGCGTGCAGAAGTCTGTTAGTCTGTGAGTCTGTTCACATTTTCCTTTAGCACACGCTACAGCCCGTAGTTCTTGTTCGATCATCATGACATTTCATATGCAGGTTTGGGGTCATGTCCAGATGAGAATGTCCCCTTTTGGTCGCGGTCAGTCAACCGTGATGGCTGCCCAAGCCCAAAAACCATTAGCACAGTCTACAGGTCGTATTTATAAAGGGTTTTCATTTTAACTTGGGAGGATGACTTTTTATAATGTCTAGATGAGAACGTACCATTTTGGTCATAATCTGTCAACCGTGACTACTGCCCAAGACCAAACCCCAAAACTTTTAGAAAAGTCTACAGGTCATATTTAATATGGAGGGATTTCTTTCAAACTTGGCAGGATGACTCCATATGATGTCTAGATGAGAACTTCCCCATTTGGTCGCGATCTGTCAAATGTGATGGCTGCCCGAGTCCAAAACCTGAAAACCTTTAGCACAGTCTACAGGGCGTACTTATGGAGGAATTTCATTGTAACTTAGTGGGATGACTCCATGTAATGTCTAGATGAGAACTTTCTCTTTTGATCTTGATTGGTCTTCTCTGATGGCTACAGGGGCCTGAAGCCCAAAAACCTTTAGCACAGTCTACAGATCGTATTTATGAAGGGATTTCATTGTAACTTGGTAGGATGACTCCAGATAATGTCACGATGAGAACATCCCCTTTTGGTCGCGATCCTTTAACCATATGGCTACGCAAGCCCAAAACCCAAAAACCTTTAGCACAGACTACAGGTCATATTTATGAGGGGATTTCATTGTATCTTGGTAGGATGACTCAGTATAATGTCTAGATGAGAATGTCCCCTTTTGGTTACGATCGGTCAACTGTGATGGCTACACAGGCCTGAAGCTCAAAAACCTTTAGCACAGTCTACAGGCCGTATTTATGAAAGGATTTCATTGTAACTTTATAGGATGACTCGTTTTGGAATAATATCACTGTAACTTGGTAACTTTGGTTGACATACATTGACTGTGAGGGCCACATTAAACCACCCCTCATTTCTTTAGTACAGTCTACACCTCAAATTATTTTATTGAAAACATAGCATACATGGAACAGGAATTAACATATTCTCAACTATCACAATTCTTGTCGTATTTCATAATCCTTTCATAAACATTGAACATTATCCTTTTCATCAAACACAATACACAGTCAAGTTAAGCTACAGTGTCACTGACACTTTCATTCTGCAAATACTCTGAATGGAGTTTCACAGATTTGCTTTGCATTGAGAAAGCACAGGTTATAGCGCTCTATAAAAAGGTATTTTCCAAGGCATAGCGATGCACCTAACCAACCATTTAGAAGTGTGCCGAAGCACTGTCCTGCCCCACAGATTTGGGAGCCTACAAAGCTGGGGAATTCAATGATTGGCAGAGTAATGTTTGGATTGATCACTATGTTTTTAGCTGCGACTAGCAGCTCTATAAGTGGCAATGTCGGTCTGTCGGTCTGTCTGTCGGTCGGTCTGCCGGTCGGTCTGTCTGTGACCAACAAGTTTGTCTGTGACCAACGAATTTCAAAACTCAATAACTTTTGAAATACTTGATGGAATGACTTCATATTTGGCATGTAAGTGTATCTTATTGATGTCTAGCCACTGTTCAATGCATGTGTTGTTCCCAATATTTTTCTTGGAGTTATGACCCTTGATGAACTTAGAATTTTGTGAGATTGCACCACCCGTTGCAGCTATGGCATCAGTGTCGCGATTTTTTACCCAATTAACTGCAGGGCTGGAAATAAGTTGTGAATGGTCATTCAGGTTACAGGGATGTTACAACATTTTAAAAAACTGTAACCTGCAGACTGTTCACAATTGCCTTTGACCACTGGCGGAACTCAGAGGTGATCACCACTTTACTGTTATGTTCGGCGAATCTAAATTCAAGTATTACTCTTGCTGATGAAGCTGACAGGGTGGGTCTGGGATAAACAAAATTATTGTGTGTCAGCCTATTTCATGAGAATTATCACAGTAAAATAACATACACAGTACTTATTTACTGTGTTTTCATTCTCTTACTCAGAGTCAGCCCTAACAGTAACATTTGGAGTACCTTAAGCTACAAAAATCGGGTCAACTCCTCATTAACCGCAAGCTGTGATCAGACACCTAGCAAATATGTTTTTGAAAATTTTATTGCTGTGCCCTATCCCCTGAAAGAGCTTTCAATGGCAGCTACTACTGACAAGTGTGATTAATCATATTAAATAGTTCTTTTCCATGTTGATTTACATGAATGTTGCACGACATGTGCTGTTATCTCTTCTTGCTATGCCTTGTCACCTGCTTTTCATCAATTGTGAAAAAAAGTTACGGTAACATTGCCATCATGAAAAATTGTTGAATGTTGGTTATTTTGAATTAGCTTTCTTCCAATAAAATTTAACTTCATGCTATTAAAATGACAAACATTGACAGCATTTTCTATTTTGTAATTCGCAAAATGATGAAGAACAATATGAAACCTGGAGAATGATCTATGAAACTTTCTTTGCTTTAAATATGAATGTTGAAGAGAACGTGGGTAGACTACAAGTTGATGGTTTATGGATAATTTGGATGATATGGACCTTGAATGCTCCAGACCATTTCAGAGACAATTCAGACCCTGGATGATTTGGACCTTGAACGATTTGGACATCCATGTTTATCATTCGAACTGTACAGGGTCAGATTCGTCAAAAGTCTGAGTTGTCTTGTAAGCGTCTTCATCCAAGAAACTTCCCACAGCTCAATAATAATACTAAGAGTTGTTATTCAATATTATGATGGTTAAAAAATCACATGAAAACTATTTTACAAGTAAAATCAACTTTATTTCAAGAACAATGATAAAATATAAATAAACAGGACAACTTAAGAAAACAAGTTACGACCAATAAAATAGACATAACCTGTAAATAGGTTACATACCCAGTTCCTTACTTTCAGGCCTGTAACTGGTAGAAACTGCTGTAAGAAAATTTGCAAATAAAATATGTTTAAACTACAAACTGGTAGATTGCAGGAAGCCCATATTTGAGCTTTATTCTGCAGTACAGGTGCTTGAACTTTACCTTTAAATGCCTATTTCTAACTTTTATGACCTCAGAACAGATGCCCTTAACATGCCATCATGAGGAGGCCCTGCTGATAAGAGACAGATTATCTAGGCAGTGGTTTTTAATCAAGTCATGGCTGCCTTTCAAGCAGTCAAAACTTTACTAGAAATCTATGTTAATCCCCTGGAAGTGTACAGGCTGTCGTCAGGTGTGAATTCAAGACAATTGTGCTGACCCTCAAGGGTTAAAAGCTACATATGCTGTGGATATGCTTCATATCATCTTTAATGTAGTTATTTAGTCTGTATTGATCTGCTTTATTACAGTTTATGGGAGGGCACTCTCCCATAAATTGTAACAAAGCAAGACACGTGAACAAATTTTGATGACCAAATATAATTTGCCACAATACCAGTTAATAGAGATTTGCTCTCTTCCCTGTATGCAATCATCAGATCAAGTTAGTATAAATGGTTTGTGAAAAATCTTTCAGTATTTCATTTATTGTTGAGAGCTTATTTTCATTTTTTATGCCTAAAAAAGTAAAAAATCTGTTTCTCAATCCCGCCTGCTTGGTCCTTTTGGCTGCCACGTGCTCTCTTTTTATAACCAAAGCAAACTTAAAAAAAATAAAAATTAAATGGTTTATGTCTGATATTTTACCTAAGTTAATAAAATTCATAAATTTGTCCCTTGAATGAAACAAAGCCTTCTTGCACTCGAGGAACGAAATACACCACCACCCCTGCTATTCTGTGGATTATGAGGCCTAAAACATGAAATAAGCCAAGAACATGAACTTTTGATGACAAAGAAAAAATTACAAAATTGAGAAATAGAATAAAAGACTGCCCACCCACATGCCATTTTACAACAACAAAAAAATGGCTCGGAGACAGAAGATCTATATTTTTGTTTTGATCATACTGTGCTTGTTTTTCAAATTGCTTTCAGTTTTCATTCCCTGCATTTCAGGTCTGCAGTCAGAAGATGCCATTACCAGAATTCTCTGAGATTGTTAGTGCTAGTCCTGCTGCTGGGCATCTGAGTTCCGCATCAATTTACCCAGCATGCTTTGCTCCCTATTTGTTTGTGACAGCTTGTTCTGATGGAAAAGTTCGTCTTTGGAAGTGTAATGCTACAGCTGTGATATTAGACAGTTTTTCTAAAGAGGAACAAGAACAGTCAACAAGTTTGACAAGTTTTAAATTTTCTCTTCATGAAGATGACACCACCAGGCCAATTGTTACCTCAACCACACAATCTACTCTACAGGACACTAAATATAATTGGGTTGAGTGGGAGATGATGTATCAGACTTATGGGACAAGTGCAATAAGAGTACCAGGTAATATTTTTATACTGTACCAATGACCCAGACATAGCTGGTGCTAACTCTTAAAATATAGGGCCAAACACAAATTTTGCCCCCCAATCCCCAAAATTTGCATCTAAAACCAAAGAAAACATGTCCTGAAAGGCCCTCCAGACTTCGCCTCTACTGCGCATGCGCAGTGTCAAGGACGTTCCGAAATTGGCATCATTAATCATTCTAAGTTTGGCCCTTCATCAGTTAACATCTGACTGATCTTTGTGCTTGTAAATCTCAGTTTAAATGATGCCAGACACATAAATATTAGTGAAATGGTGATTCTAAGGAGGATAGAGAAGGAGGAGAGGAAAAGAATGTGTGACAGAATATTATCAGGGCTGTAACTTAAAATTTTTTAATGAAATTATGTTAAGTTACCTATTTTCGAGGCAGCAGCCATTTTGTTGTCATTCTGATTAATTAGTTACACTGTTTTTTAAGTGTTTGCCTCTCTCCCTGTCCTTTAAGTCCCCCCTTGCTATTCTCCCATGCTTTTGGCATAGTTTTTGTAATTATTATTACTAAATTTTCTTGGGAGTTTTAGCTGAATAACAGAATGAATTCTGTTTCTTTTCCCCATGTTTACGTCTTCACCTACGGGTGGTTAGGCGTTGTGTTCTGCATCTACCATCTGATGTTCTGCAGTTTCTTCCCTGGAAGTCTCTGTTTTGCATCAGATAGTGTATTTTTGGTAACTGATTTCGGGCCTGGGTGCCTGGAGTCTTATTTTAGTGTTTTTACACTCATTGTTTACATTTTCAACAGCCCTCTGTGTGAGGGGGGGATTTCTGGAAAATAATATCTTGATGTTATTTTAATCATAACTACATACATTATTATTGTTCGTAAGTGTTGAATAAATTGTTTAAAATATTTTTAAAATTTTTGTCCACACTTAGGCTTGGGATCCATTGGGGCTCAATGTTACTTTTCAGAAACTTGAGCTGTTCTGAAAAAATATATTTTTATACTGTACCAATGACCCAGACATAGCTGGTGCTAACTCTTAAAATATAGGGCCAAACACAAATTTTGCCCCCCAATCCCCAAAATTTGCATCTAAAACTAAAGAAAACATGTCCTGAAAGGCCCTCCACACTTCGCCCCTACTGCGCATGCGCAGTGTCAAGGACGTTCCGAAATTGGCGCCATTAATCATTCTAAGTTTGGCCCTTCATCAGTTAACATCTGACTGATCTTTGTGCTTTTAAATCTCAGTTTAAATGATGCCAGACACATAAATATTAGTGAAATGGTGATTCTAAGGAGGATAGAGAAGGAGGAGAGGAAAAGAATGTGTGACAGAATATTATCAGGGCTGTAACTTAAAATTTTTTAATGAAATTATGTTAAGTTACCTTTTTCAAGGCAGCAGCCATTTTGTTGTCATTCTGATTATTTAGTTACACTGTTTTTTTTAAGTGTTTTCCTCTCTCCCTGTCCTTTAAGTTCCCCCTTGCTATTCTCCCATGCTTTTGGCATAGTTTCTGTAATTATTATTACTAAAATTTCTTGGGAGTTTTAGCTGAATAACAGAATGAATTCTGTTCTTTCCCCATGTTTACGTCTTCACCTACGGGTGGTTAGGCGTTGTGTTCTGCATCTACCATCTGATGTTCTGCAGTTTCTTCCCTGGAAGTCTCTGTTTTGCATCAGATAGTGTATTTTTGGTAACTGATTTCGGGCCTGGGTGCCTGGAGTCTTATTTTAGTGTTTTTACACTCATTGTTTACATTTACAACAGCCCTCTGTGTGAGGGGGGGATTTCTAAAAAATAATATCTTTATGTTATTTTAATCATAACTAGATACATTATTATTGTTCGTAAGTGTTGAATAAATTGTTTAAAATATTTTTAAAATTTTTGTCCACACTTAGGCTTGGGATCCATTGGGGCTCAACGTTACTTTTCAGAAACTTGGGCTGTTCTGAAAAAATATTTTTTCAAAATATTTTGATTTCAATTATTTTTTCTATATTAATGGATCATATTATTATTATGTATTTTGATTGCCAGGGGTTAGTGCAAGTACCAGGACTTGTTTTCTTTTCACATTGAAAGGATATTGATCAATTGTTTTAAGAGGAAGTCTTCCTCTGACTTTATTATCATTCTATATGTGGTCAGTGTACTCGCATTAACTCCTGTTCTGTATCGTATGATTTCGATGACAATATGGGAAGCGTATGTCACGGTATGTTGTTGGGGATTTGGACACTTCGGTCCTTTCCCCGCAGGGTCACTCTACTTTATCAATTTCTATTTCAGACGATCAAGATTAGGGTGATGTATCTGTGATGTCTTCCAACAGTGTGCCTCCGTCGTCACAATTAATGAAGGGCTAGCGGAAAAGTGCTCATGTAAATACGCCAGTTGCCTAAGAGGACCCTAGTAGGTTCGACGGCCTTTGACGTCCGCTAGCTCGCCCGGTGTAGCGTCCATTCACCGAATGGTTCGGCAGCCGGGTTCGTCCGTTGCGGTCTAGAAGGAATTTTGGGGTGATGCGAGCACTATAAATTAACTTAATGCACACCCAGTGACGGCGGATCGGAGGGAGAACGCAGGAAGCCTTTTAGTCCGGTTCATAGCTCGTTCCGGTCCATCCGGACGGCAAGCGAGAGAGGCCCCTCTCTCGTTCAACAACATCTGGCCCCAGATGTTGTGGTACAAATTGTGTCGCAAGCGGAGCATACGTCCGTCGCTCGGGACGCTCCGTTGTATAGGCAGTCCGCTGAGACTGCTAAGGCTTCCTCTTCTCGTCAGCGCACACGACCGCACCTTGGCTGCGTGACCGCCGATATATTACCAGCTTCGCCGATCAAGGATTCTTCGGCGACCAGGTCACACCATCCGATAGCCAGGGACACGAGGCCTGCAGACTCCGGACGTTCGCATAGGAAGTGTGCGGGAGTCAACGTACACGGAGCTTCCGGCGGCAGTGCATCGTAAGACCGCTACTGCACAGGCCTCGGGAACGGACGTGCTTTCCTTAATAGCACAGTTTATCGCAGCATCCCAGCATCAACTGAATCTGTCGCATATATTTTATCCGACGATGCTGGGTCGGGACGCTCCGCGGAAGCGGGTACGGACGTCCGAAGTTTCATCCGGTCCGACGGGATACCGAAAGGGATTCGGAGGATTTCGAGCTTTCCCTTTCGGAACAACATATGCTGTTGTGTATGTCATCTGACTTGGTCTTCTACAGCTTCTTTCGTCGGACCAGAATGCTGCGATGCCGGATAAGAAACTGGTAGCGTCTGTGGACTTAGAAATTTTTGGTTCGGTTCAGGGACATCGTCCCTCAGTTCTGACATAGTCCAATAATGTCACACAAACTTTCAAATTATTGAACGACGCTATATATATTTTTATTTTATGCTTGCTATCCAAGCATTTCTGGTTTCTTGTTCGAAGAGTTATGGAGATGTCTTTCAAAAGTGTGCCTCTGTCGTCATAGTTAATGAAGAGTTAGCGGCAATAAGTGCTCATGGAATATGTCTATCGCCTACGGAGTGACATTCGCTAGCTCACCCGGTGTAGCGTACATTCATCGAATGGTTCGGCTGCCGGGTTCGTCCGTTGTGGTCTAGGAAGGAGATTTGGGTGATGCGAGCACTTTAATTACTTTAGTACTCACCCAGTGTCGGCAGATTGAGGACAGATCGGAGGAAGCCTGTTAGTCCGGTTCCTGGCTTGTCCAGGTCCGTCCGGGCTGTGAGCGAGAGAGGTCCCTCTCTCGCCCAACAACATAGGGGACCGCATGTTGTGGTTCAGATATTTTACATTCGGAGCATATGTCCGTTGGTCGGGACGCTCCGTTATATTGACAGTCCGAGAGACTGTCTTTAATGCTTCCTCATCCGCACAGCAGGGCACACGACCGCACATTGGCTACGTGACCTCGAGTATCCGATCAGTTTCGGCATTCAGTGATTCCACGGCGAATAGGTCGCGCCATCCGGTAGCCAAGGGACACGAGGCCTATACACTCCGTTCGCTCGCATATTGGAAGTATGCACGGGGTAACGATCACGGAGCTTCCAGCGGCAATGCATCGTAAGACCGCTTCTCCTCAGACCTCAGTGACGGACGTGCTATCCGAGTTAGCACAGTTGTTTCGCAGCATCCCAGCAATTGACAGTTTCTCGGTCGAATCAGGAATTATCCGACGGCACTGGGTTGGTGCGGTCCGCGGTTGCATCAGCTACGGACGACCGATCGCTTTATAGGGTCCGACAGGATGGCGAAAGGGATTCGAAAGATTTCGAGTTTTCCCTTTAGTAGTAGCGGAAGATGCCTTTCATATCTTCTGGCATTATCTTCCAGTGATTATTATTTCGGAATTCATTGCTGCGATCTTGGATAAGAGACTTATAGCGTCATTGGACTCGGATTTTTCGATCGGTTCAGGGTCATTGTCCCTGACTTACCGACGCAGTCCAATATTGTCATTACAACATGTGTTTTATTTTTCAACGCTATATATATATATATATATACAAGCCTGCTACTAAGCATGATAGTTTAGTTTCTTGTCCGCGTTGCTCATTTCTGCCATTTTATCATTTATACAAATAGTTTATTTTGGCAGAGCAGGGCATACCGAGAGTTCATATGCGTCTAGACGGTGTGATTAAAGACTGCATATATTCTTTTTCGCCGTTTATGTCTTTTCCAATTTCAATGTTGGGAACGACATTATGTATAGTAGACTTAACTTAGACGCTTTATTATACGTAATCCGCCTTACTGAGGCGTTATCATTACGTCTTCAAGAAAAGATTTACGGGATATTATTCTCAATGTAATTTCTTTTGAGGGCAGTAGTTTGTTCACGTATAACTCCGCCCTTCAGTGGCTGATTGGAGTTAGTTAGACGTGACGCAGCCCTAGCTACATCCACACGCGTGGATAGTAAGGTTAAGAACTCTCTCAGAGTCGCTTCGTTCTCGGAGGAGCTTCTCTTCGACGGCAACTTTTCGGCAATCCATGAATTGCTCGATTTATACGTTCTCTTGTCTATCTAGTGTTACAAGAGATTCAGACTGGGGCAAACATTCGGTGGTTGACTCAGAGAGTGCCGCCGCAGTTGCCGGACCCGATTGTGGCTGTTATGACGGTTGCCAGTCAAACAGATTGGGATATAATACTGATCCCTACGGATTCGAAGTGCCAGGGTCTTTGGTTTCCGCAGTCTTTTAGCAATCAGTTTAACTTCCGCGGAATAATGTTTTTTAGGCTTGCTTTATGTCATTGCATGAACATTATTCAGAAACGCATGCTCAAATTCCTGTCCTTTAATTCGACAGTAGTGGCGTATCTCCGGAACCAGGGAGGCACTCTTTCGTTTCCGTTATTCAATTTAATGGAAAGAATCCGTCTGTTGGTTATAGTACACCAAGTTCAGTTTTGGTCCGTCATATTCCGGGTCGTCTAATTGTTTTATCGGACTCCCGTTCTCTTACGGGTCGCTTGTTGCTGTCAGAATGGACTCTCAACAAACAAGTATTCAATCAGATTTGCTATCTATGGGAGCGCCCAATGATGATTTATTTATGACACAGCTTGCTAATCAATTGCAGACGTATGTGTTGGCTTGTCCAGATCTCTGAGCTAATATTGTTAACGCTCTATTGATCTATAGGACGGAATGATAGGATACGCGTATCCTCCGGCGCTGTTGTTTTAGCAGGTATTGCTAAGATAAACAACCACAATACATTTCTGTTGATAGCATCTCTATCTTCACAGAGATCATGAGTAATTTACTCTCTTGTCTACTGTGGGTCTTAACGTGAAATCTTCCTCTATGTGAGGATCTTTTTCACTGGGTAAATCGTGTCATCTTTATCACAACCAGCAAGGTCGCAACCTTCATGTATTCCGTTGTGTGGTCCGTATTGCATTGTAAGCACTGTACTGGACGAGCTTTGGACGCGATTTCTTACTATAGGAGATCCTCTTCTTCGCTATTCTATGCAGCTAAAGTGGAGGCTCTTCCGTCGTGGTGTAGGGATCATTATGTTCATATTGTTGATCCCTCCATACTACTCATTGCTATTTTTTAGTATACTTGTTTCACAAGATCTACTGCAGCCTGTTATTATTTAGGTTATAGGTTTATGTTACCTCATACCTATGCACTCTACGATAGTTTACAATTGAGTCTTTTGTCTCTTTATCTAAGTCAGTTAGTAACTTTTTGATAAATAGACTTAGAATCTTTAGATTAAATTCCTATACGGATTTTAACTTCGGTTCTTATTTAGCTAAGTAATCATTTGAGCCTCTGGAAACAGTAGTTTTCAAATTCTGACCTTTTAGACAGTAATTCTGTTGGTTTCTCTTTTACTGTAGAGTCAGTAAGTTTCATGCACTATCGACGGATGATTTTCACTTTCATAGTTTCGGAATCAATACTTCCGTTACTATTTAGGTTGGATTGTTGCATAAGAGTTAGGCTCCTATTATCTGGAACCTATTATTTTAAGGTCCTTCCGTCTTCGTATGGGCATAGGCCTTTACTCTTTCCGGGTACAGTTTATGTATTTATAAACAGATATCTGTTTATTACAAAGGGCGTAAGCTTCTTCTGTCTTTGATGTGTAGTAGAAGGACGTTACGCTCCATTTTATTGTTAATGGATTCTATTAACTATCGGTACTGCTTATGGTATATCATTGACTTAGCAGTTGTGCTTAAGATTTCGGCTCATGAAGTAAGAGTTCTTCTACTTCTTGGGCTTACATTAATAGTGTCGCTATTATAGATTTTTGAAGGCCGCTCATTGCGCTCAGCCATCCACATTCATGAATTTTATCTTAGAAATATCGAGTCCATTTCTGGAGGCCTCTATTGTTAGGTCTATTATCTACTGCTCAGAATGTCATTCACTTAACAGTTGCTACTATAGCTAGGTAGGCTGTCTGTTTCGGCAGTGTCTCCGTTCGGCTGCCCTCTTCGCTCTGGGCTATTTGACCCAGGGCAAGAAAAAGGGGGGGGGGGGGGGGAGGGTGTTCCCTTGGGTCACCTGTTTTACTATGAAAACAAGGGGATACCTCCTCCGGAGTTAGTAATTCTGAGCTGTTATTGGGATGGTTGTTTAGTGAGAAGTTTAGGTTTTTAAAATTCATTCAAGTCTTAGTTTTTAAAGTATAGCTTTGAATATTGCATATGTCAACGGACATGATTATGCAATCCTCAGACACTTTTAGGAGTATAAGAGTCTCTATTCTCTAGACTTACTTTATTTATTGGCTTACTTTAAAAATTATTAGTATAAGGATTATATTGGATATTAATAGAGTACATGGATGTATGAAGCTCAATTTTGGAAGGTGTTGTATCTTTCTAATTTATCATAAATAAGAAAGATACATGTAAGGCCTATTACTTCTTTTTCCCTACAGGGGATGACTCTATTTTATTTTATTGAGCGTATTCCATTTTGCTCTATGTCCTTGGCCCTCCAGCCTTTTTACTATTCAGCTATGTCTGGGTCATTGGTACAGTATAAAAATGTTAAAAAATTTATAGTAATTTATATATTTTTTATACTTACCAATGACCCAGACGGGGATGGCCCTCCCAGGAGTTGGGAACTCTTGCCTCCCCGCTGAGTACATAGCGCTTACCAGGCACTGGTTATTAGAATGATTAATGGCGCCAATTTCGGAACGTCCTTGACACTGCGCATGCGCAGTAGGGGCGAAGTGTGGAGGGCCTTTCAGGACATGTTTTCTTTAGTTTTAGATGCAAATTTTGGGGATTGGGGGGCAAAATTTGTGTTTGGCCCTATATTTTAAGAGTTAGCACCAGCTATGTCTGGGTCATTGGTAAGTATAAAAAATATATAAATTACTATAAATTTTATAACTTTTTCAAAATATTTGGATTTCAGTTATTTTTTCAATATTAATGGATCATATTATTATTATGTATTTTGATTGCCAGGGGTTAGTGCGAGTACCAGGACTTGTTTTCTTTTCACATTGAAAGGATATTGATCAATTGTAATAAGAGGAAGTCTTCCTCTGACTTTATAATCATTCTATATGTGGTCAGTGTACTCGCATCAACTCCTGTTCTGTATTGTATGATTTCGATGACAATATGGGAAGCGTATGTCACGGTATGTTATTGGGGAATTGGACACTCCGGTCCTTTCCCCGCAGGGTCACTCTACTTTATCAATTTCTATTTCAGACGATCAAGATTAGGGTGATGTATCTGTGATGTCTTCCAACAGTGTGCCTCCGTCGTCACAATTAATGAAGGGCTAGCGGAAAAGTGCTCATGTAAATACGCCAATTGCCTAAGAGGACCCTAGTAGGTTCGACGGCCTTTGACGTCCGCTAGCTCGCCCGGTGTAGCATCCATTCACCGAATGGTTCGGCAGCCAGGTTCGTCCGTTGCGGTCTAGAAGGAATTTTGGGGTGATGCGAGCACTATAAATCAACCTAATGCACACCCAGTGACGGCGGATCGGAGGGAGAACGGAGGAAGCCTTTTAGTCCGGTTCATAGCTCGTTCCGGTCCATCCGGACGGCAAGCGAGAGAGGCCCCTCTCTCATTCACAACATCTGGCCCCAGATGTTGTGGTACAAAATGTTTCGCATTCGGAGCATACGTCCATCGCTCGGGACGCTCCGACATATAGTCAGTCCGGAGTAGACTGTCAATAAGGCTTCCTCATTCTCATAGTTGCGCACACGACCGCTCTTGGCTACGTGACCACGGATATCCAGTCAGCTTCGCCAGTCAGAGATTCATCGGCAACCAGGTCACACCATCCGGTAGCCAGGGACACGAGGCCTGCAGACTCCGGACGTCCGCATAGGAAGTGTGCGGGAGTCAACGTACACGGAGCTTCCAGCGGCAATGCATCGTAAGACCGCTACTGCACAGGCCTCGGGAACGGGCGTGCTTTCCTAAATAGCACAGTTTATCGCAGCATCCCAGTATCAACTGAATCTGTCGCATATTTTTTATCCGACGATGCTGGGTCGGGACGCTCTGCGGAAGCGGGTACGGACGTCCGAAAATTTCATCCGGTCCGACGGGATACCGAAAGGGATTTGGAGGATTTCGAGCTTTCCCTTTCGGAACAACATATGCTGTTGTGTATGTCATCTGACTTGGTCTTCTACAGCTTCTTTCGTCGGACCAGAATGCTGCGATGCCGGATAAGAAACTGATAGCGTCGGAGGACTTAGAAATTTTTTGTTCGGTTCAGGGACATCGTCCCTCAGTTCTGACATAGTCCAATGATGTCACGCAAACTTTCGAATTATTGAACGACGCTATATATTATTATTATATGCTTGCTATAACCAAGCATTTCTGGTTTCTTGTTCGCAAAGTTACGGAGATGTCTTTCAAAAGTGTGCCTCTGTCGTCATAGTTAATGAAGAGCTAGCGGCAATAAGTGCTCATGGAATATGTCTATCGCCTACGGAGTGACATTCGCTAGCTCACCCGGTGTAGCGTACATTCATCGAATGGTTCGGCTGCCGGGTTCGTCCGTTGCGGTCTAGGAAGGAGATTTGGGTGATGCGAGCACTTTAATTACTTGAGTACTCACCCAGTGACGGCAGATTGAGGACAGATCGGAGGAAGCCTGTTAGTCCGGTTCCTGGCTTGTCCAGGTCCGTCCGGGCTGTGAGCGAGAGAGGTCCCTCTCTCGTCCAACAACATAGGGGACCGCATGTTGTGGTTCAGATATTTTACTTTCGGAGCATATGTCTGTCGGTCGGGACGCTCCGTTATATTGACAGTCCGAGAGACTGTCCTTAATGCTTCCTCATCCTCACAGCAGGGCACACGACCGCACAGTGACCTCGAGTATCTGATCAGTTTCGTCATTCAGTGATTCCACGGCGAATAGGTCGCGCCATCCGGTAGCCAAGGGACACGAGGCCTATACACTCCGTTCGCTCGCATATTGGTAGTATGCACGGGGTAACGATCATGGAGCTTCCAGCGGCAATGCATTGTAGGACCGCTTCTCCTCAGGCCTCAGTGACGGACGTGGTATCCGAGTTAGCACAGTTGTTTCGCAGCATCCCAGCATTTGACAGTTTCTTGGTCGAATCAGGAATTATCCGACGGCGCTGGGTCGGTGCGGTCCGCGGTTGCATCAGGTACGGACGACCGAACGCTTTATAGGGTCCGACAGGATGGCGAAAGGGATTCGAAGGATTTCGAGTTTTCCCTTTAGTAGTATCGGAAGCTGCCTTTCATATCTTCTGGCATTATCTTCCAGTGATTGTTATTTCGGACTTCATTGCTGCGATCTTGGATAAGAGACTTATAGCGTCATTGGACTCGGATTTTTCGATCGGTTCAGGGACATTGTCCCTGACTTAACGACGCAGTCCAATAATGTCATTACAACATGTGTTTTATTTTTCGACGCTATATATGCATACAAGCCTGCTACCAAGCATGATAGTTTAGTTTCTTGTCCGCGTTGCTCATTTCTGCCGTTTTATCATTTATACGATTAGTTTATTTGGCAGAGCAGGGCATACCGAGAGTTCATATGCGTCTAGACGGTGTGGTTAAAGACTGGAAATATTCTTTTTCGCTGTTTATGTCTTTTCCAACTTCAATGTTGGAAACGACATGATGTATAGTAGACTTAACTTAGACGCTTTATCATACGTAATCCGCCTTACTGAGGCGTTATCATTACGTTTTCAAGAAAAGATTTACGGGATATTATTCTCAATGTAATTTCTTTTGAGGGCAGTAGTTTGTTCACGTATAACTCCGCCCTTCAGTGGCTGATTGGAGTTGGTTGACGTGACGCAGCCCTAGCTACATCCATACGCGTGGATAGTAAGGTTAAGAACTCTCTCAGAGTCGCTTCATTCTCGGAGGAGCTTCTCGTCGACGGCAACTTTTCGGCAATCCATGAATTGCTCGATTTACACGTTCTCTTGTCTATCTAGTGTTTCAAGAGATTCAGGCTGGGGCAAACATTCGGTGGTTGACTCAAAGAGTGCCACCGCAGTTGCCGGACCCGAGTGTGGCTGTTATGACGGTTGCCAGTCAAACAGATTGGGATATAATACTGATCCCAACGGATTCGAAGTGCCAGGGTCTTTGGGTTCCGCAGTCTCTTAGCAACCAATTTTCTTCCACGGAATAATGTTTTTTAGGCTTGCTTTATGTCATTGCATGAACATTATTCAGAAACGCATGCCCAAATCCTGTCCGTTAATTCGACAGTAGTGGCGTATCTCTGGAACCAGGGAGGCACTCTTTCTTTTCCCGTTATTCAATTTAATGGAAAGAATCCGTCTGTTGGTTATAATACACCAAGTTCTGTTTTGGTCCGTCATATTCCGGGTCGTCTGATTGTTTTACCGGACTCCCGTTCACTTACGGGTCGCTTGTTGCTGTCAGAATGGACTCTCAACAAACAAGTATTCAATCAGATTTGCTATCTATGGGAGCGCCCAATGATGATTTATTTACGACACAGCTTGCTAATCAATTGCAGACGTATGTGTTGGCTTGTCCAGATCTCTAAGCTAATGTTGTTAACGCTCTATTGATCTATAGGACGGAATGATAGGATACGCGTATCCTCCGGCGCTGTTGTTTCAGCAGGTATTGCTAAGATAAACAACCACAATACATTTCTGTTGATAGCATCTCTATCTTCACAGAGATCATGGGTAATTTACTCTCGTCTACTGTGGGTCTTAACGTGAAATCTTCCTCAATGTGAGGATCTTTTTTCACTGGGTAAATCGTGTCATCTTTATCACAACCCGCAAGGTCTCAACCTTCATGTATTCCGTTGTGTGGTCCGTATTGCATTGTAAGCATTGTACTGGACGAGCTTTGGACGCGATTTCTTACTATAGGAGGTCCTCTTCTTCGCTATTCTATGCGGCTAAAGTGGAGGCTCTTCCGTCGTTGGTGTAGGGATCATTATGTTCATATTGTTGATCCCTCCATACTACTCATTGCAATTTTTTAGTATACTTGTTTCACAAGATCTACTGCAGCCTGTTATTAGTAAGGTTATAGGTTTATATTACCTCATACCTATGCACTCTACGATAGTTTACAATTGAGTCTTATGTCTCTTTATCTAAGTCAGTTAGTAACTTTTTGATATATAGACTTAGAATCTTTAGATTAAATTCCTATATGGATTTTAACTTCGGTTCTTATTTAGCTAAGTAATCATTTGAGCCTCTGGAAACAGTAGTTTTCAGATTCTGACCTTTTAGACAGTAATTCTGTTGGTTTCTCTTTTACTGTAGAGTCAGTGAGTTCCATGCACTATCGATGGATGATTTTCACTTTCGTAGTTTCGGAATCACTATTCCGTTACTATTTAGGTTGGATTTTTGCATAAGCGTTAGGCTCCTAATATCCGGAACCTATTGTTATTAAGGTCCTTCCGTCTTCGTACGGGCATAGGCCTTTACTCTTTCCGGGTAGAGTTTATGTATTTATAAAGAGATATCTGTTTATTACTTGGGCGTAAGCTTCTTCTGTCTTTGATGCCTAGTAGAAGGACGTTACGCTCCATTCTATTGTTAATGGATTCTATTAACTATCGGTACTGCTTATGGTATATCATTGACTTAGCAGTTGTGCTTAAGATTTCGGCTCATGAAGTAAGAGTTCTTCTACATCTTGGGCTTACATTAATAGTGTCGCTATTATACATTTTTGAAGGCTGCTCAATGCGCTCAGCCATCCACATTCATGAATTTTTATCTCAGAAATATCGAGTCCATTTCTGGAGGCCTCTATTGTTAGGTCTATTATCTACTGCTCAGAATGTCATTCACTTAACAGTTGCTACTATAGCTAGGTAGGCTGTCTGTTTCGGCAGTGTCTCCGTTCTGCTGCCCTCTTCGCTCTGGGCTATTTGACCCAGGGCAAGAAAAAGGGGGGGAGGGTGTTCTCTTGGGTCACCTGTTTTACTATGAAAACAAGGGGATACCTCCTCCGGAGTTAGTAATTCTGAGCTGTTATTGGGATGGTTGTTTAGTGAGAAGTTTAGTTTTTTAAAATTCATTCAAGTCTTAGTTTTTAAAGTATAGCTTTTGATTATTGCATATGTCAACGGACATGATTATGCAATCCTCAGACACTTTTAGGAGTATAAGAGTCTCTGTTCTCTAGACTTACTTTATTTATTGGCTTACTTTAAAAAATATTAGTATTAGGATTATATTGGATATTAATAGAGTATATGGATGTATGAAGCTCAATTTTGGAAGGTGTTGTATCTTTCTAATTTATCATAAATAAGAAAGATACATGTAAGGCCTATTACTTCTTTTTCCCTACAGGGGATGACTCTTTTTATATTATTGAGCGTATTCTTTTTGCTCTATGTCCTTGGCCCTCCAGCCTTTTTACTATTCAGCTATGTCTGGGTCATTGGTACAGTATAAAAATGTTAAAAAATTTATAGTAATTTCTATATTTTTTTATACTTACCAATGACCCAGACGGGGATGGCCCTCCCAGGAGTTGGGAACTCTTGCCTCCCCGCTGAGTACATAGCGCTTACCAGGCACTGGTTTTTAGAATGATTAATGGCGCCAATTTCGGAATGTCCTTGACACTGCGCATGCGCAGTAGAGGCGAAGTGTGGAGGGCCTTTCAGGACATGTTTTCTTTGGTTTTAGATGCAAATTTTGGGGATTGGGGGGCAAAATTTGTGTTTGGCCCTATATTTTAAGAGTTAGCACCAGCTATGTCTGGGTCATTGGTAAGTATAAAAAAATATAGAAATTACTATAAATTTTTTAACTTCTGGAGGTTTTTTGCATTAACTGAAATACTGATTTCATGCTACTCCATGGGACTCAAACACTTCTTGATTTTGATGATAATCCATATTTTTTTTGTGCAGGTTTTATTCCATTCATGATCATATTTAGCCCATAATTATACTTCACCCTGAGAATGAAGTTCACGGGGGTATATAGGAATCACTGTTTCTGTTTGTCTGTCCATCCATCTGTCTGTCCATCCATTCATCTGACGGCCATCTGTCAAGTCGTGACCGGCTCAGAACAGTTGATGACCTTAAATCATCATATTAATGATACTTGATATTGATGGTGCCCACCTACAAAGGGTGTGTCACGAATAAGGTTGGAATGCCTGTCTACAAGGACAAGGTCACAGACTTAGTTCAAGTTCACATACCCATATCCAAATATACACAAGTTGTGTCCAGCCCAGAATAAGGTTGGAATGCCTGTCTACAAGGTCAAGGTCACAGACTGAGTTCAAGTTCACATACCCATATCCAAATATACACAAGTTGTGTCTGCTCAGAACTTTTAAGGATATTAATGATACTTGGCATTAATGTTGCCCACCACGAGAGGGTGTGTCACAAATAAAGTTGGAATGACTGTCTACAAGGCCAAGGTCACAGACTTAGTTGAGGGATATTAATGATACTTGGTATTAATGTTGTCCACCACCAGAGGGTGTGTCACAAATAAGATTGGTATGCCTGTCATCTACAATGTCAAAGTCACAGACTAAGTCAAGTTTACATTCACCTACTTCCAAATCCAACTATAAGAAGTCGCTTCCAGCTCAGAACTTTTGAATGTCTCTAAGGATATTAACGGTATTTGGTGCTATTGTTGCCCACTATCAGAGAGTGTGTCGTGGAGGGTATTTTTGGGCCCTAGTTGGGACAGGCCACATCTAGTCTTAAAATACCAACAATTGTTTTGTAATTTTTGTACAAAGATTAGCCACTTCTGTTTGGTTAGCTGCTTCACTTCATTTGAAATGAATGAGAACGTCTCTCTTTTTTTAAATTTATTGATTCTTTTCTATTCCTCATTGGGCTGCTCAGTATTCAAAATTGAATACTCTATAATCTTGTGACAGATCTCATGTAGCACAAGTAATGTTTGTAGCACAAGTAATGTTTCAGGCAAGGGACTTCAAGGTTCAACCCAGTGAGCCTTTCGCTGAACTTTGGCTTTGCTTGTAGTTCTTGTGCTTTTTTTCACATTATTTTTCTAATTGTCGGGTTGGAAAATCCACTGTCAAGGTTCTTCAGTGGAAATTCACTCTCCTCACACTGCATTTTGGCATTCCAAACTTTTTAGTGTATCTTTGGTAGTAACGTTCAGCTCTAACATAGTTGAAGATAGTTATACTGAAACAGTTACCCCTTTGCATAATGTAACAGATAAAACTGGCCAGTGTCATTCACCAAAATTGTCATTCAAATTTTATTTTTTTTCAATTTTTGCCTAAAACATAGCTTATGACCCCTCATTGGAATGAGCTCACTGAGCTCAATCCAATGAGGAATCAAAAGCTATGTTTTTAGACCTAAAATGAAATTTTCACTTATTAAAGAAATTTTGAGTACATCTATTTGAGTTAGGTAAAAGGTAAAGCTTAGATATGGGTGACTAGGTTGGAATGTTATAGATGCAGCCCTAATTAGAACCCTCTGTTTTAATAGTTGGTATGTATAAGGATTGACAAGACAAAGGTCCACTGATGTACCCTTGCATTAAAAATCACTTTATTGGTAGTTTTTTTTTAAAAAACTCGACCTGTAGTTTGATGAAGTCGGCAGACGGGTGAGCAGATGAGTGGGTGGGTGTATCAGCTTGTTAGCATAATAACTTGAACAAATATCAATTAATTTGGTAAATACTTGGTATGTGAGACTTCTTAACAATGTCTTAAATGAGTTCAAAAACTGGTATGATTCGGACATACAGAGTGCATTTGTGGCCCTTAATTCATTAACATTTGAATGTTTTCAGCCCATTAGCATGATAACTTCAACAAATATCAATGGATTTGGTCAATATTTGGTATGTGAGACTTTCTTAACAATATCTGGAATGAACATATGGTTCAGCCATACTGAGCAGAGTTATGGCCCTTAATTCATTAATTTTTACCTGTTTTCAGCTCATTATATTAGCAGGATAACTTCAACAAATATTAATCAGTTTGATCCCTATTGGGTATGTGAGACTTTCTTGACATAAATATCTTGAACAAATTTGAAAACCAGTGTCATTTGATCTTACTGAGCAGACTTATAACTCTTAATTTGTTAATTTTGCCTGTTTTCAGCTCATTAATGGGATAACTTGAACATATATCAGTGGATTTGATTTTATTATATTATAATGACAAGCCTCAGAGATGTGAAAAAGCTCGACCCTGCATCAGTGCTGCATCATCCTTGTTGATCAATTTCTGATGAACAAACTCATGCATTTCTAGTAAATCATTCTTTGTTTATTTCAGGGAGGCCAATTACTGTGAGCTGTGCTTACAGTGGACGTCTTGCAATAGCCTACAGATCAGGGAAGATTCGAGCTTTATCAGACAATCCTGAAAATAAATTTGTCAATTTATGTGTGGCAATATTTGAATGTGAATCAACAGGTAGAAATTATTAAAAACATATATGTTGATTAAAACCACTGTCATTATGAGTGGTACTTCAATACATAAGGGCCTTATAAACCCTGAAAATCTCAAGATATTGACACAATTTGTGGAACAATGCAGCGTAATCATAAAACTACAGCTGCAGAGAGTTTTAATCCATAATGTGAAATACCATCAAAGATTCGGTCAATATACAGAACCGCACATACATTTGAATGGGTTAAGAATTATCACACACGATTGCTTTGGCCCAGGATATCACTCGAGCCGAGTGATATTCTGGGCCAAAGCGATCGAGTGTGATAATTCTTAACCCATTCAAACGTATTTGCGAATCTGTATTTATCACACACCTCCCATGTAACAACCAGTCTACACAAAAATTGAACTAAAAGCACTTTTCAACTGGGTAATTGCTGCGTTTTCTTCATTGCCAACATGACATAACTGTTAGGTCAGGCATGCAGATTTGAGAAATCTACAGAACCTGAAAACAGGTTCCGTGTATTTGATGTCTGGGAACCCCACGGAACCTACTTTTGAGTTCCAACAAGAGCTATCAGGGAACCTATTTTTATTTCTTATTGATTCTGTACCCATTTTCTTATCCTGATTTACAGTTTAAGACCTGGAAACACTTAAGAAGGACCTAGGCTAGAATATGCAGTGGATTATTAATGATCATTAGAGGGTGAATACATTTGTGTACAACATTATTTGCAAGTGAAAAAGATAAAGAAAAAACAATCATAACTGTAGGGCAATGAAATAATTATTATTTTTTTTTTATTTTAAAGTTGAAGACATAAAAAAAATAATGAAATAAAAATTCTTTGTGTATTCTGATTCAGGAGGGGCGAATCGTCCAAGTGCCAAATGTTCCGTTCAGTCCAGGAAGGTAACAGTTTTGATTGATTGGGGCAAAATCTGTAAACCTTGATCATAAAAAGCGTGAACACACCTCTTCTCTTTGTTTCTGTACAGAGAGCTGTGAAATTGGAAGAATATATCTTGCATTTTACCAAAGATATTTTCCCCTAATCATCAGTTTCAGAGATAAAAAGTGCTTTTGTTATTGTTTTCATTGATACCATTTCGTGTGTTTGGCTTCACGTGGTTTTGTTGTCAAACAATCTGAAATTGGGTGCATTCGATTTCAGTAATTAAGAATCAGAAAGTGTTAGCAACACACATGCTCAACAATCTGGCTGAACTGAGATTGTCAAAACAAGTGCAATGTTGTTTTTGTTATGACAAGGAGTTTTAATGATATTCATACTCTTTGGTTATGATCACTGTTTCATTGATAATAAATAATACCGTTTTAGTCTTGGCAGAAAGCTTTTAGTGTGTTTTAAGTGCCCCTTGATGAAAAGCGTAATGCAAAATAATTTGTGGGAACCTGTTTTTCGGCTTCCGTGATTTTTCTCTGACAGAACCTACACGGAAACGGAACAAGCGTTTCTGTGAAATCTGCATGCCTGTAGGTGGTGGGGTACCAATCCTAATTTGCTTTTTAATTTTTACAGCATTCAGTTGGTCAAAACCAATTGACGCCGATCAGCTTCTAGGTCACGAAAGTTCGAACTTCAAATATTGACTAAACTGTAGGGAATAACACAACAAAAACTTTTTAAATAGCTAATAAGTTTAGCACACTCCATCATTATATGACAGGATTCGCACAAAAATGAAAAGTCCTTGAATTTTGGCCCTCTCCATGAAAAGTGCTTGAATTCAGTTTCAACCTTGAAAAGTACTTGAAATCCTGTACAATGCCTTGAATAGTGCTTGAATTTGCCAAAATGATGGATTGTGATTATTTTGCCAACTTGAGAACCACTGTTAAACACAGAAAGTCGCAAACCAATCCTCGGAAATAAAGTGTTATTTACGCTTCGTCAAAGTACAGTGTTATCCTTGCATAGTAATTAATATGACCCATTTCACACTCCGTAGTTTTCCATTCTTCAACTAAAATGTGGGGCATTCTCTTTTCATGCAGTGTTTGAATGTTAATGTACAGGTCAATTTTAACCAATCAGAAAATTGAAATTGCATACTATCATGTGGCTTACTGTCCACACAGGCTGCTATACTATGGAGAGCATCCAATTAAAATGAGTGGTGAATTGTGTTTTGCAAACTGGTTTTTCCAATCAATGTCTGCATCTCCGCCTGCTTCGTTTATTTCATCATGTCACACAAAAGCATAGTTACTGGAAGCGATAATATAAAGATTCACCTTGACTTTGTATGAAAATAACAGAGGTATTTGAATGATAACAAGTCATGAATTATTATTTGTGAACAATGGAATTTGAATGTCAAATTACCACAAACAACCCAACAACTTTGTAAGAAGTTCCGGAAATTAACCAAAAGGACAGAAATGGGCCTGAATATTACCTGACACACACTCATTCTTGAAATATGTACTGTGCGGAGAGCAGTTATAAAAAGAACATGTCACGGTTTCTTAGAATGGAAAAATAGTCCTTGAGAATGAATGACATAGCCCTTGAAAAGTGCTTGAATAGTGCTTGAATTTCATTTTGCTAAACCTGTATGAACCCTGTATGAGCAGTTGTGGAAAGTATTTGTCAAGGAACAAGCAGTCAGAATGTTATTTTTATTTTGTTGATTTTTTAGACGAATCTGATTGTTAAAATGTCACATATTTTGTAGATTTTTTAGACGAATCTGATTGTTAAAATGTCCCGGGCAATCAAATCTAAAGGAGAAACTTGGAATTTCCAAGCAATCTCAACTCTGGTGTATTCGACCAACGATGACATGATTTATTTAGATGGGTTCCTTCTCTGTTTACGTTGGAAATGAAATTGAACATGTTTTGTATCACCATAAGTGCGATACAACTTTATTTTTATCGTACAAGCAGAACAGTGGAAGTCCTGTGTTTTACATTAATAGGTTTGTGATAAAATCATTTTGTTTCTTGCATCAATTCAAAGAAACTGATTTTTTAAGGAATTTTTTCACTTTCAATCAGATGGAATACTTAGTTGGTTGGAAAAGCAAACCGTAAGCTCTCTTTTTTGACCAACTGAAATATTCCAGCCAGTTGAATCTAAATGTAGGTGATAGACTATTTCAGAGCAAGACTGGTTCCAGACCGTAACATTGTTCAATTCCTAACAGAATTAGACTAGTGGCTTGAGAGCTTGGGCCTTATTCTGGCCTAAAGGCTTTTCTGACTCAGAACAGCTTTCCCAACATTTACAGTACAGTCAAGGTGGATTGGTCGTAATCCACGCAAGGGCAGTGATGTCCATGCATGTGTTTACCAGGTAATAAAAATCATCAGCAAAATTTTAATTAATGAAGCACTGGGTGCAACCCGGTGCTTCATTAAAATTAATTTTTTATTGATCATTCCTGTAATTAGTGTTTGGAATCTAATAATATTGTGTCCATTAAAATATTGTCCACCTGTGGAAAGTGACCAGTCCTTGGCGGCCATACTGTAGTTATGAGCTAGTATTCTAGATATTACTCAAACTACCTTGACATAGCTGGAATTCAAACCCCTACAGAAGTTTTTTTTTCTGCTCCGATTGTCTAGCAAAAGTATACACTGAACCATGACCACCACTCTACTACGAGCAGAACCTCTGCCACTGGCAGAGTGACAGAGTGATCAAAGTGGCGCAATGTAATTTTGCAAAGCAGTTGGTGGCAAATGAAACTCACTTTGTAGGGATTGAATCGCTGCCATTCCATTTGCAATACAATCAGCATTCTTTTTTTTTGTAGTTTTAATGAAATACAGAACAGGATTCCTGTGCATTTTTCTTGCTTGCCAGTAACTGTTTGGTGCCAAATTTTTACAAAGCGTGAATATTTTTGTGTCAAAGCAAAGATAATTGAGTTGCTTAGCCATTTATGTAAAACAAATAACAGATGACACATTAATGAGCTCATTTCAATGAGTAGTCATACATTATGATTTAGGGTCACCAGCATGACTATTGATGCAATCACTGGGTTTGAGTGTGTCTTGTGAAAATCAGCCATATCTCTGCAGTAATTACCTGCTTTATATATAAATATTGGATAAGGGACAAAATAATTCTTTTGTTTCTTTTGACAATTCTATTCACTACTGCAGTAGGTTTTCCTCATATGAACAAGGATATTTTGGGTGCCAAAAGTTTCGCCAACCTGAGATTTTTAGTACCAAATACAATCTTTTAGTGCATTTGGCAAAATTGGCACCCAACATCGTGAATACTGTTCAAGTGGCTCCTTTAATACCTAGAATGTCCCAGAATTTAAAAATCCCTTGCCAAGGGCCTAGAAAGTCCTCTAATAAATTTTATTAAAATGCAGCCTTCCTTGAAAACCCTTGAGTTGATTGGAGGAGATTCATTCTAGCATTATTTGACTTGCTTCAAATTTAGCTGAATTTTGCTGGAATGGCTCTTTTCTTCAAAGTTGGCTGAATGTTGCTGGATTGGCTCTTCTGCCTGATCAACCAAGGATTCATCTGCCCTCTTTGGGAAAGGGTCAGGACCCATGCAATTGGGTAAATTTGCATCATGAAGGCTCCAGTTGGGAATTTGTTTGGGAGAAGAAATACACATAGAAAAAGAAATGTTACCTTCATATTGAACTGAGAACATTAATGCATAATCTACTACATGTAAAGAACATCTAGGACTGTCACGATTAATCGATTAGTCGATTGTTGATCAGTCACAGCGAAATCGATTGGTATTTTTCGTTGTCGAATAATCGGTAAATTTTATCCCGCTTTCAACGTTTAATAATTAAAGGAAAATTTTATGAAAAAACTATTGTTTCTAAAGGTAAAGAGTTAAGAACATTGATGTTTAACCCCAAGAAGCCGTTGGAAGCATTTGTCTGTCAGGTGCATTCATCAAAGCTTTGATGTTCTGAACTTTTGAACCGTCAGTGTAATAATCAAGACCGGTAGGCAGTTGCGAAGTTCGCAACTGCCGACCGGTCTTGATTATTACACTGGCGGTTCAAAAGTTAGAACATCAAAGCTTTGCTTTGAATGTACCTATAAGAGGATCGTCTTCGTTGTTTACCGGAGGTAGGTCAACTGACTTGAACTTCATTTTTTATCGACGTCAGAGAGAGGGAGAGGGGGTCATCTAGGTACGATTAATCAATTATGATCGATTATTTGCGACGATTAATCGATTCTTAAATTAAAAAATCGTGACAGCCCTAAGAACATCATGTACTTTTTATAACAATCATTCACATGGAATAATGATCAATCTCTGTAATCTCTATTAAATAAATAAATTGTTCTTATACTATTAATGATGAACATATTTATGCGATAGTCTACATTCTGTGGCTTTTCAGTTGTGTCTGGGCAAGTCTTGGCTGTCTTTGTAGACAGCCAAGACTTGCCTATAAACAATTGACAAGGCTCATCGGATGTAACTTGCAAATGTATCAAAAAACTGTCTGTTGGTGCATCTATTTTTGTTGCAGTACTTTTTGTGATGAAAGTCAAAATTAGACCTTCAAGAATTAAAGAAGAATTAATTTGTTATTTGAATGAGGACTGAGATTTTAGGTTTGAATTGGGAAAAATCATTCCAAAAATCCATTGGGAAAGGGTCTCATATTCAGCCCCTGCAGACACCCAAACGAATTCCTGTCAACTGTCTTCCTATTGGGAGAATCATGCATTAGTTTGAGAAAATGATTGTGATATGACACAATATGAAATATTGAGTATAAATTCCATCAGCAGACATGTTCATGTAACTATGTGCAGATATTGGAGGAGCTATTTTTAGCTCCTTGAAAATGAAAATACACCAAAAAGGTTTGGGAAACTCATCAACCCTCATCATTAACCATTCACCTAATGCACACAATGTCAAAATTTGTTATTTCAATTGTGTTTTGTAATGAATTTTAAAAAAATTCAACACCCATAACATGTTACCCCCTCATTTGAACAAGCTCGATGAGCTTGTTCCAATGATGGGGCCACATGACATGGTTTTGTAGAAGATATTTTTAATTTTTGTTTTTGTTTTCAACTGCTCATTTTGTAAATTATGCAGGTGATTCATTAGATAACAGGTTAAATTAACTAATCATTCAAGTTCCAAAACCCTGTAGAATGGGGATGATTTCAGGTTCCTTTCAATTTGCACTACAAATTCAGTGTATTATCTTCCTTGACTGAAATCAGTGTGACCAATTTCCATCACCTGGTGTATCTTATCATTAGATATTGCATTTCAGTATTCTTTATATTAGAACCTTTTTACCAAATTGAACCAATCTTGGCATACATTACCTTTGGAGCCAGTCAAGACAATCTTTAATTGGATTGGCATATTGGCTTGAGTGGAGTTAGTATGTTTTGGCAGGGGGAGGGAGAGAGTGAGTCTGACAGTTGCTCACCGCTGCTCAGTGGTTCTCTGGGTACTCTGGCTTCTTCCACCTATAAAACTGTCCAACACGAGGTGACTGGCTGTCGAAAGTGGCGTTAAACTCCAGTGAATAAATAAATAATAGGACTCCAACAGTTTGAAACCCAATGATGACAGCCCATCTTTTTATACACCCGTTTGGAAAAACGGTCAAATTATGCAAATGGGTTGTCAGTCCGTCCGTCTGTCAGTCCATCCATCCATCCATCCCTCTGTCCATCCATCCATCCATCCAGATTTTTTTTGTTCAGAGCATTTCTCAGCCATATGTTGTCCAATCTTTTTCAAATTTGGTATAGAAATGAACCATCTTGAGAACCTGTACCATTGTGGTTTTGAGATTGATTGTATTTTCTTCAGCAGAGTTATGGTACAGTCTGACTTAAAAATTATACAGTCTGTGGACACATTTTTGTCCAGAGTGTTTCTCAGTCATTTGTTGTCCAATGTTTTTCAAACTTGTCCCAGAAGTTAACCACCATGAGAACCTGTGTAAGTGTGACTTTAAGTTTGATTGGATTTTTATAACCAGAGTTATAGCACAGTCTGACTTAGAAATGAAACAGGCTGTGGACACATTTTTGTCCAGAGTGTTTCTCAGCGATTTTTACTTCAATCTTTTTCAAACTTGGCACAGAAGTTAACAACATGAGAACATGTGCAACTGTGGTTTTGAGTATGATTGGACCTTTTTAACCAGCGTGGTTTTTGTCTCATTCATACTAAATACCAGTTAAGTTCAAATCAGGGTTCAGTATGATGTTATCGGCTGGATGAAAACAGTAGTTATGTACGAAAAAGCCTACCTGGCATATTATGCAACGCTAGGTGGTGCTCTTGTTTTTTGATGTAGTCTGCTTTATTGCACTTGATATATCAGATATGATATTGTGTTACCATTTGGACCATCTTTGGTATCTGTCATCCTTTAAACTGCAATTTCTAGCCCCAAATTGTTTCATTTTGACTACAGGTAGTAGACATTGTTTATACCCACAACCAACCCTTCTTTGTGAATGGGGATCTAATTGGTTCAGGCTCACATTTTACACAGTCACCTAAAGAGCTTGAGTGTTTGATTTTGAGTGTTGTTTTTCTGTATTATGTCTGATAAAAATTGAGTATAACCCTTTACCTAACTTTACCTAACGTGAAAAGCAAACGACACTTGCAAACAAAATTCTTGAATAACTATTTTTTTTCATTTTTTGTCTCAAAAACATAGGTTATGACCCCTCTAAAGGAGATTTCCTTCTTTTACAGGAGGTTCAGAATGGGTAAAAGAAGATGTCATAGAACTGAAAAATATCAGCATTCCAGATCCGAGAGCCGAGATAGACTTAAATATGATATTCAGTCCAGACTATCCAGGTGCCAAACCATTAACTATCAATGAGACTGAAGCTGAAAGAAAGATTTCACCATCACCATCATTTGCAAGCATGACGCGAACAAAATCCGTTCCAAGTTTATCAACAATTCAGAGTGTTAAAAAGTCAATTGCTGAACAGGGAAATAAAATTGGCTTCTTAAAGCAGAAGCACCTAGTTCAGCTGGACTGGGTTTCCACTGAAGATGGTTCCCATGTCTTAACTGTTGGTGTTGGTTCAAAAATACTGATGTATTCTTTAGTTGCAGAGGAAATTGTTCAGTCTTCTCAGAATATTACAGTTAACAATAAGAAGTCTCAACATGATGATCAATTGAGAAAGCATTCATCTCGGAGACCACCATTACAGAAATCTAAATCAATGGTGATAGATGATACTCCAGAAGAAATCCGTTGGTTGAAACTTCGAGCTATTGAATTATCTACTGCTGATGGTTTGCCAAGTTTACCAATGCACCTATCATGGGTTCGTGGAGGGATATTAGTAGCTGGGATGGACAATGAGATGCATGTGTATTCTCAGTGGAGAGGTTTTATGAGTTTATCTGACAATGAGAGTGCAAACAATGAGGAAGCTCCTGCTCCCCTCAACAAGCGTGATGTAACAGAAATGAATCTGACAGCAATGTTAGCAGTGCCCTCTCAAATGAACTTTAAACCATCAATCTCAGTGCCCAACTTTAAACAGGTACCGACCAGTTTCAGTTTGCCTAGTTCCAAGAAACGGGATTCTGCAATAAAAAATAATCCTCGCACATCTGTTAACTTAACCAAAAAGTCTAGTCTGTCAAAGAGTGAGAGTACGACAAGCTTGACACTTATACAAGATAATGGCTTGTTTGAAGCTGCAAGATTTGCTAACCCTGTATTACCACAATACCATCCAAAACAATTGATGGAATTACTTAATTTTGGAAAGATGAAGCGAGTCAAGGCCATATTGGCACATTTAGAAAGATGTATTGTAGGTTCTGAAAACAGACAAGCGATGTATGTTGATGATTCTGATTCAGAGGATGGTCGATTAAAAGGAGTACGACCTCGAGCACTGTCAGTAGGAGCTGGTGTTGACATGAAAGATTCTTCTGTGCTACACGAAGAATCATCACCCGATTATGTAGAAATCACATCAATTCCACCATTACCTATATATGCATTGCTGGCTGCTGATGTCAACATTCCAGCTGTGTCAAATGATATCACCTCACCCTCAAATATGATGACTACCCAAGATTATTCTAATTTGTTTGAAACTAATGTGTTGGGAGATGAAGAACTTGATGTGGATGTTTTTTCATCTTCATTGGAGAGTACAGGCGGGGGAGGAAGGAATAAGCTTCAGTCTTCTTCTCAGTCACCAGCAGTTGGCAACAGAAACTACTTTGGTCCAAATCAAGCAAGAGTGCTCATGAAACACTTGACTTACGTCCAGCTGCCTGGGTTGTCAAGTTTGGATCAAATGTATTTAATGGCATTAGGGGATACAGTTGCTAATACAAAGACAGATTTTGGAGAGAGAGAGGTTGTTGCTGAGCAAACCAAAGCAGGTGAGAATCATAACTATCATCTCAGTCATGCCTCAGACCTATCCAAACTGGGCAAACAGTTCATAGCCCTGCCCCCTCCCCACCCTAAACTCCTAGAATTTTTAATTGTCCCCCGAAAGAAAACATTTTGGGGGACTATTAAAATAGCCGGTGTCAGTCCATTCATCCGTCCATCCATGCATCCGCCCCACTTTGGTTTCCCGATGATAACTTTAGATATAGTTGACCAAATCTTATGAAATTTGGTGTACAACATAAAATACAGATCAAGTTCAAATCGGGGTTTGGTCAGACATTTTTTGCCAGAGTTATGTCCCTTTTTCATCATGGCCTTGCTATGTTTTAATTTGTAAATCTCAAGTGACTGGTGTGTAAGTGTGTTGTGATGTGATCAAGCAGCCATGACTTGATTTTATGATTTTCTGAAAAATTCAAGAAAATACTCCCCATGTTAAGAGTTAACCCTTTATACCCAATGCACAGGGTATCAATTTATTATTTTAATCATTGTTTTCCTTCAAATTTTACCAAAATTTTCCACAAAAATCATATCATGTGACTCCTCATTGGAATGAGTTTGATGAACTTGTTCCAAAGAGGGGGATCACTCGATATGGTTTTGTTAGGGCCCTTCGAGTCAGATATTTTAATTCGAGTTGATTCTCGACTGGAAATTATCACTGGAAATGATCAATTTGTCCCAGAAACATATAATGGAAAGAAAATCTAGTGTTTTTGAGTAGATACCGATCATTTCACGCAATAATTCAACATGTATTCACCTTGAATTGATGCATGAAACTCACTAGTCCAAACATGACCTAAACGTCCATAATATAAGTTTTTGGTTTGGTACGTCGTTTCAAAGGACGTACCAAACCAAAAACTTATTTTACAGACTTTCAAGCGATGTTTGGACTAGAAACTGACCAACAGAATCAGATCGCAAGATGCTATCTGTTCCAAGTATCGATCAAATCACTTCCGCGAATCAATGATTCTTTGCCCTGTTGACTTTCATGCATCAATTATGGTTGAAACGAGTGGAATTATCAGATTCTTTTAAAACACGTATAATAAAAAGAAAATCTAGTGTTTTTGAGTGGATACCGAAAATTATCTCACATGTGACCGAGACAAATGGTTATTTTCAATTGCGCAAGTGCTCGCGAAAAATAACCATTTGTATCGGTCACTCATGAGATAATTTTTGGTATCCACTCAAAAACACTAGATATCCTCTATATACCATACATTCACCTAACTTTTTTTCATTTTAGTTAAAGATAGTGAAGAAGAAACGGGAGCTCACATTGGTCATTTGACAGGTATGTTTTAGTTAGGTGATAAACAGTTTGTTGAAATCTCAGTAAAATATGTTTTTTCGAGAATTCTAAGAAATTGTATGTTATTATTTATTTATTTATTGGTGTTTAAGGTCACGTATTTCTGCACAATGGCTAACCATGACCATGACAGTTTTATGGGTGGAGGAAGCCGGAGTACCTGGAGACAACCACTGAGCAACGGCGAGCAACTGTCAGCTCCCCAACATACCAACTCCACACAAGCAGGGTTAGCATTGGTTGAAGACAGGTGCACCATCGACGTGCAGTACGCCTTAGTACACAGCGTCACCGTGCCCCCACGTGGGCAATGGGGTGAAGTGTCTTGCCCAAGGGCACAATGCGGTTGCCGCAGGTGGGATTCGAACCGAGGACCTCTCGGCTTGCAGCCTGCACCTCTACCAACTGAGCCACCGCACCCCCAAGAAATTGTATGAATTTCCAACTTAATATGTTTTTTTGTGCAAGCCATAAAATTTGAGAGGAATGATTTTATCGTTCCTCTGGTGGTTATCTAAATGAAAAAACAGATAACCGAAGAGTTGTTCATCTGGAACTACAAACAGCTCATCAAAAAGTTGTCTAATCACCTTATTTGATAGCACTCTTTTAAAATGTTCCTGTGGGAAGACCCCTCTCTTCAGTGCTCAAACTCCATCAGACAGCTGATGCCTGCTTTGCTTGCCGCAGATGCTTTTAAAATATGTGAACTGTCATACAGTAGGGCCATCGCGGAAGGGTCAAAATCCACAGGTTGTCATTTTTTCCATGCAGATTACCCTTGTGCTTCATTGGTGGAAATGTCGCTAGGTGTCATAGCAGATAATCTCTGAAGTATATGCATGGAAAAATGCCCACCCATAGATTTTGACCAATGCACGATGGCTGTACTGTAATCTGTCCTCTTTTTTATATCCAGATGAACGGTAAATAAGTTATCTCCAAAATTCGAGATTTTATTCTCTGTTTCTGTATTTATCATTTGACTCTCTCACTATTGGAAAGTTATTTGTAACTTTCTACTTGAGGAACCTAGCATTAATAAACCTATCATATTTTGAATACCGTATATCTTTTCGGTTGGGATTCTCCTTTTTCGATACTCAGTTTAATAAACTGCTGATAACTTATAAAGCCTTTACCCAAAGAATAGGCCGCATCCACCAGAGTAATTTACAAACTGTGCAGTTGGAAAAAAAGATAAAAAAAAATATCAACAAAAACCATATCATGTTACCCCTCATGGTTTTGTTGAAATTCTTTGAAAAATAAGTAACAAAAATATCAAATTGTGATATTGTGTGCACTGGGTAAAAGATTAATCAAACTGTTTATAAAACTTCAACAATCATTCAAGTAGAATTGACTTTCCACATGAATCACTTTCAGGATTCCCAAAGCGTGAATTCCTTGAAAGTCCTGAATTGTAACCCTAATGCCCTCAGATTAATTTCATGTTAGGCTTAAAAAAGTTAAAAATCTGTTTCTCAGCCCCCCACTCCACCCTCCCTCCGCATGGCCCTTGCTGCATGCTCTCTTTTTTATAACCAAAGTAAACTTTAAAAAATATAAATATTTTTATACTGTACCAATGACCCAGACTTAGCTGGTGCTAACTCTAAAATATTTAGGGCCAAACACAAATTTTACCCCCCAATCCCCAAAATTTGCATCTAAAACCAAAAATTACATGTCCTATATGGTCCTCCATACTTTTACTCCACTGCGCATGCGCAGTGTCCAGGAGGTCTCAAAATTGGTGCCAAATGTCATTCTTTGTTTGGCCCTCAATTCAGTTACATCTGACTGATATTTGTGCTTGTAAATCTCAGTTTAAATGAAGCCAGACACATAATTATGAGAGCAATGGTGGATATAAGGAGGAAATAGGAGGAGAGGAAGAAACAGTGGAAGGAAATGTTCAGGGCTGTAACTTATAATTTTTTTACAAAATTATTTCATGTTACCTATTTTCGAGGCATGACCCTGTTGTGGTCATTCTTGCTATGAATGTTCCATTGTTTGATCAGTGTTTCCCCCTCCCTTTCCTTTATTCCCCCCTAACTATTCTCCTATGCTTTTGGCTTATTTTTTGTAATGGGGTGTTTAGGCGTTTTGGTCTGCATCTACCATCTGACGTTCTGCTGTTTTTTCCCTGGAAGTCTCTGTTTTGCATCAGATAGTGTTTAAATTGGTAACTGATTTCGGGCCATGTTTACCAGTGCCTGGAGTCATGTTTCCGGTTTGTGTACATTATTTATGTTGACAACGGTTACTTCTTATAGTGATTACTTGTCCTCTGCTTAGTTCAGTTCATAGCAAGATACATTAATATTGTCCGTAAGTGTTATATTAATTTTTTGAAATAGTTTTAAAATTTTTGTCCACACTTAGGCTTTTTTGGGGATCCATTTGGGCTCATTGTTCCCATTGGGAACTTGGGCTCTTCTGAAAATTTTTTAAAAAAAATTTTTTTTTTTTTTGAAATTATTTTCTTTTGAAATGTTATAATGGATTATATTATATTATGTATATTTGTTTCAAGGGTTAGTGCGAGTAATATGACTGTGTATATTTTTTCTTGATGAAAAAATATTGTTCAAATTATAATGTGAGGATATCTTCCTCTAATTCTCAGGTTCATTGTGTTTCTTATAGTCAATGTATTCGCACTAATTCTTGCTCTGTGTGTGTTGATTGGAATGACAACGTTGGAGACGTGTGTCACGGTATTTTGTTAACGGTGAGGGGTCCATTACGGCCCTCTCTCCGCAGGGTCACTCTATTTTATCAGTTTCTTTTTCAGAATTCAGAGTGAAGTTTCCGTGATGTCTTCAACAAGTGTGTCTCCGTCGTTGCAATATCAGGGCTAGCGGGAAGTGCTCAGGGTATTACGACAATTGCCGTGAGTTCCCTAGTTGGATCGAAGGCATTGATCGCCCGCTAGTCACCCGCGAGTCCACCCGGTGACACGACCATTCACCGAATGGCTCAGCACCCGGGTTCGTCTGTTGTGGTCCAGGGAAGCAGGGAAGCAGGTTGGGTGATGCGAGCACTATAAAGCATCGAATGTGCACACCCAGCAACGACGGATCCGAGGATAGTACGGAGGAAGCCTGTCAGTCCGGTAGATAGCTCATCCAGGTCCACCCGGACCGTTAGCAAAAGAGGCCCCCTCTCTCTTGCATCAACATCTGCGCCGTGATGTTGTCGTATGTTTGTTAGTCGGAGCTTACGTCCACTCCTGCTCGGGACGCTCCGTCATATGACAGTCCGACGCGGCTGTTATAATGGCTTCCTCATCCTTGTCAACACACACTACCACACCTTGGCTATGTGACCACAGATTTCCAGGGGATGTTCACATATTATTTTAATGCAGGATTGAACGTCCTTGGTGCTCCTACTTCGCCGACCAAGGAATACACGTCGACCAGGTCACTCCATCTGCTAGCCAAGGACACGAGGCCTTTCCAGTTGGGATGTTCGCATATTATATAAATGCAGGAATGAAGTCCCTGGAGCTTCCAGCGGATAATTACGTAGGACCGTGGCTCCATAGGTCTCATTGGGTAACATGAACAAGCGGTTGTTACTGTCATGTCTTCGTAAAGTGTGCTTCCATCGTCACAGTCAAATGAAGAGTTAGCGGCAAAAGTGCTCATGTAGATACGTCAATTGCCTGGAGTTCCCTAGTAGGATTGATGGCTTTGGCGTTCGCTAGCTCGCCCGGTGTCACGACCATTCACTGAATGGCTCAGCACCCGGGTTCGTCCGTTGCGGTCCAGGAAGGAGATTTGGGTGATGAGAGCACTATAAAATACAATGTGCACACCCAGTGACGACAGGATACGAGGATGGTACGGAGGAAGCCTATTAGTCCGGTTCCTAGCTCGTCCAGGTCCATCCAGGCTGCGAGCGAGAGAGGTCCCTCTCTCGTACTACAACATCTGGACCCAGATGCTGTGGTACAAAACGTTCCTCGGTCGGAGCATACGTCCACCACTCGGGACACTCCGTTTTATAGACAGTCCAGAGAGATTGCTCTTTCGGCTTCCTCATCCTCACGGCAGCACACGTGACCGCACCTTGACTACGTGACCAGTTATATTCAACCAACATCGCCGACCAGGGATTCTACGGCGACCAGGTCACGCCATCCGGTAGTCAAGTATACGTGGCCTTCATATTCCGGACGTTCGCATATAAGAAATATGCAGGAGTCAACATCCAAGGAGCTTCCAGCGGCTGAATCCTGTAAGACCGCAGCTCCACAGGCCTCCATTATGGACTTGCTATCGCAGATAGCACAAATTATCGCAGCATCCCAGCAAACGACAGTAACTCTGTCGGATCAAGAATTATCCGAGGAAGCTGGGTTGAAACGTTCCGTTGCAGGTTCAGGCATGGACGACCAAGAATTACAAGTGGTCCGACAGGATGGCAAAAGGGATAAGGAGGAGTTGTATTTTTCCCTTTCGGAACAACATAATTGCCGTAGAGTGCATCCGGCATTATCTTCTGACGTTATTCCTCCGGATCAAATATGCTGCATTGCCGGATAAGAGACTGATAGCGTCACTGGACTCAGAATTCTTATCGGTTTAGGGACATCGTCCCTCAGTTTCCGACATAGTTCAGAAATGTCTCACGGACATTTGAACTATTGAATGACGCTATATATATAACTTGCTACCTGAACGGGCAGGTCAAGTTTATTATCGGCAAATGCTCTACATCTGCCTTTCATCAATTCAAGGATTTTTGAAATGGCAGGACAGAGCATTTCGAGAGTTTCTCTGCGTCTAGACGACCAGACCGAGGACCTAGTATTGTCTATACCGTCGTCTATGTAAGTCCCAGCCACGATGTTGGAAATGACAATATCGTCTAGCAAGGTTAGCTTGGATGCATTATCGTACGCAGGTCACCTTACCAGAGCATTATCATTACGTCTCAAAGGAAAAGAATTCCAGGATGTACAACCTCCTTAAGAGTTCTTTCAAGGGCCTTAGTATTCTCCACGTATAACTCCGCCCTTTTAGTGGCGATATGGAGTTGGTTAGACGTGACGCGGCCCTGGCTACATCCACGCGTGTGGATAGTAAGGTGAAAAACTCTCTCAGAGTCGCTCAGGTCTCTGGAGAGTTTCTCTTCGATGGCAAGCTTTCCACATTCTATGATCAGATAACTGAGAAAGCTTCAGACTCTCTGCTATTTAAATCCGCTTCCATACAGTCGGATTCAGCGGAGAAAAGTAGGACAGGCATTTCTGGGGCGAATATGTCCAAGGGAAGTTCCTATAGAGGTTCCTATGTGTCCTCTACGTCTTACTCTAGAGACCGTCAGGGTAGCGACTCAGGTAGGGGCTGTACTGGCCGACACATCTGGTCAGACGCCCCTAGGTCGACAGGGTGAGGTGCGGGCCGTGGAGGACATGGTTTCTCCTTCCGCAAGCCTCACAGGACCAGGAGGTAATGGTATTATCCTCTGTCATGTTCCAGTGAGCGGAAGACGGTTGAGTTTCTCAATCAATTGGGAGTGGATTACAGACGTCCTTTGGATTCTAGGGGTGATTTCGGAAGGACTCAATTGTCCTTCAAACGAAAACCTCCATTAACTCGAATTCTAAGATGGACTCAGCTTCCGTCAAGGCCACAAGAAGAGGCTCACTTCCATCAAAAGTCCAGTCTCTTCTGGAATAATCGCGATAGAGATCGTAGGAATCCAGGAATTTCCAGGTTTCTACAGCCATCCTTTTCTGGTTCCAAAACCAGACTGCTCGTTCTGTCCACTCATAAATCTGAGCTGGATAAACAAGCTGATCGTGGCTCCAAGTTTCTATATGGAGACCATCCGATCGGTCAGAGCGAGTATTCGGGTGTACGACTATGCTACATGCATAGATCTTAAGATGCATACTTTCTCATCATGGTACATTAGGTGTTCAGAAAGTATCTTTGCTTCCTCATCATAGGAGTCGTGTATCAGCTCCGAGCAGTGTCTTCGGTCTGAATTTACCCTCCTGGGCTTTCACTCGAATAATGAACTCGGTAATGACTCATTTCCGAGCTCATTCGTCTACGATAACATCGACCTACCTGGACGACATTCTTCAGAGGTACGGCAATGAGTTAACGCTTCAGAACGATGTGCAGAATCTGCTTCTGTTGATCCGACGTCGCGGTTTCATAAGTAAATGAGGAGAAGTCGGATCTGGTATCGTCCAAGTCATTCATCCACCGGGGGATGAGCTTCGAGACGCACAGCATTCTCGTTTGTCTGCCTTTAACCAGAGCGAAATTAATCAGTTGTTATGCTCGCTATTGTCTTCACTCAGACAAGGTCTCAGCATTATGTGAAGCTGCCGCAATTTTATTCCGATGGGGCGGTTACGCACTTGTCCTCTCCAAATTTCTTCTGATCCAGAATTGGAGAGTGGAGATTCTTTCGCTCGATACGGACATCTTCTTGTCAAATCAGGTGAATAAGAGATTCAGACTTGGGCAGGTTTTCAGTGGTTAACTCAGGGAGTTCCACTGCAATTGCCGGATCCGAGTTTTACAGTTTTGACGGATGCCAGTCAAACAGGTTGGGATGTATCATTGAGCCCAACAGATTTGAAGTGCCAGGGTCTTTGGGATCTGTAGTTCCAAATCAAGCACATAAACATCAAGAATGATGTCATTTTGGCTTGCGCTACTTTATTGGATGAACGTTATTCAGAATGCTCACGTGCTAATTCTGTCCAAAAATTTGACTGTATTTTCGGAACTAGGGAGGCACTCATTCCATTCTGTTATTCATGTTAATGGAGTGAATCCTTCTGTTTGTACTAGAACATCAGTTCTCCTATCGGTCCGTCATATTCCGGGTCGTCTGAACGTATTAGCTGACTCCCTTTCACAGAGGGTCCACTTGTTGCCGTCAGAATGGACTTTCAACAAACGAGTATTCAATCAGATTTGCTACCAAGGAGAGCGGCCAATGATCGACTTATTGCGGCGCATCTCAACAATCAGTTGCAGAAGTATGTGTCACCATGTTCGGATCTTCGAGCGTTTGCTGTAGACGCTCTATCGACCCCATGAAACAGAATAATAGGATATGCGTATCTTCCAGCGCTGTTGATTCAACAGATATTGCTCAAGTTAAATAATCTCAATGCAAAATTCTGTTGGTAGCATCTCTATCTCCACAAAGACCGTGGATTAATCTACCGAAGCGTCTGTTGTGGGACATGCCGTGGAAGCTTCCTCCACATTTCGGTCCATTCTGTGGTCAGATGGATTCAATTAACTATCGGTACTGCTTATGTTAATATCTTCAATCAGCAGTCTGTGCTTTAGATTTAAGCTCATGAAGTAAGAGTTCTTTCTACATCATGGGCTTATGCTAATAATGTTGCTATTACAGATCTAATGAGGGTCTTAGCCCTCCACTTTTACGAATTTGTGTCTGAGAATATTGAGTCCATTTCTGCAGATCTGCATTGTTTAGGTCTGTTATCATTCACTCAGAATGTCGTCCACTAAACGGTTGCAACCATATTTGTGTAGGCTTTCGGTTCCGGCAGTGACTCTCTCCTGCTGTCCTCTTTGCTCTGGAGTATTTGATCGAGGGCAAGGGGAAGGGGGGGGGGGGAGGGGAGCGGGTGTTCTCTTAGGTCACCTGCTTTATAGTGTAAAGCAAGGGAATACCTCCCTTGGAGTCAGTAATTCCGAGTCGGTACCGGGATGGTTTTAAAGTGTAAAGCTAATGTTTACTCATCCATGTAATATTTTTAAAGTGTTGCACGGTGTGAAGCATTTGTATATGTCACATGTTTATCGAGCGTTAATATACAATCCTCGAATACTTTTAAATGAGTATATAGAGTCTCATTTCTCGCGACTTCCTTTATTTATTGGATTTCCTTTAAAAAATATTAGTATAAAGGGTTATACTGGATGTTAATAGAGATCATTGATGTTATTGTGCTCAATTACAGAATGATGTTGTGTCTTTCTTTTTTCGATACTAATAAGAAAGATACATGTAAAGCCTATCTCTCCTTTTCTCCTTGAGGGTATAGTTCTGTTATGTGTAATTGAGTCTATTGGATTTTCCTTTATGTCCTAGGCCCTCCAACCTTTTTACTATTCAGCTAAGTCTGGGTCATTGGTACAGTATAAAAATGTTAAAAAATTTATAGTAATTTATCAATTTTATTAACTTGGGTAAAATGTTAAAAAATTTATAGTAATTTATATATTTTTTATACTTACCAATGACGCAGACGGGGATGGCCCTCCCATGAGTTGGGAACTCATACCTCCCTGCTGAGTACATAACACTTACAGGCACTGGTTGTAAGAATGACATTTGGCGCCAATTTCGAGACCTCCTGGAAACTGCGCCTGCACAGTAGAGTAAAAGTATGGAGGACCATATAGGACATGTAATTTTCAGTTTTAGATGCAAATTTTGGGGATTGGGGGGTAAAATTTGCGTTTGGCCCTAAATATTTTAGAGTTAGCACCAGCTAAGTCTGGGACATTGGTAAGTAAAAAAAATATATAAATTACTATAAATTTTTTAACATTTTACCCAAGTTAATAAAATTGATAAATTTAGCATTGTGAAGCCTTCTTGCACTGTAAGGAAGAAATATACAACCACCCAAGCTATTATGTAGATTATGAGGCCTAAAACAAACCAAGAACATGAATTTTTTGATGGCAAAGAAATAATTACAAAAATAAAAATAAAAACTGCCCGAAACAAGATCAACTGTGGGCCTTAATAACTACCATTTATACAGGTAGGCAGCCACCAATAATGTAAAAACATTTTCAAGATAAATCCATCCTACCAGTGGAGTTATGAACTGGTAGAGCTGGGTAGAGTGCTAAGTTATTTTTCTGTTCATCAAAATTTGTTCATGTGTCTTTGTCTTGTTACAATTATAACAATGCAAACCTATATAGACTAAGTAATTTCACTTCTAAGATAATATGAAGCACATCCACAGAATATGACCCATTTAAGCTGAGGTACATGCTCTTCATATTAAAGCCCTGACAGTGGCTTCTAGAACTCTACCAGTTAAAGAAGAATACAGTTGGGACAATGTTTTCTGTATAATATGAAAGGGGCTTTTTGTGGCTGTATGGAGACTTAAGTGTTAAAAATCCCTTGCCAGGGGGCTTGAAAGTCCTTGAATATTAGAACTCAACTTGCACAAGCAATGAGAGGAGACTCATTTCATGAATATTCATCTTGCTTCACAGAAAGCTAAATATTCCTGGAATGAGTCATCTCTGCCAAATAGGATATATGTCGAATAGGATGAGCATGCAGTTGTGACGTCAATCACTGATTGACTTGAAGTTTGCCGATGCTTTCATACACTGTTGCACAACCTGCACATGGTCTTTGCGAACTCGGAGAGTGTCATTGATTGATCTTCAACCGACATTCATGTATAATTTTACAATGCATTTCTTGCTCCTGTTCGGTGTAACCCATGATTATTACCATCGATTGCATTGCATTGGTAGCATGAGAGTTTTATTTCAGGTTTTACCCGATCTCAAACTTCTTGTAGCAATTTTTATCAACTATTGAATGCGCAGTCAGGGGAATTTAGGGCGAGGGGAATGGGACCGTTCAGGGGATCCCAGGCCACCCTAGCTTAAACCCTGGTGTTGTATTAGTTGATACTTTTTCCAAGAACAGACGTTAATAGCTCACAAGGAAGAGCTGAGGCATGCTGTTGACTCGCAAAAACTAAAAATTGTGGGCAGGCCTGAAAATAAGCAGTCTGACATTTGCAGAATGAGGTCCCCAGAAGGTGAATTTGATGATGCTATCCCATACAGTGGGCCAATATATCCTCTGGGTACCTCTTTCTGTTTAGTTTTGAGACCCTGATTCAGATTGAGGTTCACAGAGGGTAAAACCCTGCTGTGCAGGGTAGCATTACTAAATTCGCCTTTGGAGTCCAAAATTTTGCAGATGACAGTCTGCTTATTTTCTGGCTTGATCGTGGGCACAATGATGCACAACTGTGATAGCATGCCTCAAAAGCAAAAGGTTGCAGAAAAATGTTGACAAACTCTGGATTTAAAAGTCAGTCACCAAAGAAAGTTTTCGGATCTAATTATTTCTTTTTCAGAGTCAATGGATGAGTGTGGATTGAGGTTTATGTTGGCCATGCAGCATCATACATATCTACTTAGTACTCTTCCCAGAGGTCAGAGGCACAAGTTACAGAAACAGGGACTGAAAACATTTAATATTGTCTGGGCGTTTCATTCTGAAGCAGCAGAGGTAAACTAATAGACTTGCTTTAACTGTTAAAGTCATGAAAGCCCATGTTTGGAATCCATTCTGAAGTTCAGGTACTGCAGTTAAAAGTATCAGTATTCTGTAATGTGCTTAACCATTTACCCAGTGTAATGGCCTAAACTGGTCAGTGCTTTTCGCCAAAATCAACATTCATTTTTCATTATATTTTTCATTGTTTGTTTCAAACAAAAAAAACATTGCTTATGCCCCCTCATTGGATTGAGTTTGTTGATCTTGTGCTGATGAAGGGTCATTAGCTATGTTTCTGACACAAAAATTGAAAAAAAATTAGTTATTCAATAATTTTCTTTGAAAATGTTTTAGGTGTTTCCTGTTAGGTAAAAGGTTAATATTATCTTGGAAGATAACTTCTTCAATATGTAAGGATTTGTCTTGTTACAATTTATGGGAGGGTGCCTGAAGGCACCCTCCCATTAATTGTAACTAGTTAAATACATGTCCATAAATTCTGTTGACCAAAAATAATTTTGACATACTGGGTGTGGCGTGGCATTAAGGTTTGATACCTTGTTAGTACACCAGCATTCTGAATAACTTTCAGTTTTGATATATAATTTCTTCCAAATATTATTCCCATCTTAGAGCTCGAGATCAGATAATAAAATAAAAATTCCTGCATTATTGAAATGTTTGTTGGTAAGTCCTCGCCACCTTTTAATTTTGAGAATTATTTCATCTGTATTACAAAAAGTAGATATTTATGATTAGTAGTCATATTTGACCTTTTCCTAACACAAGTGGCAGACAACGCTTGCAAACCATTTCTTGAATTACTACAAATTTTCTTTTTGTTAGCTCACCTGACTGAAAGTCAGTTGGAGCTATTGCCATCACTTGGCGTCCATCATCTGTCATGTGATGTTCATTTACTTTTGAAATTCTCTGTGAGTCCATGCCCATTTTGGACTCCTTCCAAAATTTGTATTTCAAGAACTGATGGGCTGATTTGAACCAAATTTGGCATGTAGTATATTTGAGTCATAAGTATTTGATTGATGCCGAAAAAATTTTCGAGGAGCTAAAAATAGAAAAAAGGCACCCATATTTAAAAAACTGCAAGGATCAGAATATTGTGTTTTGGTATGCAGCTTCCTTAGGACCAATGGAATCAGATGGACCAAAAAAATTGCTATTGGTTTTGTTATGGCATGCCGAAATGGAGATGCCCATTTTATCACCGGTGGCAGTGGGAAAATGCTGAGTCATCATCTCTCTTGTGCTTCATCAACTAATTCGAAACTTGTCTTCTTTAAAACCACTGGGCCATATTCATACAAATATGGCACATACCATCTTTGCAGTATACCTTTTCTACTTTGTTAACATGAAACTGCTGCCATCTCCGGGCTGAGGTAAATGCCCCAAAAGCCTAAAAATCTTTAAAAATCTTCTTCTCATGAACCACCACAGAGAATTCCTTTTATTTGGAATGGTACTTCTTTTGATGGTGAAGATTAAAGTTTGTTCAAGGGAAAATTTGTAGATCAATATTTTGGGCTTTCTGTGGGTGCATGCCCATTTTGAACTCCATCCCAAATTTGTATTTCAAGAACCGATTGGCTGATTTGAACCAAATTTGGCATGTTGTATAATTGGGTCATAACTATTTGATTTTTGCCAGAATATTTTTAATCCCCCACGGTTTCACCGTGAAGGGGACTATTGGATTGCACTCTGTCTGTCTGTCCATCCATCCCTCTGTCCTGTTACCACCTGTATCTCAGAGATGCTCTGGCACTTTTGTTTCAAATTTTCAGACTTGATGAAGCATTAGGAAGAATTGATGCCTGTCAATTTTTTTCAGAAAAAAATGCAAGATGGCAGATTGGTGGCCATTTTTGTTGGAAATTGGCGTGTAATTTGTTATATGCTCAGAACGTCTGAACGACATTTCCGATTTCAGTAATCTTTGGTATGGAGGTCTAGCAGTATAAGATAAATAACATATCAGACAGGTTTTTTTCTCGTGCATAAATTATACAAATTAGCCTTACTTAACCTTTTTTGGGGGTAATATTTTTGTGCATATTATGTTGTGTACTGTTACCACCTGTATCTCAGAGATGCTTTGATGCTTTTGTTTCAAATTTTCAGATTTGATGGAGCATTAGGAAAAATTGATGCACGTCAATTTTTTCCCCCCCCAAAATTGAAGATGTCCGACTGGTGGCCACTTTTGTTTGAAAGTGCGTGTAATTCATTATACGCTCAGAACTTCTGAATGACATTTCCGATTTCAATCATTTTTGTTATAGAGGTCTAGCAGCATAAGATAAATAACATATCGCACAGGTTTTTTTCTAGTGCATAAATTGTGCAAATTAGCCTTACTTTACCTTTTTTCGGGTAATATTTTTGTGCGTATTATTTTGTGTACAGTTACCAGTTAAGTTACGACCTGTATCTCAGAGATGCTTTGACGCTTTTGTTTAAAATTCCAGATTTGATGGGGTGTTAGGAAAAATTGATGCACGTCAATTTTTTTTCGAAAAACATTCAAGATGTCCGACTGGCGGCCATTTTTGTTGGAAATTGTGTGTAATTCATTATACGCTCAGAACTTCTGAATGACATTTCCGATTTCATTCATTTTTGGTGTATAGGCCTAGCAGCATAAGATAAATAACATATCATACAGGTTTTTTTCTCTTGCATAAAATATGCAAATTAGCCTTACTTAACCTTTTTTTGGGGTAATAATTTTGTGTGCATCATGTTGTGTACCGTTACCACCTGTATCTCAGAGATACTTTCATTCTTTTGTTTGAAATTTTCAGACTTGAAGGAAAGGGACATAAGATAAATAACATATTATACAGGGTTTTTTTCTTGTGCATAAATTATGCAAGTTAGCCTTACTTAACTTTTTTACAGGTGTTTGGATGCTTCCAGTGAAACCACAGAAATATGGGTAACATCAGGACTAGTTTGTTGAGTTGTTCCTTTGATATCCATATTTGTTTTGGTTTTATTGAGGAAATATCAATATATTTAACAGTAATCCACCTACCGTGGGGGACGATTGTCTGGTCGCTGGCGATCGGCGTTGCACTTGTTTTTGCTGTCCCTTTGGAACCACAGGAGCTAAAAATAAAAAAAATTCAAACGTCCGTATTTCACAAACTGCATGGACCAGAATATTGTTTTTTTGGTATGAAGCTTCCTTAGGACCAGTGGAATCAGATGGACTAAAAGAATTGCTATCAATTTTATCATGGGGTACCATATGGGGATGCCCATTTTAACACTGTTGGCAATGGGAAAATGCCAGGTCATTAATTTTTTTTGTGCTTCATCATCTAAGCATTCTTCTTTAGAACCCTTTGGCCAAGTCTAAACAAATTTGGTACAAAGCATCTTGGTGGAGTTTACTCTTCTGATTTTTTCCCCCAAAAGTTACTATGCCCATTGGCGTGGGGTTAATGCCCCATAAGCCTAAAATGCATTACAAATCATTTTCTCATAAGCCACTCCCAATAATGCTTAGATTTCTGATATGGAACTTACTTTAGTGATGCAGATTCAAGTTTTTTTTCTTCAAAGGAACTCAGTAGGGCAAAATTTGACTCCCTGTGGGAGGATGCCCATTTTGATCTCCACTCAAATTTCTGTTTCCAGAACCAATGGGCTATTTGAACCAAATTTGTGATGTAGTATAACTGGGTCATAAGTACTTGATTCATGCCCCAAAAAATTGTTGTGGGGTAGATTCATGCCCCAAAAAATTGTTGTGGGGTAGAGAGAACCACCGAAGTTAAAAATTAAAAAAAAATTTATGGACACTTTTTTAAGACTTCACAGAACAGAGCTTTGTGTTTGCCTGAGAAACTGTCCTAGAACCAGCAGATATGAATGGCCAAATAAATTGCCTTTGATTGTGCCATGGTAAATCAAAAAATTGCTCTTTCTGTCCGTCACATACTGACACACTCATCTCGTTTGAAAGCTTGAACCAGGTGAGCATTTTAGGCTCACTAGAGCCTCTAGTTTTTTTTTTGCCACAAAAACTTATCTTTTCACTCTTTATTGAAATGAACTCATTGAGTTTCTTCCAATGAAATTCATAAGCTACAGTTCAGAGGTGAAAATTGAAAAAAAATGTGAATAGCACTGGCCAGATTTTGTTCTTACCTTGGGGAAAGGGTAAGGGAAAAGCTGGCTACAGGTATATATTTTTTTTATTCCGGGCTCAAAATTCATGCATGAATCAATATCAATTCTGGAAAATGATTCCTTTAAGAAATACAGTGAGAATCATCTGTTATCCTCGTAAATGCATATTTGATTTCATAGATTCTGAAAGCATTCTTAATTAGAAGAGTGCTGGATGCCCATATTTGGACTTTACTCTGAAGTACATGTATCGTAATATAAAGGCTTCATTTTCAATGAATATGCCTCATATTATCTTTGAAGTGAACTTATTTAGTCTGCATGGATTTGCTTTCTTATAATTCAGGGGAGAGTGCCAATAAGTGCTCTCCCATAAATTATAACTCCCATAAATTATAACAAGGCAAAGACATGTGAACATATTTTGGCAAACAAGAAAAATTTAGCACTGTAACAGGTAAAGTCTAGAAAATTTTTATTTTTTGCTCTCCCTCAATAAGGTAACACTTTAACTTTATTTTTTGCTCTCTCACAATAAGGTAACACTTTGACTTTATTTTTTGCTCTCTCACAATAAGGTAACACTTTAACTTAGCAGTGGTTTCTTGTGAAGTATTGGCTGCCTTTAAAGGCAGCCAGAACTCACTAGAAACCACTGGCAATGTACTGTAGCTTCCATCAGCAAGATCCTCAAAAGTTCATATGTTGGAAGATGTATTCTGCATACAGATGTAAGACAAGAAACTCTCCAGAATTGTTTGCAATGGAATATGTACTGGAGCCAATAGTGTAAAACTTTTACAATTGTATTTTCACAAATTGTATTTTCTGTTTATGGAGATAACTGACTGAAATGAATCATAAGCGCTTCAAAAGAAGTAGTTTTGAAACAGTAATGATTTATTTCAGTGATTTTTATTGACAGAAAATACAATTTTGAAAAACTCAATTGTAAAAGTTTTATAGTATTAGCTCCTAGTAATAAAACCTTATTAAAAAAATTGTATATTTTTATACTGTACCAATGACCCAGACTTAGCTGGTGCTAACTCTAACAAAACCAGGGCCAAACACAAATTTTGCCCACCAATCCCCAAAATTTGCATCCAAAACAAAAAGAAATCATGTCCTAAAGGACCTCCATACTACGCCTCTACTGCGCATGCGCAGTGACGCAGACGTCCCGAAATTGGCGCCAATTATCATTCTCTGTTTGGCCCTTCATCAGTCAACATCTCACTGATCTTTGTGCTTGTAAATCTCAGTTTAAAGGATGCCAGACACGTAATTTTTGGAGAAAATGTGATTCTAAGGAGGATAGAAGGAGGAGAGGAAAAAGAAGAGACAAAAAATAATCAGGGCTGTACTTAAAATTTTTTGATGAAATTATGTTAAGTTGCCTATTTTCGAGGCATGGGCCTCTTGTTGTCATTCTTGCTAATTGTTGCACTGCTTATTCAGTGTTTCCTCTCCCCTAGCCTTCTAAAGTCCCCCCTTGCAATTCTCCCATGCTTTTGGCATATTTTTGAGAAATTTCATTTCTAAAATTTCCTGGGAGAGTTGCTTGGTTACAGAATGTTTTCTGTTATTTTCCCCATAGTTACGTTTTCACCCAGGGGTGTATAACGTTTGTGTTCTGCATCTTCCATCTGATGTTCTGCAGATTCTCCCCTGGGAGTCTCTGTTTTGCATCAGATAGAGTGTAATTGATGACTGATTCCGGGCCAGTTTTTTCAGTGCCTGGAGTCATGTTTTCTGGTGTTTTTACACTGTTTGTTTTCATTGGCAACAGCCTTTTTTGAGGGGGGCTGTTTGCCTTTGGTGTAGTTTATCTCACTATAAGATACATTTATATTATCCGTAAGTGTCTCATTAATTATTTAATATAAATTTAAAATTTTTGACCACACTTTGCCATCGGATCCATCGGAGCTCAACGTTACTTTTCAGCAACTTGGGCTTCGCTGAAAAAATATTTTTTCAAAATTATTTTGTTTTGCAATTGTTTTTTCATTTATTAATGGATCATGTTGTTATGTATCTTTGTGTCAGGGGTTTTTGCGAGTAACTAGGACTTATTGTTGTTCTTTCACAATGAAGGGACGTTGTTCAAATTGTAATAGGAAGAAATCTTCCTCTGACTTTCATGATCATTGTATTAATTGTAGTCAGTGTTCTCGCATTAATCCCTGTCCTATATGTGAACATTGGGATGAGAAACATTGGAAACGTGTGTCACGATATGTTGTTTCTGGAGAAAGAGCGATGCCGGCTCTTTCTCCGCAAGGTCACTCTACTCTCTCAGTTTCTATTTCAGAGGAACCAGAACAGGGTGATGTTTCCATGTTATCTTCTTCAAGTGTGCGTCCGTCGTCACAAATGAATTCAGAGCTAGCGGCAAAAGTGCTCATGGAGATTAGACAAATGTCGTCCGCTAGCTCGCCCGGTGTAGCGTCCATTCACCGAATGGTTCGGCAGCCGGGTTCGTCCGATGCGGTCCAAGAGGAAATTTTGGGTGATGCGAGCACTATAAACATAATAGATGCACACCCAGTGACGGCGGATAGTAAGCGAGAACGAAGGAAGCCTTTGATTCCGGTTCCTAGCTCGTCCAGGTCCAGCCGGGCCGCGAGCGAGAGAGGCCCCTCTCTCGTACAACAACATCTGGGACCAGATGTTGTGGTACAAAATGTGTCTTTAGCGGAGCATACGTCCGTCGCTCGAGGCGCTCCGTTGTATAAGCAGTCCGCAGAGACTGTTAAGGCTTCCTCTTCTCGTCAGCGCACACGACCACACCTTGGCTGCGTGACCGCCGATATATTACCAGCTTCGCCGATCAAGGATTCTTTGGTGACCAGGTCACACCATCCGGCAGCCAGGGATTCGAGACCGATGGACTCCGGACGTTCGCATAGGAAAAGTATGCGGGAGCCATCTGATGCGGAGCTGCCCTCGGCGAAGCAGCGAAAGACTGCGCCTCCGCAGGTCTCGACGCCAGACATTCTTGTGCAGATAGCACAGCTTATCGCAGCCGACAGAGACGGTGTCGGATCGAGAATTATCCGACGGCGCTGGGTCGGTATGCTCCGCCGAAGCATCGGGGGCGGACGACCGGGAACATCATGAGGTCCGACCGGATGGTGAAAGGGATATGGATGACTTGGATCTATCCCTTTCGGAACAACATAAAGCTGCCGTGGACTTCATCCGGCACTTTCTCCCTCAAGTTGTTCCGTTGGGCCAGACTGCTGCGCTTCCGGACAAGAGAATTATAGCGTCATTGGACTCTGAATTTTTTGAGCGGTTCTGGGACATCGCTCCCGAGTTTCCGTCGCAGTCCAATAATGTTGCAAGAACATTTGAATTATTGAACGACGCTATATTTAAACTTGGTTCCAGGACGGGGAAAGCAGGTTTCTTGTCCGCTAATACTCTCAACCTGCCTTTCATTAATGCAAGGAATAAATTCGATACGGCAGGACAGGGTATACCGAGAGTTCCTCTGCGTATGGACGACGAGGCGGAAGACTTAGAGCTATCATTACCGTCGTCAGCTTCTATTCCAACCACGGTGTTGGAAACAGCTATTGCGTCTAACAGAGCCAATTTAGATGCCTTATCTTACGCAGATCACCTTACTAAGGCGTTATCACAGCGCCTTCAGGGGAAAGAGTTTCAGGATATACAATCCTCTTTAAGACTTCTTTCAAGGGCAGTAGCTTATTCCACGTGTAACTCCACCCTTTCAGTGGCAAATCTGGAGTTGGTTAGACGTGACGCAGCCCTAGCTACATCCACACTAGTGGATTCTAAGGTGAAGAACTCTCTTAGAGTCGCTTCGGTCTCAGGAGAACTTCTCTTTGACGGCAAGCTTTCCGCTATTTATGATAAAATTACAAAGAAAGCTAAGGATTCTCTGTTGTTCAAATCTGCTCCTAAGAAGTCGGATACAGCAGACACGAATAAGACAGGCACTTCCGGGTCTAATGCGCCCAAGAGAGGTTCCTATAGAGGTTCCGGTGCGTCCTCTTGGTCTTATTCGAGAGACCGTCAGGATAGCGACTCATGTTCGGGACGTCCTTCAGGCCGGGACAATCGGTCGGACGCCCCGAGGTCGACGAGGCGAGGTGCGGGTCGTGGAAGACGTGGTTTCTCCTACCGCAGGCCTCGCAGGTCCAGGAGGTGATGGCTTAAACCTCTATCGCGCTCCGGTTGGCGGAAGGTTGTCAAGCTTTTCACAAGAATGGGCGTCGATTACGGACGACCCTTGGGTGAGAGGAGTGACTTCGGAAGGTCTAAAGATATCCTTCAAACGAAAGCCTCCATTAACTCGAAGTCCAAAGTGGACTCATCTTCCGTCAAATCCGCAGAAAAGAGACGCCCTGTTATCAGAGGTGCAGTCTCTTTTAATGAAGAACGCGGTAGAGGTCGTAGAAAACCAGGAATCTCCGGGATTCTACAGCCATCTGTTTCTGGTTCCGAAACCAGACGGCTCGTTCCGTCCAGTCATAGATTTGAGCTGGATAAACAAGCTGATCGTCGCTCCGAAGTTTTATATGGAGACGATTCGATCGGTCAGAGCGAGTATTCGGGTGAACGATTATGCAACGAGCATAGATCTCAAAGATGCGTACTTTCACGTCATGGTACATCCGACATTCCGAAAGTATCTACGCTTCGCAGTCCTAGGAGTGGTGTATCAATTCCAGGGCGATGTGCTTCGGATTGAATCTAGCACCCTGGGCTTTCACTCGGGTAATGAACTCGGTAATGATCTACTTCCGAGCTCATTCGTCTGCGGTAACGTCGGCCTACCTGGACGACATTCTTCAGAGGTACGGCAACGAGTTAACGCTTCAGAACGATGTTCAGAATCTTCTTCTATTGCTCCGACGTCTCGGTTTTATAGTAAACGAGGAGAAGTCGGATCTGGTGCCGTCCAAGTCATTCACTCATCTGGGAATGAGCTTCGAGATGCACAACAATCTCGTTCGTCTGCCGTTAACCAGAGCGAAATTAGTCAGTTGTTACGCTCGCTATTGTCTGCACGCAGACAAAGTCACGGCGAGAGAATTTATGAGACTGATAGGTCTGTGCGGAGCCGCCGCGGATCTCATTCCGATGGGGCGGTTACGCACACGTCCTCTTCAAATTTTCCTGACTCAGAATTGGAGTGTGAAAATTCATTCGCTCGATGTAGACGTTCTCTTGTCAGATCAAGTGAAACAAGAGATTCAGACTTGGGCAAACATTCAGTGTTTAACTCAAGGAGTTCCGCTGCAGTTGCCGGATCCGAGTTTTACAGTTATGACGGATGCCAGTCAAACAGGTTGGGGTGCATCATTAATCCCAACGGATTCGAGATGCCAGGGTCTTTGGGATCCGCAATTCCTGTGCAAGCACATAAACATCAAGGAAATGATGTCAATTTGGCTTGCGTTACGTCACTGGATGGACATTACTCACGATGCTCATGTCCAAATCCTATCCGACAATACAACAGTAGTGGCGTATATACGGAATCAGGGAGGCACTCATTCAGTTCCGTTGTTCAATCTAACGGAAAGAATCCTTCTGTTTGCGCTAGAACATCACGTTCTTCTTTCGGTCCGTCACATACCGGGTCGTCTGAATGTGCTAGCAGACTCCCTTTCACGAAAGGGTCGCTTGTTGCCGTTGGAGTGGACTCTCAACAAACAAGTATTCAATCAGATTTGCTACCAATGGGAACGGCCAATGATAGACTTATTTGCGACACATCTCAACAATCAGTTGCAGACGTATGTGTCTCCATGTCCGGATCCAAGAGCATTTGCAGTAGATGCTCTATCGATCCCTTGGGACGGAATGATAGGATATGCGTATCCTCCAGCGCCATTAATTCAACAAGTATTGCTAAAGATAAAACAATCTCAATGCAAGATTCTGTTGGTAGCATCTCTGTCGCCACAGAAACCGTGGATAAATCTACTCAGGTGTCTGTTGTGGGACCTACCGCGGAAGCTTCCTCCACGGGAGGATCTTCTTTCGCAGGGGAAATCGCACCAACTCCATCACAACCCGCAAGGTCTCAACCTTCACGTTTTTCCATTGTGCGGTCCTTCTTGCATGGCAAGCACTTTACAGGACGAGCAGTGGACGCGATTTCTAACTGTAGGAGGACCTCCTCTTTGCTAAACTATGCGGCTAAGTGGAAGGTTTTTCGTCGTTGGTGTAGGGATCATTCTGTAGATATATTCGATCCCTCTATACCAGACATTGCAAACTTTCTAGTATACTTGTTTGACGAAATCAAACTGCAGCCTGTTACTATAAAGGGTTATAGATCTATGTTATCTGATACCTATGCACATCATGATAGTTTACAAATTGGATCTAATGTCTCTTTATCGAAGTTGGTTAGAAACTTTTCGACAAATAGACCCAGAACTCTTAGATTAATTCCTAAGTGGAATTTAGCTTGGGTTCTTCTTAAATTGAAGGAAAAGCCATTTGAACCTCTTGGGACAGTAGATTTCAAATTCTTATCTTATAAGACAGCTTTTCTCTTAGCTTTCTCTTCTGCTAGAAGAGTCAGTGAGCTTCATGCACTATCGGTGGATGATTCTCATTATTGTAGTGTTGGGAACACTATCACCTTCACTACTAATGTGGGTTTTTTAGCTAAGAATCAGGCTCCTAATAAATATCCGGAACCTATTGTTATTAAGGCTCTTCCGTCTTCAGACGGGCGTAGGCCTTTACTCTGTCCTGTTAGAGCATTACGTATCTATAAACAGAGATCTCAGTTTATCAGAAAGGGACGGAAACGTTTCTTTCTGTCTTTGATGCCTAATAGAAAGGACATTTCAGTCCATTCTATTGCTAGATGGATTCAGTTAACTATCCGTACTGCTTATGAAGATTTATCTTCTTCTCAGCAGTCTGTGCTTAAGATTTCTGCTCATGAAGTAAGAGCTCTTTCTACTTCCTGGGCTTATGCTAATAGTGTTGCTATTACAGATTTAATGAAGGCTGCTTATTGGTCTCAGCCATCCACATTTACGAATTTTTATCTCAGAAATATTGAGTCCATTTCTGGAGACCTGCATTGTTTAGGTCCGTTATCTGTTGCTCAGAATATCGTCCACTAAACAGTTGCAACTATAGTTATGCAGGCTTTCTGTTCCGGCAGTGACTCCGTCCGGCTGCCCTCTTCGCTCTGGTCTATTTGACCCAGGGCAAGGGGAAGGGGGGAGGGGGGCGGGTGTTCCCTTAGGTCACCTGCTTTATAGTGAAAAGCAAGGGAATGCCTCCTCCAAGTCAGTATTTCTGAGTCGCTTCCGGGATGGTTTTAAAGTGTAATATTAATGTTAAATTTCATTCATGTCTTATTTTTAAAGTGTAGCTCGGTGTGAAGCATTTGTATATGTCAAGTGTCAAACGGGCTTTAATATACAATACTCGGACACTTTTAAATGACTATAAAGAGTCTCAATTCTCTGGACTACTTTATTTATTGGCTTGCTTTAAAAATAATTAGTATAAGGGTTATACTGGATGTTAATAGAGAACATGAATGTTATTGTGCTCAATTATTAAGGGTAGTGTATCTTTCTAATTTAATATTAAATAAGAAAGATACATGTAAAGCCTAATACTCCTTTTCTCCTTAAGGGGTTACCTCTTTACTATATAGTTGAGTTTATTGGATTTTCCTCTATGTCCTAGGCCCTCCAGCCTGTTTACTATTCAGCTAAGTCTGGGTCATTGGTACAGTATAAAAATGTTAAAAAATTTATAGTAATTTATATATTTTTTATACTTACCAATGACCCAGACGGGGATGGCCCTCCCTGGAGTTGGAACTCTTGCCTCCCCGCTGAGTACATAGCGCTGACCAGGCACTGCCAGTGAGAATGATAATTGGCGCCAATTTCGGGACGTCTGCGTCACTGCGCATGCGCAGCAGAGGCATAGTATGGAGGTCCTTTAGGACATGATTTCTTTTTGTTTTGGATGCAAATTTTGGGGATTGGGGGGCAAAATTTGTGTTTGGCCCTGGTTTTGTTAGAGTTAGCACCAGCTAAGTCTGGGTCATTGGTAAGTATAAAAAATATATAAATTACTATAAATTTTTTAACTTTCTAGAATTGTATTTTATAGTTAGGACTTTAAATGGGTTAAAATAAACCATTAGCATTTTCAAAGATCTGGCAATTCGCCAGTTGGCAAATTGCCAGATCTTTTAAAATGCTAATGATTCATTTTAGTCAATTATAATCATTAGGTAGAAAATACAATACTTGAAAATACAACTGTAAATGTTTTATACTAATGGCTCCTGGCTGTACTCACATGTGTACATCACTACTCCCAAATTCTAAATTATATAAGAACTGAAAATTTATTCTCACAGAGGTCTTCACGAGAATCCAAACCAGTTCTCATGAATTGGGACAAATTTGAAGGCCTGTTATTAAAATTCACTTTATCTTGTTTGTAGGAGCTGTTGTCTTTCATTCCAAGCATGCAGAAGGGAGAACCAACATGGGATGAATTGAGACAGTTTGGTGCTGGATGGTGGATGACAAATATCACTGTTTTGAAGAGAACAATGGAAAAGGTATGTAACTTTAGATACTGCTGTTCTAAACAGACTGGCGTGTTTGCTTGTGACATTTTACCTGAAAGATCTTATTCTATATTTCACTTGTTCTGTGCTCAAAGCCCTTATTTGGACTTTTTAAAAGTGATGAAGCCAACTTTATTTGAGATCTACACCATCAAGCAGATACTTATGTACATAGTTAATAAAAGTTTGTATTGCATGGCCTCTTTAAGGTTAGCATGAAAGAGTTAAACATTATTTAACATGAAAGGGTTGAAAATTATTTGGATAACCATTAGGTTGATGCATATCAAGTTATTGTCTTCTGAAATTCCAGAGGAGGACAAGTGAAATGTGTTTCTCCATATTTCCTTATGCCTGTGCATCTGGAGTTCTGTACCTTTACTGTGTGATCAACTCCTACAGTCTTTAAGTAGAGATTTGAAACTATTAGACACTGTTACCCACATATTGAAGATGTGCAACATGTATATTGATGACCACAAAATCATTTATGACAAATTTATTGCCCTTTATCAACTTCAAAAAAATTCCCCGTTTTGAAATTTGGAGTACTTTTATGTTGTAACCAACACCTCCTACAGTTTTGGATGTAAGAATTTGAATCTTTTGAACCTTGTTACCTATATATTCAAGATGTGTAACACGTATTTTTGGTACAAGCAAACATCATTGACAGAGGACAAGGTCACAGGATTACAAAAACTCAGATCTTCAAAAATTTCTTGCTTAGAATATTGTGTCATGAGGACAAATGGAAGGTATCTCATCTCTTCAAAAACAAAAAAGAATAGTTTGTTTATCCGGAATATTGTCAGTAATAATTGTTTTATGGCTTGGTGGATATTTTTATACTGTACCAATGACCCAGACATAGTTGCTGGTGCTAACTCTTAAAATATAGGGCCAAACACAAATTTTGCCCCCCAATCCCCAAAATTTGCATCTAAAACTAAAGAAAACATGTCCTGAAAGGCCCTCCACACTTCGCCCCTACTGCGCATGCGCAGTGTCAAGGACGTTCCGAAATTGGCGCCATTATTCATTCTAAGTTTGGCCCTTCATCAGTTAACATCTGACTGATCTTTGTGCTTATAAATCTCAGTTTAAATGATGCCAGACACATAAATATTAGTGAAATGGTGATTCTAAGGAGGATAGAGAAGGAGGAGAGGAAAAGAATGTGTGACAGAATATTATCAGGGCTGTAACTTAAAATTTTTTAATGAAATTATGTTAAGTTACCTATTTTCAAGGCAGCAGCCATTTTGTTGTCATTCTGATTATTTTGTTACACTGTTTTTTTTAAGTGTTTTCCTCTCTCCCTGTCCTTTAAGTTCCCCCTTGCTATTCTCCCATGCTTTTGGCATAGTTTTTGTAATTATTATTACTAAATTTTTAGCTGAATAACAGAATGAGTTCTGTTCTTTCCCCATGTTTACGTCTTCACCTAGGGGTGGTTAGGCGTTGTGTTCTGCATCTACCATCTGATGTTCTGCAGTTTCTTCCCTGGAAGTCTCTGTTTTGCATCAGATAGTGTATTTTTGGTAACTGATTTCGGGCCTGGGTGCCTGGAGTCTTATTTTAGTGTTTTTACACTCATTGTTTACATTTTCAACAGCCCTCTGTGTGAGGGGGGGATTTCTAAAAAATAATATCTTGATGTTATTTTAATCATAACTAGATACATTATTATTGTTCGTAAGTGTTGAATAAATTGTTTAAAATTTTTTTTAAATTTTTGTCCACACTTAGGCTTGGGATCCATTGGGGCTCAACGTTACTTTTCAGAAACTTGGGCTGTTCTGAAAAAATATTTTTTCAAAATATTTTGATTTCAATTATTTTTTCTATATCAATGGATCATATTATTATTATGTATTTTGATTGCCAGGGGTTAGTGCGAGTACCAGGACTTGTTTTCTTTTCACATTGAAAGGATATTGATCAATTGTTTTAAGAGGAAGTCTTCCTCTGACTTTATTATCATTCTATATGTGGTCAGTGTACTCGCATTAACTCCTGTTCTGTATCGTATGATTTCGATGACAATATGGGAAGCGTATGTCACGGTATGTTGTTGGGGATTTGGACACTCCGGTCCTTTCCCCGCAGGGTCACTCTACTTTATCAATTTCTATTTCAGACGATCAAGATTAGGGTGATGTATCTGTGATGTCTTCCAACAGTGTGCCTCCGTCGTCACAATTAATGAAGGGCTAGCGGAAAAGTGCTCATGTAAATACGCCAATTGCCTAAGAGGACCCTAGTAGGTTCGACGGCCTTTGACGTCCGCTAGCTCGCCCGGTGTAGCGTCCATTCACCGAATGGTTCGGCAGCCGGGTTCGTCCGTTGCGGTCTAGAAGGAATTTTGGGGTGATGCGAGCACTATAAACTAACCTAATGCACACCCAGTGACGGCGGATCGGAGGGAGAACGCAGGAAGCCTTTTAGTCCGGTTCATAGCTCGTTCCGGTCCATCCGGACGGCAAGCGAGAGAGGCCCCTCTCTCGTTCAACAACATCTGGCCCCAGATGTTGTGGTACAAAATGTGTCGTAAGCGGAGCATACGTCCGTCGCTCGGGACGCTCCGTTGTATAGGCAGTCCGCTGAGACTGCTAAGGCTTCCTCTTCTCGTCAGCGCACACGACCGCACCTTGGCTGCGTGACCGCCGATATATTACCAGCTTCGCCGATCAAGGATTCTTCGGCGACCAGGTCACACCATCCGGTATCCAGGGACACGAGGCCTGCAGACTCCGGACGTTCGCATAGGAAGTGTGCGGGAGTCAACGTACACGGAGCTTCCGGCGGCAATGCATCGTAAGACCGCTACTGCACAGGCCTCGGGAACGGACGTGCTTTCCTTAATAGCACAGTTTATCGCAGCATCCCAGCATCAACTGAATCTGTCGCATATATTTTATCCGACGATGCTGGGTCGGGACGCTCCGCGGAAGCGGGTACGGACGTCCGAAAGTTTCATCCGGTCCGACGGGATACCGAAAGGGATTCGGAGGATTTCGAGCTTTCCTTTTCGGAACAACATATGCTGTTGTGTATGTCATCTGACTTGGTCTTCTCCAGCTTCTTTCGTCGGACCAGAATGCTGCGATGCCGGATAAGAAACTGATAGCGTCGGTGGACTTAGAAATTTTTGGTTCGGTTCAGGGACATCGTCCCTCAGTTCCGACATAGTCCAATAATGTCACACAAACTTTTGAATTATTGAACGACGCTATATATATTATTATTTTATGCTTGCTAACCAAGCATTTCTGGTTTCTTGTTCGAAGAGTTATGGAGATGTCTTTCAAAAGTGTGCCTCTGTCGTCATAGTTAATGAAGAGTTAGCGGCAATAAGTGCTCATGGAATATGTCTATCGCCTACGGAGTGACATTCGCTAGCTCACCCGGTGTAGCGTACATTCATCGAATGGTTCGGCTGCCGGGTTCGTCCGTTGCGGTCTAGGAAGGAGATTTGGGTGATGCGAGCACTTTAATTACTTTAGTACTCACCCAGTGACGGCAGATTGAGGACAGATCGGAGGAAGCCTGTTAGTCCGGTTCCTGGCTGGTCCAGGTCCGTCCGGGCTGTGAGCGAGAGAGGTCCCTCTCTCGCCCAACAACATAGGGGACCGCATGTTGTGGTTCAGATATTTTACATTCGGAGCATATGTCCGTTGGTCGGGACGCTCCGTTATATTGACAGTCCGAGAGACTGTCTTTAATGCTTCTTCATCCTCACACCAGGGCACACGACCGCACATTGGCTACGTGACCTCGAGTATCCGATCAGTTTCGGCATTCAGTGATTCCACGGCGAATAGGTCGCGCCATCCGGTAGCCAAGGGACACGAGGCCTATACACTCCGTTCGCTCGCATATTGGTAGTATGCACGGGGTAGCGATCACGGAGCTTCCAGCGGCAATGCATCGTAAGACCGCTTCTCCTCAGGCCTCAGTGACGGACGTGCTATCCGAGTTAGCACAGTTGTTTCGCAGCATCCCAGCAATTGACAGTTTCTCGGTCGAATCAGGAATTATCCGACGGCGCTGGGTCGGTGCGGTCCGCGGTTGCATCAGGTACGGACGACCGAACGCTTTATAGGGTCCGACAGGATGGCGAAAGGGATTCGAAAGATTTCGAGTTTTCCCTTTAGTAGTATCGGAAGATGCCTTTCATATCTTTTGGCATTATCTTCCAGTGATTATTATTTCGGACTTCATTGCTGCGATCTTGGATAAGAGACTTATAGCGTCATTGGACTCGGATTTTTCGATCGGTTCGGGGACATTGTCCCTGACTTACCGACGTAGTCCAATATTGTCATTACAACATGTGTTTTATTTTTCGACGCTATATATATATATACAAGCCTGCTACTAAGCATGATAGTTTAGTTTCTTGTCCGCGTTGCTCATTTCTGCCATTTTATCATTTATACAAATAGTTTATTTTGGCAGAGCAGGGCATACCGAGAGTTCATATGCGTCTAGACGGTGTGATTAAAAACTGCATATATTCTTTTTCGCCGTTTATGTCTTTTCCAATTTCAATGTTGGGAACGACATTATGTATAGTAGACTTAACTTAGACGCTTTATTATACGTAATCCGCCTTACTGAGGCGTTATCATTACGTCTTCAAGAAAAGATTTACGGGATATTATTCTCAATGTAATTTCTTTTGAGGGCAGTAGTTTGTTCACGTATAACTCCGCCCTTCAGTGGCTGATTGGAGTTAGTTAGACGTGACGCAGCCCTAGCTACATCCACTCGTGTGGATAGTAAGGTTAAGAACTCTCTCAGAGTCGCTTCGTTCTCGGAGGAGCTTCTCTTCGACGGCAACTTTTCGGCAATCCATGAATTGCTCGATTTACACGTTCTCTTGTCTATCTAGTGTTACAAGAGATTCAGACTGGGGCAAACATTCGGTGGTTGACTCAGAGAGTGCCGCCGCAGTTGCCGGACCCGAGTGTGGCTGTTATGACGGTTGCCAGTCATACAGATTGGGATATAATACTGATCCCTACGGATTCGAAGTGCCAGGGTCTTTGGGTTCCGCAGTCTTTTAGCAATCAGTTTTCTTCCGCGGAATAATGTTTTTTAGGCTTGCCTTATGTCATTGCATGAACATTATTCAGAAACGCATGCCCAAATTCCTGTCCTTTAATTCGACAGTAGTGGCGTATCTCCGGAACCAGGGAGGCACTCTTTCGTTTCCGTTATTCAATTTAATGGAAAGAATCCGTCTGTTGGTTATAGTACACCAAGTTCAGTTTTGGTCCGTCATATTCCGGGTCGTCTGATTGTTTTATCGGACTCCCGTTCTCTTACGGGTCGCTTGTTGCTGTCAGAATGGGCTCTCAACAAACAAGTGTTCAATCAGATTTGCTATCTATGGGAGCGCCCATTGATGATTTATTTATGACACAGCTTGCTAATCAATTGCAGACGTATGTGTTGGCTTGTCCAGATCTCTGAGCTAATATTCTTAACGCTCTATTGATCTATAGGACGGAATGATAGGATATGCGTATCCTCCGGCGCTGTTGTTTTAGCAGGTATTGCTAAGATAAACAACCACAATACATTTCTGTTGATAGCATCTCTATCTTCACAGAGATCATGAGTAATTTTCTCTCTTGTCTACTGTGGGTTTTAACGTGAAATCTTCCTCTATGTGAGGATCTTTTTCACTGGGTAAATCGTGTCATCTTTATCACAACCTGCAAGGTCGCAACCTTCATGTATTCCGTTGTGTGGTCCGTATTGCATTGTAAGCACTGTACTGGACGAGCTTTGGACGCGATTTCTTACTATAGGAGATCCTCTTCTTCGCTATTCTATGCGGCTAAAGTGGAGGCTCTTCCGTCGTGGTGTAGGGATCATTATGTTCATATTGTTGATCCCTCCATACTACTCATTGCTATTTTTTAGTATACTTGTTTCACAAGATCTTCTGCAGCCTGTTATTGTTTAGGTTATAGGTTTATGTTACCTCATACCTATGCACTCTACGATAGTTTACAATTGAGTCTTTTGTCTCTTTATCTAAGTCAGTTAGTAACTTTTTGATAAATAGACTTAGAATCTTTAGATTAAATTCCTATACGGATTTTAACTTCGGTTCTTATTTAGCTAAGTAATCATTTGAGCCTCTGGAAACAGTAGTTTTCAAATTCTGACCTTTTAGACAGTAATTCTGTTGGTTTCTCTTTTACTGTAGAGTCAGTGAGTTTCATGCACTATCGATGGATGATTTTCACTTTCATAGTTTCGGAATCAATACTTCCGTTACTATTTAGGTTGGATTGTTGCATAAGAGTTAGGCTCCTATTATCCGGAACCTATTATTTTAAGGTCCTTCCGTCTTCGTATGGGCATAGGCCTTTACTCTTTCCGGGTACAGTTTATGTTTTTATAAACAGATTTCTGTTTATTACTATGGGCGTAAGCTTCTTCTGTCTTTGATGTCTAGTAGAAGGACGTTACGCTCCATTTTATTGTTAATGGATTCTATTAACTATCGGTACTGCTTATAGTATATCATTGACTTAGCAGTTGTGCTTAAGATTTCGGCTCATGAAGTAAGAGTTCTTCTACTTCTTGGGCTTACATTAATAGTGTCGCTATTATAGATTTTTGAAGGCCGCTCATTGCGCTCAGCCATCCACATTCATGAATTTTATCTCAGAAATATCGAGTCCATTTCTGGAGGCCTCTATTGTTAGGTCTATTATCTACTGCTCAGAATGTCATTCACTTAACAGTTGCTACTATAGCTAGGTAGGCTGTCTGTTTCGGCAGTGTCTCCGTTCGGCTGCCCTCTTCGCTCTGGGCTATTTGACCCAGGGCAAGAAAAAGGGGGGGGGGGAGGGTGTTCCCTTGGGTCACCTGTTTTACTATGAAAACAAGGGGATACCTCCTCCGGAGTTAGTAATTCTGAGCTGTTATTGGGATGGTTGTTTAGTGAGAAGTTTAGGTTTTTAAAATTCATTCAAGTCTTAGTTTTTAAAGTATAGCTTTTGAATATTGCATATGTCAACGGACATGATTATGCAATCCTCAGACACTTTTAGGAGTATAAGAGTCTCTATTCTCTAGACTTACTTTATTTATTGGCTTACTTTAAAAATTATTAGTATAAGGATTATATTGGATATTAATAGAGTACATGGATGTATGAAGCTCAATTTTGGAAGGTGTTGTATCTTTCTAATTTATCATAAATAAGAAAGATACATGTAAGGCCTATTACTTCTTTTCCCTACAGGGGATGACTCTATTTTATTGAGCATATTCCATTTTGCTCTATGTCCTTGGCCCTCCAGCCTTTTTACTATTCAGCTATGTCTGGGTCATTGGTACAGTATAAAAATGTTAAAAAATTTATAGTAATTTATATATTTTTTATACTTACCAATGACCCAGACGGGGATGGCCCTCCCAGGAGTTGGGAACTCTTGCCTCCCCGCTGAGTACATAGCGCTTACCAGGCACTGGTTATTAGAATGATTAATGGCGCCAATTTCGGAACGTCCTTGACACTGCGCATACGCAGTAGGGGCGAAGTGTGGAGGGCCTTTCAGGACATGTTTTCTTTAGTTTTAGATGCAAATTTTGGGGATTGGGGGGCAAAATTTGTGTTTGGCCCTATATTTTAAGAGTTCGCACCAGCAACTATGTCTGGGTCATTGGTAAGTATAAAAAATATATAAATTACTATAAATTTTTTAACTTTCATGAAACTTCACACACGAATAAAGGCAAAAGGAAGGTGTGTTGTGCAAACTAGGGTTTAATCCCAGGAATGGGAATTCCCGGGTTCTCAGTTCTGTAAGCTGGTGACAATACCAGGGGAATCTATAGCACGGAACCGGGAATTACTCATACCACTATTTGTGTCCAACTGATGTTTTCAAAATTGAAGAGCTGACCCATCGTAAGTTTGAAAGATTTCTTCAGCCTTTTCACACCTGAACTTTTTTTTTACAATCCTGCTTCCTGAAGAACCTTTTTCACCAAATCACTGTATCTCTCAATCAGTTCTGGAGGACTCCTCTCTTCAACTGCAAGATCTTCACTTGCTTCATGTTCAAACTCGTCTTCATTTTCAGAATCACTAGTATCACTCACTATTCACTACTTCCTTTAACATCAGCTCCTTCATCACTGCTGTCACCCATCTCCTCGGGTGATGGCAGTGAAGAGAGAGAGTTGGAGCCGGTAGAGGTAGTGGTGATAAAACTAGCAATTGTGAAAATGAAGGCGAGTTGAATGCGGGTTTGAGTTTTCACACTTCTCTTAGGAAAAAATACTTCTTCATACGGAGATGGCAGATTGTCAATAAAAATCAAAAATGAAAATAAATGTGACTCATTACTCTCGAAAATTTACTAGATTTTATCCGGGACATTTCCCGGTTCTGAGTGTAATTTCATTCCTGTTCCAGTAACTATAGAAAACCGGGATTATATTAACCCTTAAGTCCTCAGATTAATTTTAAAGTATTTATGGCCTTTTTCTGCTTACCTATTTATTGATGACTTGGCAGTGGTTCTACATCACTGCTGGCTGCCTATATAGGCAGCCAGCAGTGATGTAGAACCACTCCCAGGGAAAATTCAGTCTACACACAAGAGTAATAAAAAAGATTACACAAGGGAGCACCTGCTTCAATGCAATATAAAAATGGCGGTTTGGGGCTATATGGGGGCTTAAGGGTTAAACCCTAGTGCAGACCAACTAAGACTGAATGACAAAGGTCACAGTCTCATGATTATAAAAACATAAAACTTAGAAATAGGTTGTCTTAGCCATCACTTTATGAGTTCAGGTGCATCAGTTTGTCTTGTTTCTTCTGTCATTGTTATCATGTTTCAAATTGTTATTTATTACAGGTTGGTAAAGCTGCCTTCCAGGCTAATAAGGATCCTATGGACGCTGCTTTATTCTACCTTGCCATGAAGAAAAAGAATGTTCTTTGGGGACTTTTCAGGTAACTGTTCCTTTCTGTTTTCACCTGTATGTGTCTGACTTTTATTCACATGTTTAACCCTTTATCCAATGCAGATGATATCAAAATTTATTATGGTAAATATCATTTTTAAAAAGTTTTCAAAAAATTTCAACCAAACCATATCATATGACCCATCATTGGAATGAGCTCAATGAAAAGAAAGTTTTTGAAAAATATTTTTTTTCAGCTGCTGAATTTACAATATTCCAAGTATGCGCAACTGGTGATTTTTACGGTGACCTGAGTCAGTGGAGTTCAACCTTCACTTTTTCTGGTATGAACTTCCGATTGCAGCAAGTATGCTCCATTGTAAGCTTTACATGTCGTTTAACTTGTATACCACATAAAGGGGCATATAGAGAGATTAAGAAATTACATTGTGGTGGTTTTTCAACTTTACTGAATGGTATCATTGACACCATTTTACATTAACAATTGCAGAAGATAATAAAATGGTGCTTATTGAATCATCACAAAATGCTTGGCAACAATCAGTTGAATCGATTGAACCGATGCCCCATTAGCCGTTGCCATTGTCATCCGATTGCCCACAAGCTGCCGATTGTGGTGGCCGGTTCTGATCATCGGATGAACACTAGTTGAAGCATGTGTGCCGTTGACATGCTATATGCCTACTACAAAGCACAACTGGGCTGCCACTTGGGTATTCAGCATTAGGTGTCACCCAAGGACACAATGAAGATGATGTGGGTCAGCATGGTTCCTGCGGGGCCTTGGATATAAGGAACAGCCTTTAGTTTGATTGAAAATGTGCCAGAAGGCCTTGAAAAGCCTTGAATATTCATGAAATCAAAATGCTAACAAAGCACGCAATGATAACTAAAAGATTTTATATGCCTGAGTTTGTGAAGGTGTAGTTTTAATTAGGACCCTCTGGTTATTACCCTCTAAAAGGAAGTGGGTGGAGGGGGGGGGGGGGGTAATTACTGGACAGGAGGGTTCTAGTTAGGACAAGTGAAGGCAGGCCTTGAAAATCCTTTGAATATGGCTATTTTAGGGCCTTGAAAAAGGTTGAAATATGTTGAGAGACAGCCTTGAATAGCCTTGCATTTTATAAGTCCTTGCCTGCAGGAACACTGGGTCAGGAAGTAATGCCATTTACCTTTAGATCTGAAGTTCAGTGAGTGACTGGACTTGCTAATCAATGTGTAGTACAAACTCTATTGGAAGAAAAAGTTGTGAAGTTTAATACTATTTTGTACTAATTAGTTACAAAACAGATATAAAACATTAAAATTACATTTTTTCCGAAAACGGTTTTTCAATATTTTTTTCAGGTCAATTCAAAGCAAGAAAATGTCTGATTTTTTCCGGAATAACTTTGATGAAGAGAGGTGGAGAAAGGCAGCTTTAAAGAATGCTTTTGCTTTATTGTCACGTCAGAGATTTATGGAAGCAGCAGCGTTCTTTCTTCTTGCAGACTCTTTAATTGATGCAATTGAGGTATGGTAAATGACTTAAATCTTCAGATCAATCTTTAAGATAATATACACACACACAGTGGCAGATTACTTTATAGTATTTCTAAACCATTGTTGGCTGTCTCTACAGGCAGCCAACAATGATGTAAAAACACTGTCATGATAATGTAGCCTAACGGTAGAGTTCTCATGGAAGAATATACTTATGGGCCACTTTTTCAAAGGGTTGTGGAGGGGCAGTTTGGGTTTCTGGGGACCCAAGGGTTAATGAAGGATGGATTCCTAGTTTGATACAATCTCACAACCAGAAAATTTTTTCTTCCTTTTGAAAATTAATTATGGTAAGGTCCTGCAAAGATTCAAAATTCAAAAACAATTTGTTTTTTTCGATATGGCACTTTGATCAAGTTTCGCTGCATTTGAAGGAAAAATGGCTACCATAGTTGCACTCTTAGATTCTACCTATTATTCAGTGACAGTTCCACATTATTAATTACAGGCCATGTATCTAGTCTGATCAGTGAAAATTTTGTATGCAGGTTCAGGGTGATGCAAATGTGAGCTATTGAGTTTCACTGGTGAAGTTGTGACCATCTTTGAGTGTGCTGTAGAAAACGCCTTAGTCTCATCCTACAGCTCACATTTTAATGACTGGGTGAATACAAAAGGCCGAACATTTATTTGGTGAATTGATGGCAAATAAGGAAAGGAACTGCTTATCATGGATATACTCAATGGGATTCTGTGGGAAAATTAAATGTATGTGGTGATCTGAATTAAGTCATTTTTTATACTGTACCAATGACCCAGACATAGCTGGTGCTAACTCTTAAAATATAGGGCCAAACACAAATTTTGCCCCCCAATCCCCAAAATTTGCATCTAAAACTAAAGAAAACATGTCCTGAAAGGCCCTCCACACTTCGCCCCTACTGCGCATGTGCAGTGTCAAGGACGTTCCGAAATTGGCGCCATTTATCATTCTAAGTTTGGCCCTTCATCAGTTAACATCTGACTGATCTTTGTGCTTTTAAATCTCAGTTTAAATGATGCCAGACACATAAATATTAGTGAAATGGTGATTCTAAGGAGGATAGAAAAGGAGGAGAGGAAAAGAATGTGTGACAGAATATTATCAGGGCTGTAACTTAAAATCTTTTAATGAAATTATGTTAAGTTACCTATTTTCAAGGCAGCAGCCATTTTGTTGTCATTCTGATTGTTTAGTTACACTGTTTTTTCAAGTGTTTTCCTCTCTCCCTGTCCTTTAAGTTCCCCCTTGCTATTCTCCCATGCTTTTGGCATAGTTTCTGTAATTATTATTACTAAAATTTCTTGGGAGTTTTAGCTGAATAACAGAATGAATTCTGTTCTTTCCCCATGTTTACGTCTTCACCTACGGGTGGTTAGGCGTTGTGTTCTGCATCTACCATCTGATGTTCTGCAGTTTCTTCCCTGGAAGTCTCTGTTTTGCATCAGATAGTGTATTTTTGGTAACTGATTTCGGGCCTGGGTGCCTGGAGTCTTATTTTAGTGTTTTTACACTCATTGTTTACATTTACAACAGCCCTCTGTGTGAGGGGGGGATTTCTAAATAATAATATCTTGATGTTATTTTAATCATAACTAGATACATTATTATTGTTCGTAAGTGTTGAATAAATTGTTTAAAATATTTTTAAAATTTTTGTCCACACTTAGGCTTGGGATCCATTGGGGCTCAACGTTACTTTTCAGAAACTTGGGCTGTTCTGAAAAAATATTTTTTCAAAATATTTTGATTTCAATTATTTTTTCTATATTAATGGATCATATTATTATTATGTATTTTGATTGCCAGGGGTTAGTGCGAGTACCAGGACTTGTTTTCTTTTCACATTGAAAGGATATTGATCAATTGTTTTAAGAGGAAGTCTTCCTCTGACCTTATTATCATTCTATATGTGGTCAGTGTACTCGCATTAACTCCTGCTCTGTATCGTATGATTTCGATGACAATATGGGAAGCGTATGTCACGGTATGTTGTTGGGGATTTGGACACTCCGGTCCTTTCCCCGCAGGGTCACTCTACTTTATCAATTTCTATTTCAGACGATCAAGATTAGGGTGATGTATCTGTGATGTCTTCCAACAGTGTGCCTCCATCGTCACAATTAATGAAGGGCTAGCGGAAAAGTGCTCATGTAATACGCCAATTGCCTAAGAGGACCCTAGTAGGTTCGACGGCCTTTGACGTCCGCTAGCTCGCCCGGTGTAGCGTCCATTCACCGAATGGTTCGGCAGCCGGGTTCGTCCGTTGCGGTCTAGAAGGAATTTTGGGGTGATGCGAGCACTATAAAATTAACTTAATGCACACCCAGTGACGGCGGATCGGAGGGAGAACGGAGGAAGCCTTTTAGTCCGGTTCATAGCTCGTTCCGGTTCATCCGGACGGCAAGCGAGAGAGGCCCCTCTCTCATTCAACAACATCTGGCCCCAGATGTTGTGGTACAAATGTGTCGCTAGCGGAGCATACGTCCGTCGCTCGGGACGCTCCGTTGTATAGGCAGTCCGCTGAGACTGCTAAGGCTTCCTCTTCTCGTCAGCGCACACGACCGCACCTTGGCTGCGTGACCGCCGATATATTACCAGCTTCGCCGATCAAGGATTCTTCGGCGACCAGGTCACACCATCCGGCAGCCAGGGATTCGAGACCGATGGACTCCGGACATTCGCATAGGAAAAGTATGCGGGAGCCATCTGATGCGGAGCTGCCCTCGGCGAGGCAGCGATAGACTGCGCCTCCGCAGGTCTCGACGCCGGACATTCTTGTGCACATAGCACAGCTTATCGCAGCATCCCAGCAGCCGACAGAAACGGTGTCGGATCGAGAATTATCCGACAGCGCTGGGTCGGTAGCCGGGGACTCGAGGCCTGCAGACTCCGGACGTTCGCATAGGAAGTGTGCGGGAGTCAACGTACACGGAGCTTCCAGCGGCAATGCATCGTAAGTCCGCTACTGCACAGGCCTCGGGAACGGACGTGCTTTCCTTAATAGCACAGTTTATCGCAGCATCCCAGCATCAACTGAATCTGTCGCATATATTTTATCCGACGATGCTGGGTCGGGACGCTCCGCGGAAGCGGGTACGGACGTCCGAAAGTTTCATCCGGTCCGACGGGATACCGAAAGGGATTCGGAGGATTTCAAGCTTTCCCTTTCGGAACAACATATGCTGCGATGCCGGATAAGAAACTGATAGCGTCGGTGGACTTAGAAATTTTTTGTTCGGTTCAGGGACATCGTCCCTCAGTTCCGACATAGTCCAATAATGTCACACAAACTTTCGAATTATTGAACGACGCTATATATATATTATTATTTTATGCTTGCTATCCAAGCATTTCTGGTTTCTTGTTCGAAGAGTTATGGAGATGTCTTTCAAAAGTGTGCCTCTGTCGTCATAGTTAATGAAGAGTTAGCGGCAATAAGTGCTCATGGAATATGTCTATCGCTTACGGAGTGACATTCGCTAGCTCACCCGGTGTAGCGTACATTCATCGAATGGTTCGGCTGCCGGGTTCGTCCGTTGCGGTCTAGGAAGGAGATTTGGGTGATGCGAGCACTTTAATTACTTTAGTACTCACCCAGTGACGGCAGATTGAGGACAGATCGGAGGAAGCCAACAACATAGGGGACCGCATGTTGTGGTTCAGATATTTTACATTCGGAGCATATGTCCGTTGCTCGGGACGCTCCGTTATATTGACAGTCCGAGAGACTGTCTTTAATGCTTCCTCATCCTCACAGCAGGGCACACGACCGCACATTGGCTACGTGACCTCGAGTATCCGATCAGTTTCGGCATTCAGTGATTCCACGGCGAATAGGTCGCGCCATCCGGTAGCCAAGGGACACGAGGCCTATACACTCCGTTCGCTCGCATATTGGAAGTATGCACGGGGTAACGATCTCGGAGCTTCCTGCGGCAATGCAGCGTAAGACCGCTTCTCCTCAGGCCTCAGTGACGGACGTGCTATCCGAGTTAGCACAGTTGTTTCGCAGCATCCCAGCAATTGACAGTTTCTCGGTCGAATCAGGAATTATCCGACGGCGCTGGGTCGGTGCGGTCCGCGGTTGCATCAGCTACGGACGACCGAACGCTTTATAGGGTCCGACAGGATGGCGAAAGGGATTCGAAAGATTTCGAGTTTTCCCTTTAGTAGTATCGGAAGATGCCTTTCATATCTTCTGGCATTTCTTCCAGTGATTATTTTTCGGACTTCATTGCTGCGATCTTGGATAAGAGACTTATAGCGTCATTGGACTCGGATTTTTCGATCGGTACAGGGACATTGTCCCTGACTTACCGACGCAGTCCAATATTGTCATTACAACATGTGTTTTATTTTTCGACGCTATATTTATATATATATACAAGCCTGCTACTAAGCAAGATAGTTTAGTTTCTTGTCCGCGTGGCTCATTTCTGCCATTTTATCATTTTTACAAATAGTTTATTTTGGCAGAGCAGGGCATACCGAGAGTTCATATGCGTCTAGACGGTGTGATTAAAGACTGCATATATTCTTTTTCGCCGTTTATGTCTTTTCCAATTTCAATGTTGGGAAAGACATTATGTATAGTAGACTTAACTTAGACGCTTTATTATACGTAATCCGCCTTACTGAGGCGTTATCATTACGTCTTCAAGAAAAGATTTACGGGATATTATTCTCAATGTAATTTCTTTTGAGGGCAGTAGTTTGTTCACGTATAACTCCGCCCTTCAGTGGCTGATTGGAGTTGGTTAGACGTGACGCAGCCCTAGCTACATCCACGCGTGGATAGTAAGGTTAAGAACTCTCTCAGAGTCGCTTCGTTCTCGGAGGAGCTTCTCTTCGATGGCAACTTTCCGGCAATCCATGAATTGCTCGACTTATACATTCTCTTGTCTATCTAGTGTTACAAGAGATTCAGACTGGGGCAAACATTCGGTGGTTGACTCAGAGAGTGCCGCTGCAGTTGCCGGACCCGAGTGTGGCTGTTATGATGGTTGCCAGTCAAACAGATTGGGATATATACTGATCCCTACGGATTCGAAGTGCCAGGGTCTTTGGGTTCCGCAGTCTTTTAGCTATCAGTTTAACTTCCGCGGAATAATGTTTTTTAGGCTTGCTTTATGTCATTGCATGAACATTATTCAGAAACGCATGCCCAAATTCCTGTCCTTTAATTCGACAGTAGTGGCGTATCTCCGGAACCAGGGAGGCACTCTTTCGTTTCCGTTATTCAATTTAATGGAAAGAATCCGTCTGTTGGTTATAGTACACCAAGTTCAGTTTTGGTCCGTCATATTCTGGGTCGTCTGATTGTTTTATCGGACTCCCGTTCTCTTACGGGTCGCTTGTTGCTGTCAGAATGGACTCTCATCAAACAAGTATTCAATCAGATTTGCTATCTATGGGAGCGCCCAATGATGTTTTATTTATGACACAGCTTGCTAATCAATTGCAGACGTATGTGTTGGCTTGTCCTGATCTCTGAGCTAATACTGTTAACGCTCTATTGATCTATAGGACGGAATGATAGGATACGCGTATCCTCCGACGCTGTTGTTTTAGCAGGTATTGCTAAGATAAACAACCACAATACATTTCTGTTGATAGCATCTCTATCTTCACAGAGATCATGAGTAATTTACTCTCTTGTCTACTGTGGATCTTAACGTGAAATCTTCCTCTATGTGAGGATCTTTTTTCACTGGGTAAATCGTGTCATCTTTATCACAACCAGCAAGGTCGCAACCTTCATGTATTCCGTTGTGTGGTCCGTATTGCATTGTAAGCACTCTACTGGACGAGCTTTGGACGCGATTTCTTACTATAGGAGATCCTCTTCTTCGCTATTCTATGCGACTAAAGTGGAGGCTCTTCCGTCGTGGTGTAGGGATCATTATGTTCATATTGTTGATCCCTCCATACTACTCATTGCTATTTTTTAGTATACTTGTTTCACAAGATCTACTGCAGCCTGTTATTATTTAGGTTATAGGTTTATGTTACCTCATACCTATGCACTCTACGATAGTTTACAATTGAGTCTTTTGTCTCTTTATCTAAGTCAGTTAGTAACTTTTTGATAAATAGACTTAGAATCTTTAGATTAAATTCCTATACGGATTTTAACTTCGGTTCTTATTTAGCTAAGTAATCATTTGAGCCTCTGGAAACCGTAGTTTTCAACCTTTTAGACAGTAATTCTGTTGGTTTCTCTTTTACTGTAGAGTCAGTGAGTTTCATGCACTATTGATGGATGATTTTCACTTTCATAGTTTCGGAATCAATACTTCCGTTACTATTTAGGTTGGATTGTTGCATAAGAGTTAGGCTCCTATTATCCGGAACCTATTATTTTAAGGTCCTTCCGTCTTCGTATGGGCATAGGCCTTTACTCTTTCCGGGTACAGTTTATGTATTTATAAACAGATATCTGTTTATTACAAGGGCGTAAGCTTCTTCTGTCTTTGATGTCTAGTAGAAGGACGTTACGCTCCATTTTATTGTTAATGGATTCTATTAACTAGCGTACTGCTTATGGTATATCATTGACTTAGCAGTTGTGCTTAAGATTTCGGCTCATGAAGTAAGAGTTCTTCTACTTCTTGGGCTTACATTAATAGTGTTGCTATTATAGATTTTTGAAGGCTGCTCATTGCGCTCAGCCATCCACATTCATGAATTTTATCTCAGAAATATCGAGTCCATTTCTGGAGGCCTCTATTGTTAGGTCTATTATCTACTGCTCAGAATGTCATTCACTTAACAGTTGCTACTATAGCTAGGTAGGCTGTCTGTTTCGGCAGTGTCTCCGTTCGGCTGCCCTCTTCGCTCTGGGCTATTTGACCCAGGGCAAGAAAAAGGGGGGGGGGGGAGGGTGTTCCCTTGGGTCACCTGTTTTTACTATGAAAACAAGGGGATACCTCCTCCGGAGTTAGTAATTCTGAGCTGTTATTGGGATGGTTGTTTAGTGAGAAGTTTAAGTTTATAAAATTCATTCAAGTCTTAGTTTTTAAAGTATAGCTTTTGAATATTGCATATGTCAACGGACATGATTATGCAATTCTCAGACACTTTTAGGAGTATAAGAGTCTCTATTCTCTAGACTTACTTTATTATTGGCTTACTTTAAAAATTATTAGTATAAGGATTATTGGATATTAATAGAGTACATGGATGTATGAAGCTCAATTTTTGGAAGGTGTTGTATCTTTCTAATTTATCATAAATAAGAAAGATACATGTAAGGCCTATTACTTCTTTTCCCTACAGGGGATGACTCTATTTTATTTTATTGAGCGTATTCCATTTTGCTCTATGTCCTTGGCCCTCCAGCCTTTTTACTATTCAGCTATGTCTGGGTCATTGGTACAGTATAAAAATGTTAATAAATTTATAGTAATTTATATATTTTTTATACTTACCAATGACCCAGACGGGGATGGCCCTCCCAGGAGTTGGGAACTCTTGCCTCCCCACTGAGTACATAGCGCTTACCAGGCACTGGTTATTAGAATGATAAATGGCGCCAATTTCGGAACGTCCTTGACACTGCGCATGCGCAGTAGGGGCGAAGTGTGGAGGGCCTTTCAGGACATGTTTTCTTTAGTTTTAGATGCAAATTTTGGGGATTGGGGGGCAAAATTTGTGTTTGGCCCTATATTTTAAGAGTTAGCACCAGCTATGTCTGGGTCATTGGTAAGTATAAAAAATATATAAATTACTATAAATTTATTAACTTTCATCATCAAAGCGATCATTTCTTATTATTATGTGATATCCATCATGCTTTCACCATATTTCGCATTCATGTTGAAATTAATTACCACTGATAAGCTAGGTGCAATTGTGTACCCTTCACTTCACTATCTGCATCTACTGACCATTATTCATCCGAAGATGAGAGGCACACATATAAAAAAAAAACATCTCGAAATTATCATTTTGATCGGCTGATTCAAGCTGAAAAGTCACTTGAAACTGTTATCTGCATAATAATATACAGTGAAATATCATGTAAGTAACGGGAGTATTCATTTAAGGCCCCTCAAAGTAGATCTTCTGTTTCTCATGCCATTTTTTGTAAAATTGCATGCGGGGTAGCGGTTTTTTATTTTATTTTTGTAATTATTTCTTTGCCACCAAAAGTTCATGTTCTTGGTTTGTTTTATGTGTTAAGGCCAAGTTATCTGCAGAATAGCATGAGTGGTGGTGTATTTGCCCCATGAGTGCAAGAAGGCTTTGCAGTGCTAAAGCATTGCAAAGCCTTGTTGCACTCCAGGGAAAAATTTTATCAATTTTATTAACTTGAGTAAAATATCAGATATAAACCATTTAATTTTTATTTTTTTAAGTTTACATTGGGTATAAAAAGAGAGCATGCGGCAGCCAAAAGGACCATATGGGAGGGCCTGAGAAAGAGATTTTAAACTTTTTTAGGTCTAACAGAAATTTGGTAATTTCTGTCTATTTTAGTTATAAACTGAGCTTTTATTCTATTATATCCTGTTTGACAGAGCTCCATGGGCACAATATGGACATAACACATATTTATCGCCATAACCCAAATGAGAAAAGTGTACCTCTTTGCCTCTCACTAACATTGAGAGGCATAATGCCTTCTTTATTCCCACAATGATTCTTGGCAAGTTGCCCTATTCTCGAGCAACAAGATTATGCAATGATGTTTGTCATAAGGCTAAAATTAATTCCCCACTTTGTCTCCTTTTGTCTATTTGTACAAGGAACTGTAATGGATACACAAAATGTTTCTTTTTTTTAATTTATTTCATTCAATCATTCCAAATTGTGGGGTTTCTTGTGCAACCAAACATTATTCATCTCAGATATGTCATTTCCTTGAGTTGTTACCCTAAATTTAGTTATACTAAACTCTGCATGAAAAAAATAATAAGGAACCAACTTGTGAGGTGAAGTGTGTGATTTTGCTCTTTTTTTTGTCTGATTAGGCCCCACAAAGTTTTATGTTTTAGGCCTCATAATCAATAGAATATCATGTGTGGAGGTGTATTACATCCCTAGAGTGTAAGAAGACTTTGCAATGCTTTGTTGCACTCAAGGGATACATTTATCAATTTTTTAACTTAAAATATCAGACATAGACCATTTAATTTATATGTTTTTAAGTTTGCATTGGTTATAAAAAGAGAGCCAAAAGGACCATGCAGGAGGGCCTGAGAAACAGATTTTTAACTTTTTTGAGCCTTACAGTTTTTATCTTACCCGACTACAGTTTTTTTAGTTCCTTAAATTTACATGAAAACGCTCTTTCAGGTCATTTTGATATTAATTCAAAGAACTAAAATGCCACCAAAACCACAGAATATTAGTTACAATGGGACATAAAGTTGATTTTGAAACCTTCCCCTTTCTACAAACATGATTTCAGGGTTTTTTTTATATGGGGGATTACTCAGGATAAATCAGAATATTTCAGGCATGTCTTGGCTGCTTATATGGGCAGCCAAGACTTGCCAAGAAACAACTACCAAGTCACTTGCAATGTAACCTGTGAGTTTATGCAGAGACTGCATGTTGGGGCACCTGTTCTAGTGCAGTAAAGGTAAAAAGTGATCAGAGTTAGAAATAGGGCCTCAAGGGTTAAAGTTAAATAATGGTATAGTGTAACCCTGTTAATGTATTGGCCGATTTGCACATGAAAATTATATAATTAACTCTTTACCTAAATAATTGGCCACTTCTGCCCACGTAATTTTTCAAATTAAGCAATTGAAATAATATATTTTTAAAAAAGTTTTGTCAAACCATCTCATGTGACCTCTCATTGGAACAGGCTAATTGAGCACATTCCAATGAGGGGCCACATGATATGGTTTTGTTGATTTTCTTTGAAAAATTTTAAAAAACAATAATTGAAATAATAAATTTTGATGTCCTGTGCATTGTGTAAAGGGCTAATAGGAGTATTCATTTAACAAGGATTAGGTACTGCATGTATTCTAGAGATAAACTGAGGATTTATTCTATTATATCTTGTTTGACATAGCTCATGGCGCTCTGTCAAAGATGATCTAATAGATTAAATGCCTATCTTGGAGGTCAAATAGGTCTATAAACAAGGGGACTTTGGTTATTATCAAGGTAATGTCTCGATATATTACAAAAAAAAATTCCATGAACAGGAATTTACTTTATAACCTAATTTGCAATTAACAGTTCAAATTTTTACTGAAGGTATTGTAAATGGTTTGTGTGTTTGAAGTCATATTCAATTAACAGGGTTATTCAATTAAGTGATATCCAATTAAATTGGCTCCACTGTTTTATCATCAAAGTGATTCCCACAATGATTATTAGTTTATTGGAGTGGATTTTTAACTGATAGAGTGCTAATTTTTTTCAAATGAGGTTTTGAAACATGACCTCTTTTTTCTCTGAAAAAGTTCTTTTCAACAATCATGCCTGTCTTTGCTCCAAATTTTTATCATTTCAAATATTTTGTTTTCATTTATTAGAGTGTGCCCATTGGCACTCTCCAATAATAGAAAACAAAATATTTCATTTCAATACACTTTCTAGTATTTTCAAAAAAATAGCAAGACCTTACAGTGATAGGAAAGCCACTATAGTGGCTTTCAGAACTTTTCAGTACAGCCATGATAGTGGCTTCCACCACTCTACACGTTAAATAGTGGTACTTTAACAGGCCTGAAAATAAGCAGTCTGACATTTGCAGAATGAGGTGCCCAGAGGATGAATTTGATGATGCTATCCCATACATTGCACTAATTTATCCTCTCGGTACCTCTTTCTGTTTAGTTTTGAGAGCCTGATTCAGATTTAGGTTCACAGAAGGTAAATTTAGTGATGCTACCCTGCTATGCAGGGTAGCATCACTAACTTCACCCTCTGGGGACCTCATTTTGCAGATGACAGTCTGCTTATTTTTGGCTTGTACTTTAATCTTATTGCTTCTGTTGTAGGTTTGCCTTGATAAGCTAAATGATATACAGTTAGCCATTGTCATCTGTAGATTACATGATGGTGAGGACTCCATGCCCGAGAGTATCAAAAAACTATTATACACATACATTTTAGGCTGTGATAAAAATGGAAACAATTATGTTCCCGAAAGAGCACATCCAGATCCGTTTGTTCGTAGCATGGCATTGTGGATGTTGAAAGACTTTATTGGTGCTTTAAGAACATTACTACACACTGATCTTGGACATGAAAATGATCTTGAGGATCATGGTGATTCTGAAACATCAGCAACGCCAAATGTTTTTAATTTTTATAATTACCTCAGAACACACCCACTGTTGATTCGACAAAGACTTACTGCTGATGGTAAGCAAAATGTAGTGACCACCTCTGATAAAGGAACTATATATGTTGATCATATAACACCTATGGAGAGAAGATTGTTCTTTCAAACAGCTCATACTCATTTCAAAAATGGCTGTCCAATGTTAGCCCTTGAAGTACTATCAAGGCTTCCTGAGGTTACAGAACTTGATGAGGAAGAGGAAAACAGGGTAGGGATTCTGAGTGGTGATGTTAAGAACAATATTGAATCATCAAATGGATGTGTGAATACAGGGACTATAAGTGATTTTATGAATGGTGGAGATGCTGTTCAGCAAAAATCATCTGATGTTGACTGGGGTCATCCCATGACAAATGGCATCTCTGGAAATGATAATAATTTTGACTGGGGAAATCCAGTGTCAAAATATGATGATGATGACCTAAAGTTGGACTGGGAATCAGACAAAAATTCATCAGATGAAGACCTGGAAGAAACTGATACAAGTAAATTGAAAAATTCAAAAGATGCAGAAATCAGTTATGCTCCAGAGAATATAGTGCAGAACAATATAAGTGAAGTGGTTGATCCTATACAGAACCATTCCAGTAAACACAGAAAGACCTTTGATGTTATGGCACAACAATATAAGTTTATTGCCTGTTTAAAAATTCTAATGGAGGAGTTAGGAACTTTGGCTACTGGGTTTGAAGTGGATGGAGGTCAGTTGAGGTATCAGTTGTATGTCTGGTTGGAAAAGGAGGTTGATGCCCTCAAGTCATTATGTAACTATGGGGAAACAGAAGAAGAATATATACCAAATGGTAAGTTTCAGATAAAGATTTGTTTAAGGCCAAGGTAAAAGAGTAGTGCCTCAATTATTTCTAGCTCACCTGATTACAGTAACTTCAGTTTCACTGACCTTGAAATCCTTTAACCCTTTACCTAACACAGTAGGGGTGCGGTGGCTCAGTTGGTAGAGGTGCAGGCTGCAATCCGAGAGGTCCTCGGTTCGAATCCCACCTGCGGCAACTGCGTTGTGTCCTTGGGCAAGACACTTCACCCCGATTGCCTACTTGGGGGCACGATGACGCTGTGTACTGAGGCGTACTGCACGTCGATGGTGTGCATGTCTTCAACCAATCTAACCTTGCCTGTGCTGCTGTCATGGTCACGATTAGCCATTGTGCATAAGTATGTGACCTTACACACCAATAAATAAATAAATAAATAAATACCTAACAGAGCTATTTTCAACAAAACCATACAAATATGGATATCATTAGAACTGGCTTGACTAGCCAGTTCTAATGATATCCATATTTGTATGGTTTTATTGAGACATTTGTCAGCTATTTTAGGCTGTGGTAGGTTTCTTTTGGTCAATTTCCTGGCCATTTTTTACTGCTATGTTAGGTAAAGGGTTAATACACCCTATAGCTCTTATCCAATCATAAGGAAATTCTACACACTTCTCATCATCACTATTATCTTTAATTACAGTGTAAAGTTGATAAGCAAATTAATAGCTGGGAACGTAGAAAAAGGAAATAGGTAAAAATTTTCAAAGAAAATATGAAATAGCTCAAAAGGCATAAATTTAACTCTTAGGTCTGAAAGCCCTCAAATTATTTTCAGGGACAAGTAAAACAAGTACTCCCATGACATGAAGTATGTCATCAAAAAGCAAGGTTAAAGACTTGTAAAAACTGATAAAAGGCCTGGAATCTCTTTCATGAATGTTGAAAGTGCCGATCTACTGGGTGAGAAGGCAAGAGAAAGTGAGATTTGAGACATTGTTTTGGTTTTCCAGTATTTCTTTTAGCTCTTTACCCAGAGCAGAGGATATTAAAAATTTATTATTTTAATTATTAGCTCACCTGACTAAAAGTCAGGGTGAGCTTTTCTGATCACTTTTCGTCCGTCGTCCGGCGTGAAGGTGGTGTTTGGGTCTTTTTCTTCCAAACCACTGGCCGCATGTTAATGAAATTTCATGTGAGTAGGGGTTATATAGCGGCATTTTGATTTTTGGGCAAATTAGGTTTCGGCTCATATTGAGCAGAGGGGTGGGGCAAAAATGCTCCAATTCTTAAAAAATCTTCTTCTCAAGAACCAGCGATAGCAGAGACTTGATATTTGGTATGCAGCTTCCTTTTGAGGTGTAGACTCAAGTTTGTTCAAGAGAAGTTTGTAGGTCTATACTTGGCGATGTTATGGGAGGAGCAAAAATTTTGGCCCCACCCCAAATTTCTATTTTTTAAACCGAGAGGCCAATTTGAACCAAATTTTATGTGAGGGCTTATTGGGTCATAAGTACCTAATTTATGCAGAAATTTTTTTTCCTGTAGCCCCGTGGGAACCACAGGAGCTAAAAATAGAAAAAAATTAAAACGCCTATATCTCAAAAACTGCACGGCAGTGAGAATTTTTATTTGGTGTGAAGCTTTCTTGGGACCAACAGAAAGGATTGGTAAAAAAAAATTGCTATCGGTTTTATCATAGGGTACTTTTTCGGGACTCTGAAAAAGTGCTGAGTCAGTATATTTTTATACTGTACCAATGACCCAGACTTAGCTGGTGCTAACTCCACAAAAACCAGGGCCAAACACAAATTTTGCCCCCCAATCCCCAAAATTTGCATCCAAAACAAAAAGAAATCATGTCCTAAAGGACCTCCATAGTACGACTCTACTGCGCATGCGCAGTGACGCAGTCGTCCCGAAATTGGCGCCAAATATCATTCTCTGTTTGGCCCTTCATCAGTCAACATCTCACTGATCTTTGTGCTTGTAAATCTCAGTTTAAAGGATGCCAGACACGTAATTCTTGGAGAAAATGTGATTCTAAGGAGGATAGAAGGAGGAGAGGAAAAAAGAAGTGGCAAAAAATAATCAGGGCTGTACTTAAAATTTTTTGTTGAAATTATGTTAAGTTGCCTATTTTCGAGGCAAACGCCTCTTGTTGTCATTCTTGCTAATTGTTGCACTGCTTATTCAGTGTTTCCTCTCCCCTAACCTTCTAAAGTCCCCCCTTGCAATTCTCCCATGCTTTTGGCATATTTTTGAGAAGTTTCATTTCTAAAAATTCCCTGGGAGAGTTGCTTGGTTACAGAATGTTTTCTGTTATTTTCCCCATAGTTACGTTTTCACCCATGGGTGTATAACGTTTGTGTTCTGCATCTTCTATCTGATGTTCTGCAGATTCTCCCCTGGGAGTCTCTGTTTTGCATCAGATAGAGTGTAATTGATGACTGATTCCGGGCCAGTTTTTTCAGTGCCTGGAGTCATGTTTTCTTCTGTGTTTACACTGTTTGTTTTCATTGGCAACAGCCTTTTTTGAGGGGGGCTGTTTGCCTTTGAGGTAGTTTATCTCATTATAAGATACATTTATATTATCCGAAAGTGTCTCATTAATTATTTTATATAATTTTAAAATTTTTGACCACACTTTGCCATCGGATCCATCGGGGCTCAACGTTACTTTTCAGCAACTTGGGCTTCTCTGAAAAAATATTTTTTCAAAATTATTTTGTTTTGCAATTGTTTTTTCATTTATTAATGGATCATGTTATTATGTATCTTTGTGTCAGGGGTTTTTGCGAGTAATTAGGACTTATTGTTGTTCTTTCACAATGAAGGGAACTTGTTCAAATTGTAATAGGAAGAAATCTTCCTCTGACTTTCATGATTATTGCATTAATTGTAGTCAGTGTTCTCGCATTAATCCCTGTCCTGTATGTGAACATTGGGATGAGAAACATTGGAAACGTGTGTCACGATATGTTGTTTCTGGAGAAAGAGCGATGCCGGCTCTTTCTCCACAAGGTCACTCTACTCTCTCAGTTTCTATTTCAGAGGAACCAGAACAGGGTGATGTTTCCATGTTATCTTCTTCAAGTGTGCGTCCGTCGTCACAATTAAATACAGAGCTAGCGGCAAAAGTGCTCATGGAGATTAGACAAATGTCGTCCGCTAGCTCGCCCGGTGTAGCGTCCATTCACCGAATGGTTCGGCAGCCGGGTTCGTCCGATGCGGTCCAAGAGGAAATTTTGGGTGATGCGAGCACTATAAAAATAATAGATGCACACCCAGTGACGGCGGATAGTGAACGAGAACGGAGGAAGCCTTTTAGTCCGGTTCCTAGCTCGTCCAGGTCCAGCCGGGCCGCGAGCGAGAGAGGCCCCTCTCTCGTACAACAACATCTGGGACCAGATGTTGTGGTACAAAATGTGTCTTTAGCGGAGCATACGTCCGTCGCTCGGGACGCTCCGTTGTATAAGCAGTCCGCAGAGACTGTTAAGGCTTCCTCTTCTCGCCGGCGCACACGACCGCACCTTGGCTGCGTGACCTCCGATATTTTGCCAGCTTCGCCGATGAAGGATTATTCGGCGACCAGGTCACACCATCCGGCAGCCAGGGATTCGAGACCGATGGACTCCGGACGTTCGCATAGGAAAAGTATGCGGGAGCCATCTGATGCGGAGCTGCCCTCGGCAAAGCAGCGAAAGACCGCTCCTCCGCAGGTCTCGACGTCGGACATTCTAGTGCAGATAGCACAGCTTATCGCAGCATCCCAGCAGCCGACAGAGACGGTGTCGGATCGAGAATTATCCGACGGCGCTGGGTCGGTACGCTCCGCCGAAGCATCGGCGGCGGACGACCGGGAACATCGGGAGGTCCGACCGGATGGTGAAAGGGATACGGATGAATTGGAGCTATCCCTTTCGGAACAACACAAAGCTGCCGTAGACTTCATCCGGCACTTTCTTCCTCAAGTTGTTCCGTCGGGCCAGACTGCTGCGCTTCCGGACAGGAGAATTATAGCGTCATTGGACTCTGATTTTTTCGAGCGGTTCAGGGACATCGCTCCCGAGTTTCCGTCGCAGTCCAATAATGTTGCAAGAACATTTGAATTATTGAACGACGCTATTTTTAAACTTGCTTCCAGGACAGGGAAAGCAGGCTTCTTGTCCGCAAATACTCTCAACCTGCCTTTCATTAATGCAAGGAATAAATTCGACACGGCAGGTCAGGGTATACCGAGAGTTCCTCTGCATATGGACGACGAGGCGGAAGACTTAGAGCTATCATTACCGTCGTCAGCTTCTATTCCAACCGCAGTGTTGGAAACAGCTATTGCGTCTAAGAGAGCCAATTTAGATGCCTTATCTTACGCAGATCACCTTACGAAGGCGTTATCACTGCGTCTTCAAGGGGAAGAGTTTCAGGATATACAATCCTCCTTAAGACTTCTTTCAAGGGCAGTAGCTTATTCCACGTGTAACTCCGCCCTTTCAGTGGCAAATTTGGAGTTGGTTAGACGTGACGCAGCCCTGTCTACATCCACACTAGTGGATTCTAAGGTGAAGAACTCTCTTAGAGTCGCTTCGGTCTCAGGAGATCTTCTCTTTGACGGCAAGCTTTCCGCTATTTATGATAATATTAAAAAGAAAGCTAGTGATTCTCTGTTGTTCAGATCCGCTCCTAAAAGGTCGGATACAGCAGACACGAATAAGGCGGGCACTTCTGGGTCTTATCCGCCCAAGAGAGGTGCCTATAGAGGTTCCGGTGCGTCCTCTAGCTCTTATTCGAGAGACCGTCAGGATAGCGACTCTCGTTCGGGACGTCCTTCAGGCCGGGACAATCGGTCGGACGCCCCGAGGTCGACGAGGCGAGGTGCGGGTCGTGGAAGACGTGGTTTCTCCTACCGCAGGCCTCGCAGATCCAGGAGGTGATGGCTCAAACCTCTATCGCGTTCCGGTTGGCGGAAGGTTGTCGAGTTTTTCTCAAGAGTGGGCGTCGATTACGGACGACCCGTGGGTGAGAGGAGTGACTTCGGAAGGTCTAAAGATATCCTTCAAACGAAAGCCTCCTTTAACTCGAAGTCCAAAGTGGACTCATCTTCCGTCAAACCCTCAGAAAAGAGACGCTCTGCTATCCGAGGTGCAGTCTCTTTTAATGAAGAACGCGGTAGAGGTCGTAGAAAACCAGGAATCGCTGGGATTCTACAGCCATCTGTTTCTGGTTCCGAAACCAGACGGCTCGTTCCGTCCAGTCATAGATTTGAGCTGGATAAACAAGCTGATCGTCGCTCCGAAGTTTTATATGGAGACGATTCGATCGGTCAGAGCGAGTATTCGGGTGAACGATTATGCAACGAGCATAGATCTCAAAGATGCGTACTTTCACGTCATGGTACATCCGACATTCCGAAAGTATCTACGCTTCGCAGTCCTAGGAGTGGTGTATCAGTTCCGGGCCATGTGCTTCGGATTGAATCTAGCACCCTGGGCTTTCACTCGGGTAATGAACTCGGTAATGATCTACTTCCGAGCTCATTCGTCTGCGGTAACGTCGGCCTACCTGGACGACATTCTTCAGAGGTACGGCAACGAGTTAACGCTTCAGAACGATGTTCAGAATCTTCTTCTATTGCTCCGACGTCTCGGTTTCATAGTAAACGAGGAGAAGTCGGATCTGGTGCCGTCCAAGTCATTCACTCATCTGGGAATGAGCTTCGAGACGCACAACAATCTCGTTCGTCTGCCGTTAACCAGAGCGAAATTAGTCAGTTGTTACGCTCGCTATTGTCTAAATACAGACAAAGTCACAGCGAGAGAATTTATGAGACTGATAGGTCTGTGCGGAGCCGCCGCGGATCTCATTCCGATGGGACGGCTACGCACACGGCCTCTTCAAATTTTCCTGACTCAGAATTGGAGTGTGAAAATTCATTCGCTCGATGTAGACGTTCTCTTGTCAGATCAAGTGAAACAAGAGATTCAGACTTGGGCAAACATTCAGTGGTTAACTCAAGGAGTTCCGCTGCAGTTGCCGGATCCGAGTTTTACCATTATGACGGATGCCAGTCAAACAGGTTGGGGTGCATCATTAATCCCAACGGATTCGAGATGCCAGGGTCTTTGGGATCCGCAATTCCTGTGCAAGCACATAAACATCAAGGAAATGATGTCAATTTGGCTTGCGTTACGTCACTGGATGGACATTATTCACGATGCTCATGTCCAAATCCTATCCGACAATACGACTGTAGTGGCGTATATACGGAATCAGGGAGGCACTCATTCAGTTCCGTTGTTCAATCTAACGGAAAGAATCCTTCTGTTTGCGTTGGAACATCACGTTCTTCTTTCGGTCCGTCACATACCGGGTCGTCTGAATGTGCTAGCAGACTCCCTTTCACGAAAGGGTCGCTTGTTGCCGTCGGAGTGGACTCTCAACAAACAAGTATTCAATCAGATTTGCTACCAATGGGAACGGCCAATGATAGACTTATTTGTGACACATCTCAACAATCAGTTGCAGACGTATGTGTCCCCGTGTCCGGATCCAAGAGCATTTGCAGTAGACGCTCTATCGATCCCTTGGGACGGAATGATAGGATATGCGTATCCTCCAGCGCCGTTAATTCAACAAGTATTGCTAAAGATAAAACAATCTCAATGCAAGATTCTGTTGGTAGCATCTCTGTCGCCACAGAGACCGTGGATAAATCTACTCAGGTGTCTGTTGTGGGACCTACCGCGGAAGCTCCCTCCACGAGAGGATCTTCTTTGGCAGGGGAAATCGCGCCAACTGCATCACAACCCGCAAGGTCTCAACCTTCACGTTTTTCCGTTGTGCGGTCCTTCTTGCATGGCAAGCACTTTACAGGACGAGCAGTGGACGCGATTTCTAACTGTAGGAGGACCTCCTCTTCGCTAAACTATGCGGCTAAGTGGAAGGTTTTCCGTCGTTGGTGTAGGGATCATTCTGTTGATATATTTGATCCCTCTATACCAGACATTGCTAATTTTCTAGTATACTTGTTTGACGAAATCAAACTGCAACCTGTTACTATAAAGGGTTATAGATCTATGTTATCTGATACCTATGCACATCATGATAGTTTACAAATTGGATCTAATGTCTCTTTATCGAAATTGGTTAGAAACTTTTCGATAAATAGACCCAGAACTCTTAGATTAATTCCTAAGTGGAATTTAGCTTGGGTTCTCCTTAAATTGAAGGAAAAGCCATTTGAACCTCTTGGGACAGTAGATTTCAAATTCTTATCTTATAAGACAGCTTTTCTCTTAGCTTTCTCTTCTGCCAGAAGAGTCAGTGAGCTTCATGCACTATCGGTGGATGATTCTCATTATCGTAGTGTTGGGAACACTATCACCTTCACTACTAATGTCGGTTTTTTAGCTAAGAATCAGGCTCCTAATAAATATCCGGAACCTATTGTTATTAAGGCTCTTCCGTCTTCAGACGGGCGTAGGCCTTTACTCTGTCCTGTTAGAGCACTACGTATCTATAAACAGAGATCTCAGTTCATCAGAAAGGGACGGAAACGTTTCTTTCTGTCTTTGATGCCTAATAGAAAGGACATTTCAGTCCATTCTATTGCTAGATGGATTCAGTTAACTATCCGTACTGCGTATGAAGATTTATCTTCTTCTCAGCAGTCTGTGCTTAAGATTTCTGCTCATGAAGTAAGAGCTCTTTCTACTTCCTGGGCTTATGCTAATAGTGTTGCTATTACAGATTTAATGAAGGCTGCTTATTGGTCTCAGCCATCCACATTTACTAATTTTTATCTCAGAAATATTGAGTCCATTTCTGGAGACCTGCATTGTTTAGGTCCGTTATCTGTTGCTCAGAATGTCGTCCACTAAACAGTTGCAACTATAGTTATGCAGGCTTTCTGTTCCGGCAGTGACTCCGTCCGGCTGCCCTCTTCGCTCTGGGCTATTTGACCCAGGGCAAGGGGAAGGGGGGGGGGGGGGCGGGTGTTCCCTTAGGTCACCTGCTTTATAGTGAAAAGCAAGGGAATGCCTCCTCCAAGACAGTATTTCTGAGTCGCTTCCGGGATGGTTTTAAAGTGTAATATTAATGTTTAATTTCATTCATGTCTTATTTTTAAAGTGTAGCTCGGTGTGAAGCATTTGTATATGTCAAGTGTCAAACGGGCTTTAATATACAATACTCGGACACTTTTAAATGATTATAAAGAGTCTCAATTCTCTGGACTACTTTATTTATTGGCTTGTTTTAAAAATAATTAGTATAAAGGTTATACTGGATGTTAATAGAGAACATGAATGTTATTGTGCTCAATTATGAAGGGTAGTGTATCTTTCTAATTTAAATATTAAATAAGAAAGATACATGTAAAGCCTAATACTCCTTTTCTCCTTAAGGGGTTACCTCTTTATCTTATAATTGAGCTTATTGGATTTTCCTCTATGTCCTAGGCCCTCCAGCCTGTTTACTATTCAGCTAAGTCTGGGTCATTGGTACAGTATAAAAATGTTAAAAAATTTATAGTAATTTATATATTTTTTATACTTACCAATGACCCAGACGGGGATGGCCCTCCCTGAGTTGGGAACTCTTGCCTCCCCGCTGAGTACATAGCGCTGACCAGGCACTGCCAGTAAGAATGATATTTGGCGCCAATTTCGGGACGACTGCGTCACTGCGCATGCGCAGTAGAGTCGTACTATGGAGGTCCTTTAGGACATGATTTCTTTTTGTTTTGGATGCAAATTTTGGGGATTGGGGGGCAAAATTTGTGTTTGGCCCTGGTTTTTGTGGAGTTAGCACCAGCTAAGTCTGGGTCATTGGTAAGTATAAAAAATATATAAATTACTATAAATTTTTTAACTTTTTAACACAGTAGGCAATGGGAAAAAAATAAAGAATTGTTTTCTTCCAAACCACTGCTCTAAAAGCTTTCATATTTTACATATAACATCTTTGGAACATTGATTCACATATTTGTAGAAATCAAATTCCTCGGTCCATATTTGGGTTCCCTATGGGAACCCAAATGTTCAAATTAGTGCAATATGAGGGATATATTTTAAAAATCTTCTTCTTCGGATCCACAAATCAGAATCTTTTGATATTTGCTATGCATCATCCTTAGGGGGGTGAGATTGATGTTTGTTCAAGCCAAGTCCCTGAGTTCATATTTGGACTCCCTTTGGGAACCCAAATTGTAACTTAGTGCAATACGAGGTATATTCTTTTAAAATCTTCTTCTTCGCATCCACCGGTCAGAATCTTTTGATATTTGGTATACAGTATGCTTAGGGAGGTGAGATTCAAGTTTGTTCAAGTCAAGTCCTTCGGCTCATATTTGGTCTCCCTGTGGGAGCCCAAATTATAACTTAGTTCAATATGAGGAATATTCTTTAAAAAAAATTTTTTTTTCAGATCCACCAGTCAAAATGTTTTGATATTTGATGTACAGCATTCTTAGGGGCTGAGAGTGAAGTTTGGTAAAGCCAAGTACCTGGGTTCATATTTGGGCTCACTGTGGGAGCCCAAATTATACCAAAATTTTTATTTTCCAAACCAAAAAGTCGATTTGAACCAAATTTGATATGAGGGCTTATTGGGTCATAAGTACCTAATTTATGCCGAAAATTGTTTTCCTGTCCCCCACGGGAACTGCAGGAGCTAAAAAATTTTTTTCTTTTTAAATGCCCATATCTCCAGAACTACATGGCACTGAGAATTTTTATATGGTGTGAAGCTTCCTTAGGACCGGAAGAAAAAAATGGTAAAAATTTTATCATAAGGTTCTTTTCTAGGACTAAAAGTGCCGAGTCATCATTTTTTAACAGTGTAGCTAATGGGAATAACGTTGAAGAATCTTCTTCTCCCAAAACACTGCTTCAGAAGCTTTTATTTTTGGGCTCCCTATGGGAGCCCATGTATAACTTGGTTCAGTATGAGAAATATTCTTAAAAAATCTTTTTTTTCTGTTACTCCTGTCAGAATCTTTTGATATTTGATTTTTGATTTTCTTAGAAGTGGCAAATTGAAGTTTGTTCAAGTTCTGCTTTATTGATAAAATTGGGCCCAGTAGTAACCAATTCCTGCATTGAAAGCCCTGTAAAGTGGGCAGTGATAGGCATAAACGATTGACCAAACTTGATATTATAATTACGCCTCTGTAAGATGTAGCCTTAGATGCTGAAAGTGACCTTAAATTCCAATAAATAAATAGATAAATTATTGAGTACCCAATATGGGTATCTAACATATGAACACTTTGGGTTACTAAGTAGGGTAAACAATTTTATGTTGAAAAACTGATAACAAGGCAGAATCCCTTGTTTAAATTATACATGACTACTTTGCGGTAATGACAATCTAAAAGTACAGTATCTTGAAAAGACTTTGTGTTGTTTTTTATTAGTTCAATTTTTAGCTTTTCTTGACAAAGTCAAGCTATGCTATTGTCATGGGGCATGCGGAAGTCTGTGAGTCTGTCTGTCCACAATTTGTTCGGCACAGGCTATAGGCCATAGTTCTTATCTATCATCACCAAATTTGAGATGCATGTTCGCGTTGGTGTCTAGATGAGATCGTCATATTTTGGTTATGACTGGCTGCTTACATTGGCTGCTGCAGCAGCCATCGTGAATTTTGTATGGCGCAGCCTACAGGCTGTAGTTCTCATCTGATCATCACGAAATTTCATCTGCATATTCGGGTTGATGTCCAGATGAGAACGTCCTATTTTGGTCTCCGTTGGCTGCACACAGTGGCTGCTGCAGCAGCCGCAGTGTGGGTTGATTTTAAAAATTGTTATCTTACGCAAATTTGGCAGGTTGTCTTAGATTGATGAGTAGATGAGACCTTCCTATTTTGATCGTGGCTGCCCCCAGGGTGGGTGAATTGAGGGGTGAAGTTGTTTTATCTTATTTTTGTTATACCACATTTGGATGAAAAAGACAATAATACGCTGAAAGAAATTGTCTTTGTGTGGTGAATGTAATATGATATTTCAGGCATGTAGGACACTGTTATGGCTGCGAGTGTTTAGATCAGCAAGTACATTTTAAATGTGTATATATTTTGCCCACTTGATGAAATTTGATATGCAAGTTGTTTTTTTTTTTGTTTCAACCATGACTACTTTTCCTAAAGTTTGACTTCAAATCCGCCAATGGTAGCATGGCTGCTTCAGCCATGATTTTTTTTCTCCCAATTTCAACGAAATTTCATATGCAGGTTTAGTTTTATCAGTACTTTTCATAATGGTTGGCTTCAAATCAGCCAATGGTAGCATGGCTGCTGCAGCTGTGTCATTTTTCTTCCAATTTTGACCAACTTGGTCTGAGATGGGTAGTTTCACTGGTAGATTAGCCTTGAATGGGGTCGAAAACTAAGAGTCAACCAATGTAGCATTGCTGCTTCAGACATATATTTTTCACTCCAATTTTAATGGAATTACCAAAAAAAAGTCAATAATTATGGCGCAATTTACTTAAATGTTACGTAAGTTAAGTAATTATAACATTACTCTTAGAAATATACCATAAGATCAAGATAAGCTACAGTGTCATTGACACTTTCGAAACTGCACTGGTAAAGGGATTAACACAACATTGAATGCAGTTGGGACCCAAGCCATGTCAATATCCTTGTCAAATTACGCCTGGATGTCAAATTGTATACTGATCAATCCATAAATGGTGAGACTATAGCATAATAAAAAGCCATGTAGAAACTGCACTTTTAAAAGTCTACGCAACATTGCATGCTTTCGGGACCCACCCATGTCATTTTTCGACTCCTCCCATGGGCCAACTTTGTTTGGGGCCAACCTCTCCCTTGGGCCAACTTCTTTTTCGGGTTGTCTTTGTTTTGGGCCGACTTCTCTCGTGGGATGACTTTCTATGGGGCCGACTTCTCTTAATAATAATAACTCTTTGGCCATCCACTGATTTGTGGCTGTTCTCATAAGAGAAGGCCATCATTCCCTCTGCCCCTCACCCCCTCCTCTCCTCCCAGCATTCAGATATAAAGTGTTTAATAGTGTCCCTCACTTCCCCTTTTTCAACTTCTTCAATCAGATCAGCACTCCTACCCTGTCCCTCGTGTCCCCCCCCCCCTCAGCCATCTATCCTTTGTTTCTCCACCCCATTTCTTTATTATTCTTCCAGTAAATTTTAATCTATGAGGTATATACTATGGGCATTCCAAGAGAAAATGTCCCAGGGTCTTCACTACTCCAGAGTGCCACATTTGGCATCCCTTTTCCCCATCTCTCCCAATTTCCCCCCTAAGCTCCAGTGATCTTGATCTCAGTTTGAACAGTAGTGACCCCCAAAGGTGCCATCTAGGTACTTTTCAAAGTTCTTTATATTGTAACCCCTGCAGTGATCTTTTCACGCTAACTCCTGCTCGCCAGTTTCGATTGCAGTATATGCTCAACCAGCCTGGAAACCTCATACATGCGTCTTGTGGGCCAATTTGTTTTGTGCTGACTTCTCTCGGGGATCGACTTTGTTTGGAACGACTTCTCTTATGTTCAAAAACATGTGGTCAAATGACTTTTTAAAAGACCCAAAAGACCCGGATCCTCACACCTAATTTTGGTAAACATGGCTTCCCCAGGAATTAGGCACGGCAATAGGCAATGTAGTTGTTAAACATGCGGCAATCTAGCATGGGTTCTACCACGATATTGCCGATTGTCGAGGCTAATTTTGATAAACATGGCACCCCAGGCAACTTGTGGTATTTATTAGCTCACCTGACTTTCAGTCAGGAGAGCTATAGTGATCACTCACCGTCCGTCGTCCGCCGTCCGTGAACATGGTGTTTGCGTCTTCTCCTCCCAAACCGCTGAAACAATTTAATTGATATTTGAGATAATAGTTTATGACATCGCAATTTGATTTTGTTCAAATCAAGTTGCCCCGCCCGTGTGTAGGGCCACACCCAAAAAGTGTGCTGAAATCTTAAAAAATCTTCTTCTCATGAACCAGCAGTAGCAGAGACTTGATATTTGGTGTGCAGCTTCCTTTTGAGGTGTAGACTCAGATTTGTTCAAGAGAAGTTTGTGGGGCTATACTTGGCGTCGTCATGGGAGAGGCAAAATTTTTGGCCCTGCCCAAAATTTCTATTTTCCAAACCGAGAGGCTGATTTGAACCAAATTTTATGTGAGGGCTTATTGGGTCATAATTACCTAATTTATGCTGATTTTTTTTTCCCCGTAGCCCCATGGGAACTGCAGGAGCTAAAAATAGAAAAAAATTAAAACGCCCATATCTCCAAAACTCCACGGCACCGAGAATTTTTATTTGGTGTGAAGCTTCCTTAGGACCAACAGAAAGAATTGGTAAAAAAAAATTGCCATCGGTTTTATCATAGGGGACAGTTTCGGGACATTGAAAAAGTGCTGAGTCAGCACTTTTTAACACTGTAGGCAATGGGAAAAACATTAAAAAATCTTCTCCAGATCCGGCAGGCAGAATCTTTTGATATTTGGTATGCAACATTGTGGGTGGATCTGATTCAAGTTTGTTCAAATCGGCCCCCTGGGTTTATATTTGGGCTCAGTATAGGAGCCCAAATTTGAACTTAGTGCATTTCAGGCAAATTTCTTTGAAAATCTTCTCAAGATCCAGCAGGCAGAATCTTTTGATATTGGGTATGCAACATTGTGGGGTGGATCTGATTCAAGTTTGTTCAAATCGGCTCCCTTGGTTTATATTTGGGCTCACTATAGAAGCCCAAATTCGAACTTAGTGCATTTCAGGCAAATTTCTTCGAAAATCTTCTTCTCAAGATCCAGCAGGCAGAATCTTGTGATATTTGGTATGCAGCATCCTTAGGGGGGTGAGATTCAAGTTTGTTCAAGCCATGTCCCTAGGTCCATATTTGGGCTCTGAGTCAAGTTTGTTCAAATCGGCTCCCTGGGTTTATATTTGGGCTCAGTATAGGAGCCCAAATTTGAACTTAGTGCTTTTCAGGCAAATTTCTTAAAAAATCTTCTTCTCCAGATCCAGCAGGCAGAATCTTTTGATATTTGGTATGCAACATTGTGGGCTGGATCTGATTCTATTTTGTTCAAATTGGCTCCCTAGATTCATATTTGGGCTCACTATAGAAGCTCGAATTTGAACTTAGTGCATTTCAGGCAAATTTCTTCAAAAAAAATCTTCTCCAGATCCTGCAGGCAGAATCTTTTGATATTTGGTATGCAACATTGTGGGGTGGATCTGATTCAAGTTTGTTCATATCGGCCCCCTGGGTTTATATTTGGGCTCAGTATAGGAGCCCAAATTACTGCATTTCGGGCAAATTTCTTTGAAAATCTTCTTCTCCAGATCCAGCAGGCAGAATCTTTTGATATTTGGTATGCAACATTGTGGGGTGGATCTGATTCAAGTTTGTTCAAATCGGCCCCTTGGGTTTATATTTGGGCTCAGTATAGGAGCCCAAATTTGAACTTAGTGCATTTCAGGCAAATTTCTTTGAAAATCTTCTCAAGATCCAGCAGGCAGAATCTTTTGATATTGGGTATGCAACATTGTGGGGTGGATCTGATTCAAGTTTGTTCAAATCGGCTCCCTGGGTTTATATTTGGGCTCAGTATAGGAGCCCAAATTTGAACTTAGTGCTTTTCAGGCAAATTTCTTAAAAAATCTTCTTCTCCAGATCCAGCAGGCAGAATCTTTTGATATTTGATATGCAACATTGTGGGCTGGATCTGATTCTATTTTGTTCAAATCGGCTCCCTAGATTCATATTTGGGCTCACTATAGAAGCTCGAATTTGAACTTCGTGCATTTCAGGCAAATTTCTTCAAAAATCTTCTTCTCCAGATCCTGCAGGCAGAATCTTTTGATATTTGGTAGGCAACATTGTGGGGTGGATCTGATTCCAGTTTGTTCAAATCGGCCACTTGGATTCATATTTGGGCTCACTATAGAAGCCCAAATTCGAACTTAGTGCATTTCAGGCAAATTTCTTTGAAAATCTTCTTCTCAAGATCCAGCAGGCAGAATCTTGTGATATTTGGTATGCAGCATCCTTAGGGGGGTGAGATTCAAGTTTGTTCAAGCCATGTCCCTAGGTCCATATTTGGGCTCACTGTGGGAGCTTGAATTGTAACTTTGTTCAAAATGAGGAATTTTCTTAAAAAATCTTCTTCTTCAGATCCAGCTGTCGGAATGGTTTGATATGTGGTGAGTAGCATCCTTGGGGGTGAGGGGGGGATTCAAGTGTGTTAAAGCCAAGTCCATTGGTCCATATTTGGGCTCCCTGTGGGAGCCCAAATTATAACTTAGTCAATATGAGGAATTTTTCTTTAAAAATCTTCTTCAGATTCAGCAGTTGGAATGTTTTGATATTTGGCATGGAGCAACCTTAGGGGGCTGAGATTCAAGTTTGTTCAAGCCAAGTCCCTTGGTTCATATTTGGGCTCACTATGGGAGCCTGAATGACAACTTAGTTCAAAATGAGGAATTTTCTTTAAAAATCTTCAGATCCAGCAGATGAATGCTTTTGATATTTTTTATGCAGCATCCTTAGGGGGGTAAGATTCAAGTTTGTTCAAGCCATGTCCCTAGGTCCATATTTGGACTGATTGTGGGAGCTCGAATTGTAACTTGGTTCAAAATGAGGAATTTTCTTTAAAAATCTTCTTCAGATCCAGCAGTCGGAATGTTTTGATATTTGGTGTGCAGAATCCTTAGGGGTGTGAGATTCAGGTTTGTTAAATCCAAGTCCCGGGGTTCATATATGGGCTCCCTGTGGGAGCCCGAATTATGACTTAGTTCAGTATGAGGAATATTCTTTAAAAATCTTTTTTTAGATCCACTGGTCAGAATATTTGGATATTTGGTTTCAGCTTTTCTTAGGAGGAGCAGATGCAACTTGTGGAAATCAATTCTCTGGGTTGATATTTAGGCTACCATGTCAGGTGAGCGCCCTCAGGCCCCCTGGGGCCTCTTGTTGTTTTTATCCCTCCTCCATAAAATGGCCATGTGGCAAAAAGTCTCACCCTTATCCTTCTGTCATTCTGAAATAATAGTTTTCTGGACTTTTTCACCATATATTGAGATAATTGGCTGATTTCTGGTATGTGGCTCTGTCCTGGGTACCTACGGATAGAGTTTGAGTTCGGTTGCAGTCAGGTGATTTTTTGCGGAGTTATGGACCTTCAGCTTAGTTTATGATGTGAAAACTTGTAGAATCAGTTTTACTGACTTTTTTGCTCACAGGGGCATATGTATTTTACTGACACATCTAGGTTCAGATTTGTAATAAAATTTTGACACAACCATATCATTTGACCACCTCATTGGAACGAGCTCGATGAGCTTGTTCCAGTCAGGGGTCACATGATATATTTTTTTAAATTTTAGGAAAAATATATATTTTTATACTGTACCAATGACCCAGACTTAGCTGGTGCTAACTCTAACAAAACCAGGGCCAAACACAAATTTTGGCCCCAGTCCCCAAAATTTGCATCCAAAACCAAAAGAAATCATGTCCTATAGGACCTCCATACTTCGCCCCTACTGCGCATGCGCAGTGTCAAGGACGTTCCGAAATTGGCGCCAATTATCATTCTCTGTTTGGCCCTTCATCAGTCAACATCTCACTGATCTTTGTGCTTGTAAATCTCAGTTTAAAGGATGCCAGACACGTAATTATTGGAGAAATGGTGATTCTAAGGAGGATATAGAAGGAGGAGAGGAAAAAGGAGTGACAAAAAATAATCAGGGCTGTACTTAAAATTTTTTATGAAATTATGTTAAGTTGCCTATTTTCGAGGCATGGGCCTCTTGTTGTCATTCTTGCTTAAATGTTGCACTGCTTATTCAGTGTTTCCTCTCCCCTGGCCTTCTAAGTCCCCCCTTGCAATTCTCCCATGCTTTTGGCATATTTTTGAGAAAGTTCATTTCTAAAATTCTCTTGGGAGAGTTGCTTGGTTACAGAATGTTTTCTGTTATTTTCCCCATAGTTACGTTTTCACCCATGGGTGTATAAACGTTGTGTTCTGCATCTTCCATCTGATGTTCTGCAGATTCTCCCCTGGGAGTCTCTGTCTTGCATCAGATAGAGTGTAATTTTGATGACTGGCCCGTGATTTCGGGCCAGTTTTTTCAGTGCCTGGAGTCATGTTTTCTGGTGTTTTACACTGTTTGTTTACATTGGCAACAGCCTTTTTTGAGGGGGGCTGTTTGCCTTTGGTGTAGTTTATCTCACTATAAGATACATTTCTATTATCCGTAAGTGTCGCATTAATTATTTAATATAAATTTAAAATTTTTGACCACACTTAGCCATCGGTTCCATCGGGGCTCAACGTTACTTTTCAGAAACTTGGGCTTCGCTGAAAAAATATTTTTCAAAAATTATTTTGATTTGCAATTGTTTTTTCATTATTAATGGATCATGTTATTATGTATCTTTGTGTCAGGGGTTTGTGCGAGTAACTAGGACTTGTTGTTGACTTTTCACAATGAAAGGATATTGTTCAAATTGTAATGGGAAGAAATCTTCCTCTGACTTTCATGATCATTGTATTAATTGTAGTCAGTGTTCTCGCACTAATCCCTGTTCTATATGTCAATATTGGAATGACAAACATTGGAAACGTGTGTCACGGTATGTTGTTACTGGAGAAAGGGCGATGCCGGCTCTTTCTCCGCAAGGTCACTCTACTCTCTCAGTTTCTATTTCAGAGGAACAAGAACAGGGTGATGTTTCCATGTTATCTTCTGCAAGTGCGCTTCCGTCGTCACAAATGAATACAGAGCTAGCGGCAAAAGTGCTCATGGAGATTAAACAAATGTCGTCCGCTAGCTCGCCCGGTGTAGCGTCCATTCACCGAATGGTTCGGCAGCCGGGTTCGTCCGATGCAGTCCAGGAGGAAATGTTGGGTGATGTGAGCACTATAAACATTCAACGTGCACACCCAGTGACGGCGGATAGTAGGCGAGATCGGAGGAAGCCTTTGAGTCCGGTTCCTAGCTCGTCCAGGTCCAGCCGGGCTGCGAGTGAGAGAGGCCCCTCTCTCGTACAACAACATCTGGGACCAGATGTTGTGGTACAAAATGTGTCGCAAGCGGAGCATACGTCCATCGCTCGGGACGCTCCGTTGTATAGGCAGTCCGCGGAGACTGCTCAGGCTTCTTCTTCTTGTCAGCGCACACGACCGCACCTTGGCTGCGTGACCGCCGATATCTTACCAGCTTCGCCGATCAGGGATTCTTCGGCGACCAGGTCACACCATCCGGCAGCCAGGGACACGAGGCCGATGGACTCCGGACGTTCGCATAGAAAAAGTATGCGGGAGCCATCAGATGCGGAGCTGCCCTCGGCGAAGCAGCGAAAGACTGCGCCTCCGCAGGTCTCGATGCCGGACGTACTTGTGCAGATAGCACAACTTATCGCAGCATCCCAGCAGCCGACAGAAACAGTGTCGGATCGGGAATTATCCGACGGCGCTGGGTCGGTACGCTCCGCCGAAGCATCGGGGGCGGACGGCCGGGAGCATCATGAGGTCCGACCGGATGGTGAAAGGGATACGGATGATTTGGAGCTATCCCTTTCGGAACAACATAAAGCTGCCGTGGACTTCATCCGGCACTTTCTCCCTCAAGTTGTTCCGTCAGGCCAGACTGCTGCGGTTCCGGACAAGAGGATTATAGCGTCATTGGACTCTGAATTTTTCGAGCGGTTCAGGGACATCGCTCCTGAGTTTCCGTCGCAGTCCAATAATGTTGCAAGAACATTTGAATTATTGAACGACGCTATATTTAAACTTGCTTCCAAAACGGGGAAAGCAGGTTTCTTGTCCGCCAATACTCTCAACCTGCCTTTCATTAATGCAAGGAATAAATTCGACACGGCAGGACAGGGTATTCCGAGAGTTCCTCTGCGTATGGACGACGAGGTGGAAGACTTAGAGCTATCATTACCGTCGTCGGCGTCTATTCCAACCGCGGTGTTGGAAACAACTATATCGTCTAACAGAGCCAGTTTAGATGCCTTATCTTACGCAGATCACCTTACTAAGGCGTTATCACTGCGCCTTCAAGGGAAAGAATTTCAGGATATACAATCCTCTTTAAGACTTCTTTCAAGGGCAGTAGCTTATTCCACGTGTAACTCCGCCCTTTCAGTGGCAAACCTGGAGTTGGTTAGACGTGACGCAGCCCTAGCTACATCCACACTCGTGGATACTAAGGTGAAGAACTCTCTCAGAGTCACTTTGATCTCCGGAGAACTTCTCTTTGACGGCAAGCTTTCTGCTATTTATGATAAAATTACAAAGAAAGCTTCGGATTCTCTGTTGTTCAAATCTGCTTCTAAGAAGTCGGATACGGCAGACAAGAATAAGACAGGCACTTCTGGGTCTAATGCGCCCAAGAGAGGTTCCTATAGAGGTTCCGGTGCGTCCTCTTGGTCTTATTCGAGAGACCGTCAAGGTAGCGACTCATGTTCGGGATGTCCTTCGGGCCGGGACAACCGGTCGGACGCCCCGAGGTCGACGGGACGAGGTGCGGGTCATGGAGGACGTGGTTTCTCCTACCGCAGGCCTCGCAGGTCCAGGAGGTGATGGCTTAAACCTCTATCGCGTACCGGTTGGCGGAAGGTTGTCGAGCTTTTCACAAGAATGGGCGTCGATTACGGACGACCCTTGGGTGAGAGGAGTGACTTCGGAAGGTCTAAAGATATCCTTCAAACGAAAGCCTCCATTAACTCGAAGTCCAAAGTGGACTCAACTTCCGTCAAATCTGCAGAAAAGAGACGCTCTATTATCAGAGGTGCAGTCTCTTTTAATGAAGAATGCGGTAGAGGTCGTAGAAAACCAGGAGACTCCGGGATTCTACAGCCATCTGTTTCTGGTTCCGAAACCAGACGGCTCGTTCCGTCCAGTCATAGATTTGAGGTGGATAAACAAGCTGATCGTCGCTCCGAAGTTTTATATGGAGACGATTCGGTCGGTCAGAGCGAGTATTCGGGTGAACAATTATGCAACAAGCATAGATCTCAAAGATGCGTACTTTCACGTCATGGTACATCCGACATTCAGAAAGTATCTACGCTTCGCAGTCCTAGGAGTAGTGTATCAATTCCGGGCGATGTGCTTCGGATTGAATCTAGCACCCTGGGCTTTCACTCGGGTAATGAACTCGGTAATGATCTATTTCCGAGCTCATTCGTCTGCGGTAACATCGGCCTACCTGGACGACATTCTTCAGAGGTACGGCAACGAGTTAACGCTTCAGAACGATGTTCAGAATTTACTTCTATTGCTCCGACGTCTCGGTTTTATAGTAAACGAGGAGAAGTCGGATCTGGTGCCGTCCAAGTCATTCACACATCTGGGAATGAGCTTCGAGACGCACAACAATCTCGTTCGTCTGCCGTTAACCAGAGCGAAATTAGTCAGTTGTTACGCTCGCTATTGTCTGCACGCAGACAAAGTCACAGCGAGAGAATTTATGAGACTGATAGGTCTGTGCAGAGCCGCTGCGGATCTCATTCCGATGGGGCGGTTACGCACGTGTCCTCTCCAAATTTTCTTGACTCAGAATTGGAGTGTGAAAATTCATTCGCTCGACATAGACGTTCTCTTGTCAGATCAAGTGAAACAAGAGATTCAGACTTGGGCAAACATTCAGTGGTTAACTCAGGGAGTTCCGCTGCAGTTGCCGGATCCGAGTTTTACCATTATGACGGATGCCAGTCAAACAGGGTGGGGTGCATTATTGATCCCAATGGATTCGAGATGCCAGGGTCTTTGGGATCCGCAGTTGCTGGGCAAGCACATAAACATCAAGGAAATGATGTCAATTTGGCTTGCGTTACGTCATTGGATGGACATTATTCGCAATGCTCATTTCCAAATCCTATCCGACAATACGACAGTAGTGGCGTATATACGGAATCAGGGAGGCACTCATTCAGTTCCGTTGTTCAATCTAACGGAAAGAATCCTTCTGTTTGCGCTAGAACATCAGGTTCTTCTTTCGGTCCGTCACATACCGGGTCGTCTGAATGTGCTAGCAGACTCCCTTTCACGAAAGGGTCGCTTGTTGCCGTCGGAGTGGACTCTCAACAAACAAGTATTCAATCAGATTTGCTACCAATGGGAACGGCCAATGATAGACTTATTTGCGACACATCTCAACAATCAGTTGCAGACGTATGTGTCTCCGTGTCCGGATCCAAGGGCATTTGCAGTAGACGCTCTGTCGATCCCTTGGGACGGAATGATAGGATATGCGGATCCTCCAGCGCCGTTAATTCAGCAAGTATTGCTAAAGATAAAACAATCTCAATGCAAGATTCTGTTGGTAGCATCTCTGTCTCCACAGAGACCGTGGATAAATCTACTCAGGTGTCTGTTGTGGGACCTACCACGAAAGCTTCCTTCACGGGAGGATCTTCTTTCACAGGGGAAATCGCGTCAACTCCATCACAACCCGCAAGGTCTCAACCTTCACGTTTTTCCGTTGTGCGGTCCTTCTTGCATGGCAAGCACTTTACAGGACGAGCAGTGGACACGATTTCTAACTGTAGGAGGACCTCCTCTTCGCTAAACTATGCGGCTAAGTGGAAGGTTTTTCGTCGTTGGTGTAGGGATCATTCTGTAGATATTTTCGATCCCTCTATTCCAGACATTGCAAACTTTCTAGTATACTTGTTTGACGAAATCAAACTGCAACCTGTTACTATTAAGGGTTATAGGTCTATGTTATCTGATACCTATGCACATCATGATAGTTTACAAATTGGATCTAATGTCTCTTTATCTAAGTTGGTTAGAAACTTCTCGATAAATAGACCCAGAACTCTTAGGTTAATTCCTAAATGGAATTTAGCTTGGGTTCTTCTTAAATTGAAGGAAAAGCCATTTGAACCTCTTGGGACAGTAGATTTCAAATTCTTATCTTATAAGACAGCTTTTCTCTTAGCTTTCTCTTCTGCTAGAAGAGTCAGTGAGCTTCATGCACTGTCGGTGGATGATTCTCACTATCGTAGTGTCGGGAACACTATCACCGTCACTACTAATGTGGGTTTTTTAGCTAAGAATCAGGCTCCTAATAAATATCCGGAACCTATTGTTATTAAGGCTCTTCCGTCTTCAGATGGGCGTAGGCCTTTACTCTGTCCTGTTAGAGCGTTACGTATCTATAAACAGAGATCTCAGTTTATCAGAAAGGGACGGAAACGTTTCTTTCTGTCTTTGATGCCTAATAGAAGGGACATTTCGGTCCATTCTATTGCTAGATGGATTCAATTAACTATCCGTACTGCTTATGAGAGTTTATCTTCTTCTCAGCAGTCTGTGCTTAAGATTTCCGCTCATGAAGTAAGAGCTCTTGCTACTTCTTGGGCTTATGCTAATAGTATTGGTATTACAGATTTAATGAAGGCTGCTTATTGGTCTCAGCCATCCACATTCACGAATTTTTATCTCAGAAATATTGAGTCCATTTCTGGAGACCTGCATTGTTTAGGTCCGTTATCTGTTGCTCAGAATGTCGTCCACTAAACAGTTGCAACTATAGTTATGCAGGCTTTCTGTTCCGGCAGTGACTCCGTCCGGCTGCCCTCTTCGCTCTGGGCTATTTGACCCAGGGCAAGGGGAAGGGGGGTGGGGGGGGGGGGGGGGTGTTCCCTTAGGTCACCTGCTTTATAGTGAAAAGCAAGGGAATGCCTCCTCCAAAGTCAGTATTTCTGAGTCGCTTCCGGGATGGTTTTAAAGTGTAATATTAATGTTAAAATTCATTCATGTCATATTTTTAAAGTGTAGCTCGGTGTGAAGCATTTGTATATGTCAAGTGTCAAACGGGCTTTAATATACAATACATGGACACTTTTAAAAGATTATAAAGAGTCTCAATTCTCTGGACTAACTTTATTTATTGGCTTACTTTAAAAATAATTAGTATAAGGGTTATACTGGATGTTAATAGAGAACATGAATGTTATTGTGCTCAATTATAAAGGGTTTTGTATCTTTCTAACTTAATATTAAATAAGAAAGATACATGTAAAGCCTAATACTCCTTTTCTCCTTAAGGGGTTGCCTCTATATTATATAGTTGAGCTTATTGGATTTTCCTCTATGCCCTAGGCCCTCCAGCCTTTTTACTATTCAGCTAAGTCTGGGTCATTGGTACAGTATAAAAATGTTAAAAAGTTTATAGTAATTTATATATTTTTTATACTTACCAATGACCCAGACGGGGATGGCCCTCCCAGGAGTTGGGAACTCTTGCCTCCCCGCTGAGTACATAGCGCTGACCAGGCACTGCCAGTAAGAATGATAATTGGCGCCAATTTCGGAATGTCCTTGACACTGCGCATGCGCAGTAGGGGCAAAGTATGGAGGTCCTATAGGACATGATTTCTTTTGGTTTTGGATGCAAATTTTGGGGATTGGGGGGCAAAATTTGTGTTTGGCCCTGGTTTTGTTAGAGTTAGCACCAGCTAAGTCTGGGTCATTGGTAAGTATAAAAAATATATAAATTACTATAAATTTTTTAACATTTTTTCAACTCCTTAATTTGCAATTAGAGGAATAAATGCTCCGATTTGTTAGGTAAAGGGTTAGAATGATACATGTGGAATAATTTTCCTTAAAAAACACAATGGTGACTAAAACAAACAAAATGACCTTGTAAGGAAGGATACCCAACTTACAGTATTAAATAATGACCAATCTAACACTACATTTTTAATAAAATATCCAAAAACATCAAATATAAATGTATTGATTGCATAGCATGAAAAATAAGTTATTTGTATTTCGACATAACCATGATTAACCCTTTACCCAGTGCACAGAATGTAAAAATTTATTATTTTAATTACTGATTTTTCAAATTTTTCAAAAAATTTCAATAAACCCATATCATGTGACCCCTCATTCAAATGCATATCGTGTGACTCCTCATTGGGATGAGCTCATTTGAATGAGGGGTCACATGATATGGTTTTTAGCTCATCTTGACAAAGTCAAGCTGAGCTAATCTCATCGCTTCCCGTCCGTCGTCCGTCGTCTGTCGTCCGTCGTCCGTCAACACCATGTTTTGGTCTTCTCCTCCAAAGCCACTGGGCCAATTCAAGTGAAAGTTTGTGTGAGTGATGGTCCCAAAGGGGCATTTCATTTTTGTTCAACTCGGCATGCCCAGCCCCATAGGGAGGGAGTGGGGGAAAATGCTCCAAAATATTTTAAAAATCTTCTTCTCAAGAACCAGTGTGTACAATGACTTGATATTTGCTATGGAGCTTCCATATGAGGTGTAGAATCAAGTTTGTTCAAACGAAGTTCGTAAAGTAATATTTGGCTTTGTAATAGGAGGGGGTAAGATTTTTGGCCCCGCCCAAAATTTCTATTTTCTGAACCGATGGTCCGGTATGAACCAAATTTGGTTTGTGGTAGTATTGGGTCATAAGTACTTGACCCATGCAAAAAAAAAAATTCCCGCATCCCCATGGGAACCCTGGGAGCTAAAAATAGAAATATTTTCAAACGCCCATATTTCCCAAACCCCACGGAACAGAGAGCTTTTATTTGGTATGAAGTATCCTTATGACCAGTAGAATTGAATGGTAAAAAAAAAATTGCCATCGGTTATGTTAGGGTGTTCTGTAATGGGCATCGAAAAAATGCTGAGTCAGCATATTTGCAAAAATTAAAAAAAATCTTTTCTCCAGAACCAATCATCAGAATCTTTTGATATTTGGTATAAGCATTCATAGGGGGGGGGGGGGGGGGGGGGGGGGGGTCAGATAAAAGTTTGTTGAAATAAAGCTCATTGGTTCATATTTGGGCTCTCTACAGGAGCCCGAAGTTTTAACATAGGGTAATATGGGGAATATTCTTTAAAAATCTTCTTCAGAACCACCAGTCAGAATCTTTTAATATTTGGTATACATCATTGTTATGAGGGTCAGATTCTAGATTGTTCAACCCAAGTCCCTAGGTTAATATTTGGGCTTCCTACGGAATCCCAAATTTTATCTTTGTTCAATATGGAGGGTAATTTAAAAAAATCTTCTTCTTCAGATCCATCAGTCAGAATGCTTTGATATTTGGTATGCAACATCTCTATGGGGGACAGATTCAAGTTTGTTCAAATCAAATCCCTAGGTATATATTTGGGCTCACTATGGTAGCCCAAATTTTTACTTAGTGCAATATGAGAAAATTTCTTTAAAAATCTTCTTCTTCAGATCCACCAGTCGGAATGCTTTTATATTTGGTATACAACATCTCTAGGGGGGTCAGATTCCAGGTTGTTCAATTCGAGTGCCTAGGTTAATATTTGGGCTCCATATGGGAACATGAAATTTAACTTAGTACAATATGAGGGAATTTCTTCAAAAATCTTCTTCTTCAGATTCACGTGTCAGAATGCTTTCACATTTGGTATACATCTCTAGGGGGGTCAGATTCAAGTTTGTTCAAATTGGATCCATAGGTCAATATTTGGGCTCACTATGGTAGCCCACATTTGAACTTAGTGCAATTCGAAGAAATTTCTTTACAATTTCTCTTCTTCAGATCCAACAGTCAGAATGCTTTCATATTCGGTACACAACATCTCTAGGGAAGTCAGATTTAACTGTGTTCAAATCAAGAGTCTGGGTTAATATTTGGGCTCTCTATGGGAGCCGGAATTGGCCATTTTGCTGAAGAATTAAAAATTTTGTATTCAATACCCTCTAGAGGTACTAAGATTAATCCACATAGGTTGTATCAAGGGGCTTCATAGGGGAGCTCTACATTTTACTTTTGATCAACTGAAGAAAAGGCATGATGCCCAGATTATTTTTGTCACTCCTGAGGGACTCAAGGATTGACAGTGTAGCCTATGGAGATGGCTTGCTTAATGTAGACTCATTCTTGGACTCTGTTTAAATTGTGTTCTGTACAAGATGAGCGCTCCAGGCCCCGTGGGGCCTCTTGTGTTTAAATTGTTTTGAAATTTTTTTTTTTTTTTCAACTGCTTAATTCGTAATTTATGTGGGAGGGTGCAGTCTATTCATTAGGTGAAGGGTTAAGAATGCTTTACATTCATGGTAAAAATTCTGTAAAAAATTGCATTTGAATTTTCAAAGTTATCCCAAGATTCTCTTTGATATCCAAAAAGCATCTTTTCACTGATTAACCCTTTACCTAACAGTATTTTAAAAAAAATAAATAAAATTTCACATTTTTTGAAAATAAATTTGACAATTTTTCAATAAAATGATACAAATATGGATATCATTAGAACCAGCTCAACGAGCTGGTTCAAATGATACCCATATTTGTATGGTTTTAGTGAGAAACATCAGATATTTCAGGCTGTGGTAGACTTATTCTGGTTAATTTTCTCACTTTTTTTTTTTTATTTTGGCCGCTATGGTAGGTAAATGGTTATGAGGGTTTATTTTTTAATTTTGATCAGTTACTCGAAATGGAACATTTAACTCAGCCATGTTGGATATGAAAATTGGACATGTGGGCAATAGTTACAGCAAAGGAGATTTTATGGGACTCTCCTTTGTGTCAGTTTTGCGTGTCTTGTGTTTCTGCATCCTAGGAGCTGTTTATTTGAAGGTTTTTGTCATTTTTCCAGAATATTCCCTCCAAAGCCTGTATTTTTATTCTACAACCAATGGCCCAGACTTAGCTGGTGCAACCTCAACATTATTAAGGGCCAAACACAAATTTTGAACCCCCCCCCCCCCCCCCCCCCCCAATCCCCAAAATTTGCATACAACAACGAAAATTAAAAGTCCTCTCTGGCCCTCTATACTTTTAGTACTTGCACAGGTGCAGTACCCAGGAAGAGACCGGAATTGGCGCCAACACCATTCTTTGTTTGCCCCTAATTCAGTGAACATCTCAACTGACATTTGTGCATTAAATTTCTCTTTCGGTGGATGCCAGACACAAATCAGTGAAGTATATGGTGGATTCAAGGCAGATAGATGATGGAAGTGAACAAAGATGGTTTGAGACGTTCAGGGCTGAAACTTTTTAAATAATATGAAAATTATTTCATGTTACCCAATTTCGGAATATATGCCTTGACGTCATTAGTTTTACTAATGATTTACCTACTGTTGGTTATATGTTCCTTCCCTATCCTTCCATGAACCCTCTGGTTAAACTCCTAAGCTTTCTGGCTGTTTTTTATTAAAAATTTTTTATTGAAATTTTTTATTAAATGTCTTGGGAGTTTAACGTGTTGTACAGAAGGTTTATTCTTTTTATCCCCATTGTTACGTCCTCACCCTAGGGGTGTTGGGTCGTTATTGTCTTGCATCTCCTACCAGATGCATTGTTTTTTCTTCACATGAAGACCTAGCTTTGCATCAGGTATCACTTAATTAGTTACTGACTTGGGCCGTTTGTGTGCCTATTGTCTAGTTTCCGCTTTTTCTGAATCCTGACGTTGTTTACTTTTAACAACGCCCTTAACAGGGAATATTCAGGGTTTTATTTCATCACAATTATAGTAGGATACATTTATTAATATTCCGGTGGTGTAGCTTTAATATTTTGGTGTTTGTCCACACTTAGCTCTATCGGGATACCCTTGGGCTTTTGTGGTTCTCTTAGGCATTTTCAAAAAACAATTTCGGAAAAAATTTGTTTTGATTTATTTCGAAATTATTTTTGATTGTCTTCACCATGTATCCTTATATTGTATGATTGTATGTTAGATGTTAGGAGTGCAGTGAACTTTGTTTTGATTGTAATTATTTGTGAAAATTACCTCTCTCAGTGTAGGGCGAAGAAGTCCACATCAGATTTACATGCTTGTTGTCTTCCCCCGTAGTCGCTGCACTCCTACTGATTCAGGTCCTACTTGTGTGGTTGGGGGTCGACTCATTAGGACACTAACATTGGAAGCGGGTGTCGCACTATGTATTCACGGTGAAAGGCGATGCCGGAGCTGTCACCGCAAGATAATTCGAGTTTTCAGTTTCTTTTCCAGAGGAACAAGAACATGGTGATGGTATTGCGACGCCCGTCCAGAACGTGCTGCTGTTGTCGCGCTCTGAGGAGCAAACTGAGCTAGCTGGAAAGGTGCTCTTGAATATAAAGTTAATAAGGCCTCTTATTCCAGCAGCTAGCTTGACCGGTCAGGGGGTTACCCGATTATGGGAACCGTAATACCGTGTATGTCCGTTGCGGTCGTGGAGAGTTTAGATTTGGGTCAAGTGAGCACCTTGTACCCAGCAACGATGGCAAAAAGGGAAAGAAGCCTGCAAGTTTCTCTTTGGGAAGCTCGGCGAAGTTTGGGATCAGACCGCAAGTGGGAGAGCCTTCTCTAACCCAATAACAGTCGGGGTCAACTATTGCTTTGAGAAACTTCCACTGAGTCGGAGCTAACTTGGGATGCTCCTTCTACACTGCAGTCGGGGTCGGCTTATTTCTCTGCTTCGGCGAAGCACATGCGACCACACACTAGCTACCCAACTTCGGATATTCATGCAGCCAAGCGAAGACACTCCAGTCTTTCCCCACGAAGTTGGTCCATCTGGTAGCTAGTGATTCAAGGCTTGATTCATCGGGACGTTCAGCGAAGGAATCAGCATCTAGATCTCTGTCCCAGGAGCAAAATGCGGCAAAGAATAGAAGCCACTGCTCCACAAGCCTCCGTAACGGACTTGCTGTTGCAATTTGCGCAGCTTATCACAGCTTCCCAGCAAGGGGCACCGGACTCCGGTAGTGAACTGTCAGACGGTGTTGGGTCAGTCCAGTCATCTGTGCATGTAGAAGAAGCCAGAAGTTTCTCTACGGGACGCTCGGCATGATCTGGGGTCAGATCGCTGATTGGAGAACCCTCTCCTTCCTGTTAACAGTCGGGGTTGACTGTGTCCGTTGTGAGAAACTATAATGAGTCGGAACACGCATCGGAATGTTCCTTCCACACTGCAGCCGGGGCCACGGCGGTTATGGCTTACATGGAAGCGCACGAAAGGGGGTTAGCTGAGAAGTTTCTAAGCGGGATACTCGGTGAGATCTGGGGACAGATCACGAGTGCAGAGCGTTCTCCTTCCCATTAACAGTTGGGGCGACTGTTTTGTGTTGTGAGAAACTTAAATAAGTAGGTGCATCCATCCGAAATGTGATGAGTTTGGATGCTTCTTCCACACTTCAGCCAGGGTCGGCTGTTGTTATTCCATGGATATGCATGCTAAGGGGTAGATGCCTACAAGTTTCTAAACAGAACGCTTGACCAGGTCTGGAGCAGACCGCGAGCTGGAGAACCCTCCTTTCCGTCAGCAGTCGAGGTTGACTGTTTTTGATTTGAGAAACTTTAGTGAGTTGGGACGCCCATTCACGCTTGCGGTTTGGGATGCTCCTTCCACACTGTAGCCGGGTCCTGTTGCAGCTGTGGCTTCTTCCCCTGCTTCATTGATGAGTCACGTTGACCGCAGACAAGCTATCCGACTTCGCATGTTCAGGTTGATAGCTTGTCGTTTGAGGCATTTTTATGTGTCGATGATCTGGGGCCAGATCTCTGTCCTGTGAGCAGCTTATGGTAACAAGCGGATTATTGCTGCTCTGCTAGCCTGGTTTATGGACATCATCGCAGTAGTCGCTGGTACTACCGTCAACAGGCTGTGGTAGTGAGCTGTCAGACGGTGATGTGTTGGTCCAGTCATCCGTTTGTTCGGATGCTGTTGACCTTATTTTCAGATGGAACATTTGGATGGTGAGAAAGCTACGGAGAGTGATTCTCCATCCCTCATGGAAGGGCACCTTAAGACTATGAATTATTATTCATAAGCTCTTCAGATCTTGCTCCATCTGAACAAAAGTCTGCATTTGCTAGGCAAAAACAGCTTAACATACCAGGCGATGGAAAGACGAAGATCTTTCCTCCCTGGATCTTTTGGCTCAGGTGCCGAGCGCTTTTGTCCTGATTAACGACGCTTTCCTTGCCTTAGCAATAGTATAAGGAATGCAATGCTCTGTTCCTTATGAATAGAGGTTCGATAGTGCATAGATAGGCTGAGACAGCTATCTTGTTTGGAATAGAGCCGTTAGAAGGAATAAGTACGTTTTTTCCTTCTCGGTGTTGTATTCCTTCGCATCAAGGCATTTAATGCAATTGTGTATGCCTTAGTAGCCTTATGTACTGTTACAGCGGTCTTTTCTTATACATTAGTGGCTAGTGTTGTAAGTCTCTATTTAGTGAGCTTTCAGAGGCCACAGGTGACACAGATATGTCTTCACACAGATGAAGACTCATAACTGCATAGCTACCTTGAGACTACTGTCTCTTTGGGAATTACGGCTGTTAGAATACCGGCTCTTCATTCCCTACCTTTTGCGATGATAGTTGTAAGTCTCCGTTCAGTGAGCTTTCAAGGTCGCAAGTTACACTGAGATATCTGTCTTCACGGAGATGAAGACTTCTAAGCTACGTTAGCTAGGCTCAGACCACTGTCTTTTGGGAATAAAACCGCTGCAGGAAAGAGTGCTTTTTCCTTTTCGGTTTGTTTTCCTTGGTGTCACAGACTTGAGTCTTATTGGTGACACCATAGTAGCCTAGCTAGAATCATGAGCAGTGATTTTCAGTAATTATGCAATAAACATAACTGAAATAACTTATCTTCTTGAGACTGCTGTCTCTTTGGGAATTACGGCTGTTAGAATATCGGCTCTTCATTCCCTACCTTGCGCGACGATAGTTGTAAGTCTCCGTTCAGTGAGCTCTCAAGGTCGCAACTTTCACCGAAATATCTGTCTTCACGGAGATGAAGTCTTCTAATCTATGGCTAGCATTGTAAGTCTCCTTAGTGAGCTTCTAACACCCCAGTTATCAGCCTTTTAATTGTCTTCACGAATAGGAAGACCTTTAGCTGATTCAGCTAGGCTGAGTTCATTGTCCTATCGGACATGATACTGTTATGTCAGAGGAGCTTATTCTCTTCCTACCGGTATTGTTTGGGGTTAGCGATCTGAGGTGGTAAGCCCTATTGATGACGCCATATTAACCTAGTGTGATTAATGAGCATTTCTTCAAACGCCTATACTAAACTCCTCAGGAATATATTTCCTGATATCAGATCGAACATAAGGAGTTCATGTAGGTTTTTATGATCGGGTGTCGCAGCATTGTTTTCGTCTCCCTCTTCATTTCTATCCAATCTATTGTTGTGGATTATATTTCCACTCGGGGGATTGGATATTAGGTCTATATGGTATATTATTTAGTCATCACGTCCCCCTACCTCCTAAGTGGCATTATGGAGTCGGTCAGACATGAGGGAGCCCTGCGGTTCCTATGCTATTTGATAACTAACACAAAAGTGTTACGAGACGTGCCAGGTTACTGTTATTATGATTGCTTTGACTATAAGCTTTTTAGCTGTATTACTCTTATTGAGAATAACAGCAGCAGTATAGCCTTAATTCTACTGTGTTGGCCTTACTTATCTAGCGATTAAAGTAATGCGACTGGGGGGGGGGGGGGGGGGGGGGGGGTTCGATAGGATTTGCATTATTGAATAGATTCTATAAAAATCTTGCTCTGCTTTATAGAGCTTATGAGAATTTTGGGGCTAGTTGGATCAGTTACGGAATTTCCAATAGGCCGTCTATGCATACGTTCTCAATATTTGGAGTTTCATTATTGGAACGGGGCCGCCTGTTGATTGCCTGAGAAGCGTTTATGGTTGTACACATTATATCACTGGTTTTCGACCTATCTACATATTCCGATTCCAGCAAACGTTAGAAGCTTGCGCTTTTAATAACCAGGATTGCCACGCTAGCCTAAGCTACCAAGGTGGCGTTAATAATAATTAATAACTGGGTGCCTGTTGGGCAAATATATATAGATTATTTGGTACCACTTTTCACTGATTCCAGAGCACTTCCCTTGTTGTTTTGAAGAATATTCCTTCAAAAAAAAGGGGGGGGGGATTTTTCTTCATCTCTTCTGGCCTGATAATAAGTGTGTAACTGTGAGTGAAGCTGTTTTTGTCTGTAGATTATTACTGATCTTAGATACAGCTTGTTATTATATATATGGCGTGTGCTTGTGGGTGTTACTAGTCTCGCACTCTTGAACACGCCATCCTGATTTAAGTGGCTTATTCTGGACTAGCCTTAAAATTGGGGGCTCGTTACACCCAATTAGCATAATCATTCATGCTAAGAATACGGAATTACTTGGATATGGCTACTTATTTTGATGATATGTCTTCTCTATTATTGTATAGAGAGACATACATGTTATTCCTTTAAAAATGTAATCTCCTTTTCACCTTGGAATGCAGGCTAAGGAGCTGTATTTGGTCTGCTAATTTCTTTTAAATCCTAGGCCCTCCGCCTTTTTACGATTCAGCTAAGTCTGGGCCATTGGTTGTAGTATAAAAATATTATAAATTTAAAGTAATTTGTATATTTTTTATACTTTCCAATGGCCCAGATGGGGATGGCCCTCCCATGAGTGGACACTCATACCTCCCCGCTGAATTATCACGTTAGTAGGCTTGTCTACAAAGAATGGTGTTGGCACCAATTTGGTCTCTTCCTGGGTACTGTGCATGCACAAGTACTAAAAGAATGGAGAGCCAGGTAGGACTTTTAATTTTCGTTGTTGTATGCAAATTTAGGGGATTGGGGGTTCAAAATTTGTGTTTGGCCCATAATAATGTTGAGGTTACACCAGCTAAGTCTGGGCCATTGGTAAGTATAAAAAATATACAAATTACTTTAAATTTTAGAATTTTCTTTCAGACTTCTTTGGGTGTAATTTCCTAAATGAATTTAGGGAAATGATGGTAAGATATAAAAAGTAACCAATTTACCTAGAAAAATTAAATTTTTGTGAATGGTTCTGGTTGTGTAAGGTAAATTGTTAACCCTTTATCCAATGCACAGGCCTGGACTTTTAAAAAATCTAGGAGAGCTACTACGGCTCCCCTAAACCTGTGCCATGAGAGCTATTCTGTACTTGAGTTAGTTATTAATAAGGGAATTGAAGGTTTAAGGAGAGCTATTACAGCACTTAAGGAGAACAATTATGGCTCTCCTTAAATTGATTTTGCTATGGCTCCACTCAAAAAACCAGTCCTGCAATGCACGTGACATCAGAATTTGTTCTTTTATTATTTTCTTTCAAAAAAAGTTTAACAAAAGGATATGTGACCCTTCATACCCCTCATTGGAGCAAGCTCCAGCTAGCTCTTTCCAAAGAAGGTTCACATGATATGCTTTGTTGAAATTTTTCTTGACCCTTAAGTGCCTAATTCTGACTTTAATCACATTTTTCTACAACCAAACCGGTGCCCCATCATGCAGTTTTTGGATAAGCTTGCCAGTTACATTCGAAGTACCATGGCGGTTGTTTCTAAGTAAGTCTTGGCTGCCTACATAGGCATCCAAGACTTGTCAAGAAACAACTGAAAAGTTATAGGATGTGGATTGTCGTAAAGCATAAATGTATAAAAAACCTCCTAACCTTTAAGGGTTAACTGCTCATATTGTAAATTTATGCGAACAAATTTGGAAATTCATTAGATGAAGGGTTAATCATCTCAATATATAATAATTCCAGATTGATTTAATTTTCAGGCCCTATAAGAGATGAAAGTCTTGACATGGATGATTCATTAGATATTCCTCGGCTTCAGAGATCAATGTCGATACGATCTGACACATCGTGCATGAAGCCAACATTGCATGAAGTCATACTGGCCGAAAAGATGGATTTGGAAGCAAAGCTAGATAGAATGTCAAAAAGAAAACAGTGGTTAAAAAGCAATCATCATTTGTTGAGGACTTTAGTTAGTTATTGTGTTATACAGGGTTCAGGTGGAGGAGGTTTAGCATCTGTTCGTATGGAATTATTGTTATTACTTCAGGAATTGACTCAAGAGAGACCTCAACAACAGCTAGCATCTCCTCTACCCTTTCCGACTACATTACCATTGTTGTCGGCAAGCATTGCTAGTTCAAAAACAGTTGTGGCTGATCCCATTCAGCATCTACAAAGTCTGACTCAGGATCTTCTTCATTCAGTGATAGAGTTTACTACGCCTCCAGGGATGGGAGACAATTTACATACTGTGTTTTTAATGCGAGATTTGAGCATGGCTCTATCTTCATGTATATATCAATGCTTATGTGATAGTGACAATTTTGTTGTTGCAATGAATGAGAAACTAGATGTTGGCTGGGAAGGATTTTCTTGGTGAGTACTTTTCTAAGATAAAAATGAACCATCAACACTTTATAACACAATAAAACATTATGTGATGCTTTGAAAAAGTTATGAGGGCAGCTCCTTTTTCTTTTCTTCAGTGCATGAAAAGAATACTGAGAATGGTTTGAAATGTCGCATTTACCCTTTGAATTCGAGAGACCTCTTTTCTGGCCCAGGAACATGATAAGTCATAATTTCGTTAAGTATGATTGCTGCTAAATTAATGTGTGGTGTAGAGCAATCAATATTTTCAATGTGCAGCCCTGAGGCTGCAAGTTGCAAATATTAATTGGAACCCCCCCCCCCCCCCCCCTACTTTTCAGCAGTAAAAGTTTCTCATAATGCAGTAGCAAATTTAACCAACTATATCTTGTTTGACAGGGCTCAGAGAGGGGCTCTGTCAAACAAGATGTAGTTGGTTAAATTTTGGGTCTACGAAGTGCAAATTAGTTTTATCAAGGAGATTTTCAGTTAAAAAAAATGTGATGCAGATATTCAATGTCACTGGAGGTGCCAGAGAACAAAAATATTTTTACTGCCTAATTTTCCTAATTTTATCTAACAGTTGCAGATGTCAGCATCAGGATTTCTGTTCTTTAAAGTTTCAATATGTGGGAACCCCCTATAAGTGAAGCACTGTTTGTTCACTGTGGTAAACAAGTTCTGCTTTAGGCCTAAAAAGTTAAAAATCTGTTTCTCAGGCCATGCTGCATGATCCTTTTGGCTGCTGCATGCACTCTTTTTATAACCAGTATAATCTTAAAAAAATAATAATTAAATGGTTTATGTCTGATGTTTTACCCCAGTTAATAAAATTGTTAAATTTGTCCCTTTAGTGCTACAAGGCTTTGCATTGCTTTAGCATTTCTAAGCCATCTTGCAGTCAAGGGCCGAAACACACTACCACCCATACTATTCTGTAGATTGTGAGACCTAAAACATAAAAGAAACCGAGAACATGAACTGTTGATGATAAAGAAATAATTACAAAATAAAAAATAAAATAAACAACCCGCCTACATGCAATTTTACAAAAAATGGCCTGAGAAACAAGATCTTCTTTGTGGGGCCTTACTACTAAAATAGGACCAAGTTACCAATTCCTGTGGAAAGAAGTCTTAACTGGACAGGATAGTTATAAATGATTGACTGATCTGGTATTCATACTTGTAGAGTGGAACCCTGTTAATTGAATAGCCACTTTGCCAATGAAAATTATTCAATTAACAGGAATATTCAATTAACAGGGATTATGTCACTTTCCGGTATTCTAGAGATAAACTTAGCATTTATTCTATTATATCTTGTTTGACAGAGCTCCATGATAATATTTTCAAACGCCCATATTTCCCAAACCACACGGAACAGAGAGTTGTTATTTGGCATGAAGCATCCTCAGGACCAGTAGAATTGAATGGTAAAAACAAATTGCCATCGGTTATGTTAGGGTGTTCTGTAGAGGGCATCGAAAAAATGCTGAGTCAGCATATTTGCAAAAATTTTTAAAAATCTTTTCTCCAGATCCAGTGGTCAGAAGAATCTTTTGGTATTTGGTATACAGCATTCATAGGGGTGTCAGATACAAGTTTATTAAAATAAAGCCCATTGGTTCATTTTTGGGCTCAATTTTAGGAGCCCAGATTTTTAACTTAGGCAATATGGGGAATATTCAGATCAAACAGTCAGATTATTTTGATACTTGGTATACAACATCTCTACATGGGTCAGATTGAAGTTTGTTCAAATTGGATCCCTGGGTTAATATTTGGGCTTCCTAATAGGAATTTTAACTTAGTTCAATCTGGGGGATAATTTTTAAAAATCTTCTTCTTCAGATCCACCAGTCAGAATGCTTTCTTATTTGATATACAACATCTCTAGGGGGATCAGATTCAAGTTTGTTCAAATCGGGTCCCTTGGTATATATTTATGCTCACTATGGTAGCCCACATTTTTACTTAGTGCAATATGCAGAAATTTCTTTAAAAATCTTCTTCAGATCCACCAGTCGGAATGCTTTCATATTTGATATACAACATCTCTAGGTGGTCAGATTCAAGTTTGTTCAATTTGAGTGCCTGGGTTAATATTTGGGCTCCATATGGGAACCTGAAATTTAACTAACGTACAATATGAGGGAATTTCTTCAAAAATCTTCTTCTTCAGATTCACCTGTCAGAATCCTTTCATATCTTGTTTACAACATCTCTAGGGGAGTCAGATTCAAGTTTGTTCAAATTGGTTCCCTGGGTTAATATTTGGACTCCCTATGGTAGCCTGAATTTTAACTTGGTGTAAAAGGAGGAAATTTCTTGAAAAATCTTCTTCTTCAGATCCACTAGTCAGAATGCTTTCATATTTGGAATACATCTCTAGGAGGTGTCAGATTCAAGTTTGTTCAAATTGGGTCCATTGGTTAATATTTGGGCTCGCTATGGTAGCCCAAATTTTACCTTAGTGCAATATGAAGAAATTTCTTGAAAATTTTTCTTCTTCATATCCAACAGTCAGAATGCTTTCATATTTGGTTTTCAATATCTCTACTGAGGCCAGATTCAACTTTGTTCAAATCGACGCTGGATTAATATTTGGGCTCCCTGTGGGAACCGGAATTGGGCATGTAGCTGAAGAATTAGAAATTTTGTTTTCAGTACCCTCTAGAGGTGTATAACTAAGATTAATCCAAATAGGTTGTATCAAGGGGCTTCATAGGGGAGCTCTACATTTTACATTATGATCAACTGAAGAAAAGGCATGATGCTCAGACTATTTTTGTCACTCCTGAGGGGCTCAAGGATTGACAATGTATCCTATGGAGATGGATTGCTAAATGTAGACTCATTCTTGGACTTTGTTTTTATCGTGTTCTGTTCAAGTTGAGTGCTTCAGGCCCCATGGGGCCTCTTGTTTTTTAAATAATGACTTTAGTTTTAAAATATTGATTAATCTCCTGTTCATTATAAAATTCTTCCAATTTAGCTTTGAATAAAACTTTCCCCAAAAATTCTGTGTGGAAAAGATAAGTTATTATTTTCAATTATTAATTGGTCATCTACCCTGTAAATTAAAGCCAGTAAGAACTTGTATTATAATAAATGAAAGAAAAATATTATATATAAAAACAAATACATAAAATTGATGTGATGTATATAAACATCTAATACATTTTCAGTCTCACTTGAATGAAAGTTTGAATAAACTATTGCCAACATTTCATGTCTGCCATCCACATTGGTCACCCAGCATCCGTTAACTTGCACATATCAAATCTCCCTTAATTTTGTAAGTGGTTAACCTTCTGCAACATTGCAAACTGATGTCTAAGGATATATTTATTTTTCACGAGCACTTGCGTGAGTGAAAATAACATTTTCAGGTCAGGTCCATACTCATGAGATAATTCCCAATATTCACTAAAATAACGTAGATTTTCTTTTTATTATTTACTATGTGACATTTTATGCACAATATTCAGCCCAATTCGACTACAGACATGTACATTTAACAAAGATCAGCTGATGGATCCTTCAAGGCGAGGTCATGCACTGAAGCATGACATCATTTTGGAAGCTGATGAGGGATATTCCTCATTATCCATCAAGTTGATGGATATTGAGAAATATCTTTTAGATAATTTGCAATAATTCACAGGCTAGCATATAATAAACTGAAATATTTTGGCTGGATAAGTGATAATTGTTTTTCAAAAGTCATTTTCTGAGAGTGAAAATATAAAATATATTTCAGAACAAGCCATTAAATTCACAACAGTAACTGATGTCCCCAAATTACAAATGTGTTTCCAAATAAGAGGGAATAACATATAGTTTGGTCTGTTTTTTGTAGAGATGAGCCGATTAGTAAAATGCCCCATCAGACGAATGCCGATTATTTTAGACAACAACCGGCCAATACCGAATGCCGATGTCAGATGGTTTCTTTATTATACAGGCTTACTGCAGAAGCTGGCTGATTTACAGTAATCAGAATTTAATTTACGTGCCATTAATCCCCATCAACTCGGAGGATAACACACTTTTAATACTCACTTAAATAAGTCATGTTAAATAACAGACATCAAAGGGTTAATTTTATGTCAATAAAGCACCATCAGTGCAGTATATTTTCAATTTAAAATAAACAGCTAACAACTGAGTCGAGAACTCATCACGTTCATCATCACGGTAAATTGTGTTCTGAACTTTTGATGCGGTTTACATCAACACTGGCAACAATTCTTTTCAAAGTCGGGTCTTTGCCTAATCACCCCCTACACGAGCTTTGAAGTCGACTATCACAGACAAACAGTCTTTGAAGTTTACTATCATAGACATTCAAAACACAGCTGAAAAAAAATCAGAGAACAAGGAATACGAGCATGTTTTTGGGGTTTTTTCAAATTAATGCCAGTACCACATTTCCTGTGTCTAAAATTCAAAGAAAGGCACATGGAAAATTGATATTTACATGATAGCAGTTTTTCACCTTTGAATGTATATAAATATATTTGGAAGAAAATGTTTTGTGAAAATCAAAACCCGTCATTGGAACACCACATTTTAAAGTGGGAGTTTCTTTTCGGTAAACCTATATATGGGATTTTGTCACATGAGTCATGACATTGCACTGCATTATCTATTTTTATCACATGCTCCACACATTTCAACATGAGAAAAATTCAGTGGCTTCGTGTTGATAAATCCCACCTCAAATGGCCTGATATTAAACTTATTGCACCCAAACCTCTCACAGTTAACACAGATTACTAATTACTAATATGGAGGAATTATCTGCCCAATATGGGAATAAAGAATGCCACTATAATATATATTTAATGAGATGATGTGCGTGGTTGAAAGAAATATTGCGACATTTTGCAGAATGCAGTACAGTTTGGGCAGTGAAGAGCATCAGTATTCACATGATGGAAAAAAACTACTTGGTACACAGTTACACAATCAAAATCTTTAATATAATATTCTGCCTTTTCTTTCACAAACCATCACTTACCTGATATCAGTAACAGACGAGTGACGTACCGATCACTTGCCACTGGTTATTCCATGAAGGGGAAGAAAGTTCATTACAGATCATCCATAACACTTTCACTGAGTTTCAGACAATCGGTGAGGGCTGATGTTGAACCTCGAGTGCTGGTGGTGAACCGACCTGCGCTGATTGTCTCATCTCTAGTTTTTTGTGCTTTTGTTTATCCAATTTCATTAGAAGAATTTAACCCTTAATGACTGGAGATTAGTATTCCAGTGGCTTTGCAGGTTCTGTGCAAGTCTTGTCTGCATACAGTATGACAGCTGTGGACTGGTCACTTTCCCCTGGTGGGTGTGGGTAGTATTTCCATGAACGTAATAATATGAGACTCCAAACACTAATTATAGGAAAAATCATCAAAAATTTAATCAATGAAGCTCCTGGTACAACCTGGTGCTTCATTAATTAAAATTTTGACGTTGATGATTTTTATTACCTGATAAACACATCACTGCCCATGTATGAAATACATCCAATCCATGGCAACTGTACAGTATATAGGCAACTAAAGCTTGCCTAGAAAACCTGCCAGGGTAGTTATAATGTAACTACAAGCTTACCCAGACACTGCATGTTGCGGCACCTGTTACGTTGTTGTAAAAACGTGATCAAAGTCAGGGCTTGTATTAGAGCTGTATGGTTAACCAAAAATTGGTTCGGTTTCAGTTTTGTTATCAAAACTGAAACCAAAACAATTACAGAAAACCATTGTCTTGGTTTCCAAAATCAATGTTGGCCCAGTCCAAACATTGCCAGAAAGCCCATATTTTTATACTGTACCAATGACCCAGACATAGCTGGTGCTAACTCTTAAAATATAGGGCCAAACACAAATTTTGCCCCCCAATCCCCAAAATTTGCATCTAAAACCAAAGAAAACATGTCCTGAAAGGCCCTCCACACTTCGCCCCTACTGCGCATGCGCAGTGTCAAGGACGTTCCGAAATTGGCGCCATTAATTATTCTAAGTTTGGCCCTTCATCAGTTAACATCTGACTGATCTTTGTGCTTATAAATCTCAGTTTAAATGATGCCAGACACATAAATATTAGTGAAATGGTGATTCTAAGGAGGATAGAGAAGGAGGAGAGGAAAAAAATGTGTGACAGAATTTTATCAGGGCTGTAACTTAAAATTTTTTAATGAAATTATGTTAAGTTACCTATTTTCGAGGCAGCAGCCATTTTGTTGTCATTCTGATTATTTAGTTACACTGTTTTTTAAGTGTTTTCCTCTCTCCCTGTCCTTTAAGTTCCCCCTTGCTATTCTCCCATGCTTTTGGCATAGTTTTTGTAATTATTATTACTAAATTTTCTTGGGAGTTTTAGCTGAATAACAGAATGAATTCTGTTCTTTTCCCCATGTTTACGTCTTCACCTACGGGTGGTTAGGCATTGTGTTCTGCATCTACCATCTGATGTTCTGCAGTTTCTTCCCTGGAAGTCTCTGTTTTGCATCAGATAGTGTATTTTTGGTAACTGATTTCGGGCCTGGGTGCCTGGAGTCTTATTTTAGTGTTTTTACACTCATTGTTTACATTTACAACAGCCCTCTGTGTGAGGGGGGATTTCTGGAAAATAATATCTTGATGTTATTTTAATCATAACTAGATACATTATTATTGTTCGTAAGTGTTGAATAAATTGTTTAAAATATTTTTAAAATTTTTGTCCACACTTAGGCTTGGGATCCATTGGGGCTCAACGTTACTTTTCAGAAACTTGGGCTGTTCTGAAAAAATATTTTTTCAAAATATTTTGATTTCAATTATTTTTTCTATATTAATGGATCATATTATTATTATGTATTTTGATTGCCAGGGGTTAGTGTGAGTACCAGGACTTGTTTTCTTTTCACATTGAAAGGATATTGATCAATTGTATTAAGAGGAAGTCTTCCTCTGACTTTATAATCATTCTATATGTGGTCAGTGAACTCGCATTAACTCCTGTTCTGTATCGTATGATTTCGATGACAATATGGGAAGCGTATGTCACGGTATGTTATTGGGGATTTGGACACTCCGGTCCTTTCCCCGCAGGGTCACTCTACTTTATCAATTTCTATTTCAGACGATCAAGATTAGGGTGATGTATCTGTGATGTCTTCCAACAGTGTGCCTCCGTCGTCACAATTAATGAAGGGCTAGCGGAAAAGTGCTCATGTAAATACGCCAATTGCCTAAGAGGACCCTAGTAGGTCCGACGGCCTTTGACGTCCGCTAGCTCGCCCGGTGTAGCGTCCATTTACCGAATGGTTCGGCAGCCGGGTTCGTCCGTTGCGGTCTAGAAGGAATTTTGGGGTGATGCGAGCACTATAAATTAACCTAATGCACACCCAGTGACGGCGGATCGGAGGGAGAACGGAGGAAGCCTTTTAGTCCGGTTCATAGCTCGTTCCGGTCCATCCGGACGGCAAGCGAGAGAGGCCCCTCTCTCGTTCAACAACATCTGGCCCCAGATGTTGTGGTACAAAATGTGTCGCAAGCGGAGCATACGTCCGTCGCTCGGGACGCTCCGTTGTATAGGCAGTCCGCGGAGACTGCTAAGGCTTCCTCTTCTCGTCAGCGCACACGACCGCACCTTGGCTGCGTGACCGCCGATATATTACCAGCTTCGCCGATCAAGGATTCTTCGGCGACCAGGTCACACCATCCGGTAGCCAGGGACACGAGGCCTGCAGACTCCGGACGTTCGCATAGGAAGTGTGTGGGAGTCAACGTACACGGAGCTTCCGGCGGCAATGCATCGTAAGACCGCTACTGCACAGGCCTCGGGAACGGACGTGCTTTCCTTAATAGCACAGTTTATCGCAGCATCCCAGCATCAACTGAATCTGTCGCATATATTTTATCCGACGATGCTGGGTCGGGACGCTCCGCGGAAGCGGGTACGGACGTCCGAAAGTTTCATCCGGTCCGACGGGATACCGAAAGGGATTTGGAGGATTTCGAGCTTTCCCTTTCGGAACAACATATGCTGTTGTGTATGTCATCTGACTTGGTCTCCTACAGCTTCTTTCGTCGGACCAGAATGCTGCGATGCCAGATAAGAAACTGATAGCGTCGGTGGACTTAGAAATTTTTGGTTCGGTTCAGGGACATCGTCCCTCAGTTCCGACATAGTCCAATAATGTCACACAAACTTTCGAATTATTGAACGACGCTATATATATTATTATTTTATGCTTGCTATAACCAAGCATTTCTGGTTTCTTGTTCGCAGAGTTATGGAGATGTCTTTCAAAAGTGTGCCTCTGTTGTCATAGTTAATGAAGAGCTAGCGGCAATAAGTGCTCATGGAATATGTCTATCGCCTACGGAGTGACATTCGCTAGCTCACCCGGTGTAGCGTACATTCATCGAATGGTTCGGCTGCCGGGTTCGTCCGTTGCGGTCTAGGAAGGAGATTTGGGTGATGCGAGCACCTTAATTACTTTAGTACTCACCCAGTGACGGCAGATTGAGGACAGATCGGAGGAAGCCTGTTAGTCCGGTTCCTGGGCTTGTCCAGGTCCGTCCGGGCTGTGAGCGAGAGAGATCCCTCTCTCGTCCAACAACATAGGGGACTGCATGTTGTGGTTCAGATATTTTACATTCGGAGCATATGTCCGTCGGTCGGGACGCTCCGTTATATTGACAGTCCGAGAGACTGTCCCGAATGCTTCCTCATCCTCACAGCAGGGCACACGACCGCACATTGGCTACGTGACCTCGAGTATCCGATCAGTTTCGTCATTCAGTGATTCCACGGCGAATAGGTCGCGCCATCCGGTAGCCAAGGGACACGAGGCCTATACACTCCATTCGCTCGCATATTGGTAGTATGCACGGGGTAACGATCACGGAGCTTCCAGCGGCAATGCATCGTAAGACCGCTTCTCCTCAGGCCTCAGTGACGGACGTGCTATCGCAGCATCCCAGCAATTGACAGTTTCTCGGTCGAATCAGGAATTATCCGACGGAGCTGGGTCGGTGCGGTCCGCGGTTGCATCAGGTACGGACGACCGAACGCTTTATAGGGTCCGACAGGATGGCGAAAGGGATTCGAAAGATTTCGAGTTTTCCCTTTAGTAGTATCAGAAGCTGCCTTTCATATCTTCTGGCATTATCTTCCAGTGATTGTTATTTCGGACTTCATTGCTGCGATCTTGGATAAGAGACTTATAGCGTCATTGGACTCGGATTTTTCGATCGGTTCAGGGACATTGTCCCTGACTTACCGACGCAGTCCAATATTGTCATTACAACATGTGTTTTATTTTTCGACGCTATATATATATATATACAAGCCTGCTACCAAGCATGATAGTTTAGTTTCTTGTCCGCGTTGCTCATTTCTGCCATTTTATCATTTATACGAATAGTTTATTTTGGCAGAGCAGGGCATACCGAGAGTTCATATGCGTCTAGACGGTGTGGTTAAAGACTGCATATATTCTTTTTCGCCGTTTATGTCTTTTCCAATTTCAATGTTGGAAACGACATGATGTATAGTTGACTTAACTTAGACGCTTTATCATACGTAATCCGCCTTACTGAGGCGTTATCATTACGTCTTCAAGAAAAGATTTACGGGATATTATTCTCAATGTAATTTCTTTTGAGGGCAGTAGTTTGTTCACGTATAACTCCGCCCTTCAGTGGCTGATTGGAGTTGGTTAGATGTGACGCAGCCCTAGCTACATCCACATGCGTGGATGGTAGGTTAAGAACTCTCTCAGAGTCGCTTCGTTCTCGGAGGAGCTTCTCTTCGACGGCAACTTTTCGGCAATCCATGAATTGCTCGATTTACACGTTCTCTTGTCTATCTAGTGTTACAAGAGATTCAGACTGGGGCAAACATTCGGTGGTTGACTCAGAGAGTGCCACCGCAGTTGCCGGACCCGAGTGTGGCTGTTATGACGGTTGCCAGTCAAACAGATTGGGATATAATACTGATCCCTACGGATTCGAAGTGCCAGGGTCTTTGGGTTCCGCAGTCTCTTAGCAACCAGTTTTCTTCCGCGGAATAATGTTTTTTAGGCTTGCTTTATGTCATTGCATGAACATTATTCAGAAACGCATACCCAAATCCTGTCCTTTAATTCGACAGTAGTGGCGTACCTCCGGAACCAGGGAGGCACTCTTTCGTTTCCGTTATTCAATTTAATGGAAAGAATCCGTCTGTTGGTTATAGTACACCAAGTTCTGTTTTGGTCCGTCATATTCCGGGTCGTCTGATTGTTTTACCGGACTCCCGTTCTCTTACGGGTCGCTTGTTGCTGTCAGAATGGACTCTCAACAAACAAGTATTCAATCAGATTTGCTATCTATGGGAGCGCCCAATGATTTATTTACGACACAGCTTGCTAATCAATTACAGACGTATGTGTTGGCTTGTCCAGATCTCTGAGCTAATGTTGTTAACGCTCTATTGATCTATAGGACGGAATGATAGGATACGCGTATCCTCCGGCGCTGTTGTTTCAGCAGGTATTGCTAAGATAAACAACCACAATTCATTTCTGTTGATAGCATCTGTATCTTCACAGAGATCATGGGTAATTTACTCTCTTGTCTACTGTGGGTCTTAACGTGAAATCTTCCTCTATGTGAGGATCTTTTTTCACTGGGTAAATCGTGTCATCTTTATCACAACACGCAAGGTCGCAACCTTCATGTATTCCGTTGTGTGGTCCATATTGCATTGTAAGCACTGTACTGGACGAGCTTTGGACGCGATTTCTTACTGTAGGAGATCCTCTTCTTTGCTATTCTATGCGGCTAAAGTGGAGGCTCTTCCGTCGTGGTGTAGGGATCATTATGTTCATATTGTTGATCCCTCCATACTACTCATTGCAATTTTTTAGTATACTTGTTTCACAAGATCTACTGCAGCCTGTTATTATTTAGGTTATAGGTTTATGTTACCTCATACCTATGCACCCTACGATAGTTTACAATTGAGTCTTTTGTCTCTTTATCTAAGTCAGTTAGTAACTTTTTGATAAATAGACTTAGAATCTTTAGATTAAATTCCTATATGGATTTTAACTTCGGTTCTTATTTAGCTAAGTAATCATTTGAGCCTCTGGAAACAGTAGTTTTCAAATTCTGACCTTTTAGACAGTAATTCTGTTGGTTTCTCTTTTACTGTAGAGTCAGTGAGTTTCATGCACTATCGATGGATGATTTTCACTTTCGTAGTTTCGGAATCACTACTTTCGTTACTTTTTAGGTTGGATTTTTGCATAAGAGTTAGGCTCCTATTATCCGGAACCTATTATTTTAAGGTCCTTCCGTCTTCGTATGGGCATAGGCCTTTACTCTTTCCGGGTAGAGTTTATGTATTTATAAACAGATATCTGTTTATTACTATGGGCGTAAGCTTCTTCTGTCTGTGATGCCTAGTAGAAGGACGTTACGCTCCATTTTATTGTTAATGGATTCTATTAACTATCGGTACTGCTTATGGTATATCATTGACTTAGCAGTTGTGCTTAAGATTTCGGCTCATGAAGTAAGAGTTCTTCTACTTCTTGGGCTCACATTAATAGTGTCGCTATTATAGATTTTTGAAGGCCGCTCATTGCGCTCAGCCATCCACATTCATGAATTTTATCTCAGAAATATCGAGTCCATTTCTGGAGGCCTCTATTGTTAGGTCTATTATCTACTGCTCAGAATGTCATTCACTTAACAGTTGCTACTATAGCTAGGTAGGCTGTCTGTTTCGGCAGTGTCTCCGTTCTGCTGCCCTCTTCGCTCTGGGCTATTTGACCCAGGGCAAGAAAAAGGGGGGGGGGGGGGGAGGGTGTTCCCTTGGGTCACCTGTTTTACTATGAAAACAAGGGGATACCTCTTCCGGAGTTAGTAATTCTGAGCTGTTATTGGGATGGTTGTTTAGTGAGAAGTTTAGGTTTTTAAAATTCATTCAAGTCTTAGTTTTTAAAGTATAGCTTTTGAATATTGCATATGTCAACGGACATGATTATGCAATCCTCAGACACTTTTAGGAGTATAAGAGTCTCTATTCTCTAGACTTACTTTATTTATTGGCTTACTTTAAAAATTATTAGTATAAGGATTATATTGAATATTAATAGAGTACATGGATGTATGAAGCTCAATTTTGGAAGGTGTTGTATCTTTCTAATTTATCATAAATAAGAAAGATACATGTAAGGCCTATTACTTCTTTTTCCCTACAGGGGATGACTCTATTTTATTTTATTGAGCGTATTCCATTTTGCTCTATGTCCTTGGCCCTCCAGGCTTTTTACTATTCAGCTATGTATGGGTCATTGGTACAGTATAAAAATGTTAAAAAATGTATAGTAATTTATATATTTTTTATACTTACCAATGACCCAGACGGGGATGGCCCTCCCAGGAGTTGGGAACTCTTGCCTCCCCGCCGAGTACATAGCGCTTACCAGGCACTGGTTATTAGAATGATTAATGGCGCCAATTTCGGAACGTCCTTGACACTGCGCATGTGCACTAGGGGCGAAGTGTGGAGGGCCTTTCAGGACATGTTTTCTTTGGTTTTAGATGCAAATTTTGGGGATTGGGGGGGCATAATTTGTGTTTGGCCCTATATTTTAAGAGTTAGCACCAGCTATGTCTGGGTCATTGGTAAGTATAAAAAATATATAAATTACTATAAATTTTTTAACTTTTTTATTTTTTGGTTTGGTATATCCTTGGGAGGGGAGGGGGGGGCTAGCCCAAGAATTCTGGACAACTGGGCCAAACCTGCCCTCCCTCCCTCAAGTTTGGGGCCGCAGGATTACTACATAAGCCCCCCCCCCCCCCCCCCCCCCCTCCCTGGCATTGCTACTATTAAATATTCAATTTGACTTGGTATCTCGACAAAGTGTCTTGTTCTGTTTTGTTTTATAAATCAGTCGATTTCAAATCTTTATTTGATGATGGTCTCCTGGGCCAAACCTGTCCCCCTCTCCCTGGCCCTGATACTATCAAATATTCAGTTAGACTTGGATATCTCGACAAAGTGTCATGTTCTGTTTTATTTATAAATGGGTCGATTTCAAGTCTTTATTTGATGCTGGACTCCCGGGCCAAACCTGTCCCCCCCACCCCTCAAATTTGGGGCCACAAGGTTACTATCCCAGGCCCCCTCCCCCCTCCCCCCTCCCTGGCTCTGCTACTATCAAATATTCAGTTTGACTTGGATATCTCGACAAAGTGTCATGTTCTGTTTTATTTTATAAATGTGTCGATTTCAAGTCTTTATTTGATGCAAATACATATACTGCAAAATAATAATCTTCCAATAAGTAGTATATACATTGTTACATTTGTACAATGAAAAGTGAAACACTGTAAACCGTGGATTTTTAAAAAAAAAACGAACCAGAACCGACCTGAATTTTCAAAACCGCACAGCACTCGCTTATATTTCATCTGAATTTGTGAGAATCCATTTGGATTCTTGTGAAAATGGTTGCGAGAATCCATACCTGCTATGAGTGTCCCAGGATCCCATGAGGTCACCATGGTTGAACCCCTGATGTGTACTGATAACACATGTTAACACTTTACCTATCACAGCTTTTTAATTCTTAAAACATCAACTGAATTTTAAAAAAAATAAACAATATTTACCAATTAAACCTTACAAATCTGGATGTCATTGGAACCGGCTCATTGAACTGGTTCCAATGACAGCCCTATTTGTACAATTTTATTGACAGAGTGCCAGGTTATGGTAGCCTTATATTGGTTAATTTGCTGGCACTATGTTAGGTAATTGGTTAAATTGACTCAATCCTTTTCACGCGAATCCTAGCAGAGGTGCAGTGAGAATCTACATAGATTCACGCTGGTTTTGTTGTGCGAATCATTGCATGAATTGATCCTCAGAGTCTCATCAAAATATAAGCCCTGAAAGTTAAAATCAGGCCTTTAAGGGTTAATTGATTTTCTGAGGCACCAGTCATGCCCTGAGAAGCTAAAAAGTGGCAGTTCAGACAGTCAATATTACACAAATTTTTTTATTAGTACTGAACCACAACTAACTTCACGAATCTTTGATGTTCTCATATTAGACCAATTTAAAAGATTGCTCAATATCTCTTAAAGAAGAAACAAGGTTTTTAATTTAAAATTTTTCATTTGTTTCAGCCCAAGTTTTGTCATTCAAGGAAGTCATCTTATGGCTGGTGCTACAAGAAGGAGACCTAGAAATGACAGTGATGATGGTATCATAAATACTTCACCTGCAAAATGGCCAGGTATTTAATATATGATTTATTCCACAGGAATGTAAATGGCAACTTCTTTGAATTATTTTTATTAGCTCTCCTGACTGAAAGTCAGGGTGACCTATAGTGATCACTTTTTGTCTGACATGAAGGTGATGTTTCATTCTTCTCCCAAGCTGCTTGCTTGATTCCAGTCAAATTTCATGTGATTGATGATTGTGGTGGGATATTTCAACTTTGTTGAAATCAATGTGTTGGCTCCTATGGCAACTTCATTAGATCAGCCAATCAGAATATTTTTGATGTTCGGTATACAACTCCTTAGGAGGTGAGATTCAAGTTTGTTCAGATCAGGTTGCTACCAATTAGGCGTATACTCATTTTAATCCATTGAACTGTATTACACTGCATTTTGTCAAAATTGGTAATTTTTTGTTCATATGAAGTATTTGTAATTATGCAGTTTCCTTGTGGGAAGTCTTGGAATGTTCGACAATGGCTATTCTCTCAAGCCACTGCTGTATTTCTATGGATGATTTACATTACAGCCACCATGGACTGGTCACTTTCTGCAGCTGGGCAATATTTCCATGGACGTAATAATATTACATTCCAAGCACTAATTATAGGAATAATCATCAAATATTTAATTAATAAAGCACTGGCTACAACCTTGTGCTTCATTAATTAAAATTTTGCTGATGATGATATTTATTATCTGGTAAATGAATGTGTGGACATCACTGCCATGCATGGATTACGACCAATCATATATATTATTTATTTATTGGTGTTTAAGGTTACATATTTTTGCACAATGGCTAATCATGACCATGACAGTTTTACCGGTGGAGGAAGCCAGAGTACCTGGAGAGAACTGCCGAGCAATGGCAAGCAAATGTAAGGCTCACCAACATACTAACTCAACACAAGCAGGGTTAGCATTGGTTGAAGACAAGTGCACCATCGACGTGCAGTACACCTTAGTACACAATGCCACCGTTCCCCCACGTGGGCAATGGGGGTGAAGTGTCTTGCCCAAGGACACAACATGGTTGCAGCAGGTGGGATTCAAAATGAGGACCTCTCAGCTTGCAGCCCGCACTTCTACCTACTGAGCCACCACACCCCCATGGTGGTTTCATACAGTCGTCCTGACTTAACACAATGGGTAATGGGGTTCCAACATTTAAATAATATCCTTGTATGAAATCAGTTCTCCAAATGCTTGCACATGTCATTTGTCAGGATGATTTAAAAGTTTTTTCGAAACCATCTCCTTCGTTTGTATTTAGGATGGCATGGACCCCCAGATCTCAATGCTGTGGCAAATCAAAAAAACATTAAAAAATCTTCTTTACCCAACAAACTATTACTTCAAATGATTTCATGAGTGCATACAAATCAAGTCCTTGATGCCATATGTAGGTTTATTATATGACAGAAAAGATCTCGTAATTTAATTGTCTAAAACACTTGTCAGAAGTGTTGATATACTCCAGCATTGCTGATCTATTTCTATTTTTATCAAAATCGACTTGATATTTCACTGTTCTGTTATTGTTGTCTATAAATAGTGCATGTCTGTTGATATAATGACTCCAAATACTGGTTTAAATAAAAATAGAAATGGTATTTCCAACTTGCTCCTTCCTTTAATTTCCTTGTTTCAGTGTTTAGGAACTGTTTAAACCTTTACCCAATGCAGACAATATCAATACTTATTATTTTAAATATCATTTTTTGAAATCAAAAAATGTCAACAAAACCATATCATGTGACTCCTCGTTGGAACGAGCTCATCGAGCTCATTCCAGGGGTCACATGATATGGTTTTGTTGAAATTTTTTGAAAAATAATATTTTTTCAACTGCTGAATTTGCATATTACGTGGGCAGATGCGACCGATTTATTGGGTAAAGGGTTAAATATAGCAATTAACTACAACATGAACAAATAAGTTAATGCACATTGCTTTTTATATATATATGTTGAAATTAAATTTTTTTTGTTGCATATGAATAGGCTGTTTTTCTCGAAAAAATTTGTAATTAAGCAAGGAATTTGCAAACTATTTTTTTTTGTTCCAATAATAAAACAATTGTAACAGATCGAGAGAGAAGTGCAGGAGCCGAGCCTCGAACTGTCGACCTCTAGCACACAAAGTGACCGATTTACCAGGAGACTAAGAGATCCAGACTAATCAGGCTGGTTGGTAAATGGCCCTTGTATCTCGACTGCTACACTACTCTCACGTTCTTTTGAGATTCACCCACCGAGAAACTCACCCCAGATTCCACCTTAGAGTGGTCGAAACATTTACCATGCTTCACCACAGCATCCACAATGCCACCAATTGCTGAGTATCAGATGAACCCCCAAATGTAACAGATCAAGAGAGTAGTGCGGGAACCAAGGCTCGAACTGTTGACCTCTAGCACACAAAGCGACCGATTTACAATAAGACTAAGAGATCCAGACCAATCAGGCTGGTAAATGGCCCTTGTACCTCGACTGCTACACAATAATTGACTTTCCTTGAGGTTGATACAAGCAATTATCAACCCAAGAAAAGTATTTAAATATAGCAATTAACTACAACATGAACAAACAAGTTAATGCACTTTGCTTCTTATATATATTTGTTGAAATTAAATTTATTTTGTTACATATGAATATGCTGTTTTTCTTCAAAAAATATGTAACAAAGCAAGGAATTTGCAAACAATTTTTTTCTATCATTATAATAAAACAATAATTGACTTTCCTTGAGGTTGATACAAGGAATGATCAACCCTTGAAATGTAATATTCAGTGAGGCCTACGGTAACAGAAATGTTACAGTTAAAACTAGAAGTCCTGTCATGAAATGCACACAGATAGCACATCGATCATAGTAAGGCTATCAAATTCTGTACATATTGCCTGTGCTCAAGCAATGTTTCAGCCAATGGACCTCCGGGTAACCCGGAGGTCCATTGGCAGAAACATTGCCTGTGTTTGCTATGAGTAACCAGGAGAATCCGCCATGCTTTGGATGCCATTCGAAATGGCAATTGTGCGCAATTCCTATGTGCAATTAAGCCTAGATAAGCCCACAGTTCATGACAAGACTTCTAGTTTTAACTGCAAGTATCACGATTCTGGTGGGAGGCTCCCGATTTTTTATGCTGTCTTCCGACCTTATAATTGAGGGGACAGTTTCTCACAATTTTCAGACCCCATGTTATGTTATGCAAACTTGAGTCACAAGTTTTCGGTTTACTATAAATATGCTGGAGTGGAACATAGGTGATAGAAAAGAATTTCAAACAAATTTCCTTATCAGAGTGGTCCATCAGATGAAACCACTAGCTGAAACTGTGGTCATGTTCAATTTTTTCCCCCTCATTTTTCTGACTTGAATTTATCGTATGTTTGGGTTTGGTATGTTCATATGTTCCCACAACATTGCCAATATTTAATTATTTATTTATTTTTTGAGCAGGAATTTTAAAAGTAATGGATGGGGTGGTGGGGGACAATTACATTTTTTGTCTTGTATGGAAAAACCGTCTGAAAATCACACTATTTGGAGTTTTTCAAACTTAACATGCCTGGTTGGTAGAGGGAAAACAGTCAGAAAATCTTCTTTTCCTAAATCCTTGCAATTTGTCATCTTAATCTGTTAAAGAGAAATTATCAGTAGATTCAGTACAGTGAAGTATTCTGGAATGCTGTATCGCATTATGCTGAGGACCTTCTTCAAACAGTATTGCAAGAATCAGCCAAGCCGACTTTGCGATACTGTTTGGTGAAGGCCCTCAACGAGATACTGCTTGCTGAAGGCCCTCAATGAAATGTGATATACCATACTTAGGTTAAGAGTTTAACTCTTAGAAGCCTGGGAATCAGAATGAATTGATTGAACATGACATACCATGAAAAACTTACAGTAAAGCAGGTGCTTCTAGTCAAGTGTTGTCTGCCTATTTAGGCAGACAACACTTGACTAGAAGCATCTGCTCATTGTTTAATTCTCCCCCAGCCCAAAGATAGCTGAACCGTCACAGCCAGATTTCCTGCCGTATTACATCACAGGCAAGAAAAACTTGACTCCCGGCTTCTAAGAGTTAAGCAACTGAGGCAAAAATTAATGCTAATGAATCAGAAATTCACCTACAAAGTGAACAAAATTAGTCTTGTACCTCATCTTTTTATATTTTTATATTTCTTCATTTCTTCATTTCAGGAGTGCAGTCATTGAGAGTCTGGTTAGCGAGAGAGAAAGACAATGATGCTCCCAAGCTCAGTATTCTGTTGTGTGAGACATTGATTGCTGTATACAGCAGTTTACTGATCAATGGACTTGCCAACTATGATCCATATATGTTGTTCAGGATTGTAGCTCATAAAATAAATCAACAGACATGGGCAGCATTATTTGGTGGTGGTGTAAAAACAGTATTGAATGTCAGTGGTGGAAATAATGTTACCACATGTATGTATACATAGATGCACCATCATGTCTTTTACCCTTGAATGCCTTGTCAAGTGTCTTGAATTCCCACCATTCCACAGTCTATACATCCTATGGCTTAGCAGTGATTTTTAGTTAAGTCTTGGCTGCCTGTTAATGCAGCCAAAACTTGACTAGAAACCACTGCTTAGTTAATTTGTCTATTGTCAGCAGGACCTCCTCATGATGGCATGTTACGGGCACCTGTTCTGAGGACGGAAAATTTGAAAATAGGCCTTTAAGGGTTAAATTAACCGTTTCATCCACCTTGATTTTTCCAGTAAAGGCCGAAAATTATCATTTGCGCACATCTTTTTTCTTGCCAGTGTCAGTCTAGAAAAATTGTGTAGGCCCCCCAACATCCAACCGTCTGTTCATCCATCTAGCTGTCTGTAGAAAGAGTTGTTTTCTGCTCTCTAAAGTTCTGCTCAGCTGATCAAAACCAAACTAGAAATGTGAGTTGGGTATTATGAGAGGAAGAATCCTATTTATTTAGAGGCCAATCTGCATAAGGTCAAGGTCACAGTCACCTTCAACTTACAAATTATCCTGGTTTTCGCTCTTGTTACTGCATCAAGGCATTCTTTAGTAAGGATAACATACTCCTGGCAGCCAGTTCTAGTTTTAAGCTTATTAATTTTACAAGGATTAGAATGCAAGTTATGTTACCCCTTTAAATAGCACAAAAGGCAGGCGACACTTTCAAACAAAATTATTGAATAATTGATTTTTTCCATTTTTTGTATTAAAAACGTAGCTTATGACCCATCATTGGAACGAACTCGATGAGCCTTTCCCAGTGGCATGGGTATGATGACCTCTGTGTGACAACTTTGTGGTCTCAAATGTTACGAAGAGATCTTTATCGTGCACAGAGTATTTCTCTCTCCACACAGAAGATAACCATTTTACATCTTTATCCGATAAGATGGCATGCTGTTACAGCATCACCCCCAGATTTAATGCTGTCATAGTGTGTTTGAACACTTCGCCAACATTCTTGATCAAAGATCGATCATGTGAGAACTGGTATGAGTGGTGACCAGTGCATCTATCTCTCGGCCCCCAGTCTATTCAGATTCTAATAAACCCATTTTTGTGTCCCAACTCATAGCTGATGTTTCTTGTTGGAATTCAATTGAGAGATCATTATTTGTGGTCAGAAAAAATAACTTCCTTTGATTATTCAAAATCAGGCACGCTTTTGAATAAGAGGCACCGTGCCTCTCCCATGTAAAACTATATCAGGGAATACTATTCATTCAATACTTTAGTGAGCAGCAAATTTTTTCCCATAAGGCCAAACAAAATTAAATAATTGATTCTTAGGCATTTTTAGCTGTGACTAGCAGCTCTTATAAGTGGCAATGTCGGTCGGTCTGTCTGTCGGTCGGTCTGTCTGTCGGTCGGTCTGTCGGTCTGTCTGTGACCAACGAGTTTCAAAACTCAATAACTTTTGAAATACTTGATGGAATGACTTTATATTTGGCATGTGAGTGTATCTTATTGGTGTCTAGCCACTGTTCAATGCATGTGTTGTTCCAAATATTTTTCTTGGAGTTATGGCCCTTGATGGACTTAGAATTTTGTGAGATTGCACCACCCGTCGCAGCAACGGCGTCGATGTCGCAATTTTTTTTTTAAAATGAATGAGGGAGGGCAGTTTTTGTTTTAATTTTTTTTATTCTGCTGGAATGGTCACCGATGCCTAAAATACAATTGTGAGAGCCTAAAATTAAATACTGGAGCTTCTATGTTGAGTTTCGCTGATGGTTTTTTCAGTAACAGCGATCACACAACAGAAAATCAAAAAAGAACAACTGAAATGGAGATAAAAAATAATGAGTTTTTTAACTGGTTGAGTGCTAGAAGCCACAATCAGGCCTTTCAAGAAATGAGGGTACCAGTGCTAAAGTAACATTTTCCTTGCCTATGTTTCATATTCAGTTAAACGTAAATATTCGTTTGTTTATACAAATTTGTTCTATTACAAATTATTGTAGAGTGCCATGAGAAACAGAAGATCTATTTTGTGGGGCCTAAAATAATAAATTTTGATATCCTTTGTGTTGAGAATAGGGTTAATATAAAAATGTATTTTCACTTTCCCTTATACCTAATACAGTTACCATTTCCAGCCTTCAGCTTGTTTTTTTTTTCAATTTGTGCCTCAAGAACATAACTTACCACCCTTATTGAAACAAGGTTATTAAGCTCCTTCCAATGAGTTGTCATTCACTATGTTTTTTGAGAGAGTGAGGGCTCCGGAGCTATGTTTTTGAGACAAAAAATGACAATTTTTTGTTATTCAAGAATTTATTTTTCAAGTGTCTCCTCTCCTCATCGTGCTATGTGATTAACAAATTTAATTAACAAACATAATTCAAGCCACAATCTGTCACAGATAATACTCTCAGTGTTTGAAAAACATGAACATGCAGATAACAGAAAAATGCAAATCTACATGTCATATCAGAACAGTTGGAGTCAGTCAAAGTTTTCTTAGTGCTAGAAAGGAGCAACTGTCAAGAAAAGAACACAATTTTAATCTGCCCCCGACCTCCAAAAAAAGGATTTGGAGGTATCTAGTGAAGCCCTTCATTCATCCATCCATCCATCCATCCGTCCATCCATCCATCCATCCATCCATCTGTCTGTCCATCATCTATCTGCACCAACAAATTAGGTTTATGTGTCTAGTTGTTGGTACACAACACTGTTATGTGTCTGGTCTGATTTATGTGACTAGCCACATAAATTTGAACTAACAAATGGGTTATGTGGCTAAAATGGTTTATGTGGATACTAAGTGACAAAAAGAGGATATTGTATTTCAGGGATTTTATGTTAGGGTAAGGGTTAGGGTCAGAAAGCTGAAAGGGTTAGGGTTTGCTAGCACCTAGAAATTAGACTTAAAAAGAGTTTTTTGTGGTTGTCCAAGCATTTTAAATTCCTCAAATATTTTAGTCACATAAACCAGGATTTTAGGGGTATCCATAGATCTGTCGGTACAAACGTTTTGCATTGCCATTTAAAGTCATAGGTCAGATCTGGATCTCCTTTGGTATACTGATAGACCCGCATGGGGGAACAGATATGCACAAGGAACGGGTTCCGTCCAATAAGATTTCTCAGAGTTATGGCCCTTTTTTTGTCTGTTTTCACTCTTTCCACTTAGGAAATTTTTCTGTCCCACAATACCTTCACGGTTACTTTCGAACTTGCATATGGGTCAGGGGCAGTAGCCCACACTTTGCGTTGCCCATGTTTATTTGATTTTTAGCTCACCTGAACGAAGCTCAAGGGGAGCTTTACTGATCACTTTCTGTCCGTCATACATCCGTCTGACCGGCATAAACTTTACATTATCGACTTCTCCAGATAAACTACTCAACCAAAATGAACCAAATCTGGTGTGCATGTTCCCTATCATATATCAATTCAAGTTTGTTCAAATAAAGTTGTCATGCTCACGGGGGCACCACAAGGGGCATAACTCTGATAGCACCCATAAAACACAAAAAAGTCTTCTTCAGATCCAGTGGTCAGAATCTCTTCATATTTGGTATACAGCATCTCTAGAGGGGTCAGATTTAAGTTTGTTCAAACCAAGTCACTGGGTTAATATTTGGGCTCCCTATGGGAGCCCAAATTTTAGCTTAGTGCAATATAAAGTAATTTCTTTAAAAATCTTCGTCAGGTCTACCAGTCAGAATCTTTTCATATTTCGTACACAACATCTCTAGGGAGGTCAGATTCAAGTTTCTTCAAATCGAGTCATGGGGTTAATATTTGGGCTCCCTATACCAGCCCAATTTTTAACTTAGTGTAATATGAGGTAATTTCTTTAAAAATCTTCTTCTTCAGATCCAGTGGTAAGAATCTTTTCATATTTGGTATACATCATCTCTAGGGGGGCCAGATTCAAATTTGTTCAAATCAAGTCCCTGGGTTAATATTTGGACTCCCTATTTGGGCCCAAATTTTAACTTTTGAGTAATAAGTGGAATATTCTTTAAAAATCTTCTTCTTCATATTCACCAGTCAGAATCCTCTCATATTTGCTATACAAAATCTCTTGAGAGTGGGGGGGGGGGGGGGGGGGCCTGATTCAAGTTTTTTCAAATCGAGTTCCTCGGTTAATATGGGAGCCCGAATTTTAACTTAGTGCAATATGAGGTAATTTCTTTAGAAAACTTCTTCAGATACTCCAGTCAGAATCCTCTCATATTTGGTATACATCACATCTATGGGGGGAGGGGTGCATATTCAAGTTAGTTGAAATCGAGTTCCTCTGTTAATATTTGGGCTCCATATGGGAGCCCGAATTTTAACTTAGTGCAATATGAGGAAATTTCTTTAAAAACCTTCTTCTTCAGATCCACCAGTCAGAATCCTCTCATATTTGGTATACATCATCTCGTAGGGGGGGGGGGGAGGGGTGCAGATTCAAGTTTGTCCAAATCGAGTTCCTCGGTTAATATTTGGGCTCTCTATTGGAGCCCAAATTTTAACTTAGTGCAGTATGAGGAAATTTCTTTAAAAATCTTCTTCAGATCCACCAGTCAGAATCCTTTAACCTTTGGTATACATTGTCTCTAGGAGGGTCAAATTCAAGTTTGTTCAAATCGGGTCTCTGGGTTGAAAATTTTGGGTCTTGGACCAAAATTCTGAAAAAAACTTTGTTTGATTTTTTATGCTTTCTGTTCAATTTTGAGATGAAAAAAAGAAAAAAATCCATTCTTTAGTGTTTTTCCATAAAATTTCATGACTTCATTCCTTTGTAGTGTTGATGAACCATGTACAACTGAATGTGACCCCCAAATACTTCTTTGAACCACTTTGGCAGGTGAGCGATTAAGGCCCATGGGACCTCTTGTTTATTTTTATAATTATTTCCTTGCCATCAAAAGTTCATGTTCTTGGTCTTTTTTATGTTTTAGGTCTCATAATCTACAGAATAGCATGGGTGGTGGTGTTTTTCATCCTTTGAGTGTAAGAAGGCTTTGCAATGCTTTGTTGTTCTCAGACTGACAAATTTATCAATTTTATTAACTTGGGTAAAATATCGGACACAAACAATTGAATTTTTATTTTTTCAAGTTTACATTGGTTTTAAAAGAGACCATGTGGGACAGCCTGAGAAACAGATTTTTTGGGCCTTGGTGGTATTATTTGTTGTAAAGGTTACCTTTGAGTGAAAGAAGTTTCAAATTGTTTTCCTTAAATTACTCTATATGTATCATCATAATATTTAATATATTTCTTGTAGCAACTCCCAGTGATAATTTGTCAAAGCAGAGAATGAGATTGAACATGAAAGTGATGGGTAAAATATATGAAGGAAAACAGACATACAAAGAGAAATTTTTACCTCCAGAACTGAGCATGGCAACGTATTTTATGACAAAGGTACAATAATTTTCATAAGAATAATGTCAAACAAGATTGAATTGCTTCTCTTTCTAGTTATGTTATAGAAAAGAAATTGAAGCTTAAAATTAATTTAAGGGTTAAATTACTTTAAATTTTTAATTTTAGGAATACGACTGTAGGTCCTCATTCAGGGAATCGTTTTGAGTGTCTACAGGGTCCGAATATGGGACCCTTTCTCAATGCCATTTTGGCATGATTTTTCCCAATTCAAACCAAGCATTTCCCAATCTCAGTCCTCATTGAAATCAAAATTTAATTCTTCTTTAACTCTTGAAGACCTTATTTTGACTTTCATCACTTTTTACTTCAACAAAACAGGTGCCTCAACAGGTAGTTTTTAGATACATTTGCAAGTTACATCTCAAGAACCTAGTCGGTTGTTTCTTGGCAAGTCTTGGCTGCCTATATAGGCAGCCAAGTCTTGCCTAGACACAACTGCAAAGCCACAGAATGTACACTGTCCAATTGTAGCAAGTACAACAATTTGTAATAGAGATTAGCTACATGTAGTAGCTTCTGTATTAATGCTCTCAGCTCAATATGAAGGTAACATTTCTTATTATTCTTTGTTTGTTTCTTCTTCCAAACAAATTCCCAGTTGGTGCTTTTGTGACAGGAATTTTCCCTGTTTCATGGACTCTGGACCCTTTCCCAAAGAGGGTAGAAGAACCCCTGCCATTTATAGTAGTTAGAAACTTTGAATGCTTTTTTTTAACCTTCCACTAATTAGGATGACAGGCCATGGCAAAATTAGCACTTAAATTTGTTGTTTTACCATTGTTGTCAAGGTGTCATCCCGATTGTCCCACTTTTTAATTTTAGGAGGTAAAGAGAAGCTGACAGTCGGGATTTTGTTAATTAGTTTTCTAGCGGCTAGATCAAACATTTTATCTTACAATTTGTTTCACGTATTTTGCTGTTCATTTGTGAATACAACAAGAAGTTGGTATTTGTTGTACAGCATTGATAAATTATGCTAGATATTTTCGTTCATCAAAACAGTGATTAATTTACAAGATATTTTTGTACTTCAAAACAATAACTTATTATTAAATTTAAATACATGGCGAAAGCATGTTATTCAAGATGTAATAACACAGGTCTGCATATTCTGTAATGTTTGTTTCGCAGTTCAACAACCTCTATTTCAGTATCCGTAGTCTACCATCAATATTTCTAGATTTCTTCCTCTTTGGTGGAGAGGGTCAACCTGCACTTAGCTGCATTTGCGTGACTTTATTGTAGGCCTGCATTTCATTGAAGTGGTCAATTAAATGGAAAATATTTGGATGTGTGGTTCGTATTTGTTTTTTGATTTTGTTGTGCTAGCCATCCAGATACACTATCACAATTGCTAATCACAAAAAGTCAACAAACTCATAAAAATACTGATAGTTGTTTTAATCATGATCGATAAAACGTGGTGAGTTGTGTTCAAATTATGATAACGACTATAACCATTTTCAAACCCAAGAGTGGGAGAGTCGGAACACCAATTAAAATCAGAAAGTGGGACAATCGGGATTAAACCATTGTCAAATACTCTTTAATTCTTAGTTTGTACATCTGTCCACAATTTGTACAGCACAGGCTACAGCCTGCAGTTCTTTTCTGACTGGACGTTCCATTATGGTCACATTTGGCTACCCACAATGCCTTAAAAAATAGCTTATGCCCTCTCAATGGAATGAACTCATTGAGCTCATTCCAATGAGGGGGTCATAAGCTATGCTGTTGAGGCAAAAAGTGATACATGTATTTTATGTTATCAGAAAATATTTTTACAATTGTCATCTGTTAATGTATGAGGTAAACAATTAACCCATTACCTAACATGAAAAGCAGACGACACTTGCAAACAAAATTCTTGAATAACTAATATTTTTATACTGTACCAATGACCCAGACTTAGCTGGTGCTAACTCTAAAAAATCCAGGGACAAACACAAATTTTGCCCCCCAATCCCCAAAATTTGCATCTAAAACCAAAAGAAATCATGTCCTATAGGACCTCCATACTTTGCCCTTACTGCGCATGCACAGTGTCAAGGACGTTCCGAAATTGGCGCCAATTATCATTCTCTGTTTGGCCCTTCATCAGTCAACATCTCACTGATCTTTGTGCTTGTAAATCTCAGTTTAAAGGATGCCAGACACGTAATTATTGGAGAAATGGTGATTCTAAGGAGGATATAGAAGGAGGAGAGGAAAAAGGAGTGACAAAAAATAATCAGGGCTGTACTTAAAATTTTTTATGAAATTATGTTAAGTTGCCTATTTTCGAGGCATGGGCCTCTTGTTGTCATTCTTGCTAAAAAGTTGCACTGCTTATTCAGTGTTTCCTCTCCCCTGGTCTTCTAAGTCCCCCCTTGCAATTCTCCCATGCTTTTGGCATATTTTTGAGAAAGTTCATTTCTAAATTCTCTTGGGAGAGTTGCTTGGTTACAGAATGTTTTCTGTTATTTTCCCCATAGTTACGTTTTCACCCATGGGTGTATAAACGTTGTGTTCTGCATCTTCCATCTGATGTTCTGCAGATTCTCCCCTGGGAGTCTCTGTCTTGCATCAGATAGAGTGTAATTTTGATGACTGATTTCGGGCCAGTTTTGTCAGTGCCTGGAGTCATGTTTTCTGGTGTTTTTACACTGTTTGTTTACATTGGCAACAGTCTCTTTTGAGGGGGGCTGTTTGCCTTTGGAGTAGTTTATCTCACTATAAGATAATTTTTAATATCCGCAAGTGTTGCATTAATTATTTAATATAAATTTAAAATTTTTGACCACACTTAGCCATCGGATCCATTGGGGCTCAACGTTACTTTTCAGAAACTTGGGCTTCGCTGAAAAAATATTTTTCAAAAATTATTTTGATTTGCAATTGTTTTTTCATTATTAATGGATCATGTTATTATGTATCTTTGTGTCAGGGGTTTGTGCGAGTAACTAGGACTTGTTGACTTTTCACAATGAAAGGATATTGTTCAAATTGTAATAGGAAGAAATCTTCCTCTGACTTTCATGATCATTGCATTAATTGTAGTCAGTGTTCTCGCACTAATCCCTGTTCTATATGTCAATATTGGGATGACAAACATTGGAAACGTGTGTCATGATATGTTGTTAGTGGAGAAAGGGCTATGCCGGCTCTTTCTCCGCAGGGTCACTCTACTCTCTCAGTTTCTATTTCAGAGGAACAAGAACAGGGTGATGTTTCCATGTTATCTTCCGCAAGTGCGCTTCCGTCGTCACAAATGAATACAGAGCTAGCGGCAAAAGTGCTCATGGAGATTAAACAAATGTCGTCCGCTAGCTCGCCCGGTGTAGCGTCCATTCACCGAATGGTTCGGCAGCCGGGTTCGTCCGATGCGGTCCAGGAGGAAATGTTGGGTGATGCGAGCACTATAAACATTCAACGTGCACACCCAGTGATGGCGGATAGTAGGCGAGATCGGAGGAAGCCTTTGAGTCCGGTTCCTAGCTGTCCAGGTCCAGCCGGGCCATGAGCGAGAGAGGCCCCTCTCTCGTACAACAACATCTGGGACCAGATGTTGTGGTACAAAATGTGTCGCAAGCGGAGCACACGTCCGTCGCTCGGGACGCTCCGTTGTATAGGCAGTCCGCGGAGACTGCTCAGGCTTCTTCCTCTCGTCAGCGCACACGACCGCACCTTGGCTACGTGACCGCCGATATTTTACCAGCTTCGCCGATCAGGGCTTCTTCGGCGACCAGGTCACACCATCCGGTAGCCAGGGACACGAGGCCGATGGACTCCAGACGTTAGCATAGGAAGAGTATGCGGGAGTCATCAGATGCGGAGCTGCCCTCGGCGAAGCAGCGAAAGACTGCGCCTCCACAGGCCTCGATGTCGGACGTACTTGTGCAGATAGCACAACTTATCGCAGCATCCCAGCAACCGACAGAAACGGTGTCGGATCGGGAATTATCCGATGGCGCTGGGTCGGTACGCTCCGCCGAAGCATCGGGGGCGGACGACCGGGGGCATCATGAGGTCCGACCGGATGGTGAAAGGGATACGGATGACTTGGAGCTATCCCTTTCGGAACAACATAAAGTTGCCGTGGACTTCATCCGGCACTTTCTCCCTCAAGTTGTTCCGTCGGGCCAGACTGCTGCGGTTCCGGACAAGAGAATTATAGCGTCATTGGACTCTGATTTCTTTGAGCGGTTCAGGGACATCGCTCCCGAGTTTCCGTCTCAGTCCAATAATGTTGCAAGAACATTTGAATTATTGAACGACGCTATATTCAAACTTGCTTCCAAAACAGGAAAAGCAGGTTTCTTGTCCGCCAATACTCTCAACCTGCCTTTCATTAATGCAAGGAATAAATTCGACACGGCAGGACAGGGTATCCCGAGAGTTCCTCTGCGTATGGATGACGAGGCGGAAGACTTAGAATTATCATTACCGTCGTCGGCGTCTATTCCAACCGCGGTGTTGGAAACAACTATTTCGTCTAACAGAGCCAGTTTAGATGCCTTATCTTACGCAGATCACCTTACTAAGGCGTTATCACTGCGCCTTCAAGGGAAAGAATTTCAGGATATACAATCCTCTTTAAGACTTCTTTCAAGGGCAGTAGCTTATTCCACGTGTAACTCCGCCCTTTCAGTGGCAAACCTGGAGTTGGTTAGATGTGATGCAGCCCTAGCTACATCCACACTCGTGGATACTAAGGTGAAGAACTCTCACAGAGTCGCTTCGGTCTCCGGAGAACTTCTCTTTGACGGCAAGCTTTCTGCAATTTACGATAAAATTACAAAGAAAGCTTCGGATTCTCTGCTGTTCAAATCTGCTTCTAAGAAGTCGGACACGGCAGATAAGAGTAAGACAGGCACTTCTGGGTCTAATGCGCCCAAGAGAGGTTCCTATAGAGGTTCCGGTGCGTCCTCTTGGTCTTATTCAAGAGACCGTCAAGGTAGCGACTCACGTTCGGGACGTCCTTCGTGCCGGGACAACCGGTCGGGCGCCCCGAGGTCGACAGGACGAGGTGCGGGTCGTGGAGGACGTGGTTTCTCCTACCGCAGGCCTCGCAGGTCCAGGAGGTGATGGCTAAAACCTCTATCGCGTACCGGTTGGCGGAAGGTTGTCGAGTTTTTCGCAAGAGTGGGAGTCGATTACGGACGACCCTTGGGTGAGAGGGGTGATTTCGGAAGGTCTAAAGATGTCCTTCAAACGAAAGCCTCCATTAACTCGAAGTCCAAAATGGACTCAACTTCCGTCAAATCCGCAGAAAAGAGACGCTCTGTTATCAGAGGTGTAGTCTCTTTTAATGAAGAACGCGGTAGAGGTCGTAGAAAACCAGGAGACTCCGGGATTCTACAGCCATCTGTTTCTGGTTCCGAAACAAGACGGCTCGTTCCATCCAGTCATAGATTTGAGCTGGATAAACAAGCTGATCGTCACTCCGAAGTTTTATATGGAGACGATTCGGTCGGTCAGAGCGAGTATTCGGGTGAACGATTATGCAACGAGCATAGATCTCAAAGATGCGTACTTTCACGTCATGGTACATCCGACATTCAGAAAGTATCTATGCTTCGCAGTCCTAGGAGTGGTGTATCAATTCCGGGCGATGTGCTTCGGATTGAATCTAGCACCCTGGGTTTTCACTCGGGTAATGAACTCGGTAATGATGTATTTCCGAGCTCATTCGTCTGCGGTAACGTCGGCCTACCTGGACGACATTCTTCAGAGGTACGGCAACGAGTTAACGCTTCAGAACGATGTGCAGAATCTACTTCTATTGCTCCGACGTCTCGGTTTTATAGTAAACGAGGAGAAGTCGGATCTGGTGCCGTCCAAGTCATTCACACATCTGGGAATGAGCTTCGAGACGCACAACAATCTCGTTCGTCTGCCGTTAACCAGAGTGAAATTAGTCAGTTGTTACACTCGCTATTGTCTGCACGCAGACAAAGTCACAGCGAGAGAATTTATGAGACTGATAGGTCTGTGCGGAGCCGCTGCGGATCTCATTCCGATGGGGCGTTTACGCACGCGTCCTCTCCAAATTTTCTTGACTCAGAATTGGAGTGTGAAAATTCATTCGCTCGACATAGACGTTCTCTTGTCAGATCAAGTGAAACGAGAGATTCAGACTTGGGCAAACATTCAGTGGTTAACTCAGGGAGTTCCGCTGCAGTTGCTGGATCCGAGTTTTACCATTATGACGGATGCCAGTCAAACAGGTTGGGGTGCATCATTGATCCCAACGGATTCGAGATGCAAGGGTCTTTGGGATCCGCAATTCCTGGGCAAGCACATAAACATCAAGGAAATGATGTCAATTTGGCTTGCGTTACGTCATTGGATGGACATTATTCACAATGCTCATGTCCAAATCCTGTCCAACAATACGACAGTAGTGGCTTATATACGGAATCAGGGAGGCACTCATTCAGTTCCATTGTTCAATCTAACGGAAAGAATCCTTCTGTTTGCTCTAGAACATCAGGTTCTTCTTTCGGTCCGTCATATACCGGGTCGTCTGAACGTACTAGCAGACTCCCTTTCACGAAAGGGTCGCTTGTTGCCGTCAGAGTGGACTCTCAACAAACAAGTATTCAATCAGATTTGCTACCAATGGGAACGGCCAATGATAGACTTATTTGCGACACATCTCAACAATCAGTTGCAGACGTATATGTCTCCGTGTCCGGATCCAAGAGCATTTGCAGTAGACTCTCTGTCGATCCCTTGGAATGGAATGATAGGATATGCGTATCCTCCAGCGCCGTTAATTCAGCAAGTATTGCTAAAGATAAAACAATCTCAATGCAAGATTCTGTTGGTAGCATCTCTGTCTCCACAGAGACCGTGGATAAATCTACTCAGGTGTCTGTTGTGGGACCTACCGCGAAAGCTTCCTCCACGGGAGGATCGTCTTTCGCAGGGGAAATCGCGTCAACTCCATCACAACCCGCAAGGTCTCAACCTTCACGTTTTTCCGTTGTGCGGTCCTTCTTGCATGGCAAGCACTTTACAGGACGAGCAGTGGACGCGATTTCTTACTGTAGGAGGACCTCCTCTTCGCTAAACTATGCGGCTAAGTGGAAGGTTTTTCGTCGTTGGTGTAGGGATCATTCTGTGGATATTTTTGATCCCTCTATACCAGACATTGCAAACTTTCTAGTATACTTGTTTGAAGAAATCAAACTGCAGCCTGTTACTATTAAGGGTTATAGGTCTATGTTATCTGATACCTATGCACATCATGATAGTTTACAAATTGGATCTAATGTCTCTTTATATAAGTTGGTAAGAAACTTCTCGATAAATAGACCCAGAACTCTTAGGTTAATTCCTAAATGGAATTTAGCTTGGGTTCTTCTTAAACTGAAGGAAAAGCCATTTGAACCTCTTGGGACAATAGATTTCAAATTCTTATCTTATAAGACAGCTTTTCTCTTAGCTTTCTCTTCTGCTAGAAGAGTCAGTGAGCTTCATGCACTGTCGGTGGATGATTCTCACTATCGTAGTGTCGGGAACACTATCACCTTCACTACTAATGTGGGGTTTTTTAGCTAAGAATCAGGCTCCTAATAAATATCCGGAACCTATTGTTATTAAGGCTCTTCCGTCTTCAGACGGGCGTAGGCATTTACTCTGTCCTGTTAGAGCGTTACGTATCTATAAACAGAGATCTCAGTTTATCAGAAAGGGACGAAAACGTTTCTTTGTGTCTCTGATGCCTAATAGAAGGGACATTTCGGTCCATTCTATTGCTAGATGAATTCAATTAACTATCCGTACTGCTTATGAGAGTTTATCTTCTTCTCAGCAGTCTGTGCTGAAGATTTCGGCTCATGAAGTAAGAGCTCTTGCTACTTCTTGGGCTTACGCTAATAGTATTGCTATTACAGATTTAATGAAGGCTGCTTATTGGTCTCAGCCATCCACATTCACGAATTTTTATCTCAGAAATATTGAGTCCATTTCTGGAGACCTGCATTGTTTAGGTCCGTTATCTGTTGCTCAGAATGTCGTCCACTAAACAGTTGCAACTATAGTTATGCAGGCTTTCTGTTCCGGCAGTGACTCGGTCCGGCTGCCCTCTTCGCTCTGGGCTATTTGACCCAGGGCAAGGGGAAGGGGGGGGGGGGGGAGGGTGTTCCCTTAGGTCACCTGCTTTATAGTGAAAAGCAAGGGAATGTCTCCTCCGAAGTCAGTATTTCTGAGTCGTTTCCGGGATGGTTTTAAAGTGTAATATTAATGTTAAAATTCATTCATGTCATATTTTTAAAGTGTAGCTCGGTGTGAAGCATTTGTATATGTCAAGTGTCAAACGGGCGTTAATATACAATCCTCGGACACTTTTAAAAGAATATAAAGAGTCTCAATTCTCTGGACTAACTTTATTTATTGGCTTACTTTAAAAATAATTAGTATAAAGGGTTATACTGGATGTTAATAGAGAACATGAATGTTATTGTGCTCAATTATGAAGGGTATTGTATCTTTCTAATTTAACATAAAATAAGAAAGATACATGTAAAGCCTAATACTCCTTTTCTCCTTGAGGGGTTGCCTCTATATTATATAGTTGAGCTTATTGGATTTTCCTCTATGTCCTAGGCCCTCCAGCCTTTTTACTATTCAGCTAAGTCTGGGTCATTGGTACAGTATAAAAATGTTAAAAAATTTATAGTAATTTATATATTTTTTATACTTACCAATGACCCAGACGGGGATGGCCCTCCCAGGAGTTGGGAACTCTTACCTCCCCGCTGAGTACATAGCGCTGACCAGGCATTGCCAGTAAGAATGATAATTGGCACCAATTTCGGAACGTCCTTGACACTGCGCATGCGCAGTAAGGGCAAAGTATGGAGGTCCTATAGGACATGATTTGTTTTGGTTTTAGATGCAAATTTTGGGGATTGGGGGGCAAAATTTGTGTTTGGCCCTGTATTTTTTAGAGTTAACACCAGCTAAGTCTGGGTCATTGGTAAGTATAAAAAATATATAAATTACTATAAATTTTTTAACTTTTTTCATTTTTTGTCTCAAAAACAGATTATGACCCCTCATTGGAACGAGCTCGATGAGCTCGTTCCAAAGAGGGCTCATAACCTATGTTTTGGGGGGAAATTTTTTTTAAAAATAATGAAAATTAATTGGTGATTTTTGTGAATAGCGCTGGCCGGTTTTGGCCATTATGTTGGGTAAAGGGTTAATGAAATATAGCAGAAGATGAATTCAATTCCACTTCCAAAAGCAACTCACTCTCAATGTTACGGTATCAGAATGACTTTTTACATCACTCATTTATAAGACATGTTGTGGCTGATATTTCTGCAATGGACTATTTGATCGTGATTATGTGGTAAGAGCATGGTGGCTCCATGGTGAGAGTATCAGACTTCACATTGAGAGGGCCAAGGTTAGATCCTGACAAGGGGTAACTGCATAGTGCACTCAGGCAAAGCACTTAATCTTGACTGCCTTTGTTGGGGCATGGTGTGCACTTGCCTTAACCAGTGCTAACCATGTATGTGCAATGTTAGTATTTTGGGGAGTCTGACAGTTGCTTATCACTGCTTGGTGGTTCACTACAGGCCCACTGGCTTCCTCCACCTATAAAACTGTCCAACACCAGACTGTTGAAAGTGCCATTAAACCCCAATAAATAAATGAATAGATCATGTGGTAAATATGGTATATTACCCAGGTATAAATCCTCTTTGCCACTGGTGAGAATATCAACTGGGGCTAGAGTTGAGGGAGTGCCCTAGATCACAAATTGGAAAAATACTCCTGATTGTATCCTTGAACAAAACACTACATCTTGCTTTGATGAAAAGATGAATGTATGAAGTGCTTTTAACCCGTAACAGGCAGAATGCCTGAAGCCCAAATTTGGGCTTTATTCTGAAGCAATTGCAACTAAAGGCTTCAAATGTTTTGGATGTGCTTCATATTATTTTTCAAGTGAAACTATTATGCCCCCAACTTGAAAAGTCGGGGCATTTAGTGGAAACTGCCGTCTTCCGTTCGTACCAACATTTTCCCTTGTATCCCAGCCACTGCTATTCCAATTTCAATGATATTTGGTGTTGTGATAGAGCATCTTGGAGGAACAATACCTGTGTAGCGTAAGTTTCTTCCACACATCTTTTTCAGAGTTATGGCTCTTTTTCACTCTTTCAACTCAGAAAAGTTTTGGTGGGTCGGGTCCATTGCCACTCACATTGCATTGCCCCATCTTGTTTAGTCTGTGGATTTTGCTTGTTACTATAAATGAGCCTGTGCCAATAGGTACTCCCAATAGGTTGTAAGAAGCTAAAAGCTGGTAAACAAATTTTGATGATCAAAAATAATTTAACACTCTATCACTTAAACCACAGAAAGGACTAATTCTGGCTTTGATAACTTTTTACTGCAACAGAACAGTTGCCCAAACAGGCTGTCCCAATAGAAATTTGGAAGTTACATTATAAGTACCTTAGCAGTTGCCTCGAAACAACATAAAGTTACAGGATAAAGACTGTCAAAGTGCTGACAAAAGGTATAAAATACCCTTGTTCCTTAAGCAGACCTGTTGATTTGAGGCGAAGCAAAGGGCCATTTGGGCCGCGTGGAGGTTACCTAAAATTAAAAACATGCAAACGAAAAACAGTTTGCACCAAATTGTTGTATGGTCACCATCTGGGGTCAGATAAACTTTTTGTCTAGTTGAATGATCCAGTACGAATGAATGGTGGAATGATGTTGAGCATCAACCAGTCATCAGCTACACAGGTGTTTGTATCTGCCTGAAATATAGCTGCTCTGTTGGTCAGTTATCGGCCAACATAGCAGCTGTGCTTTAGACAGATGCACACACCTATGCTAATGATTGGCTGATGCTCAACAAATTTTTGAATTGTTGATCATCTTAAGATGTAACATACGAACAAAATCAGGAAATGGCAATAATTGATGTCTCTGCCACAAATAGTGATTATGGATGCCATACTCTTTTGCAGCATGCTAGCCCATGCCAAAATTAAGCTATAATTGCAACTAATTTGTATCTGAACTTCTGCAAGACAGCCTCATTATTGTTTTCAAGGATCATCTCTATTCATCAAGATATTGCCCATAGCAGTGTCATATCCAGGGATAATTTGGGGATACCTGTATAACCGGGAGGGACAGGAACTGAATTTAGGATTACACAACATTTTTAAAAGACACAAAAGTTGAAATTGCTGTAATGCCTCCACATGCTTTCTGCATACCTGTTCCGTGCGTTTTTTTTTTTATCAGAGTGCAATTTCCTCTGGTGTAATTTTAGTCAGTTAAGTGTCCTAGTTCAGGATTCAAGGGATTTGCTTCATGTTGGTTTTAGTCATGTATAAGTTTTGCTGAATATTTTTATACTGTACCAATGACCCAGACTTAGCTGGCTGGTGCTAACTCCACAAAAACCAGGGCCAAACACAAATTTTGCCCCCCAATCCCCAAAATTTGCATCCAAAACAAAAAGAAATCATGTCCTAAAGGACCTCCATAGTACGACTCTACTGCGCATGCGCAGTGACGCAGTCGTCCCGAAATTGGCGCCAAATATCATTCTCTGTTTGGCCCTTCATCAGTCAACATCTCACTGATCTTTGTGCTTGTAAATCTCAGTTTAAAGGATGCCAGACACGTAATTCTTGGAGAAAATGTGATTCTAAGGAGGATAGAAGGAGGAGAGGAAAAAAGAAGTGGCAAAAAATAATCAGGGCTGTACTTAAAATTTTTTGTTAAAATTATGTTAAGTTGCCTATTTTCGAGGCAAACGCCTCTTGTTGTCATTCTTGCTAATTGTTGCACTGCTTATTCAGTGTTTCCTCTCCCCTAACCTTCTAAAGTCCCCCCTTGCAATTCTCCCATGCTTTTGGCATATTTTTGAGAAGTTTCATTTCTAAAAATTCCCTGGGAGAGTTGCTTGGTTACAGAATGTTTTCTGTTATTTTTCCCATAGTTACGTTTTCACCCATGGGTGTATAACGTTTGTGTTCTGCATCTTCCATCTGATGTTCTGCAGATTCTCCCCTGGGAGTCTCTGTTTTGCATCAGATAGAGTGTAATTGAGGACTGATTCCGGGCCAGTTTTTTCAGTGCCTGGAGTCATGTTTTCTTCTGTGTTTACACTGTTTGTTTTCATTGGCAACAGCCTTTTTTGAGGGGGGCTGTTTGCCTTTGAGGTAGTTTATCTCATTATAAGATACATTTATATTATCCGAAAGTGTCTCATTAATTATTTTATATAATTTTAAAATTTTTGACCACACTTTGCCATCGGATCCATCGGGGCTCAACGTTACTTTTCAGCAACTTGGGCTTCTTTGAAAAAATATTTTTTCAAAATTATTTTGTTTTGCAATTGTTTTTTCATTTATTAATGGATCATGTTATTATGTATCTTTGTGTCAGGGGTTTTTGCGAGTAACTAGGACTTATTGTTGTTCCTTCACAATGAAAGGAACTTGTTCAAATTGTAATAGGAAGAAATCTTCCTCTGACTTTCATGATTACTGCATAAATTGTAGTCAGTGTTCTCGCATTAATCCCTGTCCTGTATGTGAACATTGGGATGAGAAACATTGGAAACGTGTGTCACGATATGTTGTTTCTGGAGAAAGAGCGATGCCGGCTCTTTCTCCACAAGGTCACTCTACTCTCTCAGTTTCTATTTCAGAGGAACCAGAACAGGGTGATGTTTCCATGTTATCTTCTTCAAGTGTGCGTCCGTCGTCACAATTAAATACAGAGCTAGCGGCAAAAGTGCTCATGGAGATTAGACAAATGTCGTCCGCTAGCTCGCCCGGTGTAGCGTCCATTCACCGAATGGTTCGGCAGCCGGGTTCGTCCGATGCGGTCCAAGAGGAAATTTTGGGTGATGCGAGCACTATAAAAATAATAGATGCACACCCAGTGACGGCGGATAGTGAACGAGAACGGAGGAAGCCTTTTAGTCCGGTTCCTAGCTCGTCCAGGTCCAGCCGGGCCGCGAGCGAGAGAGGCCCCTCTCTCGTACAACAACATCTGGGACCAGATGTTGTGGTACAAAATGTGTCTTTAGCGGAGCATACGTCCGTCGCTCGGGACGCTCCGTTGTATAAGCAGTCCGCAGAGACTGTTAAGGCTTCCTCTTCTCGCCGGCGCACACGACCGCACCTTGGCTGCGTGACCTCCGATATCTTGCCAGCTTCGCCGATGAAGGATTATTCGGCGACCAGGTCACACCATCCGGCAGCCAGGGATTCGAGACCGATGGACTCCGGACGTTCGCATAGGAAAAGTATGCGGGAGCCATCTGATGCGGAGCTGCCCTCGGCAAAGCAGCGAAAGACCGCTCCTCCGCAGGTCTCGACGTCGGACATTCTAGTGCAGATAGCACAGCTTATCGCAGCATCCCAGCAGCCGACAGAGACGGTGTCGGATCGAGAATTATCCGACGGCGCTGGGTCGGTACGCTCCGCCGAAGCATCGGGGGCGGACGACCGGGAACATCGGGAGGTCCGACCGGATGGTGAAAGGGATACGGATGAATTGGAGCTATCCCTTTCGGAACAACACAAAGCTGCCGTAGACTTCATCCGGCACTTTCTTCCTCAAGTTGTTCCGTCGGGCCAGACTGCTGCGCTTCCGGACAGGAGAATTATAGCGTCATTGGACTCTGATTTTTTCGAGCGGTTCAGGGACATCGCTCCCGAGTTTCCGTCGCAGTCCAATAATGTTGCAAGAACATTTGAATTATTGAACGACGCTATTTTTAAACTTGCTTCCAGGACAGGGAAAGCAGGCTTCTTGTCCGCAAATACTCTCAACCTGCCTTTCATTAATGCAAGGAATAAATTCGACACGGCAGGTCAGGGTATACCGAGAGTTCCTCTGCGTATGGACGACGAGGCGGAAGACTTAGAGCTATCATTACCGTCGTCAGCTTCTATTCCAACCGCAGTGTTGGAAACAGCTATTGCGTCTAACAGAGCCAATTTAGATGCCTTATCTTACGCAGATCACCTTACGAAGGCGTTATCACTGCGTCTTCAAGGGGAAGAGTTTCATGATATACAATCCTCCTTAAGACTTCTTTCAAGGGCAGTAGCTTATTCCACGTGTAACTCCGCCCTTTCAGTGGCAAATCTGGAGTTGGTTAGACGTGACGCAGCCCTGTCTACATCCACACTAGTGGATTCTAAGGTGAAGAACTCTCTTAGAGTCGCTTCGGTCTCAGGAGATCTTCTCTTTGACGGCAAGCTTTCCGCTATTTATGATAATATTAAAAAGAAAGCTAGTGATTCTCTGTTGTTTAGATCCGCTCCTAAAAGGTCGGATTCAGCAGACACGAATAAGGCGGGCACTTCTGGGTCTTATCCGCCCAAGAGAGGTTCCTATAGAGGTTCCGGTGCGTCCTCTAGCTCTTATTCGAGAGACCGTCAGGATAGCGACTCTCGTTCGGGACGTCCTTCAGGCCGGGACAATCGGTCGGATGCCCCGAGGTCGACGAGGCGAGGTGCGGGTCGTGGAAGACGTGGTTTCTCCTACCGCAGGCCTCGCAGATCCAGGAGGTGATGGCTCAAACCTCTATCGCGTTCCGGTTGGCGGAAGGTTGTCGAGTTTTTCTCAAGAGTGGGCGTCGATTACGGACGATCCGTGGGTGAGAGGAGTGACTTCGGAAGGTCTAAAGATATCCTTCAAACGAAAGCCTCCATTGACTCGAAGTCCAAAGTGGACTCATCTTCCGTCAAACCCTCAGAAAAGAGACGCTCTGCTATCAGAGGTGCAGTCTCTTTTAATGAAGAACGCGGTAGAGGTCGTAGAAAACCAGGAATCGCTGGGATTCTACAGCCATCTGTTTCTGGTTCCGAAACCAGACGGCTCGTTCCGTCCAGTCATAGATTTGAGCTGGATAAACAAGCTGATCATCGCTCCGAAGTTTTATATGGAGACGATTCGATCGGTCAGAGCGAGTATTCGGGTGAACGATTATGCAACGAGCATAGATCTCAAAGATGCGTACTTTCACGTCATGGTACATCCGACATTCCGAAAGTATCTACGCTTCGCAGTCCTAGGAGTGGTGTATCAGTTCCGGGCCATGTGCTTCGGATTGAATCTAGCACCCTGGGCTTTCACTCGGGTAATGAACTCGGTAATGATCTACTTCCGAGCTCATTCGTCTGCGGTAACGTCGGCCTACCTGGACGACATTCTTCAGAGGTACGGCAACGAGTTAACGCTTCAGAACGATGTTCAGAATCTTCTTCTATTGCTCCGACGTCTCGGTTTCATAGTAAACGAGGAGAAGTCGGATCTGGTGCCGTCCAAGTCATTCACTCATCTGGGAATGAGCTTCGAGACGCACAACAATCTCGTTCGTCTGCCGTTAACCAGAGCGAAATTAGTCAGTTGTTACGCTCGCTATTGTCTAAATACAGACAAAGTCACAGCGAGAGAATTTATGAGACTGATAGGTCTGTGCGGAGCCGCTGCGGATCTCATTCCGATGGGACGGCTACGCACACGGCCTCTTCAAATTTTCTTGACTCAGAATTGGAGTGTGAAAATTCATTCGCTCGATGTAGACGTTCTCTTGTCAGATCAAGTGAAACAAGAGATTCAGACCTGGGCAAACATTCAGTGGTTAACTCAAGGAGTTCCGCTGCAGTTGCCGGATCCGAGTTTTACCATTATGACGGATGCCAGTCAAACAGGTTGGGGTGCATCATTAATCCCAACGGATTCGAGATGCCAGGGTCTTTGGGATCCGCAATTCCTGGGCAAGCACATAAACATCAAGGAAATGATGTCAATTTGGCTTGCGTTACGTCACTGGATGGACATTATTCACGATGCTCATGTCCAAATCCTATCCGACAATACGACAGTAGTGGCGTATATACGGAATCAGGGAGGCACTCATTCAGTTCCGTTGTTCAATCTAACGGAAAGAATCCTTCTGTTTGCGTTGGAACATCACGTTCTTCTTTCGGTCCGTCACATACCGGGTCGTCTGAATGTGCTAGCAGACTCCCTTTCTCGAAAGGGTCGCTTGTTGCCGTCGGAGTGGACTCTCAACAAACAAGTATTCAATCAGATTTGCTACCAATGGGAACGGCCAATGATAGACTTATTTGCGACACATCTCAACAATCAGTTGCAGACGTATGTGTCCCCGTGTCCAGATCCAAGAGCATTTGCTGTAGACGCTCTATCGATCCCTTGGGACGGAATGATAGGATATGCGTATCCTCCAGCGCCGTTAATTCAACAAGTATTGCTAAAGATAAAACAATCTCAATGCAAGATTCTGTTGGTAGCATCTCTGTCGCCACAGAGACCGTGGATAAATCTACTCAGGTGTCTGTTGTGGGACCTACCGCGGAAGCTCCCTCCACGAGAGGATCTTCTTTGGCAGGGGAAATCGCGCCAACTGCATCACAACCCGCAAGGTCTCAACCTTCACGTTTTTCCGTTGTGCGGTCCTTCTTGCATGGCAAGCACTTTACAGGACGAGCAGTGGACGCGATTTCTAACTGTAGGAGGACCTCCTCTTCGCTAAACTATGCGGCTAAGTGGAAGGTTTTCCGTCGTTGGTGTAGGGATCATTCTGTTGATATATTTGATCCCTCTATACCAGACATTGCTAACTTTCTAGTATACTTGTTTGACGAAATCAAACTGCAACCGGTTACTATAAAGGGTTATAGATCTATGTTATCTGATACCTATGCACATCATGATAGTTTACAAATTGGATCTAATGTCTCCTTATCGAAATTGGTTAGAAACTTTTCGATAAATAGACCCAGAACTCTTAGATTAATTCCTAAGTGGAATTTAGCTTGGGTTCTCCTTAAATTGAAGGAAAAGCCATTTGAACCTCTTGGGACAGTAGATTTCAAATTCTTATCTTATAAGACAGCTTTTCTCTTAGCTTTCTCTTCTGCCAGAAGAGTCAGTGAGCTTCATGCACTATCGGTGGATGATTCTCATTATCGTAGTGTTGGGAACACTATCACCTTCACTACTAACGTCGGTTTTTTAGCTAAGAATCAGGCTCCTAATAAATATCCGGAACCTATTGTTATTAAGGCTCTTCCGTCTTCAGACGGGCGTAGGCCTTTACTCTGTCCTGTTAGAGCACTACGTATCTATAAACAGAGATCTCAGTTCATCAGAAAGGGACGGAAACGTTTCTTTCTGTCTTTGATGCCTAATAGAAAGGACATTTCAGTCCATTCTATTGCTAGATGGATTCAGTTAACTATCCGTACTGCGTATGAAGATTTATCTTCTTCTCAGCAGTCTGTGCTTAAGATTTCTGCTCATGAAGTAAGAGCTCTTTCTACTTCCTGGGCTTATGCTAATAGTGTTGCTATTTCAGATTTAATGAAGGCTGCTTATTGGTCTCAGCCATCCACATTTACTAATTTTTATCTCAGAAATATTGAGTCCATTTCTGGAGACCTGCATTGTTTAGGTCCGTTATCTGTTGCTCAGAATGTCGTCCACTAAACAGTTGCAACTATAGTTATGCAGGCTTTCTGTTCCGGCAGTGACTCCGTCCGGCTGCCCTCTTCGCTCTGGGCTATTTGACCCAGGGCAAGGGGAAGGGGGGGGGGGGGGGCGGGTGTTCCCTTAGGTCACCTGCTTTATAGTGAAAAGCAAGGGAATGTCTCCTCCAAGACAGTATTTCTGAGTCGCTTCCGGGATGGTTTTAAAGTGTAATATTAATGTTTAATTTCATTCATGTCTTATTTTTAAAGTGTAGCTCGGTGTGAAGCATTTGTATATGTCAAGTGTCAAACGGGCTTTAATATACAATACTCGGACACTTTTAAATGATTATAAAGAGTCTCAATTCTCTGGACTACTTTATTTATTGGCTTGTTTTAAAAATAATTAGTATAAAGGTTATACTGGATGTTAATAGAGAACATGAATGTTATTGTGCTCAATTATTAAGGGTAGTGTATCTTTCTAATTTAAATATTAAATAAGAAAGATACATGTAAAGCCTAATACTCCTTTTCTCCTTAAGGGGTTACCTCTTTATTTTATAATTGAGCTTATTGGATTTTCCTCTATGTCCTAGGCCCTCCAGCCTGTTTACTATTCAGCTAAGTCTGGGTCATTGGTACAGTATAAAAATGTTAAAAAATTTATAGTAATTTATATATTTTTTATACTTACCAATGACCCAGACGGGGATGGCCCTCCCTGAGTTGGGAACTCTTGCCTCCCCGCTGAGTACATAGCGCTGACCAGGCACTGCCAGTAAGAATGATATTTGGCGCCAATTTCGGGACGACTGCGTCACTGCGCATGCGCAGTAGAGTCGTACTATGGAGGTCCTTTAGGACATGATTTCTTTTTGTTTTGGATGCAAATTTTGGGGATTGGGGGGCAAAATTTGTGTTTGGCCCTGGTTTTTGTGGAGTTAGCACCAGCCAGCTAAGTCTGGGTCATTGGTAAGTATAAAAAATATATAAATTACTATAAATTTTTTAACTTTTTACCGTTTTAGTGGAATATGGGAAGGAGATTTTACACGAATACAATGAGTTTGGGCACCCGGAGTTTGGGCATCCAAACTGGTATACCAGTACCAAAAACGTCCTGGATATGTCCCTGCATAGTAAGAACTTAGCTGTGATGCGACAGTTCATATATCAGCATAGTTGCGATACGTATATAGTTAAATTACCTTATGGCTTACCTGAGTCAGGTACAGGAGAACGAATGATAAATTATCAAAGCTCAGACCAGGTAAACAATAAATGAGTAACGCAAAACTCTGAAAACAGCAGGCCTGTCTTTGAGAGCCATTGTCCTTGTTGGACTTGGAATTTGTGTCATCATATTATTATTAGCTGCGACTAGCAGCTCAATAAGTGGCAATGTCAGTCTGTCGGTCCGTCGGTCTGTCTGTGACCAACGAGTTTCAAAACTCAATAACTTTTGAAATACTTGATGGAATGACATTATATTTGGCATGTAAGTGTATCTTACTGATGTCTAGCCACTGTTCAATGCATGTGTTGTTCCAAATATTTTTCTTGGAGTTATTGCCCTTGATGAACTTAGAATTTTGTGAGATTGCACCACCCATCGCAGCTACGGCATCGATATCGCGATTTTTTCTTCTCATTACATTTCGAAGAAAACTGTTCAAGATTTTTTTTCTCTTTTAATTTTTAGCTTTTGGTCATAATATTATGAAAGGGATTATGAGCCAGCTGTATCCAAATATTTCTTTTGAGATTTATTGCCCTTGTTGAGGTGGTAGGGGATTGGCCATCCCATGATGTTACACTTGTTTAAGTTAATGTTTGATCCAGAATTTGCAGACTCATGTTTCAATGTTTTTATATTTTCAGCCGTTTGTGTCTGCGTCAGAAGCTGTGTGTACGTTTGATTCTGATGATTCATTGTCATCAGATGATGATGAGCTGTATGAGTATGATGAGGAAGATGGACTTGGTAGACCCAAAACACTGTGAGTGTCACATTGAATGAAAATAATTTGTAGAAGCCTGGAAAATGAGTGATTTGGTAAACACAAAAAATTAACATGACTTCTAACCAATTAGTTGTTTCTAGTCTGGCATTTTCTCTCTATTCAGACAGATATCGCTGGACAAGAAGCGACTACTCAAACTTTATTATGACTTGGTCTGGAGCCTGGCTTATTTACTCATGGTACAGTGCAGTTTTGTGCCATCACAGCAAATCTCCCATCAATCAGGACAGAACATATGCCATAACTGTGATAGCGCTGGAAATTTTTCCGATGTGGTGTGAGCAGCACAGTTACATCATATTAACTTGTAAGTTGTTTCAATGTGGTTACTGATTAAAAACAGTAGTTTATTTATTTATTGGTGTTTAAGGTCACTTATTTCTGCACAATGGCTAATCATGACAATGACAGTTTTATGGGTGGAGGAAGCCGGAGTACCCTGAAAGAACCACCAAGCAATGGCAAGCAACTGTCAGTTTCCCAACATATTAACTCCACACAAGCAGGGTTAACATTGGTTGAAAGCAAGTGCACCATTGGCATGCAGTATGGCTTAGTACACAACACCACTGTGCCCCCACATGGGCAATGGGTGGTGAAGTGTCTTGCCCAAGGACACAATGCGGTTGCTGCAGGTGGGTTTCGAACCGAGGACCTCTTGGCTTGCAGTCTGCACCTCTACCTATGTGCCCCCCTCACCTCACAGTAGGTTATAGGGCAATTGTTAACTGGTAGAGTGCTCGAAGCCCACAGCATTGTTTTGTGCCATCACAGAAAATTTCTTATCAACCAGGACAGAACATGTGCCATAACTGTGATGGCACTGTGAATTTTTCCGGGGTGGTGTACAGCACAGTTTTTTGCCATTACACCAAATTTGTCATCAACCAGGACAAAGCATGTGCCATAACTGTGATGGTGCTGTGAAATTTTCATCACAGTTACATCATTTCAACTTGAAAGTTGTTCCAATGCAGTTATTGATTAAAAACAGTAGTTAACTGGTAGAGTGCTGGAAGCCCATAGTTTGGCTCTATTCTAAAGTGCAGGTACCACAACTTAAAGGCTTCAAATTCAGTGGTTATGCTTCATATTATCTTTGAAGTGATATTATCTAGGCTGTTAGCATTTACAGTGTTACAGTTCATGGAAGAGTGCCCACATGAATTGTAACAAGGCAAAGACGAATGTACAGATTTTGATTGTCATAAATAATTTAGCACTCAACCAGTTAAGTTAGAGGTTTCTGTTTCAGTGTCTGGTAAAAGTAGTCATGAGACTTTGAAATTTTACCTTTTTTCATTAATGAATATTTATTTGCACGTCTTTGTCACAAAGTATCATTAAAATACAGTGTCAATTTATTAGGCCTAAAAAAATAAATAATCTGTTTCTCCGGCCCTCCCGCATGGTCCTTTTGGCTGCCACATGCTCTCTTTTTATAACCAATTTAAACTTAAAAAAAATAAAAATTAAATGGTTTAGGCCATACAAAGTTGATTGTCTGTTTCTCAGGCCATTTTTTCCAAAAAGGCATGCGGGCGGGCATTTTTTTTTTTTTCTTTTTATTTTCTCCCCGAGAGGTTGTTTGTGGTAATTTGACCCCCACCCAAACGCCTGGTGGACCATGCAAAATTTCGCAAATATATTGGTTATTCACCACAGGGGTGTTGGGTCGTAAATGAAGTGGGGTTTGAATGTTTGTTTTTTTTTCAGTGAAACATGAAAATTATAACACAGGACGAAAGTCACGAAACACCTCGTGGGTGAAACGTCTCGGGTTGAAACGTCTCTGGGACAAATCAAATGTCGAACTCGAAGTGCCAACTTTCAGAGATTTATTTGACCAAAAAAAAAAAATCCTTTCACAACCTGCCTAATAAAATCTTGAATCGCAATATTTTTATACTGTACCAATGACCCAGACATAGCTGGTGCTAACTCTTAAAATATAGGGCCAAACACAAATTTTGCCCCCCAATCCCCAAAATTTGCATCTAAAACTAAAGAAAACATGTCCTGAAAGGCCCTCCACACTTCGCCCCTACTGCGCATGCGCAGTGTCAAGGACGTTCCGAAATTGGCGCCATTAATCATTCTAAGTTTGGCTCTTCATCAGTTAACATCTGACTGATCTTTGTGCTTATAAATCTCAGTTTAAATGATGCCAGACACATAAATATTAGTGAAATGGTGATTCTAAGGAGGACAGAGAAGGAGGAGAGGAAAAGAATGTGTGACAGAATATTATCAGGGCTGTAACTTAAAATTTTTTAATGAAATTATGTTAAGTTACCTATTTTCAAGGCAGCAGCCATTTTGTTGTCATTCTGATTATTTAGTTACACTGTTTTTTTAAGTGTTTTCCTCTCTCCCTGTCCTTTAAGTTCCCCCTTGCTATTCTCCCATGCTTTTGGCATAGTTTCTGTAATTATTATTACTAAAATTTCTTGGGAGTTTTAGCTGAATAACAGAATGAATTCTGTTCTTTCCCCATGTTTACGTCTTCACCTACGGGTGGTTAGGCGTTGTGTTCTGCATCTACCATCTGATGTTCTGCAGTTTCTTCCCTGGAAGTCTCTGTTTTGCATCAGATAGTGTATTTTTGGTAACTGATTTCGGGCCTGGGTGCCTGGAGTCTTATTTTAGTGTTTTTACACTCATTGTTTACATTTACAACAGCCCTCTGTGTGAGGGGGGGATTTCTAAAAAATAATATCTTTATGTTATTTTAATCATAACTAGATACATTATTATTGTTCGTAAGTGTTGAATAAATTGTTTAAAATATTTTTAAAATTTTTGTCCACACTTAGGCTTGGGATCCATTGGGGCTCAACGTTACTTTTCAGAAACTTGGGCTGTTCTGAAAAAATATTTTTTCAAAATATTTTGATTTCAATTATTTTTTCTATATTAATGGATCATATTATTATTATGTATTTTGATTGCCAGGGGTTAGTGCGAGTACCAGGACTTGTTTTCTTTTCACATTGAAAGGATATTGATCAATTGTTTTAAGAGGAAGTCTTCCTCTGACTTTATTATCATTCTATATGTGGTCAGTGTACTCGCATTAACTCCTGTTCTGTATCGTATGATTTCGATGACAATATGGGAAGCGTATGTCACGGTATGTTGTTGGGGATTTGGACACTCCGGTCCTTTCCCCGCAGGGTCACTCTACTTTATCAATTTCTATTTCAGACGATCAAGATTAGGGTGATGTATCTGTGATGTCTTCCAACAGTGTGCCTCCGTCATCACAATTAATGAAGGGCTAGCGGAAAAGTGCTCATGTAAATACGCCAATTGCCTAAGAGGACCCTAGTAGGTTCGACGGCCTTTGACGTCCGCTAGCTCGCCCGGTGTAGCGTCCATTCACCGAATGGTTCGGCAGCCGGGTTCGTCCGTTGCGGTCTAGAAGGAATTTTGGGGTGATGCGAGCACTATAAATTAACTTAATGCACACCCAGTGACGGCGGATCGGAGGGAGAACGCAGGAAGCCTTTTAGTCCGGTTCATAGCTCGTTCCGGTCCATCCGGACAGCAAGCGAGAGAGGCCCCTCTCTCGTTCAACAACATCTGGCCCCAGATGTTGTGGTACAAAATGTGTCGCAAGCGGAGCATACGTCCGTCGCTCGGGACGCTCCGTTGTATAGGCAGTCCGCTGAGACTGCTAAGGCTTCCTCTTCTCGTCAGCGCACACGACCGCACCTTGGCTGCGTGACCGCCGATATATTACCAGCTTCGCCGATCAAGGATTCTTCGGCGACCAGGTCACACCATCCGGTAGCCAGGGACACGAGGCCTGCAGACTCCGGACGTTCGCATAGGAAGTATGCGGGAGTCAACGTACACGGAGCTTCCGGCGGCAATGCATCGTAAGACCGCTACTGCACAGGCCTCGGGAACGGACGTGCTTTCCTTAATAGCACAGTTTATCGCAGCATCCCAGCATCAACTGAATCTGTCGCATATATTTTATCCGACGATGCTGGGTCGGGACGCTCCGCGGAAGCGGGTACGGACGTCCGAAAGTTTCATCCGGTCCGACGGGATACCGAAAGGGATTTGGAGGATTTCGAGCTTTCCCTTTCGGAACAACATATGCTGTTGTGTATGTCATCTGACTTGGTCTTCTACAGCTTCTTTCGTCGGACCAGAATGCTGCGATGCCGGATAAGAAACTGATAGCGTCGGTGGACTTAGAAATTTTTGGTTCGGTTCAGGGACATCGTCCCTCAGTTCCGACATAGTCCAATAATGTCACACAAACTTTCGAATTATTGAACGACGCTATATATATTATTATTTTATGCTTGCTATCCAAGCATTTCTGGTTTCTTGTTCGAAGAGTTATGGAGATGTCTTTCAAAAGTGTGCCTCTGTCGTCATAGTTAATGAAGAGTTAGCGGCAATAAGTGCTCATGGAATATGTCTATCACCTACGGAGTGACATTCGCTAGCTCACCCGGTGTAGTGTACATTCATCGAATGGTTCGGCTGCCGGGTTCGTCCGTTGCGGTCTAGGAAGGAGATTTGGGTGATGCGAGCACTTTAATTACTTTAGTACTCACCCAGTGACGGCAGATTGAGGACAGATCGGAGGAAGCCTGTTAGTCCGGTTCCTGGCTTGTCCAGGTCCGTCCGGGCTGTGAGCGAGAGAGGTCCCTCTCTCGCCCAACAACATAGGGGACCGCATGTTGTGGTTCAGATATTTTACATTCGGAGCATATGTTCGTTGGTCGGGACGCTCCGTTATATTGACAGTCCGAGAGACTGTCTTTAATGCTTCCTCATCCTCACAGCAGGGCACACGACCGCACATTGGCTACGTGACCTCGAGTATCCGATCAGTTTCGGCATTCAGTGATTCCACGGCGAATAGGTCGCGCCATCCGGTAGCCAAGGGACACGAGGCCTATACACTCCGTTCGCTCGCATATTGGTAGTATGCACGGGGTAACGATCACGGAGCTTCCAGCAGCAATGCATCGTATGACCGCTTCTCCTCAGGCCTCAGTGACGGACGTGCTATCCGAGTTAGCACAGTTGTTTCGCAGCATCCCAGCAATTGACAGTTTCTCGGTCGAATCAGGAATTATCCGACGGCACTGGGTCGGTGCGGTCCGCGGTTGCATCAGCTACGGATGACTGAACGCTTTATAGGGTCCGACAGGATGGCGAAAGGGATTCGAAAGATTTCGAGTTTTCCCTTTAGTAGTATCGGAAGATGCCTTTCATATCTTCTGGCATTATCTTCCAGTGATTATTATTTCGGACTTCATTGCTGCGATCTTGGATAAGAGACTTATAGCGTCATTGGACTCGGATTTTTCGATCGGTTCAGGGACATTGTCCCTGACTTACCGACGCAGTCCAATATTGTCATTACAACATGTGTTTTATTTTTCGACGCTATATATATATATATATACAAGCCTGCTACTAAGCATGATAGTTTAGTTTCTTGTCCGCGTTGCTCATTTCTGCCATTTTATCATTTATACAAATAGTTTATTTTGGCAGAGCAGGGCATACCGAGAGTTCATATGCGTCTAGACGGTGTGATTAAAGACTGCATATATTGTTTTTCGCCGTTTATGTCTTTTCCAATTTCAATGTTGGGAACGACATTATGTATAGTAGACTTAACTTAGACGCTTTATTATACGTAATCCGCCTTACTGAGGCGTTATCATTACGTCTTCAAGAAAAGATTTACGGGATATTATTCTCAATGTAATTTCTTTTGAGGGCAGTAGTTTGTTCACGTATAACTCCACCCTTCAGTGGCTGATTGGAGTTAGTTAGACGTGACGCAGCCCTAGCTACATCCACACGCGTGGATAGTAAGGTTAAGAACTCTCTCAGAGTCCCTTCGTTCTCGGAGGAGCTTCTCTTCGACGGCAACTTTTCGGCAATCCATGAATTGCTCGATTTATACGTTCTCTTGTCTATCTAGTGTTACAAGAGATTCAGACTGGGGCAAACATTCGGTGGTTGACTCAGAGAGTGCCGCCGCAGTTGCCGGACCCGAGTGTGGCTGTTATGACGGTTGCCAGTCAAACAGATTGGGATATAATACTGATCCCTACGGATTCGAAGTGCCAGGGTCTTTGGGTTCCGCAGTCTTTTAGCAATCAGTTTAACTTCCGCGGAATAATGTTTTTTAGGCTTGCTTTATGTCATTGCATGAACATTATTCAGAAACGCATGCCCAAATTCCTGTCCTTTAATTCGACAGTAGTGGCGTATCTCCGGAACCAGGGAGGCACTCTTTCGTTTCCGTTATTCAATTTAATGGAAAGAATCCGTCTGTTGGTTATAGTACACCAAGTTCAGTTTTGGTCCGTCATATTCCGGGTCGTCTGATTGTTTTATCGGACTCCCGTTCTCTTACGGGTCGCTTGTTGCTGTCAGAATGGACTCTCAACAAACAAGTATTCAATCAGATTTGCTATCTATGGGAGCGCCCAATGATGATTTATTTATGACACAGCTTGCTAATCAATTGCAGACGTATGTGTTGGCTTGTCCAGATCTCTGAGCTAATATTGTTAATGCTCTATTGATCTATAGGACGGAATGATAGGATACGCGTATCCTCCGGCGCTGTTGTTTTAGCAGGTATTGCTAAGATAAACAACCACAATACATTTCTGTTGATAGCATCTCTATCTTCACGGAGATCATGAGTAATTTACTCTCTTGTCTACTGTGGGTCTTAACGTGAAATCTTCCTCTATGTGAGGATCTTTTTCGCTGGGTAAATCGTGTCATCTTTATCACAACCAGCAAGGTCGCAACCTTCATGTATTCCGTTGTGTGGTCCGTATTGCATTGTAAGCACTGTACTGGATGAGCTTTGGACGCGATTTCTTACTATAGGAGATCCTCTTCTTCGCTATTCTATGCGGCTAAAGTGAAGGCTCTTCCGTCGTGGTGTAGGGATCATTATGTTCATATTGTTGATCCCTCCATTCTACTCATTGCTATTTTTTAGTATACTTGTTTCACAAGATCTACTGCAGCCTGTTATTATTTAGGTTATAGGTTTATGTTACCTCATACCTATGCACTCTACGATAGTTTACAATTGAGTCTTTTGTCTCTTTATCTAAGTCAGTTAGTAACTTTTTGATAAATAGACTTAGAATCTTTAGATTAAATTCCTATACGGATTTTAACTTCGGTTCTTATTTAGCTAAGCAATCATTGAGCCTCTGGAAACAGTAGTTTTCAAATTCTGACCTTTTAGACAGTAATTCTGTTGGTTTCTCTTTTACTGTAGAGTCAGTGAGTTTCATGCACTATCGATGCATGATTGTCACTTTCATAGTTTCGGAATCAATACTTCCGTTACTATTTAGGTTGGATTGTTGCATAAGAGTTAGGCTCCTATTATCCGGAACCTATTATTTTAAGGTCCTTCCGTCTTCGTATGGGCATAGGCCTTTACTCTTTCCGGGTACAGTTTATGTATTTATAAACAGATATCTGTTTATTACAAAAGGCGTAAGCTTCTTCTGTCTTTGATGTCTAGTAGAAGGACGTTACGCTCCATTTTATTGTTAATGGATTCTATTAACTATTGGTACTGCTTATGGTATATCATTGACTTAGCAGTTGTGCTTAAGATTTCGGCTCATGAAGTAAGAGTTCTTCTACTTCTTGGGCTTACATTAATAGTGTCGCTATTATAGATTTTTGAAGGCCGCTCATTGCGTTCAGCCATCCACATTCATGAATTTTATCTTAGAAATATCGAGTCCATTTCTGGAGGCCTCTATTGTTAGGTCTATTATCTACTGCTTAGAATGTCATTCACTTAACAGTTGCTACTATAGCTAGGTAGGCTGTCTGTTTCGGCAGTGTCTCCGTTCGGCTGCCCTCTTCGCTCTGGGCTATTTGACCCAGGGCAAGAAAAAGGGGGGGGGGGGGGGAGGGTGTTCCCTTGGGTCACCTGTTTTACTATGAAAACAAGGGGATACCTCCTCCGGAGTTAGTAATTCTGAGCTGTTATTGGGATGGTTGTTTAGTGAGAAGTGTAGGTTTTTAAAATTCATTCAAATCTTAGTTTTTAAAGTATAGCTTTTGAATATTGCATATGTCAACGGACATGATTATGCAATCCTCAGACACTTTTAGGAGTATAAGAGTCTCTATTCTCTAGACTTACTTTATTTATTGGCTTACTTTAAAAATTATTAGTATAAGGATTATATTGGATATTAATAGAGTACATGGATGTATGAAGCTCAATTTTGGAAGGTGTTGTATCTTTCTAATTTATCATAAATAAGAAAGAGACATGTAAGGCCTATTACTTCTTTTTCCCTACAGGGGATGACTCTATTTTATTTTATTGAGCGTATTCCATTTTGCTCTATGTCCTTGGCCCTCCAGCCTTTTTACTATTCAGCTATGTCTGGGTCATTGGTACAGTATAAAAATGTTAAAAAATTTATAGTAATTTATATATTTTTTATACTTACCAATGACCCAGACGGGGATGGCCCTCCCAGGAGTTGGGAACTCTTGCCTCCCCGCTGAGTACATAGCGCTTACCAGGCACTGGTTATTAGAATGATTAATGGCGCCAATTTCGGAACGTCCTTGACACTGCGCATGCGCAGTAGGGGCGAAGTGTGGAGGGCCTTTCAGGACATGTTTTCTTTAGTTTTAGATGCAAATTTTGGGGATTGGGGGGCAAAATTTGTGTTTGGCCCTATATTTTAAGAGTTAGCACCAGCTATGTCTGGGCCATTGGTAAGTATAAAAAATATATAAATTACTATAAATTTTTTAACTTTTCCCCATTATAATCAAAATTATCACAACCCATTTGAACGGGCAGTTCATCCATAAATCATATTTTTTTTAAATCTGAAAATGAAATACAAAACGAATGTTTGCGTGTTTTTATTAACCAATTCGACCGCACATACCTGCCTATATGCGATTTATTTTCAGCTATGACTGTTACTTTTATATCAAGCAACGGTTACTATTAGTTATCCAATTATCCTGCATCTCAAATGCATTTATTTAAATTAACTGGGAAACTCGTAACGGTTTCAAATAACAGTACACAAATTCCCAATGACGGCCATTTACAATACAAATGTTACTAAAAATAAATGCCAGGAGACTGTGTTCCATCAACATAGCACCTGACTTTGCAGACTTTCTGAGGATTGGTGCGAATCAAACGTGGTGCGAATCGACCATTCCCCTTTGTGACTGTTTGTTGTCAGACTGAAAGACACCTTCCTTCTTGCTGTCATTATGACTTACCTTTTACAGAATAAAACACTTTCTGTCGTGAATATTGCTAGAACCCACCCACTTCATTAAGGTATGATGTAGAAAAAGCTTGAAGTGTGTTAATTTAAAATTTGCGAACACATCGATATCGATTTACCGAAATGAGCACAATATCTCAAATTTTTTGAAGATTTTTTTTTGTGTCATAAAAAGGTTGCATGCGCACCAAAAATGACCATGCGCGCGGGCCTGAGAAACAGAGGTTCTTTTTTTGATGGCCTTATGTCTGATATTTTACCTAAGTTAAAACAATTGATGAATTTGTCCCCTGAGTGCAAGAAGGCTTTGCAATGCTATTAGCATTGCAAAGTCTTCTTGCACTCAAGGGATGAAATACCCATGGTATTCTGTAGATTATGAGGCCTAAAACTTGAACCAAGAACATGAACTTTTTATGGCAAAAAAGTAATTACTGAAATAAAAAATAAAATAAAAAACCGCTCGCATGCAATTTCACAAATAATGGCCTGAGAAACAGAAGATCTACTTTGTGTGGCCTTATATTTATTTTATAAACATCCAGTTTGCAGAGTTCTGTAGAAAATAATTCAGATATTATGTGGGCGGTGTTATTTTTCAAAAAAGTGTATAAATATAATTTAACACAATTGTACTTCATCTTTATTAATTGGTAGAGTGCTAAAAAATGTTTGGAGTTGTCAAAGTTTGTTCAAATGTCTTTGCCTTGTTACAGTTTCTGAGAGTGTCTATATGCAAGCAAAGGTATTCAGATGAATTAAAGTCCCTTCCAAACAATGTGAACCACATTCTCAGAATATGAAACCTTTAAAATGGAGCCTAATTATGGGTTTCCAGCTATCAATAAGTTATAGGGACAACAATTTTTAAAAAATTATTGTGCCTTAGATTTGGCTTGTCTGTGAAAGTGCATGAGAAAAAAACAATGTATGCAATGTGTAAGACATCCGAAACAACAAGAAATTAATTAAATCTTTAATTAAGAAAAAGCTTTACTACAGACAAAATTACAGAAAACAGGACATTGCGAAGATATAAATGAAGTTACCCAAAAGTTATCGGAAGTAAACAAATGCCTGTGTCATCATTTCTGAATACAAGTGGTTTCTAATTTTAACGTTGCTGCTGTTCGAACAAATGACCACCATGAACAAGAACTGTGCTTTATTTTAAAAATAGTTGGGCATTTTACTGTAGGCAACAAGCTCTGTTATACTGGTAAAATAGGCCTGGAAGCCAATGCCTGAGGTGGAAGGCCTCTAAAATGGGCAACATGGGTATAAAAGATTGACTGGACTTGACTTTATATCCATGTTGTGGTCACGATTAGCCACTGAGCAGAAATATATGACCTTAAACACCAATAAAATAAAATATAATAAATCTCTTAAATGATTAACTCTGTTACTTAATATAATTCCCCAACACCAAATCAGTTACTATACCTTTAATGTGCCTTGAGCTGCTAAATGCATACAGCTTATAGGGTAAACTCCTGTTAATCGAATCAAAAAACTTTAAATTTTCTGGAGTATTACTGTCACAGCCACTGAATTTCCTGCATCTATAGACATTTTGACCTCGGTAAATCCCATATATTCATTTATTCTATTATATTTTGTTTGACAGAGCTCAGTGAGCTCTGTCAAACAAGATATGATAGAATATATTCCCTGTGGGAACCACAGGAACTGATGCAGTGCTTGTTTACTGTGAAAAACAAGCTCTGTTTTACTGGTAAAGTAGGACTCCGTAACCAATTCCTGGGATGGAAATCCTTTAAAATGGGCAACTTGGATATAAATAATTGGCTGGACTTGACTTTATGTCTATGGTGCTGTCATAATTGTGCAGAAATATGTGGCCTTAACTCTTAACCCACTGAATATTTTAAAGATATTTTTCATTAAATCTAGCCATGGCTGCTGCAAAGCAGCCATGACTAGATTTGATGACTAAATTTGACTCATGGAATCATTGGTGAAAAAATCTGTTCAATTTACTGGGGGAAATTTCATTAAATATTATTAAGCCCCCAACCTCCGAAGAAGGATTTGGGGTATCTAGTGAAGCCTTCCGTTCGTCCATCTATCTGTCCATCTGTCTGTCCATACAAACATTTTACATTGTAATTTCAAAGCCATTGGTCGGATTTAGACCTTCTTTGGAATGCTGATAGACCTGCATGGGGGAATGGATATGCTCAAGGAACAGGTTCCGTCCAATATTTTTTCCAAGAGTTATGGCCATTTTTCACTTTTTGGACTTAGAAATTAGAAACATTTCTGCTTTCCCTCTTTTGACTTAAAAAATGTTTCTGTCCCACAATACCTCTAAGATACTTCAAACATGCCTATGGGTCAGGGACAGTGGCCCATGCTTTTTGTAGCCCTTATTTCAGTGGCAAAAGATACTCTCTGCTGGACAGGGATATCCTCCAGCAGCATGTAAGGAGTTAAACACCAATAAATAATAATTATAATAATATTAATAATAATAGAATAAATACTCATTTTATCACTACCAGACCGAAAATTACCTTATTACTGTTAACCCTTAACCTAACACGAAAAGCGGACGACACTTGCAAATAAAATTCGTGAAGCACTAATTTTTTTGATTTTTCACGTCAAAAATATAGCTTCTGACTCCTCATTGGAATGAGCTGAATGAGCTCGTTCCAATGAGGGGTCATAAGCTATGTTTTTGTGACGAAAAATGAAAAAATAATAAAAATTGAATGGTGAATTTTATGAATAGCACTGGCCCGTTTTGGCAGTTACGTTGGGTAAAGGGTTAATTGTGCAGACATGTAAATTGAATAATTTTGACTGGCAAAGTGACTATTCAGTTAACAGGGTTCCACTGGAATATGTCAAGATATTACCCTGACAATCACCAAATCTTAGGCCTAAAAAAGTTAAAAATCTGTTTCACAGGCCCTCCTGCATGGTCCTTTTGGCTGCCGCATGCTCTGTTTCTATAACAAATACAAACTTTAAAAAAAAATAAAAATTAAATGGTTTATGTCTGATATTTTACCCAAAGTTAATAAAATTGATAAATTAGCTCCAAGAGTGCAACAAGGCTTTGCAATGCTTTGGCATTGCAAAGCCTTCTTGCATTCAAGGGACGAAATGCACCACCACCCATACTATCCTGTAGATTTTGAGGCTTAAAGCATGAAATAAACCAAGAACATGAACTTTTGATGGCAAAGAAATAATTACAAAAATAACAAATAAAATAAAAAAATGCACGCCCACATGCAATTTTGCAAAAAAATGGCCTGAGAAACAGAAGATCTACTTTGTGCGGCCTTATGTATTAATTCTGACCGTCTGCTATTCTCTTTATTTTCAGATCAACTGCTGCATCTTGTCAGCACACAGATCCTAACTCATACTCATGGTGTTTAATTCGATATGCAATAGTACATTTAGTCATACATAATTTACGAACATTTTTACCTGAAGTTGGAATAGAGTTACCAGACCTTCCAGTGTGTTCACCACTCATGCACACAGTTCTAAAGACCTTTGAATTGTGGGAGGAGATACTGGAAGGGAAATTAAATTTATTTTCTGGTGCACCAGATGATTTTATTCCAGGATTATATGTGGATGTGTTGGATGATGTGCCATTAAGTAGATACAAAGCTTTATTAGATCCATCCAATTCTCCATTCATGTAAGTATTATGTTAGCTTATAAAATTTAAAAATACTGTTGAACATCTATTTCACAGTAAATTGTTTCCTCCACCATCAAGTTAGGTTTTAGATTAATCAGTAGTGTCCTGCCTATTTCTCAGTTTTGGGTTGACAGATACTAACAATATTTCAAAGGCAGGTTAATCATGACCCCATTCAGTGCAGAATAAAGCTTGGCCTGGTCCATCAAATTTTATTTGAGTTATGCCCCTTTTTTGACTCAAAAATTTGCATTGGAAAAGTGATCTTTGAAGGTTTACTTATCATAACTTTTGTTTGATTCAACCAATTTGTTTTATTGTTTGTACATGTGTTTCACAATTATTTATTACTATAGAGATATGTGGGGAAAATAGTTGATGTCCAAACATTTATGCAGAAGTTATAGGCCTTTTTACCATGGCGCAAGAAAAAGAAACGTTTCTTGTGTGGATGATAACTGATAATTTATCTGATTTTTAGCTCACCTGAGCGAAGCTCAAGGGAGCTTTACTGATCACTTTCTGTCTGTCCGGCGTCCGTCCGGCGTTAAATTTACATTATCGACTTCTTCTCACTAACTACCCAACCAAATTGAACCAAATCTGGTGTGCATGTTCCCCATCAAATTTGTTCAAATCAAGTTGACCCGCCCCTTGATAGGGCCACAACCAAAAAGTGAGCCTAAATCTTAAAAAATCTTCTCATGAACCAGCAGTAGCAGAGACTTGATATTAGGTGTGCAGCTTCCTTTTGGGGTGTAGACTCCGATTTGTTCAAGAGAAGATCTAGGGGCTATATTTGCCATCGTTATGGGAGGGGCAAGAATTTTTGCCATGCCCAAAATTTCTATTTTCCCAACCGAGAGGCAGATTTGAACCAAATTTGATATGAGGTTTTATTGGGACATAAGTAGTTAATTTATGCCAAAAAACTTTTTCCTGTCGCCCCATGGGAACCGCAGAAGCAAAAAACAGGAAAAAATTAAAATGCCCATATCTCCAAAACTACACGGCACTGAGAATTCTTATTTGGTGTGAAGCTTCCTTAGGACCAACAGAATGGAATGGTAAAAAAAAATTGCAATTGTTTTTATCATGGGGTACTTTTTGGAGACTTTGAAAAAGTGCTGTGTCAGCATTTTTTAACACTGTGGGTAATGGGAAAAATAGTCCGGGTGGACTTGGAAAATTTTGGACCAAAATACGTAAATTAGTTTTGTTTTTTTTTATGCGTTTTGGTCCATTTTAAGAAGAAGAAAAAAAAATTTTAGTCTGAAAAAATTTTGTTTGGGACTTAGAAAATTTTCGAACAAAAATAATAAAAAATCTGTTTTTATGAGTTTATCTCAATTTTGGGACGAACAAGTGCAGGAACTGAAAATAAAAGGAAAATCCTGTGTATTGTGTGGGCACAATCGCTTCATCTAGTTGGTATATGCATTTCTTATGCAGCTTATTCAAGCCAAGTCCCTGGTTTGATATTTAGACTACCATGTCAGGTGAGCACCCTAAGGCCACCTGGGGCCTCTTATTTTATAGGTGATCAATTTTTATTCCTGGAATGCTTTTTCTATATAAAAACAATTTAACCCTAAAGTTACATAACATGAAAAGCAGACAACACCTGCAAAAAGAATTCTTGAATAACTAATTTTTAGCTCACCTGAGCGAAGCTCAAGGGGAGCTTAACTAATCACTTTCTGTCCGTCGTCCGGCGTCCGTCGTCCGGCGTCCGTCGTCGTCCGTCCGGCGTTAACTTTACATTATCGACTTCTCCTCCTAAACCACTAGCCCAATTTTATTCAAATGTTGGCTAAATGTTTATTACCTAATGCCAATTCAGATTTGTTCAAATGAAGTTGCCCCTCCTCCTGGGTGGTGCCACACCCCCAAGGGGCACCAAAATCTTTGTAAATCTTCTTCTCATGAACCAGCAGTAGCAGAGACTTGATATTTGGTGTGCAGCTTCCTTTTGAGGTGTAGACTCAGATTTGTTCAAGAGAAGTTTGTGGGGCTATACTTGACGTTGTTATGAGAGGGGCAAAATTTTTTGCCCCGCCCAAAATTTCTATTTTCCAAACCGAGAGGCTGATTTGAACCAAATTTTATGTGAGGGCTTATTGGGTCATGAGTACTTGATTTATGCAAAAAAAAATTTTCCCGCAGCCCCGTGGGAACCACAGGAGCTAAAAATAGAAAAAATTTAAAACGCCCATATCTCCAAAACTGCACGGCACTGAGAATTTTTATTTGGTGTGCAGCTTCCTTAGGACCAACAGAAAGGATTGGTAAAAAAAAATTGCCATCGGTTTTATCATAGGGTACAGTTTCGGGACTTTGAAAAAGTGCTGAGTCAGCACTTTTTAACACTGTAGGCAATGGGAAAAACATTAAAAAATCTTCTTCTCCAGATCCAGCAGGCAGAATCTTTTCATATTTGGTATGCAACATTGTAGGGTGGATCTGATTCAAGTTTGTTCAAATCGGCCCCCTGCGTTCATATTTGGGCTCAGTATAGGAGCCCAATTTCGAACTTAGTGCATTTCAGGCAAATTTCTTAAAAAATCTTCTTCTCCAGATCCAGCAGGCAGAATCTTTTGATATTTGGTATGCAACATTGTGGGGTGGATCTGATTCAAGTTTGTTCAAATCGGCCCCCTGGGTTTATATTTGGGTTCAGTATAGGAGCCCAAATTTGAACTTACTGCATTTCAGGCAAATTTCTTTGAAAATCTTCTTCTCCAGATCCAGCAGGCAGAATCTTTTGATATTTGGTATGCAACATTGTAGGGTGGATCTGATTCAAGTTTGTTCAAATCGGCTCCCTAGATTCATATTTGGGCTCACTATAGGAGCTCGAATTCGAATTTAGTGCATTTCAGGCAAATTTCTTCAAAAATCTTCTTCTCCAGATCCAGCAGGCAGAATCTTTTGATATTTGGTATGCAATGTTGCGGGGTAGATCTGATTCAAGTTTGTTCAAATCGGCCCCCTGGATACATATTTGGGCTTACTATAGAAGCCCGAATTCGAACTTAGTGCATTTCAGGCAAATTTCTTAAAAAATCTTCTTCTCCAGATCCAGCAGGCAGAATCTTTTCATATTTGGTAAGCAACATTGTGGGGTGGATCTGATTCAAGATTGTTCAAATCGGCCCCCTGGGTTAATATTTGGGCTCAGTATAGGAGCCCGATTTCGAACTTAGTGCATTTCAGGCAAATTTCTTAAAAAATCTTCTTCTCCAGATCCAGCAGGCAGAATCTTTTGATATTTGGTATGCAACATTGTAGGGTGGATCTGATTCAAGTTTGTTCAAATCGGCCCCCTGGGTTCATATTTGGGCTCAGTATAGGAGCCCGATTTCGAACTTAGTGCATTTAGGCAAATTTCTTAAAAAATCTTCTTCTCCAGATCCAGAAGGCAGAATCTTTTGATATTTGGTATGCAACATTGTGGGGTGGATCTGATTCAAGTTTGTTCAAATCGGCTTCCTAGATTCATATTTGGGCTCACTATAGAAGCTCGAATTTGAACTTAGTGCATTTCATGCAAATTTCTTAAAAAATCTTCTTCTCCAGATCCAGCAGGCAGAATCTTTTCATATTTGGTAAGCAACATTGTGGGGTGGATCTGATTCAAGTTTGTTCAAATCGGCCCCCTGGGTTTATATTTGGGCTCAGTATAGGAGCCCAAATTTGAACTTAGTGCATTTCAAGCAAATTTATTAAAAAATCTTCTTCTCCAGATCCAGCAGGCAGAATCTTTTGATATTTGGTATGCAACATTGTGGGGTGGATCTGATTCAAGTTTGTTCAAATCGGCTTCCTAGATTCATATTTGGGCTCACTATAGAAGCTCGAATTTGAACTTAGTGCATTTCATGCAAATTTCTTAAAAAATCTTCTTCTCCAGATCCAGCAGGCAGAATCTTTTCATATTTGGTAAGCAACATTGTGGGGTGGATCTGATTCAAGTTTGTTCAAATCGGCCCCCTGGGTTTATATTTGGGCTCAGTATAGGAGCCCAAATTTGAACTTAGTGCATTTCAAGCAAATTTATTAAAAAATCTTCTTCTCCAGATCCAGCAGGCAGAATCTTTTGATATTTGGTATGCAACATTGTGGGGTGGATCTGATTCAAGTTTGTTCAAATCGGCTTCCTAGATTCATATTTGGGCTCACTATAGAAGCTCGAATTCGAACTTAGTGCATTTCAGGCAAATTTCTTAAAAAATCATCTTCTCCAGATCCAGCAGGCAGAATCTTTTGATATTTGGTATGCAACATTGCGGGGTGGATCTGATTCAAGTTTGTTCAAATCAGCCACCTGGATTCATATTTGGGCTCACTATAGAAGCTCGAATTCAAACTTAGTGCATTTCGGGCAAATTTCTTCAAAAATCTTCTTCTCCAGATCCAGCAGGCAGAATCTTTTGATATTTGGTATGCAACATTGCGGGGTGGATCTGATTCAAGTTTGTTCAAATCGGCCCCCTGGATTCATATTTGGGCTTAATATAGAAACCCGAATTCGCACTTAGTGCATTTCAGGCAAATTTCTTCAAAAATCTTCTTCTCCAGATCCAGCAGGCAGAATCTTTTGATATTTGGTATGCAACATTGCGGGGTGGATCTGATTCAAGTTTGTTCAAATCGGCCCCCTGCGTTCATATTTGGGCTCAGTATAGGAGCCCAATTTCGAACTTAGTGCATTTCAGGCAAATTTCTTAAAAAATCTTCTTCTCCAGATCCAGCAGGCAGAATCTTTTGATATTTGGTATGCAACATTGTGGGGTGGATCTGATTCAAGTTTGTTCAAATCGGCCCCCTGGGTTTATATTTGGGTTCAGTATAGGAGCCCAAATTTGAACTTACTGCATTTCAGGCAAATTTCTTTGAAAATCTTCTTCTCCAGATCCAGCAGGCAGAATCTTTTGATATTTGGTATGCAACATTGTAGGGTGGATCTGATTCAAGTTTGTTCAAATCGGCTCCCTAGATTCATATTTGGGCTCACTATAGGAGCTCGAATTCGAATTTAGTGCATTTCAGGCAAATTTCTTCAAAAATCTTCTTCTCCAGATCCAGCAGGCAGAATCTTTTGATATTTGGTATGCAATGTTGCGGGGTAGATCTGATTCAAGTTTGTTCAAATCGGCCCCCTGGATACATATTTGGGCTTACTATAGAAGCCCGAATTCGAACTTAGTGCATTTCAGGCAAATTTCTTAAAAAATCTTCTTCTCCAGATCCAGCAGGCAGAATCTTTTCATATTTGGTAAGCAACATTGTGGGGTGGATCTGATTCAAGATTGTTCAAATCGGCCCCCTGGGTTAATATTTGGGCTCAGTATAGGAGCCCGATTTCGAACTTAGTGCATTTCAGGCAAATTTCTTAAAAAATCTTCTTCTCCAGATCCAGCAGGCAGAATCTTTTGATATTTGGTATGCAACATTGTAGGGTGGATCTGATTCAAGTTTGTTCAAATCGGCCCCCTGGGTTCATATTTGGGCTCAGTATAGGAGCCCGATTTCGAACTTAGTGCATTTAGGCAAATTTCTTAAAAAATCTTCTTCTCCAGATCCAGAAGGCAGAATCTTTTGATATTTGGTATGCAACATTGTGGGGTGGATCTGATTCAAGTTTGTTCAAATCGGCTTCCTAGATTCATATTTGGGCTCACTATAGAAGCTCGAATTTGAACTTAGTGCATTTCATGCAAATTTCTTAAAAAATCTTCTTCTCCAGATCCAGCAGGCAGAATCTTTTCATATTTGGTAAGCAACATTGTGGGGTGGATCTGATTCAAGTTTGTTCAAATCGGCCCCCTGGGTTTATATTTGGGCTCAGTATAGGAGCCCAAATTTGAACTTAGTGCATTTCAAGCAAATTTATTAAAAAATCTTCTTCTCCAGATCCAGCAGGCAGAATCTTTTGATATTTGGTATGCAACATTGTGGGGTGGATCTGATTCAAGTTTGTTCAAATCGGCTTCCTAGATTCATATTTGGGCTCACTATAGAAGCTCGAATTTGAACTTAGTGCATTTCATGCAAATTTCTTAAAAAATCTTCTTCTCCAGATCCAGCAGGCAGAATCTTTTCATATTTGGTAAGCAACATTGTGGGGTGGATCTGATTCAAGTTTGTTCAAATCGGCCCCCTGGGTTTATATTTGGGCTCAGTATAGGAGCCCAAATTTGAACTTAGTGCATTTCAAGCAAATTTATTAAAAAATCTTCTTCTCCAGATCCAGCAGGCAGAATCTTTTGATATTTGGTATGCAACATTGTGGGGTGGATCTGATTCAAGTTTGTTCAAATCGGCTTCCTAGATTCATATTTGGGCTCACTATAGAAGCTCGAATTCGAACTTAGTGCATTTCAGGCAAATTTCTTAAAAAATCATCTTCTCCAGATCCAGCAGGCAGAATCTTTTGATATTTGGTATGCAACATTGCGGGGTGGATCTGATTCAAGTTTGTTCAAATCAGCCACCTGGATTCATATTTGGGCTCACTATAGAAGCTCGAATTCAAACTTAGTGCATTTCGGGCAAATTTCTTAAAAAATCTTCTTCTCCAGATCCAGCAGGCAGAATCTTTTGATATTTGGTATGCAACATTGCGGGGTGGATCTGATTCAAGTTTGTTCAAATCGGCCCCCTGGATTCATATTTGGGCTTAATATAGAAACCCGAATTCGCACTTAGTGCATTTCAGGCAAATTTCTTCAAAAATCTTCTTCTCCAGATCCAGCAGGCAGAATCTTTTGATATTTGGTATGCAACATTGCGGGGTGGATCTGATTCAAGTTTGTTCAAATCGGCCCCCTGGATTCATATTTGGGCTTAATATAGAAGCCCGAATTCGCACTTAGTGCATTTCGGGCAAATTTATTAAAAAATCTTCTTCTCCAGATCCAGCAGGCAGAATCTTTTGATATTTGGTATGCAACATTGTGGGGTGGATCTGATTCAAGTTTGTTCAAATCGGCTTCCTAGTTTCATATTTGGGCTCACTATAGAAGCTTGAATTCGAACTTAGTGCATTTCAGGCAAATTTCTTAAAAAATCTTCTTCTCCAGATCCAGCTTCAGAATCTTTTCATATTTGGTAAGCAACATTGTGGGGTGGATCTGATTCAAGTTTGTTCAAATCGGCCCCCTGGGTTTATATTTGGGCTCCGTATAGGAGCCCAAATTTTAACTTAGTGCGTTTCAGGCATATTTCTTAAAAAATCTTCTTCTCCAGATCCAGCAGGCAGAATCTTTTGATATTTGGTATGCAACATTGTAGGGTGGATCTGATTGTGATTCATGAACGTATTTATTTGTAAAGTTGATAGAATCTTAGACAAAATTTGCAGAAAAGATCTACTATAGAAGGGGTGGTATCCAGGGTGAACCGTTTACCCAAATCTAGCAGTACTAATGCATTATTCACACAAATCTTCGTTCAAATTTTATGACCCCTCATTGGAACACACGCATTCAGCTCATTCCAACAAAGGTCATATGCCATGTTTTCGAGACAAAGGAATAAAAATTTTAGTTATTCATGAAATTTTTAGGCAACTGTTGTCTGTTATTCACATTGCTTCATGAAATTTCAGTACTTTTAGAAGTTACCTCAGTAATCAAGGGTTAATTCCCCTTAATTAAATGTCGCCTCTAAAAAACAACCACTTTGCATATCTTACCTTTTTACCAGCATAACTGCCAAAACTTGTCAGCATTCTTTGCAAAAATCGCTATTCAAATTTTAATTTTTGTCTCTTAAACATACATGTACTTATCGCTTGTAAATACCCCATTGGAATGAGCTTTTTGAGCTCATTCCAATGAGAGGTCGCACACCATGCTTTTTGAGTCAAAAAAGCAATTTTTTTAGTTATTCCAGAATTTCGTACGTAAAACACAGCTTTATGACTTCACATTAAAATGAGCTCTCTAAGCTTGTTCCAATCAACATTCACGCACTATGTCTTTCACACAAAAAATAAAATTTTCCATTTATTCAGGAATTTTGTTTGCAAGAACACTCTTACCCCCCCCCCCCCCCCCCACAAACACACACACACAAACACACACACACACACACACACACAAACACAGACACACACATCTAAAAGTTCGTCAGCAAAAAAACAGTTACTTCAATTTTTAAATGCATTATAGGAACAACTTGCCTAATCAAATTTAAATACTTTTGCATCATTCTGTATCTAGAACAAACCATTTACCATATCTTTACGCAAAATTCTCCAGCATCATTCACAAAAAAACACCATTATTTATATATTCACATTTCTGTCTCAAAAATATACCTGATCTTCCCATACCCCTATTGGAATAAGCTGTTTGAGCTTGTTCCAATGATGATAAAAAAAAATAAAATTTGTGAAAATTTTTGTTTTCTTGCATGCAAATATATACATGTAGCACATGGAAGATATCCACAGTTGGGGAGAGATGTCCAAGGCTATCTCTTCACATTCCTTGTTTGTGCTTCATGCTAAACCAGTTTGTCTGCAGAGATAAATTTGCTTTATTAAAAATCACTGGAGATTGGCCACACACCAATGATTTTAAATAAAACTAATTTTAGGTAACAAATGTTGAACTTCAAACAAAATCTATCACTCAACCAGTTAATGTTGATGAGGCATGACATGGTGAAGGTGACCTAAAATACTTCTTAGAGTCACTTTGTCAGGTGAGCGATTAAGGCCACGTGGGGCCTCTTGTTTTCATTTTTAGCTCAACTTTGATGTAGTCAAATTTGAGGTTATGCCATGGCCTTTGGTCTGTCTGTCTATCCGTCAACAATTCAGTACAGCTCGGGCTAGAGGCCGTATTTATGAACCGATCTTTACGAAACTTCTTGGGTACCTTTGTTATTACCATGGGATGAGAACAAGTGTTTTGGGATGCAGTCCAAAATTCAAGATGGCCACCAGCAGCAATTTTGTACCAAAACTAGTGCAATCAGTTTTTTGACAGAACATCTGTATGAAAGTTCTGATTTGAATAAATTTTTGTATGAATGTTAGTAAGAATGGAATACATCACATATAATATGGGTTTTTTTCTCGTGTAGAAATTATGCAAATTAGATGAACTTCGATTTATTCAATGCTACTTATACACAGTAAGTACACATGTCAATACGGCTCAGGCTAGGGGTTGTATTTATGAGCCGATCTTCACGAAACTTCTTAGGTACTTTTCTTATCACCTTGGGATGAGAATGAGTGCTTTGGGGTGTGGTCCAAAATTCAAGATGGCTGCCATCGGCCATTTTGTACCGAAATTAAGTACAATAAGTTTTTTGTACAGAACTTCTATATGAAGGTTCTGATTTGAATAAATTTTTGAATAAATGTTTAGTAACATGGAATACATCACACATAATACAGGGTTTTTTTCTTGTGCATAAATTATGCAAATTAGATGAACTTTGATTTATTCAGTGCTACTTATACACAGTAAGTGCACATGTCAATACGGCTTGGGCTAGATGCTGTATTTATGAACAAAACTTCTTGTGTACCTTTGTTGTCACCTTGGGACGAGAACAAGTGTTTTGGGGTGCGGTCCGGAATTCAAGATGGCTGTTGGCGGCCATTTTATACCAAAATTATGTGCAATCAGTTTTTTGTACAGAGCTTCTAGGATTACGTTTGTTATCATCATGGGATGGTAATGAGTGCTTTTGGGCTCGGCTAAAAATTCAAAATACCTGTCGGCAGTCATATATTTACAAGAATTGTGTGTACTACATTTTTTGTACAGAACCTGTAAAGAAGATTTTTATATCAGTAATGTTTACTATAAATTTATTGGGTGCCTTTGTTATCACTGTGGTATGAGAACAAATATATTTGGGTTCAGTCAGACCCACCTGGGGACTTGAAAAGGGAGATAATTAAAAATCTTTTCCAAATACACCAGACAAAATACAGTGTCATTGATACTTTCATTTGTCTTAAAAACATAGGTTATGACCCTTCATTGGAATGAACTCGGCAAGCTCGTTCCAATGAGGGGTCATAACCTATGTTTTTGAGACAAAAATTGAAAAAGTAATAAAAATTAATTGGCGATTTTTGAGAATAGCGCTGGCTGGTTTTGGCCGTTACGTTGAGTAAAGGGTTAAAACAGTCTCTAGCAATTATTTACTGGCCTATGTTTTTCTATAGAAAAGAGATTTTGTCAAAATGGGCATCACAAAGATGATGAAGGGGTAAATCTGATTTGTCCCAACTGTGATGGCTTAAGTCCTGGCTGACTAATATTCCAACTTCATCATCAGGGTATGCCTTCACTGAATATATACCTTGATGATGTAGTTGGAATATTAGTAAGTCAGGATTATAGTTAAAATTCTCCAGTCTTGGAAATTTATTAGTGATTAAATAAAATATACATGTAGTAGTTGTGATGCCATTTCTTACTTAAATAATATGCACCATGCCTGTATTTCATATTTGTCCTGCTGGGCCCTCAACAGCCCAAATCATGTACTACAGACCTACATTTGTATTACAAGCATCAAATATAGTCTTTTAACCAGGCCTGAAAATAAGCAGTCTGACATTTGCAGAATGAGCTCCCCAAAGGGTGAATTTGATGATGCTATCCCATACAGTGGGCAATCCTCTGGGTATCTCTTTCTCTTTAGTTTTGAGACCCTGATTCAGATTCAGGTTCACAGAGCGTAAATTTAGTGATGCTACCCTGCTGTGCAGGGCAGCATTGCTAAATTCACCCTCTGGGGACCTCATTTTGCAGATGACAGACTGCTTATTTTCTGGCTTGCTTTTAACTGTTAAGGGCCTGGACAAGTGTCCTGAATTCCCACCAGCCCACAGCCTTAAAATGTCCAGTGGCGTAGCAGTGATTTCTTAACAGGCAGCCACGACTGTGACAAGAAACCACTGCCTAGATAAGCCTAGATAATTGGCCTATTGTCAGCAGAACCTCCTCATGATGGCATGTTATGGGCACCTGTTTTGAGGTTGTAAAAGTCAGAAATAATCCTTTAACCGTTTACCTAACATGAAAAGCAGATCACATTTGCAAACAAAATTCTTGAATAACTAATTCTTTTCATTTTTTGTCTCAAAAACATAGGTTATGACCCATCATTGGAACAAGCTTGATGAGCTCGTTCCAAAGAGGGGTCATAACCTATGTATTTGAGACAAAAAATGAAAAAATAATGAAAATTAATTGGTCGATTTTTGTGAATAGTGCTGGCCGGTTTTGGCCATTACGTTGGGTAAAGGGTTAAGGTTTAAGAAATTAAAGTACATCATTACCAGCAAGAGAGAATCAATATTATGGACTCCATTATTTTGGGGTGTCACTCCTTCCCTAAACCCCCTTAACAACTCCCCCTGGTCACAGATAATATACTTTGTCTTGTTATTCCTCATTATATTCTTTAATAAATGTTTTCAGTGATCAAAAAGCCACAATGCCATTGAGGAGATTATGGTTTCACTTAATCCAAGAAGAATATTTAAAAGAAACATTTATACGGTACATTTACAGGAGAAAGAAAGTTCCCAGTGATGAGGTATATATAAATAAATAAAGCAAGATGGTGCCTTCAGATAACCCAATATTTAGAGGTTATTACTTGATTAGTTTCATATCGACTGCGATATCAGCCTGAGGTAACTTCAGAGACTGTTATGAAGTTACTGTGGGCTGATATCTAGGCTGGTATGAAACTAAGTAGTACAATCCCTGCCAGGGGTAACTGCATTGTGTTCTTGGGCAAGGCACTTCAACCCGATTGTCCACATGGGGGCCCGGTGGCGCCGTGTACTAATTCATTCTGCTTGTCGATGGTGCACTTGTTTTCCACCAATGCTAACCCTGCTTGTGTGGAGTTAGTACATTGGGGAGTCTGACAATAGCTTACCATTGCTCAGTGGTTCTCTCTGAGTACTCCAGCTTTCTCCACTTGTAAAACTGTCCAACACCAGGTGACCCTGGCTGTTGAAAGTGCCATTAAACCCCAATAAATAAATAGATAAATAAATAAATAAAAACAACAAAGTATATTTTTATACTGTACCAATGACCCAGACATAGCTGGTGCTAACTCTTAAAAATCTAGGGCCAAACACAAATTTTGCCCCCCAATCCCCAAAATTTGCATCTAAAACCAAAAGAAATCATGTCCTAAAGAACCTCCATACTTTGCCCCTACTGTGCATGCGCAGTGTCAAGGACGTTCCGAAATTGGCGCCAATCATCATTCTTTGTTTGGCCCTTCATCAGTTAACATCTCACTGATCTTTGTGCTTGTAAATCTCAGTTTAAATGATGCCAGACACATAAATATTGGAGAAATGGTGATTCTCAGGAGGATAGAGAAGGAGGAGAGGAAAAAGGAGTGACAGAAAATATTCAGGGCTGTAACTTAAAATTTTGTAATGAAATTATGTTAAGTTGCCTATTTTCGAGGCATGGGCCTGTTGTTGTCATTCTTGCTTTGAAGTTGCACTGCTTATTCTGTGTTTCCTCTCTCCTTATCCTGTAAGTCCCCCCTTGCTATTCTCCCATGCTTTTGACATATTTTTGAGTAAGATTACTACTAAAATTTCTTGGGAGAATTAGCTTGGTTACAGAATGAATTCTGTTATTTTCCCCATGTTTACGTTTTCACCGATGGGTGTTTAGACGTTGTGTTCTGCATCTACCATCTGATGTTCTGCAGATTCTTCTCTGGAAGTCTCTGTTTTGCATCAGATAGTGTGTATTATTGATAACTGATTTCGGGCCAGTATTGTCAGTGCCTGGAGTCATGTTTTCTGGTGTTTATACACTTCTTGTTTACATTGGCAACAGTCTCTTTGGATGGGGGCTTTTTGCCTTTGGAGTAGTTTACTCATTACTGGACACATTATTATTATCCGTAAGTGTTGCATTAATTATTTAAAATAATTTTAAAATTTTTGACCACACTTACCCTTGGGATCCATTGGGGCTCAACGTTACTTTTCAGAAACTTGGGCTTTGCTGAAAAAATATTTTTCAAAAATTATTTTGAATTTCATTTGCTTTTTTCAATGTTAATGGATCAAGTTATTATGTATCTTTGTGTTTAGGGGTTTGTGCGAGTACTAGGACTTGTTGTTGTCTTTTCACAATGAAAGGACATTGTTCAAATTGTAATAGGAAGAAATTTTCCTCTGACTTTCATGATCATTGTATTAATTGTAGTCAGCGTACTCGCACTAACTCCTGTTCAATATGTCAATATTGGGATGACAAACATTGGAAACGTGTGTCACGGTATGTTGTTAGTGGAGAAAGGGCTATGCCGGTCCTTTCTCCGCAGGGTCACTCTAGTCTATCAGAGGAACAAGAACAGGGTGATGTTTCCATGTTATCTTCCAAGAGTGCGCTTCTGTCGTCACAATTGAATGCAGAGCTAGCGGCAAAAGTGCTCATGGAGATACGACAGTTGCCTAAGAGGTCCCGAGTAGGATCGACGGCACTGTCGTCCGCTAGCTCGCCCGGTGTAGTGTCCATTCACCGAATGGTTCGGCAGCCGGGTTCGTCCGTTGCGGTCCAGGAGGAAATGTTGGGTGATGCGAGCACTATAAACATACAAGGTGCACACCCAGTGACGGCGGATGATAGGAGAGATCGGAGGAAGCCTTCTAGTCCGGTTCCTAACTCGTCCAGGTCCAGCCGAGCCACGAGCGAGAGAGGCCCCTCTCTCGTACAACAACATCAGGGACCTGATGTTGTGGTACAAAATGTGTTGCAAGCGGAGCACACGTCCGTCGCTCGGGCCGCTCCGTTGTTTAGGCAGTCCGTGGAGACTGCTCAGGCTTCCTCATCCTCTCACCAGCGCACACGACCACACCTTGGCTACGTGACCGCGGATATACTACCAGGTTCGCCGATACAGGATTCTTCGGTGACCAGGTCACGCCATCCGGTAGCCAGGGACACAAGGCCGGTAGACTCCGGACGTTCGCATAGGAAGAGTATGCGAGAGTCAGTTGATGCGGAGCTTCCCACGGCTATGCAGCGAAAGACCGCTACTCCGCAGGCCTCGATGACGGACGTGCTTGCTCAGATAGCACAAATTATCGCAGCATCCCAGCAATCGACAGAATCGGTGTCGGATCGGGAATTATCCGACGGCGCTAGGTCGGTACGCTCCGCCGAAGCATCGGGTGCGGACGACCGGGAGCATCATGAGGTCCGACCGGATGGTGAAAGGGATACGGATGACTTGGAGCTATCCCTTTCGGAACAACATAAAGCTGCCGTGGATTTCATCCGGCACTTCCTTCCTCACGTTGTTCCGTCGGGCCAGACTGCTGCGGTTCCGGACAAGAGACTGATGGCGTCATTGGACTCTGATTTCTTCGAGCGGTTCAGAGACATCGTCCCTGAGTTTCCGTCTCAGTCCAATAATGTCACAAGAACATTTGAATTATTGAACAACGCTATATTCAAGCTTGCTTCCAAAACAGGCAAATCTGGTTTCTTGTCCTCCAATGCTCTTAACCTGCCTTTCATTAATACAAGGAATAAATTCGATACGGCAGGACAGGGTATTCCGAGAGTTCCTCTGCGTCTTGATGACGAGGCGGAAGACTTAGAATTGTCATTACTGTCGTCTATGTCCGTTCCAACCGTGGTGTTGGACACGACAATCACATCTAACAGGGCCAGTTTAGACACTTTATCTTACGCAGACCACCTTACAAAGGCGTTATCACTGCGTCTTCAAGGGAAAGAATTCCAGGATATACAATCCTCTTTAAGACTTCTTTCAAGGACAGTGGCTTATTCCACGTATAACTCCGCCCTCTCAGTGCCAAACCTGGAGTTGGTTAGACGTGACGCAGCCCTAGCTACATCCACACGTGTGGATAGTAAGGTGAAGAACTCTCTCAGAGTCGCTTCGGTCTCTGGAGAACTTCTATTCGACGGCAAGCTTTCTGCAATCTACGATAAAATTACTAAGAAAGCTTCGGATTCTCTGCTGTTTAAATCCGCTTCCAAAAAGTCGGATACGGCAGATAAGACTAAGACAGGCACTTCTGGGTCTAATGCGCCCAAGAAAGGTTCCTATAGAGGTTCCAGTGCGTCCTCTTGGTCTTATTCAAGAGACCGTCAAGGCAGCGACTCACGTGCGGGACGTCCTTCGGGCATGGACAATCGGTCGGACGCCCCGAGGTCGACGGGACGAGGTGCGGGTCGTGGAGGACGTGGTTTCTCCTCCCGCAGGCCTCACAGGTCCAGGAGGTGATGGCTTCAACCTCTATCGTGTTCCGGTTGGCGGAAGGTTGTCGAGTTTTTCAGAAGAGTGGGCATCGATTACGGACGACCCTTGGGTGAGAGGGGTGATTTCGGAAGGTCTAAGAATATCCTTCAAACGAAAGCCTCCTTTAACTCGAAGTCCAAAATGGACTCAACTTCCGTCAAATCCGCAGAAAAGAGACGCTTTGTTATCGGAGGTGCAGTCTTTTTTAATGAAGAACGCGGTAGAGGTCGTAGAAGACCAGGAAACACCGGGATTCTACAGCCATCTGTTTCTGGTTCCGAAACCAGACGGCTCGTTCCGTCCAGTCATAGATTTGAGCTGGATAAACAAGCTGATCGTCGCTCCGAAATTTTATATGGAGATGATTCGGTCGGTCAAAGCGAGTATTCGGGTGAACGATTATGCTACAAGCATAGATCTCAAAGATGCGTACTTTCATGTCATGGTACATCCGACATTCCGAAAGTATCTACGCTTCGCAGTCCTAGGAGTGGTGTATCAATTCCGGGCGATGTGCTTCGGATTGAACCTAGCACCCTGGGCTTTCACTCGGGTAATGAACTCGGTAATGATGTATTTCCGAGCTCATTCATCTGCGGTAACGTCGGCCTACCTGGACGACATTCTTCAGAGGTACGGCAATGAGTTAACGCTTCAGAACGATGTGCAGAATCTGCTTCTATTGCTCCGACATCTCGGTTTTGTTATAAACGAGGAGAAGTCGGATCTGGTGCCGTCCAAGTCATTCACTCATCTGGGAATGAGCTTCGAGATGCACAACAATCTCGTTCGTCTGCCGTTAACCAGAGCAAAATTAGTCAGTTGTTACGCTCGCTATTGTCTTCATGCAGACAAAGTCACAGCGAGGGAGTTTATGAGACTGATAGATCTGTGCGGAGCCGCCGCGGATCTCATTCCGATGGGGCGGTTACGCACTGGTCCTCTCCAAATTTTCTTAACTCAGAATTGGAGTGTGAAGATTCATTCGCTCGACATAGACGTTCTCTTGTCAGATCAAGTGAAACAAGAGATTCAGACTTGAGCAAACATTCAGTGGTTAACTCAGGGAGTTCCGCTGCAGTTGCCGGATCCGAGTTTTACCATTATGACGGATGCCAGTCAAACAGGTTGGGGTGCAACATTGATCCCAACGGATTCGAGATGCCAGGGTCTTTGGGATCCACAGTTCCTAAGCAAGCACATAAACATCAAGGAAATGATGTCAATTTGGCTTGCGTTACATCATTGGATGGACATTATTCACAAAGCTCATGTCCAAATTCTGTCCGACAATACGACAGTAGTGGCATATATACGGAACCAAGGAGGCACTCATTCCGTTCCGTTATTCAATCTAACGGAGAGAATCCTGTTTGCTCTAGAACATCAAGTTCTACTTTCGGTCCGTCATATACCGGGTCGTCTGACTGTACTAGCAGACTCCCTTTCACGGAAGGGTCGCTTGTTGCCGTCGGAGTGGACTCTCAACAAACAAGTATTCAATCAGATTTGCTACCAGTGGGAACGGCCAATGATAGACTTATTTGCGACACATCTCAACAATCAGTTGCAGACGTATGTGTCACCGTGCCCGGATCCAAGAGCATTTGTAGTAGACGCTCTATCGATCTCATGGGACAGAATGATAGGATATGCGTATCCTCCAGCGCCGTTGATTCAGCAAGTATTGCTAAAGATAAAACAATCTCAATGCAAGAGTCTGTTGGTAGCATCTCTGTGTCCACAGAGACCGTGGATAAATCTACTCAGGTGTCTGTTGTGGGACCTACCGCGAAAGCTTCCTCCACGGGAGGATCTTCTTTCGCAGGGGAAACCGCGTCGACTTTATCACAACCCGCAAGGTCTCAACCTTCATGTTTTTCCGTTGTGCGGTCCTTCTTGCATGGCAAGCACTTTACAGGACGAGCAGTGGATGCGATTTCTAACTGTAGGAAGAGCTCCTCTTCGCTAAATTATGCGGCTAAGTGAAGGTTTTTCGTTGTTGGTGTAGGGATCATTCTGTTGATATTTTTGATCCCTCCATACCAGACATTGCAAACTTTCTAGTATACTTGTTTGACGAAATCAAACTGCAGCCTGTTACTATTAAGGGTTATAGGTCTATGTTATCTGATACCTATGCACACCATGATAGTTTACAAATTGGATCTAATGTCTCTTTATCTAAGTTAGTTAGAAACTTCTCGATAAATAGACCCAGAACTCTTAGATTAATTCCTAAGTGGAATTTAGCTTGGGTTCTTCTTAAACTAAAGGAAAAGCCATTTGAGCCTCTTGGGACAGTAGATTTCAAATTCTTGTCTTATAAGACAGCTTTTCTCTTAGCTTTCTCTTCTGCTAGAAGAGTCAGTGAGCTTCATGCACTATCGGTGGACGATTCTCACTATCGTAGTGTCGGGAACACTATCACCTTCACTACTAATGTTGGATTTTTAGCTAAGAATCAGGCTCCTAATAAATATCCGGAACCTATTGTTATTAAGGCTCTTCCGTCTTCAGACGGGCGTAGGCCTTTACTCTGTCCTGTTAGAGCTTTACGCATTTATAAACAGAGATCTCAGTTTATCAGAAAGGGACGAAAACGTTTCTTTCTGTCTCTGATGCCTAATAGAAAGGACATTTCGGTCCATTCTATTGCTAGATGGATTCAATTAACTATCCGTACTGCTTATGAAAATTTATCTTCTTCCCAGCAGTCTGTGCTTAAGATTTCGGCTCATGAAGTAAGAGCTCTTTCTACATCTTGGGCTTATGCAAATAGTGTGGCTATTACAGATTTAATGAAGGCTGCTTATTGGTCTCAGCCATCCACATTCACGAATTTTTATCTCAGAAATATTGAGTCCATTTCTGGAGACCTGTATTGTTTAGGTCTGTTATCTGTTGCTCAGAATGTCGTCCACTAAACAGTTGCAACTATAGTTATGCAGGCTTTCTGTTCCGGCAGTGACTCCGTCCTGCTGCCCTCTTCTCTCTGGGCTATTTGACCCAGGGGGCGGAGGGTGTTCCCTTAGGTCACCTGCTTTATAGTGAAAAGCAAGGGAATTCCTCCTCCGGAGTCAGTAATTCTGAGTCGTTTCCGGGATGGTTTTAAAGTGTAATATTAATGTTAAAAATTCATTCATGTCATATTTTTAAAGTGTAGCTCGGTGTGAAGCATTTGTATATGTCAAGTGTCAAACGGGCGTTAATATACAATCCTCGGACACTTTTAAAAGAATATAAAGAGTCTCAATTCTCTGGACTAACTTTATTTATTGGCTTACTTTAAAAATAATTAGTATAATGGGTTATACTGGATGTTAATAGAGAACATGAATGTTATTGTGCTCAATTATGAAGGGTATTGTATCTTTCTAATTTATCATAAAATAAGAAAGATACATGTAAAGCCTAATACTCCTTTTCTCCTTGAGGGGTTCACTCTATATTATATAGTTGAGCTTATTGGATTTTCCTCTATGTCCTAGGCCCTCCAGCCTTTTTACTATTCAGCTATGTCCGGGTCATTGGTACAGTATAAAAATGTTAAAAAATTTATAGTAATTTATATATTTTTTATACTTACCAATGACCCAGACGGGGATGGCCCTCCCAGGAGTTGGGAACTCATATCTCCCCACTGAGTACATAGCGCTGACCAGGCACTGCCAGTAAGAATGATGATTGGCGCCAATTTCGGAACATCCTTGACACTGCGCATGCGCAGTAGGGGCAAAGTTTGGAGGTTCTTTAGGACATGATTTCTTTTGGTTTTAGATGCAAATTTTGGGGATTGGGGGGCAAAATTTGTGTTTGGCCCTAGATTTTTAAGAGTTAGCACCAGCTATGTCTGGGTCATTGGTAAGTATAAAAAATATATAAATTACTATAAATTTTTTAACTTTTCAGGTCTGGAATGAGTCTTTTTCATGGCCCGGACCAAATATACTACACAAGTTTCCTATCTTTTACTACAAACTGAAGACAAGTTGAAGATTCTATTTTTTACTTGATCCAAAATATGATAATAGTTGTCTAAATGGATTAAGAAACCGACAGTAAACATGCAGTAATAAAAATGTCTTGAAACATTTGTTTGAAACTCCCAAATTGATGTCACTGGAAGTTACGGTTTTGTCTGTAGGTGGGTCTGTGCATTCATCTATCTGATTTGGTTTCCAGACTCTAACTTTACAACACTTTGGCATAGAATCCTGAAACTTCACAGTACTCTGCTTTGGAGAAAGGGATGAGAAAAATGAGTTCTGGCCAAAGTCACAGGTCATGGGGTGCTCAAACTCGAATACAGCCTCAGGACTCTTAACTTGACAATGCTTTGGCCTAGGGTTGTGAAACTGTTTAACTGATGCACTGACCATAGGAAAACAATGAATCCTATCAATTTTGGGGAGGGGGGGGGGGGCAAAAGTTAACCCCCTTAGGTGGTTTCTGGACTCTAACTTAGGCCATGCATAATTAACTTTTGGTTTAGCTTTATTCGCCTCATTTTGCTCGAAATAATAACAGATTTTCTTTATTATTGGCTCTGCAAATGGGGCACCTCCTTTATAGGGCCAGGAGAATACACCATTTCATGTTTCTTTCTCATCCATTGAAATGCCAGATTATTGCCTCATTTTTTTTTAATGAGGCATTAGTCTGGTGTTATTAAGGGCTAAATGTCTAAGATCAAAACCGAAACCAAATCAATTATTGAAAACCCTTCATCCTGGTTTTCAACTTCAATGTTGAAAAACTCTAATCAGGTCTTCTCTTCTCAAAATAAAGAGAGAAACAACCTAAAGGTAACCTTGTTTTCAAACTTTAGAGTCGCAATACCCCATTTTCAGAACAGCTGCACTAATTGGTATTGTGTTCGAGCATGGCATTTACCGCAAAAATAGATGACAAAATTACTTCTTGCATATCGTGTTTTAAACGTTCATCTGTTTAGCAAATGTGATTTCCTTTGCAGAGCAGGAACTTGTGACTTGTTCCACATTTATAATGACAAATATATTTATTTCTACATGTAATTTTGAAAGCTTGAATTCCAAAGACATTGTCAAAATCACACTTGAAGTTGGATGGAAATTTAGGGTTACAATGACCTATATGAACAAGTTTTACTCAATAGAATTTTTAAGGTCGTTATAATTTTTTAGAGATGGTCAGGTTACCCTAAACACAGGTAGGGGGGTAGGGGGGGGGGGGGGGGAGCTAGTTTTGCAACAGACACAAGACAAAAATAATTTTTCTCAAACTTGAAATTCCTGAGATAATTTATGCAAATTTATGCAAATACATTATGCTCAGGAAATCAGAGTACCAGTATTTTACACATGTGTGTTGCCCTGGAAATGGAGTCCCTGTGACACTGACTGGTGCCAAATACATCTTCCTATATGCAAATGCAATGTATTGTTATATTTGTACAATGCTGGTGTTGGGGGAGGTAATTTTGCAACAGTCTCAAGGCAAAGATAATTTTCATTTTGTGGAAAGGCATATCTTACACCATTTTCCCATGAGGATAAAATTAATAATTAATAATAACCTCATTCCGCATTTTGTTTTGACAACCTAGAATCAGGCTAAACTGAAAATTAATAAACCATGGCCTTAACAATGCTTTGGTCCAGAATCATGAAACTTCACACTGGCTAGGGATAAGAGAAGAACCATATCGTTTTGGGGCTGAAATGATTGATGGTCAATTTTAAAGGGTAATCAACCCAAGAATATGTTCCAAACTTCCTAGTGGTGTGACCCAGAATCAAGAAATTTTATAAGTACTTTGGCTATGGGTAAAGATGTGAATGTGATAAATTTGAGGGTTCCAAAAGTCAAGGTCACAAGTCTCTCTAACTCCAGATTGGTTTGGGGAATCTAATTTGACATCCTTCTGGTCTTCTTGAATGATGAAACTAAATTGTGTATACTGCCTAGGGGCAGGGATGACCTCATTCAAATTATGAGTGGGGGGCGGTGGCCAAGGTCATATGTTCTCTAACCCCAAAATGGTTTCCATATTTGGGCTCTTTTCTAATGTTTTGGTCATTATTTTTTTGGTTTGAATGTGGCTTTGTTATTTACCCTGCAGCAAATGTTACTGTATGAAGTCTGTGTGCCATGCCTGAATTCAGGTCTTTGTTGTGAAATTGCCTACACAGAAAGTTTTGATTTTTGCAAGTAGCATATACATTCCAGTTTGTTTTAGTCAAGTTGTTGCATTCATATTTGAGCTTGTTGCATGTTCCAAAATGCAAAAAAAAATCCTTTATTAATTTTTTGCAGAGCTCCAAAATTGCCTCAGGGCTCCAAACTGCCAAGTTTTGAATTTTCAGGTAATATTTGGACATTTCACTTTGTTCCATCCGAATTGCTGCATCCTTATTTGGGCTCATTTTTAGTGTTGATTTTTAGCAAGCAGCATCTTTCACTCATATACATTCAGAATTGTTCAAATCAATTTTTGTTTGGGAGCCCAAAAGTTGCCTCTGGTTTCCCAAATGCAAAACTTGTAATTTTTTTCATGTTTCTTGGGATATTTACACTGGAACAAAAGTTTCTGCATCAAATATATGTGCCATTTCTGATTTTAGTCTCCCCAGAGGCAGATCACTTGGAAACACATTTTTTGTGAAATTGATACACAAAGTATTGATTTTTTGACAAATAACATCTCCACTCATATACCTTAAAGTTTGTACTGGCCAAGTTTCTGTGCCATATTTGGGCTCAGTTTGGGAGCCGGGAACTCCAAAATACCCCAAAAATTGTATTTTTTTTTAGATTCTGGTGTTACTTGCTTACTCACACTGCACTAAATGTTTGTGCATCCAGTATGTGTGCCATGCCCAATTTTGGGCTCAAACATATTTAACCAAATATATGTTTCCTACCACATGTCATTCAATGTTTTTTGAAATCAATATTACTATCCAGTTTTCTCCCAGTTCCTTCAAGCCCCCATCTGATGGTGCAAATACTGTCTCCAGCACTGCTTCAGTGGGTATGAATTGTACTTGGTACAATGGTTAAATTTTTTTTACAATTTCCTCTCCATTACCGTTCTTATTCTATGACTGAACTCATTAGGCTGTTATATTATGAATGCAATGAATGCAAGGTTTACTTTTTTAAAGGAAACCAGAGAATTATGACTGGAGCATAGCTGGGTCATGCATGATCTGGTTGATATTTTCTCTCCACTATGAGTTATAGTGATCACTCACCATCCATCGTCCATGAACATGGTGTTTGCCCCTGCCCCTCCTAAACCACTGAACCAATTTTAGTTATATTTGAGGTGATTGCTTGTTCTGACAATCAACTTGCACAGCCTCATAGGGAGATGGTGAGGAAAATCCACCAAAATTCTTAAAAAATCTTCTTCTCATGAACCAGTGGGTACAATGACTTCCTATTTGTTTTGGAGCTTCCTGTTGAGGTGCAGAATCAAGTTTGTTCAAACGAAGTTCGTAGATCAATTTTTTAGCCCCACCCAAAATTTCTATTTTCTGAAGCGATGGTCCGATTTGAACCAAATTTGATATGTGGTGTTACTGAGTCATAAGTACTTGATTCCTGCAAAAAAATGTTCCTGTGTCCCCGTGGGAACTCCAGGAGCTAAAAATAGAAATATTTTCAAATGCCCATATTTCCAAACCATATGGAACAAAAAACTGTTATATGGTATAAAGCATTCTTAGGACCAGTAGAATTGAATGGTAAAAGAAAATTGCCATTGATTGTGTCAGGGTGTTCTATAGGGGGGTGGGGTGGGGGGGGGGGGGGGAGCATTACAAAAAATGCTGAATCAGCATATTTGCAAAACAAAAAACATTTGATATTTGGTATACAGCATCCATGGGGGTGGGGGTCAGACAAGTATGTTAAACTGAAGCCCCTTGGTTCATATTTGGGCTCAGTACAGGAGCTCGAATTTTAACTTTGTACAGTATGAGGGAATTTCTTTAAAAATCTTCTTTTTCAGATCTACCAGTCAGAATGCTTTCATATTTGGTGTACAACAACATCTATGGGGTGGGAGCTGGGGGGGGGGGGGTGGGTGGAGATTCAGGTTTGTTCAAATCGAGTGCCTGAGTTAACACTTGGACTCCATATGGTAGCCTGAATTTTAACTTAGTGCAATATGAGGGAATTTCTTTAAAAATCATCTTCTTCAGATCCACCAGTCAGAATACTTTCTTAGTATACAACATCTCTGGGGAGGGGGATCATTATTTTAGTCACTACTGAGGGGCTCAAGGATTGACAGTGGATCCTATGGAGATTGATTGCTTAATGTAGATTCATTCGTGGCCTCGGTTTATATCAGGTTCTGTTCAAGGTGAGCACTTCAGGCCCTGTGGGGCCTCTTGTTATTGAATGGAAGTAGAAAATTGAATAAGTTTTGTATTGCCCATGTTGGCATTGCAGGAGGGGCCATATGCAATGCTTTGCATTGCACTATTTTTTGTTACACTTGAATGAATATTTATAAAAATGTTCTTGCCTTGCCTCAAGTACATCAGCTTATGACATCTCATTGGAGTGAACATAACAAAAATTGATTTAAAATTTGATTGGTGATTTTTCTGAAGCTACTGATTGAATATAGCCATCATGTTGGATAAAGGTTTAACCCTTAAGAAATTATTCTGACTTTGATCATGTTGTATTGTAACAAAATAGGTAGCCAAACATGTAATCATTTGGTAAACATGTCAGTTACCTTGGCAGTTGTTTCTAGGCAAGTCTTGGCTGCCTATGTAGGCAGCCAAGACTTGCCTAGAAACAACTACAAGGCCACAGGACTGTCAAGATTGTAGCAGAACTCTACAAACATTTTCAGGTCTCAGAAGAGTTAAGTGTAAGGGCCCTGGAGTGAATAAGATGATGTTGTTCTTGGCATCTACTGAAAAGTATGATTCAAAAGTTTATGTTGTATATTGATAGGATTCTAGGACATATTCCATGGGCACTGATTCTACTGATGGTCATGTGATGGAGCCAATAAAGATTATACACAAAGAACAAGATATCATCTGTGCATTTGCCAATAATCAGGTATTAAATGAGTTTACAGTCTCTTTTGTCTGCTGTTATCTTTTTTGTCTGTCCTGTGTTTTTCAAGAGAAATTTATTATGTGCCAACAACTTAAAAAGTCGAAGGGGTATCTAGTGGAGACAAGCGTCTGTCCATTTGTTCGTTCATTTGTCCATCCATACCAACATTTTCCCTTGTATCTCAGCCACTGCTACTCCGATTTGAATGATATTTGGTGTTGTGATAGAGCATCATGCGGGAGCGATACCTGTGTAGCGTGAGTTTCTTCTACACATTTGTTCCACAGTTATGGTCCTTTTTCACTCTTTCAACTTAGAAAGTTTTTGGCGGGTTGGGGGCATTGGCACACGTTTTGCATTGCCCCTCTTGTTTGTTGCTGCTTGCTGATAAAAATCCCTGTTGGTGCTCTTTGTTCATGCAGGATGTGAACTTCTACTTATCTTGTCCAATTGTTGAGTTAGAAAATTGGGGAGTCTTAACAGATGCTAGCCACTCTCATTGGTTCTCACCGGGAACTCCAGCTTCCTCCAACCATAAATAAAACTGTCTAACGCAAAGTGACCCTGGCTGTTAATAGTGTCATTAAACCCCAATTTAAAAAAAAAATTATATGCAGGCAAGTAACCATTCTTGGTATCTTATTTTTAAAATAATCTGAGTTGCAAATGCATGGATACTTTCAAATGAGGGCATATAAAGCAGAGACAAAGTAGTCATATAATGTCCCTGACAAAATCCACATACTGAATGAAAACCAGTCAGGCTGAACACCTCATGGAACCTGATATGGGATTACCACAGGTCGAGATCTTCGCAAACTCTTCAGAGTTGTTGTTTTCGTACTTTTGAAAGCCAGGATCAAATACCACTGTTACTTTTTGTGTGAAGTAAAGGTTATTTTTGGTATATTATCGCTTCCAGCAACTATCCTGTTCGCCAAATTTATATATTTTTATACTGTACCAATGACCCAGACATAGCTGGTGCTAACTCTTAAAATATAGGGCCAAACACAAATTTTGCCCCCCAATCCCCAAAATTTGCATCTAAAACTAAAGAAAACATGTCCTGAAAGGCCCTCCACACTTCGCCCCTACTGCGCATGCGCAGTGTCAAGGACGTTCCGAAATTGGCGCCATTAATCATTCTAAGTTTGGCCCTTCATCAGTTAACATCTGACTGATCTTTGTGCTTATAAATCTCAGTTTAAATGATGCCAGACACATAAATATTAGTGAAATGGTGATTCTAAGGAGGATAGAGAAGGAGGAGAGGAAAAGAATGTGTGACAGAATATTATCAGGGCTGTAACTTAAAATTTTTTAATGAAATTATGTTAAGTTACCTATTTTCAAGGCAGCAGCCATTTTGTTGTCATTCTGATTATTTAGTTACACTGTTTTTTTAAGTGTTTTCCTCTCTCCCTGTCCTTTAAGTTCCCCCTTGCTATTCTCCCATGCTTTTGGCATAGTTTTTGTAATTATTATTACTAAATTTTCTTGGGAGTTTTAGCTGAATAACAGAATGAATTCTGTTCTTTCCCCATGTTTACGTCTTCACCTAGGGGTGGTTAGGCGTTGTGTTCTGCATCTACCATCTGATGTTCTGCATTTTCTTCCCTGGAAGTCTCTGTTTTGCATCAGATAGTGTATTTTTGGTAACTGATTTCGGGCCTGGGTGCCTGGAGTCTTATTTTAGTGTTTTTACACTCATTGTTTACATTTTCAACAGCCCTCTGTGTGAGGGGGGGATTTCTAAAAAATAATATCTTGATGTTATTTTAATCATAACTAGATACATTATTATTGTTCGTAAGTGTTGAATAAATTGTTTAAAATATTTTTAAAATTTTTGTCCACACTTAGGCTTGGGATCCATTGGGGCTCAACGTTACTTTTCAGAAACTTGGGCTGTTCTGAAAAAATATTTTTTCAAAATATTTTGATTTCAATTATTTTTTCTATATCAATGGATCATATTATTATTATGTATTTTGATTGCCAGGGGTTAGTGCGAGTACCAGGACTTGTTTTCTTTTCACATTGAAAGGATATTGATCAATTGTTTTAAGAGGAAGTCTTCCTCTGACTTTATTATCATTCTATATGTGGTCAGTGTACTCGCATTAACTCCTGTTCTGTATCGTATGATTTCGATGACAATATGGGAAGCGTATGTCACGGTATGTTGTTGGGGATTTGGACACTCCGGTCCTTTCCCCGCAGGGTCACTCTACTTTATCAATTTCTATTTCAGACGATCAAGATTAGGGTGATGTATCTGTGATGTCTTCCAACAGTGTGCCTCCGTCGTCACAATTAATGAAGGGCTAGCGGAAAAGTGCTCATGTAAATACGCCAATTGCCTAAGAGGACCCTAGTAGGTTCGACGGCCTTTGACGTCCGCTAGCTCGCCCGGTGTAGCGTCCATTCACCGGGTTCGTCCGTTGCGGTCTAGAAGGAATTTTGGGGTGATGCGAGCACTATAAACTAACCTAATGCACACCCAGTGACGGCGGATCGGAGGGAGAACGCAGGAAGCCTTTTAGTCCGGTTCATAGCTCATTTCATTTCTATTTCAGACGATCAAGATTAGGGTGATGTATCTGTGATGTCTTCCAACACTGTGCCTCCGTCGTCACAATTAATGAAGGGCTAGCAGAAAAGTGCTCATGTAAATACGCCAATTGCCTAAGAGGACCCTAGTAGGTTCGACGGCCTTTGACGTCCGCTAGCTCGCCCGGTGTAGCGTCCATTCACCGGGTTCGTCCGTTGCGGTCTAGAAGGAATTTTGGGGTGATGCGAGCACTATAAACTAACCTAATGCACACCCAGTGACGGCGGATCGGAGGGAGAACGCAGGAAGCCTTTTAGTCCGGTTCATAGCTCGTTCCGGTCCATCCGGACGGCAAGCGAGAGAGGCCCCTCTCTCGTTCAACAACATCTGGCCCCAGATGTTGTGGTACAAAATGTGTCGTAAGCGGAGCATACGTCCGTCGCTCGGGACGCTCCGTTGTATAGGCAGTCCGCTGAGACTGCTAAGGCTTCCTCTTCTCGTCAGCGCACACGACCGCACCTTGGCTGCGTGACCGCCGATATATTACCAGCTTCGCCGATCAAGGATTCTTCGGCGACCAGGTCACACCATCCGGGAGCCAGGGACACGAGGCCTGCAGACTCCGGACGTTCGCATAGGAAGTGTGCGGGAGTCAACGTACACGGAGCTACCGGCGGCAATGCATCGTAAGACCGCTACAGCACAGGCCTCGGGAACGGACGTGCTTTCCTTAATAGCACAGTTTATCGCAGCATCCCAGCATCAACTGAATCTGTCGCATATATTTTATCCGACGATGCTGGGTCGGGACGCTCCGCGGAAGCGGGTACGGACGTCCGAAAGTTTCATCCGGTCCGACGGGATATCGAAAGGGATTCGGAGGATTTCGAGCTTTCCCTTTCGGAACAACATATGCTGTTGTGTATGTCATCTGACTTGGTCTTCTCCAGCTTCTTTCGTCGGACCAGAATGCTGCGATGCCGGATAAGAAACTGATAGCGTCGGTGGACTTAGAAATTTTTGGTTCGGTTCAGGGACATCGTCCCTCAGTTCCGACATAGTCCAATAATGTCACACAAACTTTTGAATTATTGAACGACGCTATATATATTATTATTTTATGCTTGCTAACCAAGCATTTCTGGTTTCTTGTTCGAAGAGTTATGGAGATGTCTTTCAAAAGCGTGCCTCTGTCGTCATAGTTAATGAAGAGTTAGCGGCAATAAGTGCTCATGGAATATGTCTATCGCCTACGGAGTGACATTCGCTAGCTCACCCGGTGTAGCGTACATTCATCGAATGGTTCGGCTGCCGGGTTCGTCCGTTGCGGTCTAGGAAGGAGATTTGGGTGATGCGAGCACTTTAATTACTTTAGTACTCACCCAGTGACGGCAGATTGAGGACAGATCGGAGGAAGCCTGTTAGTCCGGTTCCTGGCTGGTCCAGGTCCGTCCGGGCTGTGAGCGAGAGAGGTCCCTCTCTCGCCCAACAACATAGGGGACCGCATGTTGTGGTTCAGATATTTTACATTCGGAGCATATGTCCGTTGGTCGGGACGCTCCGTTATATTGACAGTCCGAGAGACTGTCTTTAATGCTTCCTCATCCTCACACCAGGGCACATGACCGCACATTGGCTACGTGACCTCGAGTATCCGATCAGTTTCGGCATTCAGTGATTCCACGGCGAATAGGTCGCGCCATCCGGTAGCCAAGGGACACGAGGCCTATACACTCTGTTCGCTCGCATATTGGTAGTATGCACGGGGTAGCGATCACGGAGCTTCCAGCGGCAATGCATCGTAAGACCGCTTCTCCTCAGGCCTCAGTGACGGACGTGCTATCCGAGTTAGCACAGTTGTTTCACAGCATCCCAGCAATTGACAGTTTCTCGGTCGAATCAGGAATTATCCGACGGCGCTGGGTCGGTGCGGTCCGCGGTTGCATCAGGTACGGACGACCGAACGCTTTATAGGGTCCGACAGGATGGCGAAAGGGATTCGAAAGATTTCGAGTTTTCCCTTTAGTAGTATCGGAAGATGCCTTTCCTATCTTTTGGCATTATCTTCCAGTGATTATTATTTCGGACTTCATTGCTGCGATCTTGGATAAGAGACTTATAGCGTCATTGGACTCGGATTTTTCGATCGGTTCGGGGACATTGTCCCTGACTTACCGACGTAGTCCAATATTGTCATTACAACATGTGTTTTATTTTTCGACGCTATATATATATATACAAGCCTGCTACTAAGCATGATAGTTTAGTTTCTTGTCCGCGTTGCTCATTTCTGCCATTTTATCATTTATACAAATAGTTTATTTTGGCAGAGCAGGGCATACCGAGAGTTCATATGCGTCTAGACGGTGTGATTAAAACTGCATATATTCTTTTTCGCCGTTTATGTCTTTTCCAATTTCAATGTTGGGAACGACATTATGTATAGTAGACTTAACTTAGACGCTTTATTATACGTAATCCGCCTTACTGAGGCGTTATCATTACGTCTTCAAGAAAAGATTTACGGGATATTATTCTCAATGTAATTTCTTTTGAGGGCAGTAGTTTGTTCACGTATAACTCCGCCCTTCAGTGGCTGATTGGAGTTAGTTAGACGTGACGCAGCCCTAGCTACATCCACTCGCGTGAATAGTAAGGTTAAGAACTCTCTCAGAGTCGCTTCGTTCTCGGAGGAGCTTCTCTTCGACGGCAACTTTTCGGCAATCCATGAATTGCTCGATTTACACGTTCTCTTGTCTATCTTGTGTTGCAAGATATTCAGACTGGGGCAAACATTCGGTGGTTGACTCAGAGAGTGCCGCCGCAGTTGCCGGACCCGAGTGTGGCTGTTACGACGGTTGCCAGTCATACAGATTGGGATATAATACTGATCCATACGGATTCGAAGTGCCAGGGTCTTTGGGTTCCGCAGTCTTTTAGCAATCAGTTTTCTTCAGCGGAATAATGTTTTTTAGGCTTGCTTTATGCCATTGCATGAACATTATTCAGAAACGCATGCCCAAATTCCTGTCCTTTAATTCGACAGTAGTGGCGTATCTCCGGAACCAGGGAGGCACTCTTTCGTTTCCGTTATTCAATTTAATGGAAAGAATCCGTCTGTTGGTTATAGTACACCAAGTTCAGTTTTGGTCCGTCATATTCCGGGTCGTCTGATTATTTTATCGGACTCCCGTTCTCTTACGGGTCGCTTGTTGCTGTCAGAATGGACTCTCAACAAACAAGTATTCAATCAGATTTGCTATCTATGGGAGCGCCCAATGATGATTTATTTATGACACAGCTTGCTAATCAATTGCAGACGTATGTGTTGGCTTGTCCAGATCTCTGAGCTAATATTCTTAACGCTCTATTGATCTATAGGACGGAATGATAGGATACGCGTATCCTCCGGCGCTGTTGTTTTAGCAGGTATTGCTAAGATAAACAACCACAATACATTTCTGTTGATAGCATCTCTATCTTCACAGAGATCATGAGTAATTTTCTCTCTTGTCTACTGTGGGTTTTAACGTGAAATCTTCCTCTCTGTGAGGATCTTTTTCACTGGGTAAATCGTGTCATCTTTATCACAACCTGCAAGGTCGCAACCTTCATGTATTCCGTTGTGTGGTCCGTATTGCATTGTAAGCACTGTACTGGACGAGCTTTGGACGCGATTTCTTACTATAGGAGATCCTCTTCTTCGCTGTTCTATGCGGCTAAAGTGGAGGCTCTTCCGTCGTGGTGTAGGGATCATTATGTTCATATTGTTGATCCCTCCATACTACTCATTGCTATTTTTTAGTATACTTGTTTCACAAGATCTACTGCAGCCTGTTATTATTTAGGTTATAGGTTTATGTTACCTCATACCTATGCACTCTACGATAGTTTACAATTGAGTCTTTTGTCTCTTTATCTAAGTCAGTTAGTAACTTTTTGATAAATAGACTTAGAATCTTTAGATTAAATTCCTATACGGATTTTAACTTCGGTTCTTATTTAGCTAAGTAATCATTTGAGCCTCTGGAAACAGTAGTTTTCAAATTCTGACCTTTTAGACAGTAATTCTGTTGGTTTCTCTTTTACTGTAGAGTCAGTGAGTTTCATGCACTATCGATGGATGATTTTCACTTTCATAGTTTCGGAATCAATACTTCCGTTACTATTTTGGTTGGATTGTTGCATAAGAGTTAGGCTCCTATTATCCGGAACCTATTATTTTAAGGTCCTTCCGTCTTCGTATGGGCATAGGCCTTTACTCTTTCCGGGTACAGTTTATGTATTTATAAACAGATTTCTGTTTATTACTATGGGCGTAAGCTTCTTCTGTCTTTGATGTCTAGTAGAAGGACGTTACGCTCCATTTTATTGTTAATGGATTCTATTAACTATCGGTACTGCTTATAGTATATCATTGACTTAGCAGTTGTGCTTAAGATTTCGGCTCATGAAGTAAGAGTTCTTCTACTTCTTGGGCTTACATTAATAGTGTCGCTATTATAGATTTTTGAAGGCCGCTCATTGCGCTCAGCCATCCACATTCATGAATTTTATCTCAGAAATATCGAGTCCATTTCTGGAGGCCTCTTTTGTTAGGTCTATTATCTACTGCTCAGAATGTCATTCACTTAACAGTTGCTACTATAGCTAGGTAGGCTGTCTGTTTCGGCAGTGTCTCCGTTCGGCTGCCCTCTTCGCTCTGGGCTATTTGACCCAGGGCAAGAAAAAGGGGGGGGGGGGGGAGGGTGTTCCCTTGGGTCACCTGTTTTACTATGAAAACAAGGGGATACCTCCTCCGGAGTTAGTAATTCTGAGCTGTTATTGGGATGGTTGTTTAGTGAGAAGTTTAGGTTTTTAAAATTCATTCAAGTCTTAGTTTTTAAAGTATAGCTTTTGAATATTGCATATGTCAACGGACATGATTATGCAATCCTCAGACACTTTTAGGAGTATAAGAGTCTCTATTCTCTAGACTTACTTTATTTATTGGCTTACTTTAAAAATTATTAGTATAAGGATTATATTGGATATTAATTGAGTACATGGATGTATGAAGCTCAATTTTGGAAGGTGTTGTATCTTTCTAATTTATCATAAATAAGAAAGATACATGTAAGGCCTATTACTTCTTTTCCCTACAGGGGATGACTCTATTTTATTTTATTGAGCGTATTCCATTTTGCTCTATGTCCTTGGCCCTCCAGCCTTTTTACTATTCAGCTATGTCTGGGTCATTGGTACAGTATAAAAATGTTAAAAAATTTATAGTAATTTATATATTTTTTATACTTACCAATGACCCAGACGGGGATGGCTCTCCCAGGAGTTGGGAACTCTTGCCTCCCCGCTGAGTACATAGCGCTTACCAGGCACTGGTTATTAGAATGATTAATGGCGCCAATTTCGGAACGTCCTTGACACTGCGCATGCGCAGTAGGTGCGAAGTGTGGAGGGCCTTTCAGGACATGTTTTCTTTAGTTTTAGATGCAAATTTTGGGGATTGGGGGGCAAAATTTGTGTTTGGCCCTATATTTTAAGAGTTAGCACCAGCTATGTCTGGGTCATTGGTAAGTATAAAAAATATATAAATTACTATAAATTTTTTAACATTTTAATAAATCTTGGAAGCTTGTTTCAGTAAAAAATACATAAAAGGAGCAAACAAGGAAGTTGAATTTTGGCAGGAACCATTGTCCAGGAAGTAATTTTAACAGTATAGCATCACATGTTATGATGCATTTTTTATTAGGCTTAGCAAAGCTCTACATCAGAAACACTGACAAAAAGTGAAACCAGCATTTTGGTCCAAGCCCAGTTACTGTACTGTAAGTGACAGTCATTCAACAATCAGCTCCCCTGTGAAATTTGCTTCTCACCTGAGTTGTGATGAACGAGAAAAAGTCACTATAACATGTGGAAGTGTAACAGAAATTCCACCAAATGGGCCAAACAGCTCAGATGTATTTTGAAGCTACAGTCAAGGTAGCATTATTAAACCGATTTTGACTGGATAATTGGCTTGTAAACTACATGGATGTGAACTTGAATGAGCCAATTTGCCCCACTTACAAATAGTGGTCAAGTTCAACATGTTTCCATTGGCAATGCTTCAGTATTGCAGATTGTGCTTTGTTGAACTCAAGGGGCTATATACCACCAATGGAACAAGCTGCAACACAATATCAGGTCAGATACATTGGAGAAATGAATCAGGTTGCATCACTTGAAGAACTTTTCAGACGAAAATGTTTCAAGAAAAATGTTCTGTTATGCCTAATGGTCAGAGGGACCGTACATCTATCCAAATGAAGAATTTTCTTAACTAATATCTAGGGATTGAAAATTGCAATACAATCATTAACCCTCTACACACTGATGTCAAAATGTCATAGTTTTCAACAACAAACATTTCCCATAAGGCCTAAAAAAAAATTAAAAATCTGTTTCTCAGACCCTCCCACATGGTCCTTTTGGCTGCCGTATGCTCTCTTTTTATAACCAATCCAAACTTTAAAAAAATCGAAATCAAATCGTTTATGTCTGATATTTTACCCAAATTAATAAAATTGTTCTTTGAGTGCAATAAGGCTTTGCAATGCTTTAGCATTGCAAAGCCTTCTTGCACTCATGGGACGTAGTACATCACCACCCATGCTATTCTGTAGATTGTGAGGTCTAAAACATAAAACAAACCAAGAACATAAACTTTTAATGGCAAAGAAATAATTACAAAAATAAAAAATGAAATAAAAAACCGGCCTCCTGCATGCAATTTTACAAAAAATGGCCTGAGAAACAGAAGATCTACTTGTGAGGCCTAATGCAGTTTGATATTTATTCTATGAGCTCTGACAAACAAGATATAATTGGTTAAATCCATAGTTAAATGAGAAAAACAGAGTGATGGGAGAAAATTCTGTTGCACTACCAGAGTGCTGAGGGTTAAAAAAAGCGATAAATTTTTACTTCCTGTAAGGCAATTTGCTTTGCAAAAAATTAAACTAAATTATTACCTGCCAACGACAATGATGATATTTCACACAAACTTTTATTATCTCATGTACATGTGTTTTCGAAATTTATAAACAGAAAATTGTGATAGTATAAAATAACTATTTTGAAAAGTGTCAAAGCAGGAATAAATAGGATATTGGTCTGAGGGCTGGTGATTGGGCATCGAACCGGGAATCTCCCAGTGAAATCGGGAGAGTTAACAGGTATGATTAGGACACTAATTAGTGAATTATTCAAATGAGAATGTTTATACTACATTCAGTTGTTCCTATGCTTATTATTCTGTTAGCACACACAGTGCTTTTAAGCTACCTACTGACGGTCTAACAGCTAAGAGAACACCAACTAACCACCCATATAGTTTGATGCAAATTGTGCTTTCACTGGTGTATTGAAGGAGTGATTGACATGCACTTCATCACAGGAATAATCAGTTTATAGTAAGTTTGAACTAGGATTCATTTGTTTTTTGTGATTGACAGACACAATGACCTTACAACATTGAATAAATCATGCAATGTTAGTAAAGGTCATTGTTGCCTAACTAACAACAAACAAATAAACCTGACTATCCTAATATTTTTTATTACTGCCACTAACATATGCTACATTTTTTTAAAAAATAAATATTTAAATGTATAGCTTGGGAATGTGTTCTCAGATCAGTGAATATAACAGTGCGATCTGGAGTGAATTTGAAAGGAGCAAACTCAGAATATTTTGGGAATGATTGACTGGTTAAGTTCAACATTTCTCCTATAATATATTAGCTTTAACATTGGTAGTTTGATTCAGAACAGTTTCCTGTGATAGACAGGTAATATTGAAACAGTGCTATATCCATTCAGTATTGTTTTAAATATGTTAACCCTTTACCTAACATGAAATGCAGACGGCACTTGGAAAAAAAATTCTTGAATAACTATTATTTTCATTTTTTGTCTCAAAAACATAGGTTATGACACCTCATTGGAATGAGCTTGTTCCAATGAGGAGTCATAACCTATGTTTTAGAGACAGAAAATGAAAAAATAATGAAAATTAATTGGCGAGTTTTGAGAATAGCGCTGGCCGTTTTTGGCCATTACGTTAGGTAAAGGGTTAATTCAGTTTACTGGTATCCTGTGCAGCCCAATAAACATCACGGTTCATGTTTCTTGAAATCATTAAACTTATTCTTTTCATGTATAGAAAATTATTTTTTTTGTGGGTAACATGTTATTGAAAATCATTGAATTCTTTAACTGGTTGAATGATAGAAGACCATTTTTAGCTCAACTTTGACGTTATATGCCATGGCCAGTCGTCCGTCATCCATCTGTCTGTCTGGCCATCTGTCCGTCTCTCCATCTGTCCGTCAACAATTCAATACGGCCCGGGCTAGAGGCCATATTTATGAACCAATCTTTACGAAACTTCTTGGGTACCTTTGAATAATTTTTTGTATGAATGTTTAGTACCATGGGATACATCATATATAATACGGGCAAAGTAGACTAACTTTGATGTATTTAGTGTTACTTTCAGCACTGTTAGTGCAAATGCCAATACGGCTCGGGCTAGAGGCCGTATTTATGAACCAATCTTTACGAAACTTCTTGGGTACCTTTGGTATCACCGTGGGACGAGAACGAGTGTTTTGGGGTCTGGTCCAAAATTCAAGATGGCCGATGGCAGCCATTTTGTACAAAATTAGGTGCAATCAGATTTTTCATAGAAAGAAAGAACTTCCATATGAAAGCACTGATTTGAATAATTTTTTGTGTGAATGTTTAGTACCATGGGATACATCACATATAATACAGGTTTTTTTCTTGTGCAGAAATTATGCAAATTAGATGTACTTTGATTTTCTTCATTGCTACTTTCACACAGTAAGTACAGGTGTCAATACGGCTCAGGCTAGGGACTATATTTATGAACCGATATTCACGAAACGTCTTGGGTACCTTTGTTATCACCTTGGGACGAGAACGAGTGTTTCTGGGTGTGATCCAAAATTCAAGATGTTTGCCAGTGGCCATTTTATACCGAAATTAGGTCTAATCAGTTTTTTGTACACAACTTCTATACGGCCTGCCGCCCACTTCCGGTTGCAGGATGCCATGAATTACTGAGTTTTACCACCCTGCTAAACTTCATTAATATATTAGAGAATGCCTGCTAAAGTGGTAATAATATAACAATACCGTGATTTTGGAGGGCATTGTGGTTTATTAGCAACCCAACAGAAATGATTAACTGCCCAACTGTTTATTAGTGACCCAAGACTGCATCTCATTCTGCTAATAAGGCGATTGGTTGTTAATCATTTCAGGTGGACTTTTGATAAACTGCAATGCCCAACAAAGTCAAGTTATTACTATTATTACCACAGCTGCTAGCATGAGAAAAGTCTAATGTATGGAAAGGGTTGATAGGAAATCAGAAAGATATTTGAAGTTGAAAGAATTCTAATCTATTGATCACTGTTTGTCAAAGTCATATGAAGTGTCATGCCATTATTGAAGTCAATAACCCATTACAGCATGCGGAATGTTGTTTTGAGCCTTAGAGAGTTTTACTTTCCTGCTAAACCCTATTAATACACTAGAGAATAACCCTATCGTAGATATACTATACATATTTTTATACTGTACCAATGACCCAGACATAGCTGGTGCTAACTCTTAAAATATAGGGCCAAACACAAATTTTGCCCCCCAATCCCCAAAATTTGCATCTAAAACTAAAGAAAACATGTCCTGAAAGGCCCTCCACACTTCGCCCCTACTGCGCATGCGCAGTGTCAAGGACGTTCCGAAATTGGCGCCATTTATCTTTCTAAGTTTGGCCCTTCATCAGTTAACATCTGACTGATCTTTGTGCTTTTAAATCTTAGTTTAAATGATGCCAGACACATAAATATTAGTGAAATGGTGATTCTAAGGAGGATAGAGAAGGAGGAGAGGAAAAGAATGTGTGACAGAATATTATCAGGGCTGTAACTTAAAATTTTTTAATGAAATTATGTTAAGTTACCTATTTTCAAGGCAGCAGCCATTTTGTTGTCATTCTGATTATTTAGTTACACTGTTTTTTCAAGTGTTTTCCTCTCTCCCTGTCCTTTAAGTTCCCCCTTGCTATTCTCCCATGCTTTTGGCATAGTTTCTGTAATTATTATTACTAAAATTTCTTGGGAGTTTTAGCTGAATAACAGAATGAATTCTGTTCTTTCCCCATGTTTACGTCTTCACCTACGGGTGGTTAGGCGTTGTGTTCTGCATCTACCATCTGATGTTCTGCATTTTCTTCCCTGGAAGTCTCTGTTTTGCATCAGATAGTGTATTTTTGGTAACTGATTTCGGGCCTGGGTGCCTGGAGTCTTATTTTAGTGTTTTTACACTCATTGTTTACATTTACAACAGCCCTCTGTGTGAGGGGGGGATTTCTAAAAAATAATATCTTTATGTTATTTTAATCATAACTAGATACATTATTATTGTTCGTTAGTGTTGAATAAATTGTTTAAAATATTTTTAAAATTTTTGTCCACACTTAGGCTTGGGATCCATTGGGGCTCAACGTTACTTTTCAGAAACTTGGGCTGTTCTGAAAAAATAATTTTTCAAAATATTTTGATTTCAATTATTTTTTCTATATTAATGGATCATATTATTATTATGTATTTTGATTGCCAGGGGTTAGTGCGAGTACCAGGACTTGTTTTCTTTTCACATTGAAAGGATATTGATCAATTGTTTTAAGAGGAAGTCTTCCTCTGACTTTATTATCATTCTATATGTGGTCAGTGTACTCGCATTAACTCCTGTTCTGTATCGTATGATTTCGATGACAATATGGAAAGCGTATGTCACGGTATGTTGTTGGGGATTTGGACACTCCGGTCCTTTCCCCGCAGGGTCACTCTACTTTATCAATTTCTATTTCAGACGATCAAGATTAGGGTGATGTATCTGTGATGTCTTCCAACTGTGTGCCTCCGTCGTCACAATTAATGAAGGGCTAGCGGAAAAGTGCTCATGTAATACGCCAATTGCCTAAGAGGACCCTAGTAGGTTTGACGGCCTTTGACGTCCGCTAGCTCGCCCGGTGTAGCGTCCATTCACCGAATGGTTCGGCAGCCGGGTTCGTCCGTTGCGGTCTAGAAGGAATTTTGGGGTGATGCGAGCACTATAAAATTAACTTAATGCACACCCAGTGACGGCGGATCGGAGGGAGAACGGAGGAAGCCTTTTAGTCCGGTTCATAGCTCGTTCCGGTCCATCCGGACGGCAAGCGAGAGAGGCCCCTCTCTCGTTCAACAACATCTGGCCCCAGATGTTGTGGTACAAAATGTGTCGCTAGCGGAGCATACGTCCGTCGCTCGGGACGCTCCGTTGTATAGGCAGTCCGCTGAGACTGCTAAGGCTTCCTCTTCTCGTCAGCGCACACGACCGCACCTTGGCTGCGTGACCGCCGATATATTACCAGCTTCGCCGATCAAGGATTCTTCGGCGACCAGGTCACACCATCCGGCAGCCAGGGATTCGAGACCGATGGACTCCGGACGTTCGCATAGGAAAAGTATGCGGGAGCCATCTGATGCGGAGCTGCCCTCGGCGAAGCAGCGATAGACTGCGCCTCCGCAGGTCTCGACGCCGGACATTCTTGTGCACATAGCACAGCTTATCGCAGCATCCCAGCAGCCGACAGAAACGGTGTCGGATCGAGAATTATCCGACGGCGCTGGGTCGGTAGCCGGGGACTCGAGGCCTGCAGACTCCGGACGTTCGCATAGGAAGTGTGCGGGAGTCAACGTACACGGAGCTTCCGGCGGCAATGCATCGTAAGTCCGCTACGGCACAGGCCTCGGGAACGGACGTGCTTTCCTTAATAGCACAGTTTATCGCAGCATCCCAGCATCAACTGAATCTGTCGCATATATTTTATCCGACGATGCTGGGTCGGGACGCTCCGCGGAAGCGGGTACGGACGTCTGAAAGTTTCATCCGGTCCGACGGGATACCGAAAGGGATTCGGAGGATTTCAAGCTTTCCCTTTCGGAACAACATATGCTGCGATGCCGGATAAGAAACTGATAGCGTCGGTGGACTTAGAAATTTTTGGTTCGGTTCAGGGACATCGTCCCTCAGTTCCGACATAGTCCAATAATGTCACACAAACTTTCGAATTATTGAACGACGCTATATATATTATTTTATGCTTGCTATCCAAGCATTTCTGGTTTCTTGTTCGAAGAGTTATGGAGATGTCTTTCAAAAGTGTGCCTCTGTCGTCATAGTTAATGAAGAGTTAGCGGCAATAAGTGCTCATGGAATATGTCTATCGCTTACGGAGTGACATTCGCTAGCTCACCCGGTGTAGCGTACATTCATCGAATGGTTCGGCTGCCGGGTTCGTCCGTTGCGGTCTAGGAAGGAGATTTGGGTGATGCGAGCACTTTAATTACTTTAGTACTCACCCAGTGACGGCACATTGAGTACAGATCGGAGGAAGCCTGTTAGTCCGGTTCCTGGCTTGTCCAGGTCCGTCCGGGCTGTGAGCGAGAGAGGTTCCTCTCTCGCCCAACAACATAGGGGACCGCATGTTGTGGTTCAGATATTTTACATTCGGAGCATATGTCCGTTGCTCGGGACGCTCCGTTATATTGACAGTCCGAGAGACTGTCTTTAATGCTTCCTCATCCTCACAGCAGGGCACACGACCGCACATTGGCTACGTGACCTCGAGTATCCGATCAGTTTCGGCATTCAGTGATTCCACGGCGAATAGGTCGCGCCATCCGGTAGCCAAGGGACACGAGGCCTATACACTCCGTTCGCTCGCATATTGGAAGTATGCACGGGGTAACGATCACGGAGCTTCCAGCGGCAATGCATCGTAAGACCGCTTCTCCTCAGGCCTCAGTGACGGACGTGCTATCCGAGTTAGCACAGTTGTTTCGCAGCATCCCAGCAATTGACAGTTTCTCGGTCGAATCAGGAATTATCCGACGGCGCTGGGTCGGTGCGGTCCGCGGTTGCATCAGCTACGGACGACCGAACGCTTTATAGGGTCCGACAGGATGGCGAAAGGGATTCGAAGGATTTCGAGTTTTCCCTTTAGTAATATCGGAAGATGCCTTTCATATCTTCTGGCATTATCTTCCAGTGATTATTATTTCGGACTTCATTGCTGCGATCTTGGATAAGAGACTTATAGCGTCATTGGACTCGGATTTTTCGATCGGTACAGGGACATTGTCCCTGACTTACCGACGCAGTCCAATATTGTCATTACAACATGTGTTTTATTTTTCGACGCTATATATATATATATTTACAAGCCTGCTACTAAGCATGATAGTTTAGTTTCTTGTCCGCGTTGCTCATTTCTGCCATTTTATCATTTTTACAAATAGTTTATTTTGGCAGAGCAGGGCATACCGAGAGTTCATATGCGTCTAGACGGTGTGATTAAAGACTGCATATATTCTTTTTCGCCGTTTATGTCTTTTCCAATTTCAATGTTGGGAACGACATTATGTATAGTAGACTTAACTTAGACGCTTTATTATACGTAATCCGCCTTACTGAGGCGTTATCATTACGTCTTCAAGAAAAGATTTACGGGATATTATTCTCAATGTAATTTCTTTTGAGGGCAGTAGTTTGTTCACGTATAACTCCGCCCTTCAGTGGCTGATTGGAGTTGGTTAGACGTGACGCAGCCCTAGCTACATCCACACGCGTGGATAGTAAGGTTAAGAACTCTCTCAGAGTCGCTTCGTTCTCGGAGGAGCTTCTCTTCGACGGCAACTTTCCGGCAATCATGAATTGCTCGATTTATACGTTCTCTTGTCTATCTAGTGTTACAAGAGATTCAGACTGGGGCAAACATTCGGTGGTTGACTCAGAGAGTGCCGCCGCAGTTGCCGGACCCGAGTGTGGCTGTTATGACGGTTGCCAGTCAAACAGATTGGGATATATACTGATCCCTACGGATTCGAAGTGCCAGGGTCTTTGGGTTCCGCAGTCTTTTAGCTATCAGTTTAACTTCCGCGGAATAATGTTTTTTAGGCTTGCTTTATGTCATTGCATGAACATTATTCAGAAACGCATGCCCAAATTCCTGTCCTTTAATTCGACAGTAGTGGCGTATCTCCGGAACCAGGGAGGCACTCTTTCGTTTCCGTTATTCAATTTAATGGAAAGAATCCGTCTGTTGGTTATAGTACACCAAGTTCAGTTTTGGTCCGTCATATTCTGGGTCGTCTGATTGTTTTTTCGGACTCCCGTTCTCTTACGGGCCGCTTGTTGTTGTCAGAATGGACTCTCAACAAACAAGTATTCAATCAGATTTGCTATCTATGGGAGCGCCCAATGATGATTTATTTATGACACAGCTTGCTAATCAATTGCAGACGTATGTGTTGGCTTGTCCAGATCTCTGAGCTAATAGTGTTAACGCTCTATTGATCTATAGGACGGAATGATAGGATACGCGTATCCTCCGGCGCTGTTGTTTTAGCAGGTATTGCTAAGATAAACAACCACAATACATTTCTGTTGATAGCATCTCTATCTTCACAGAGATCATGAGTAATTTACTCTCTTGTCTACTGTGGGTCTTAACGTGAAATCTTCCTCTATGTGAGGATCTTTTTTCACTGGGTAAATCGTGTCATCTTTATCACAACCAGCAAGGTCGCAACCTTCATGTATTCCGTTGTGTGGTCCGTATTGCATTGTAAGCACTGTACTGGACGAGCTTTGGACGCGATTTCTTACTATAGGAGATCCTCTTCTTCGCTATTCTATGCGACTAAAGTGGAGGCTCTTCCGTCGTGCTGTGGGGATCATTATGTTCATATTGTTGATCCCTCCATACTACTCATTGCTATTTTTTAGTATACTTGTTTCACAAGATCTACTGCAGCCTGTTATTATTTAGGTTATAGGTTTATGTTACCTCATACCTATGCACTCTACGATAGTTTACAATTGAGTCTTTTGTCTCTTTATCTAAGTCAGTTAGTAACTTTTTGATAAATAGACTTAGAATCTTTAGATTAAATTCCTATACGGATTTTAACTTCGGTTCTTATTTAGCTAAGTAATCATTTGAGCCTCTGGAAACAGTAGTTTTCAAATTCTGACCTTTTAGACAGTAATTCTGTTGGTTTCTCTTTTACTGTAGAGTCAGTGAGTTTCATGCACTATCGATGGATGATTTTCACTTTCATAGTTTCGGAATCAATACTTCCGTTACTATTTAGGGTGGATTGTTGCATAAGAGTTAGGCTCCTATTATCCGGAACCTATTATTTTAAGGTCCTTCCGTCTTCGTATGGGCATAGGCCTTTACTCTTTCCGGGTACAGTTTATGTATTTATAAACAGATATCTGTTTATTACAAGGGCGTAAGCTTCTGTCTTTGATGTCTAGTAGAAGGACGTTACGCTCCATTTTATTGTTAATGGATTCTATTAACTATCGGTACTGCTTATGGTATATCATTGACTTAGCAGTTGTGCTTAAGATTTCGGCTCGTGAAGTAAGAGTTCTTCTACTTCTTGGGCTTACATTAATAGTGTCGCTATTATAGATTTTTGAAGGCCGCTCATTGCGCTCAGCCATCCACATTCATGAATTTTATCTTAGAAATATCGAGTCAATTTCTGGAGGCCTCTTTTGTTAGGTCTATTATCTACTGCTCAGAATGTCATTCACTTAACAGTTGCTACTATAGCTAGGTAGGCTGTCTGTTTCGGCAGTGTCTCCGTTCGGCTGCCCTCTTCGCTCTGGGCTATTTGACCCAGGGCAAGAAAAAGGGGGGGGGGGGGAGGGTGTTCCCTTGGGTCACCTGTTTTACTATGAAAACAAGGGGATACCTCCTCCGGAGTTAGTAATTCTGAGCTGTTATTGGGATGGTTGTTTAGTGAGAAGTTTAAGTTTTTAAAATTCATTCAAGTCTTAGTTTTTAAAGTATAGCTTTTGAATATTGCATATGTCAACGGACATGATTATGCAATTCTCAGACACTTTTAGGAGTATAAGAGTCTCTATTCTCTAGACTTACTTTATTATTGGCTTACTTTAAAAATTATTAGTATAGGATTATATTGGATATTAATAGAGTACATGGATGTATGAAGCTCAATTTTGGAAGGTGTTGTATCTTTCTAATTTATCATAAATAAGAAAGATACATGTAAGGCCTATTACTTCTTTTCCCTACAGGGGATGACTCTATTTTATTTTATTGAGCGTATTCCATTTTGCTCTATGTCCTTGGCCCTCCAGCCTTTTTACTATTCAGCTATGTCTGGGTCATTGGTACAGTATAAAAATGTTAAAAAATTTATAGTAATTTATATATTTTTTATACTTACCAATGACCCAGACGGGGATGGCCCTCCCAGGAGTTGGGAACTCTTGCCTCCCTGCTGAGTACATAGCGCTTACCAGGCACTGGTTATTAGAATGATAAATGGCGCCAATTTCGGAACGTCCTTGACACTGCGCATGCGCAGTAGGGGCGAAGTGTGGAGGGCCTTTCAGGACATGTTTTCTTTAGTTTTAGATGCAAATTTTGGGGATTGGGGGGCAAAATTTGTGTTTGGCCCTATATTTTAAGAGTTAGCACCAGCTATGTCTGGGTCATTGGTAAGTATAAAAAATATATAAATTACTATAAATTTTTTAACTTTCCCATCATTGTAAATAAAAAAAATTATTGCTTTAGAATTCTGACTGCAGAAAGTAATCCAGCACTTTAACACTTAACTGGTAGAGCGCTGGAAGCCCATATTTGGGCTTTATTCTGAAGTGCAGGTACCACAGCTTAAAGGCTAAAATTCAGTGCATGTGCTTTGTATTATCTTTGAAGTGATGTCATTTAGTCTGTAAGGGTTTGCCTTGTTACACTTTATGGGAGAGTGCCCATAGGCACTTGCTTAGAAGATTTGATGGCCAAAAATAATTTAGCACTCTACCAGTTAAATAGTAATTGAATAGTCACTTTGCCAGTGAGAATTGTTCAATTAATATGAGTATTCAGTCAACAGGATTATATTCCTACAGTCTAGACATAAACTGAGCATTTATGGAGCTCTGCAAAAAAAAGGTATATAAGAGATTAACCCTTTACCAAACATGAAAAGCAGATGACACTTGCAAACAAAATTCATGAATAACTATATTTTTATACTGTACCAATGACCCAGACATAGCTGGTGCTAACTCTTAAAATATAGGGCCAAACACAAATTTTGCCCCCCAATCCCCAAAATTTGCATCTAAAACTAAAGAAAACATGTCCTGAAAGGCCCTCCACACCTCGCCCCCACTGCGCATGCGCAGTGTCAAGGACGTTCCGAAATTGGCGCCATTTATCATTCTAAGTTTGGCCCTTCATCAGTTAACATCTGACTGATCTTTGTGCTTTTAAATCTCAGTTTAAATGATGCCAGACACATAAATATTAGTGAAATGGTGATTCTAAGGAGGATAGAAAAGGAGGAGAGGAAAAGAATGTGTGACAGAATATTATCAGGGCTGTAACTTAAAATTTTTTAATGAAATTATGTTAAGTTACCTATTTTCAAGGCAGCAGCCATTTTGTTGTCATTCTGATTATTTAGTTACACTGTTTTTTCAAGTGTTTTTCCTCTCTCCCTGTCCTTTAAGTTCCCCCTTGCTATTCTCCCATGCTTTTGGCATAGTTTCTGTAATTATTATTACTAAAATTTCTTGGGAGTTTTAGCTTAATAACAGAATGAATTCTGTTCTTTCCCCATGTTTACGTCTTCACCTACGGGTGGTTAGGCGTTGTGTTCTGCATCTACCATCTGATGTTCTGCAGTTTCTTCCCTGGAAGTCTCTGTTTTGCATCAGATGGTGTATTTTTGGTAACTGATTTCGGGCCTGGGTGCCTGGAGTCTTATTTTAGTGTTTTTACACTCATTGTTTACATTTACAACAGCCCTCTGTGTGAGGGGGGGATTTCTAAATAATAATATCTTTATGTTATTTTAATCATAACTAGATACATTATTATTGTTCGTAAGTGTTGAATAAATTGTTTAAAATATTTTTAAAATTTTTGTCCACACTTAGGCTTGGGATCCATTGGGGCTCAACGTTACTTTTCAGAAACTTGGGCTGTTCTGAAAAAATATTTTTTCAAAATATTTTGATTTCAATTATTTTTTCTATATTAATGGATCATATTATTATTATGTATTTGATTGCCAGGGGTTAGTGCGAGTACCAGGACTTGTTTTCTTTTCACATTGAAAGGATATTGATCAATTGTTTTAAGAGGAAGTCTTCCTCTGTCCTTATTATCATTCTATATGTGGTCAGTGTACTCGCATTAACTCCTGTTCTGTATCGTATGATTTCGATGACAATATGGGAAGCGTATGTCACGGTATGTTGTTGGGGATTTGGACACTCCGGTCCTTTCCCCGCAGGGTCACTCTACTTTATCAATTTCTATTTCAGACGATCAAGATTAGGGTGATGTATCTGTGATGTCTTCCAACAGTGTGCCTCCGTCGTCACAATTAATGAAGGGCTAGCGGAAAAGTGCTCATGTAATACGCCAATTGCCTAAGAGGACCCTAGTAGGTTCGACGGCCTTTGACGTCCGCTAGCTCGCCCGGTGTAGCGTCCATTCACCAAATGGTTCGGCAGCCGGGTTCGTCCGTTGCGGTCTAGAAGGAATTTTGGGGTGATGCGAGCACTATAAAATTAACTTAATGCACACCCAGTGACGGCGGATTGGTGGGAGAACGGAGGAAGCCTTTTAGTCCGGTTCATAGCTCGTTCCGGTCCATCCGGACGGCAAGCGAGAGAGGCCCCTCTCTCGTTCAACAACATCTGGCCCCAGATGTTGTGGTACAAATGTGTTGTTAGCGGAGCATACGTCCGTCGCTCGGGACGCTCCGTTGTATAGGCAGTCCGCTGAGACTGCTAAGGCTTCCTCTTCTCGTCAGCGCACACGACCGCACCTTGGCTGCGTGACCGCCGATATATTACCAGCTTCGCCGATCAAGGATTCTTCGGCGACCAGGTCACACCATCCGGCAGCCAGGGATTCGAGACCGATGGACTCCGGACGTTCGCATAGGAAGTATGCGGGAGCCATCTGATGCGGAGCTGCCCTCGGCGAAGCACCGATAGACTGCGCCTCCGCAGGTCTCGACGCCGGACATTCTTGTGCACATAGCACAGCTTATCGCAGCATCCCAGCAGCCGACAGAAACGGTGTTGGATCGAGAATTATCCGACAGCGCTGGGTCGGTAGCCGGGGACTCGAGGCCTGCAGACTCCGGACGTTCGCATAGGAAGTGTGCGGGAGTCAACGTACACGGAGCTTCCAGCGGCAATGCATCGTAAGTCCGCTACTGCACAGGCCTCGGGAACGGACGTGCTTTCCTTAGTAGCACAGTTTATCGCAGCATCCCAGCATCAACTGAATCTGTCGCATATATTTTATCCGACGATGCTGGGTCGGGACGCTCTGCGGAAGCGGGTACGGACGTCCGAAAGTTTCATCCGGTCCGACGGGATACCGAAAGGGATTCGGTGGATTTCAAGCTTTCCCTTTCGGAACAACATATGCTGCGATGCCGGATAAGAAACTGATAGCGTCGGTGGACTTAGAAATTTTTGGTTCGGTTCAGGGACTTCGTCCCTCAGTTCCGACATAGTCCAATAATGTCACACAAACTTTCGAATTATTGAACGACGCTATATATATTATTATTTTATGCTTGCTATCCAAGCATTTCTGGTTTCTTGTTCGAAGAGTTATGGAGATGTCTTTCAAAAGTGTGCCTCTGTCGTCATAGTTAATGAAGAGTTAGCGGCAATAAGTGCTCATGGTATATGTCTATCGCTTACGGAGTGACATTCGCTAGCTCACCCGGTGTAGCGTACATTCATCGAATGGTTCGGCTGCCGGGTTCGTCCGTTGCGGTCTAGGAAGGAGATTTGGGTGATGCGAGCACTTTAATTACTTTAGTACTCACCCAGTGACGGCAGATTGAGGACAGATCGGAGGAAGCCAACAACATAGGGGACCGCATGTTGTGGTTCAGATATTTTACATTCGGAGCATATGTCCGTTGCTCGGGACGCTCCGTTATATTGACAGTCCGAGAGACTGTCTTTAATGCTTCCTCATCCTCACAGCAGGGCACACGACCGCACATTGGCTACGTGACCTCGAGTATCCGATCAGTTTCGGCATTCAGTGATTCCACAGCGAATAGGTCGCGCCATCCGGTAGCCAAGGGACACGAGGCCTATACACTCCGTTCGCTCGCATATTGGTAGTATGCACGGGGTAACGATCTCGGAGCTTCCTGCGGCAATGCATCGTAAGACCGCAGCTCCTCAGGCCTCAGTGACGGACGTGCTATCCGAGTTAGCACAGTTGTTTCGCAGCATCCCAGCAATTGACGGTTTCTCGGTCGAATCAGGAATTATCCGACGGCGCTGGGTCGGTGCGGTCCGCGGTTGCATCAAGCTACGGACGACCGAACGCTTTATAGGGTCCGACAGGATGGCGAAAGGGATTCGAAAGATTTCGAGTTTTCCCTTTAGTAGTATCGGAAGATGCCTTTCATATCTTCTGGCATTTCTTCCAGTGATTATTTTTCGGACTTCATTGCTGCGATCTTGGATAAGAGACTTATAGCGTCATTGGACTCGGATTTTTCGATCGGTACAGGGACATTGTCCCTGACTTACCGACGCAGTCCAATATTGTCATTACAACATGTGTTTTATTTTTCGACGCTATATATATATTATATATATATACAAGCCTGCTACTAAGCATGATAGTTTAGTTTCTTGTCCGCGTGGCTCATTTCTGCCATTTTATCTTTTTTTTCATATAGTTTATTTTGGCAGAGCAGGGCATACCGAGAGTTCATATGCGTCTAGACGGTGTGATTAAAGACTGCATATATTCTTTTTCGCCGTTTATGTCTTTTCCAATTTCAATGTTGGGAACGACATTATGTATAGTAGACTTAACTTAGACGCTTTATTATACGTAATCCGCCTTACTGAGGCGTTATCATTACGTCTTCAAGAAAAGATTTACGGGATATTATTCTCAATGTAATTTCTTTTGAGGGCAGTAGTTTGTTCACGTATAACTCCGCCCTTCAGTGGCTGATTGGAGTTGGTTAGACGTGATGCAGCCCTAGCTACATCCACGCGTGGATAGTAGGTTAAGAACTCTCTCAGAGTCGCTTCGTTCTCGGAGGAGCTTCTCTTCGACGGCAACTTTCCGGCAATCCATGAATTGCTTGATTTATACATTCTCTTGTCTATCTAGTGTTACAAGAGATTCAGACTGGGGCAAACATTCGGTGGTTGACTCAGAGAGTGCCGCCGCAGTTGCCGGACCCTAGTGTGGCTGTTATGACGGTTGCCAGTCAAACAGATTGGGATATATACTGATCCCTACGGATTCGAAGTGCCAGGGTCTTTGGGTTCCGCAGTCTTTTAGCTATCAGTTTAACTTCCGCGGAATAATGTTTTTTAGGCTTGCTTTATGTCATTGCATGAACATTATTCAGAAACGCATGCCCAAATTCCTGTCCTTTAATTCGACAGTAGTGGCGTATCTCCGGAACCAGGGAGGCACTCTTTCGTTTCCGTTATTCAATTTAATGGAAAGAATCCTTCTGTTGGTTATAGTACACCAAGTTCAGTTTTGGTCCGTCATATTCTGGGTCGTCTGATTGTTTTATCGCACTCCCGTTCTCTTACGGGTCGCTTGTTGCTGTCAGAATGGACTCTCTACAAACAAGTATTTAATCAGATTTGCTATCTATGGGAGCGCCCAATGATGTTTTATTTATGACACAGCTTGCTAATCAATTGCAGACGTATGTGTTGGCTTGTCCAGATCTCTGAGCTAATACTGTTAACGCTCTATTGATCTATAGGACGGTATGATAGGATACGCGTATCCTCCGGCGCTGTTGTTTTAGCAGGTATTGCTAAGATAAACAACCACAATACATTTCTGTTGATAGCATCTCTATCTTCACAGAGATCATGAGTAATTTACTCTCTTGTCTACTGTGGATCTTAACGTGAAATCTTCCTCTATGTGAGGATCTTTTTTCACTGGGTAAATCGTGTCATCTTTATCACAACCAGCAAGGTCGCAACCTTCATGTATTCCGTTGTGTGGTCCGTATTGCATTGTAAGCACTGTACTGGACGAGCTTTGGACGCGATTTCTTACTATAGGAGATCCTCTTCTTCGCTATTCTATGCGACTAAAGTGGAGGCTCTTCCGTCGTGGTGTAGGGATCATTATGTTCATATGGTTGATCCCTCCATACTACGCATTGCTAGTTTTTAGTATACTTGTTTCACAAGATCTACTGCAGCCTGTTGTTATTTAGGTTATAGGTTTATGTTACCTCATACCTATGCACTCTACGTTAGTTTACAATTGAGTCTTTTGTCTCTTTATCTAAGTCAGTTAGTAACTTTTTGATAAATAGACTTAGAATCCTTAGATTAAATTCCTATATGGATTTTAACTTCGGTTCTTATTTAGCTAAGTAATCATTTGAGCCTCTGGAAACAGTAGTTTTCAAATTCTGACCTTTTAGACAGTAATTCTGTTGGTTTCTCCTTTACTGTAGAGTCAGTGAGTTTCATGCACTATCGATGGATGATTTTCACTTTCATAGTTTCGGAATCAATACTTCCGTTACTATTTAGGTTGGATTGTTGCATAAGAGTTAGGCTCCTATTATCCGGAACCTATTATTTTAAGGTCCTTCCGTCTTCGTATGGGCATAGGCCTTTACTCTTTCCGGGTACAGTTTATGTATTTATAAACAGATATCTGTTTATTACAAGGGCGTAAGCTTCTTCTGTCTTTGATGTCTAGTAGAAGGACGTTACGCTCCATTTTATTGTTAATGGATTCTATTAACTAGCGTACTGCTTATGGTATATCATTGGCTTAGCAGTTGTGCTTAAGATTTCGGCTCATGAAGTAAGAGTTCTTCTACTTCTTGGGCTTACATTAATAGTGTTGCTATTATAGATTTTTGAAGGCTGCTCATTGCGCTCAGCCATCCATTCATGAATTTTATCTCAGAAATATCGAGTCCATTTCTGGAGGCCTCTATTGTTAAGTCTATTATCTACTGCTCAGAATGTCATTCACTTAACAGTTGCTACTATAGCTAGGTAGGCTGTCTGTTTCGGCAGTGTCTCCGTTCGGCTGCCCTCTTCGCTCTGGGCTATTTGACCCAGGGCAAGAAAAAGGGGGGGGGGGGAGGGTGTTCCCTTGGGTCACCTGTTTTTACTATGAAAACAAGGGGATACCTCCTCCGGAGTTAGTAATTCTGAGCAGTTATTGGGATGGTTGTTTAGTGAGAAGTTTAAGTTTATAAAATTCATTCAAGTCTTAGTTTTTAAAGTATAGCTTTTGAATATTGCATATGTCAACGGACATGATTATGCAATTCTCACACACTTTTAGGAGTATAAGAGTCTCTATTCTCTAGACTTACTTTATTATTGGCTTACTTTAAAAATTATTAGTATAAGGATTATTGGATATTAATAGAGTACATGGATGTATGAAGCTCAATTTTTGGAAGGTGTTGTATCTTTCTAATTTATCATAAATAAGAAAGATACATGTAAGGCCTATTACTTCTTTTCCCTACAGAGGATGACTCTATTTTATTTTATTGAGCGTATTCCATTTTGCTCTATGTCCTTGGCCCTCCAGCCTTTTTACTATTCAGCTATGTCTGGGTCATTGGTACAGTATAAAAATGTTAAAAAATTTATAGTAATTTATATATTTTTTATACTTACCAATGACCCAGACGGGGATGGCCCTCCCAGGAGTTGGGAACTCTTGCCTCCCCGCTGAGTACATAGCGCTTACCAGGCACTGGTTATTAGAATGATAAATGGCGCCAATTTCGGAACGTCCTTGACACTGCGCATGCGCAGTGGGGGCGAGGTGTGGAGGGCCTTTCAGGACATGTTTTCTTTAGTTTTAGATGCAAATTTTGGGGATTGGGGGGCAAAATTTGTGTTTGGCCCTATATTTTAAGAGTTAGCACCAGCTATGTCTGGGTCATTGGTAAGTATAAAAAATATATAAATTACTATAAATTTTTTAACTTTTTTTTCATTTTTTGTCTCAAAAACGAGGGGTCATAACCTATGTTTTTGAGACAAAAAAATGAAAAAATAATGAAAATTAATTGTCAATTTTTGTGAATAATGCTGGCCGGTTTTGGCCGTTACATTGGGTAAAGGTTTAAATGTCTGCATTGAACATACAGAGGCCAACATGGGTGATGTACAAAGGTAATTATCAGGGTAATTTCTTAACATATTAAGATTTTTTACTCAAGTAACAAGAGTTTACTCGATGAACTATATGCATTTAGGCCTAAAAAAGTTAAAAATCTGTTTCTTTGTCCCTCTCTCAAGGGACAAAGTACTCCACCACCCATGCTAGTCTTTAGATTATGAGACCTAATACATAAAACAAACCAAGAACATGAACTTCAGATGGCAAAGAAATAATTACAAAAATAAGAAACCATCCGCCTGCATGCAATTTTACAAAAACTAATCTCAGAAACAGAAAATATACTTTGTAGGGCCTTAACAGGCCAAATTTGTCCTGAAGTAAAATGGTTTTGTGTTTTAAAATTATATGCAGTTAACCCGGAAATTCAGTAAGAACATATTGAGTTAAGTGGGCCCCACTGTACCTAAATGTCATCATAATAACCTGTGAGATATTTCCTGTTTATCTATTTTGGAACATTTCCACTAAGCATCACTATTGCAGTAACTTGACACTATCGGCTCTCTTCCTCCTCTGTGTTGAGTAAAGATTATCAAGTTCATCTAAAAACCTCAAGTCTTGCCTGCTGTTATCACTGGGGTTGAGTAAATGAAATAACTGTATGTTATACTGACAAGATACTCTCACATAAAGTGACAGTTTTCAGATATTAATTAACTTAAACTCAAACTTTTACAACAGTAAAATGACCATTTTACTGGAAGAGTGCTGGGAGACCATATTTGGGCTTCAATCCAAAGTGCAGGTAATGACTTCTTATTCAGTTGATGTACTTCATATTGGCTTTGATGTTAAATTATTTAGTCTTTAAAGGTATTCCTTGTTACAATTTGTAGGAGAGTGCCAATTGGCACTCTCCCATTAATTTTAATAAAGCAAAGATGGGTCAATAACTTTTGATGACCAAAAATAATTCAGCACTCCACGAGTTAATGGTATTTAAGATATTCGGCCAGGTGTATGCAGTTGTATTCTTGTGTGATGTTTGAAATCTTCAATTTGGTCATCAGTTTAAATTTGTATGCCATGTACTGAAAAAGATGGCTTTTTGACAGGATCTTTCCAACAAATTTTGGAGTTAAAATTCATTCTTTACGGGAGCCCATGAAGGAAAGCAGTGCTTGTAAACTGCGAGTAACAGGTATAAACGACTGTCAAAACTTGATTTCATACATGGGTTGTGGTCATGGTATAGACGTAGATGCCAAAAGTGGCCTTATCTTAATCACCAACATATAGAAATTAAAAATGATGGGGAAGAGCAGGGGACTTTTGATGTGGATACTCTGCCAAACAAATGCATTGTTTTTAACAGTGAAATTTGAGGTTTTAAGGGTACGCATTTTTTTGCTCTTCAGAAGACATCCATGAAATCTTCTTTTGTTTTGTTTGATGCATTGTGATCTCCTGGTTCTCTCTTGCATCTCCACATTTCAGAGGAGAGCTTGAGAGGAATTCACTCATTAAATCAAATAAACCTCGTTGAATAACCCAAAAAACTCTCTGTGCATTTGGTTGCCACTGGGACTTCCTGGAGATCTTCTGGAAAGAGCAATAAAAGACCCCAGGAAGTGATTTTGGTTCTCGATCGCCTTAGGAATATTTGATCAGGTTTTGGATCAAGTGATAAAATAGACTCTTCAATCTATCCCTTACGTTAGCGTGAAGTGTATGATTCAATTTCCATAAATTAGGTCTGGACCGAGTCGTTGACTCGATCCAGACCTAATTTATGGAAATTGTATCATAAACTTCATTATAAACTGGAAACCTATTGAAGATCCTTTTTTTATAATCCATTCCTAAATGATAATAGTTTTCTATCATCAAATGGGAGCGCGGTGGCTCAGGAGGTAGAGGTGCAGGCTGCAAACCGAGAGGCCCTCGGTTCGAATCCCACCTGCGGCAACAGCGTTGTGTCCTTGGGCAAGACACTTCATCTCCATTGCCCGCGTGGGGGCATGGTGGCGTTGTGTACTAAGGCGTACTGCACGTCGATGGTGCACTTGTCTTCAACCAATGTTAACCTGCTTATGTGGAGTTAGTATGTTGGGGAGCTGACAGTTGCTCGCCGTTGCTCGGTGGTTCTCTCCGGGTACTCCGGCTTCCTCCACCCATAAAACTGTCATGGTCATGATTAGCCATTGTGCATAAATATGTGACCTTAAACACCAATAAATAAATAAATAATTCTATCATCAAATAAAATTTATTCTTCTCATTGTGATTTTTTTACATTTTGCTTTCTGGTAAATTGGATGTGGTTAGGCAAATCATATTACATATCATTCATTAATACAGACCAAAATTACATCTCGGCAGGATCATGATTCTCAGAAGGTATGAATGTATAAATTCACTCTTATTTCTTCACGTTGTTTTCAAGTAACGTTTTTATTTTAAAATTTCAGTCCTCCTCTACCCGGCCAAACAACTGATACAACATCAAGTTATTGTGGCCTGGTATATGAAAGACTCCAATTTTTTGTGCTTTAAAGGTGTTTCTAACAGTTCTAATTCAAACTGGTTTTTGGTAAATGTGAATAACCATCATTGAAACAAATTTTCTTGAGTTGTATAGAATGTAGATAAATTACATCAATTTTCTTACCACTAATCACTATTAATATATATTGTTAGATGAAATCTTTTTGCATGCCAGGTTTGATTTTAGTGCATTTTGTATATAATTACCAACTCCAACCCAAGACCGAGACATGGAAACTGGGTGGGGGGGCACAGGAGGCACCTGGCCCACTCCCAACTTTTTTGAGGGAGAGAGTGAGTTTCGGCCAACATTAGGCCAACATTACCTTTACTGATCCATCATTGCCATCTTATTGTGGATTTGCAAAAAGTGGCTCTTAAACTGATATGATGCTCCCAAAGATTCCCTCATTTGATTTGCCTCTACTACAGACGTTATTATATAAACTGGTTGAGTGCTAGAAGCTACTCTCGGGGCTTTCAACAAAATGAGGCTACCAGAGCAAAATCCTACATTTTCCTTTCTTGTGTTTCATATTCAGTCAAATGCAAATAATATTTTTTCATATAAATTGTTTTACTATAAATTATTGGAGAGTGCCTATTAGGCACTCTCCAATAATGTGTAATAAAACATAATTTCGATAACAAATTCAGACCACCAAAAATAATCTAGCCCTCAACCAGCTGATGTCGAGGAAAATGCACATTGTGCGCTTCACATTTAAAGATTTAAATTTGTTAAATATGGAGCCCAAAATCTGCTTTTTCCCAATGAGTCTCAAACATAGCTTTGTGTATTGTACTTCTACCATTAAACTAAGGCATATGGGCCACATCAGAATCATGACATTGACGAATTGAACATTGTAACATTTTTTATGCAGAGCAATAATTGCAAGTCTCATGTAATCAATGAAGCCCTGATCACAATTGAGTTTGACTGACATATGTAGGCAGGGTCATAACATAATTTTCTGTTGTAAAATGCTATAAAGCCAAATCAGAACTAGAATTTATAAACTGTGCATGTCACATTTATATTAGAGAAGGTTTTTGTAATGTAGATAGCCACTTGTATGATTTCATAGTTTTGGGGGATTTTTTTTATAAATCACCCAATTGATATACGGGATCTCATGATGCCCTCGGGAGTCCAAGAATTCAGAAAAATAGTTTCAAAAGGTCTTACAAAAAGCCTAATACTGCTAATATGCAATATTATTTTTTAACCTTTTCATGTGTCTTTTGAATTCGAAAATTATTTTCAAGTACTCAAAGAATTCTTCAAAGGGTTTTTTAATTTGAAAAGACCTTTTGAATTCCAAACTAACTTGAAAATGTTTTTTGAAATCGAAAGGTCTTTGAAAGGGCTTTTACATGATATTGCCGAATAATGGTTCCTTTCTGATTTGCTGAGTTACTAATTTGTCAGGCCAGAGCCTGGTCTTATCAAATGAACTTAACTCAAGCAGTTACAAAAGTGACCAATGTTTGTGGCAGATTCAGCTTTCAGTAACAGTACCAAAAGTATGGAATGCCCACAAAATATAATAATGCGCGTCTGACATTATTATCTTTCAAGCAACAGTTCAAAAATTCATATTTATGCAGGTGTTCTATTGAGGTGTTTTATACATGTATTAAATATGTATTGTACACACAAAAAGGCAACAGATGGACTTTCAGCTCAGTACGTAATTATTCTAATTATTTGTAGGCAAACTCTTTAGTTGCATATGTGACATTATATTTCTCGTGCTTCCAAGGGTTCAGTCTGTATCTTTCATTGGGATTGTGCAAGGGGCTCTAATCTTCCATTCAACTCTTAGCCCACTGAGTATTTTCTAAATATTTTTCATCAAATCTGGTCATGATGTGCAATATCATTTTCTATGGGTCCCAGATTATTTGGTCCAAATTTACTTTTTGGGGTTTGGGGAGGAAGGAATGATGTCATTGTGGTCTAAATTTGCACAGACTGAACTCGCCAGGTGCCCATGAGATATTTTCTTCAGTGGGCATACAATCTTCTGAGAATTGCAAAATCAATCATAGGAAATATGGGACAACACATGGAACAGATTTAAAACAATTATGGCAAGCATATTCTAGACTGGTATTTTGCATGACATCTTCCCATTTTTAGCTTAACTTAACAAAGTCAAGATAAGTTATTGCCATCATGCATGCGGAAGTCTGTTAGTCTGTGAGTCTGTTCACATTTCTTTTAGTACAGGCTACACCCCGCAGTTCTTCTCTGATCGTCACAAAATTTCATATGCAGGTTTGGGGTCATGTCTAGATGAGAACATCCCCTGTTGGTCGCGATCGGGCAACCGGTATGGCTGCCCTAGCCCAAAATCCAAAAACCATTAGCACAATCTACAGGTCGTATTTATGAAGGGATTTCATTGTACCTTGGTAGGATGCCTCTGTATAATGCCTAGATGAGAACGTCCCCTTTTGGTCATGATCTGTCAACCGTGACGGCTGCCCAATCCAGAAACCCCAAAAATTTTAGCACAGTCTGCAGGTCATATTTAGTGTGGAAGGATTTCATTGTAACTTGGTACGATGACTCTGGATGATGTCTAGTTGAGAACTTCCCCATTTAGTTGCGATCTGTCAACCGCGACGACTTGCCGAGCCCAAAACCCGAAAACCTTTAGTACAGTCTACAGGTCATATTTATGGAGGGATTTCATTGTAACTTGGTAGGTTGACTTCACATAATGTCTAGATGACAACGTCCCCTTTTGGATGTGATTGGGCAACTGTGACGACTACGGGGCCCGAAAACATTTAGCACAGTCTACAGGTCATATTTATGAAGGGATTTCATTGTAACTTGGTTGGATGACTCCAAATAATGTCTAGATGAGAACGTCCTCTTTTGGTCGCGATCATTCAGCCATGATGGCTGCCTGAGCCCAAAAACCTTGAGTATAGTCCATAGGTCGTATTTATGTAAGGATTTCATTGTAACTTGTTAGGTTGACTCCAAATAATGCCTAGATGATGACATCCCCTTTTGGTTGTGATTGGTCAACTGTGATGGCTACAGGTGCCCGAAGCCCGAAAACCTTGAGCACAGTCTACAGGTCATATTTATGAAGGGATTTTATTGTAACTTTGTAGGATCACTCCAGATGATGCCTAGATGAGAATTCCCCTTTTGGTTATGATCATTCAGCCATGATGGCAGCCCGAGCTCAAAGCCTGAAACTTTAACACAGTTTACAGGTCATATTTATGAAAGGATTTCATTGTAACTTGGTAGGTTGACTTCATGTAATGTCTAGATGAGAACATCCCCTTTTGGGTGCAATTGGGCAACTGTGATGGCTACAGGAGCCTGAAGCCCGAAAACCTTTAGCACAGTCTTCAGGTCATATTTAATATGGAGGGATTTCATTGTAACTTGGTAGGATGACTCCGGATGATGTCTAGTTGAGAACGTCCCCATTTGGTTGCGATCCGTCAACCATGACGACTGCCTGAACCCAAAACCCGAAAACCTTTCGCACAGTCTACAGGTCATATTTATGGAGGGATTTTATTGTAACTTGGTAGGTTGACTTCATGTAATGCCTAGAAGAGAACGTCCCCTTTTGGATGTGATTGGGCAACTGTGACGGTTACAGGGGCCCGAAAACGTTTAGCACAGTCTACAGGTCATATTTATGAAGGGATTTCATTGTAGCTTGGTAGGATGACTCCAAATTGTGTCTAGATGAGAACGTCCCCTTCGCAATCATTCAGCCTTTACAGCTGCCTTGAGCACAGTCTGCAGGTCATATTTATAAAGGGATTTCATTGTAACTTCGTAGGATCACTCCAAATGATGCCCAGATGAGAATGTCCTCTTTTGGTTGCAACCATGATGGCTGCTCGAGCCCGAAGCCTAAAAACTTTTAGCACAGTCTACAGGTCGTATTTATGAAGGGAAGTCATTGTAACCTGGTAGATTTACTTCATATAATGTCTACATGGGAATGTCCCCTTTTGGATGTGATTGGGCAACTGTGATGACTACAGGAGCCCGAAGTCTGAAAACCTTTAGCAAAGTCTACAGGTCATATTTATGAAGGGATTGCATTGTAACTTGGTAGGATGACTCCAAATAATGTCTAGATGAGAACGTCCTCTTTTGGTCGCGATCATTCAGCCTTGATGGCTGCCCGAGCCCAAAAACCTTTAGGATAGACTATAGGTCATATTTATGTAAGGATTTCATTGTAACTTTTGGTTGACTCGATATAATGCCTTGATGATGAAAAACCTGTTTGGTCTTGATTGGTCCATTGTGACAGGCTACAGGGGTCCTAAGCCCAAAAACCTTGAGCACAGTCTACAGGTTATATTTATGAAGGGATTTCATTGTAACTTCATGGGATCACTCCAGATGATGCCCAGATGAGAATATTCCCTTTTGGTTGTGATCATTCAATCATGATGGCTATCCGAGCCCAAAGCCCGAAAATTTTTAGCACAATCTACAGGTTATATTTATGAAGTGATTGCATTGTAACTTGATAGGTTGACTTCATATAATGTCTAGATGAGAACGTCCCCTTTTGGACGCGATTGGGCAACTGTGTCGGCTACAGGGGCCTGAAGCCCGAAAACCTTTAGCACAGTCTATAGGTCACATTTATGCAGAGATTTCATTGTAATTTGGTAGGATGACTCCAAATAATGTCTAGATGAGAACGTACCCCTTTGGTTGCGATCATTCCGCCTTGATGGCTGCCCGAGCCCAAAACCTTTAGCATAGTCTATAGGTCGTTTTTATGGAAGGATTTCATTGTAACCTGTTAGTTTGACTCCATATAATGCCTAGATGATGACATCCCCTTTTGGTCGTGATTGGTCAACTGTCTACAGTCTACAGGTCATATTTATGAAGGGATTTCATTGTAACTTTGTAGGATCACTTCAGATGATGCCTAGATGAGAATTCCCCTTTTGGTTGTGATCATTCAGCCATGATGGCAGCCCGAGCTCGAAGCCTGAAACTTTAGCACAGTTTACAGGTCATATTTATGAAAGGATTTCATTGTAACTTGGTAGGTTGACTTCATGTAATGTCTAGATGAGAACATCCCCTTTTGGGTGCAATTGGGCAACTGTGATGGCTACAGGAGCCTGAAGCCCGAAAACCTTTAGCACAGTCTTCAGGTCATATTTAATATGGAGGGATTTCATTGTAACTTGGTAGGATGACTCCGGATGATGTCTAGTTGAGAACGTCCCCATTTGGTCGCGATCCGTCAACCATGACGACTGCCTGAACCCAAAACCCAAAAACCTTTCGCACAGTCTACAGGTCATATTTATGGAGGGATTTTATTGTAACTTGGTAGGTTGACTTCATGTAATGCCTAGAAGAGAACGTCCCCTTTTGGATGTGATTGGGCAACTGTGACGGTTACAGGGGCCCGAAAACGTTTAGCACAGTCTACAGGTCATATTTATGAAGGGATTTCATTGTAGCTTGGTAGGATGACTCCAAATTGTGTCTAGATGAGAACGTCCCCTTCACAATCATTCAGCCTTTACAGGTGCCTGAGCCCAAAAACCTTTAGCATGGTCTATAGGTCGTATTATTTATGGAAGAATTTCATTGTAACTTGTTAGGTTGACTCGATATAATGCCTAGATGATGACATCCTCTTTTGGTCGTGATTGGTCAACTGTGATGGCTACAGGGGCCCGAAGCCCAAAAACCTTGAGCACAGTCTGCAGGTCATATTTATAAAGGGATTTCATTGTAACTTCGTAGGATCACTCCAAATGATGCCCAGATGAGAATGTCCTCTTTTGGTTGCAACCATGATGGCTGCTCGAGCCCGAAGCCTAAAAACTTTTAGCACAGTCTACAGGTCGTATTTATGAAGGGAAGTCATTGTAACCTGGTAGATTTACTTCATATAATGTCTACATGAGAATGTCCCCTTTTGGATGTGATTGGGCAACTGTGATGACTACAGGAGCCCAAAGCCCGAAAACCTTTAGCAAAGTCTACAGGTCATATTTATGAAGGGATTGCATTGTAACTTGGTAGGATGACTCCAAATAATGTCTAGATGAGAACGTCCCCTTTTGGTCGCGATCATTCAGCCTTGATGGCTGCCCGAGCCCAAAAACCTTTAGGATAGACTATAGGTCATATTTATGTAAGGATTTCATTGTAACTTTTGGTTGACTCGATATAATGCCTTGATGATGAAAAACCCGTTTGGTCTTGATTGGTCCATTGTGATGGGCTACAGGGGTCCTAAGCCCAAAAACCTTGAGCACAGTCTACAGGTTATATTTATGAAGGGATTTCATTGTAACTTCATGGGATCACTCCAGATGATGCCCAGATGAGAATATTCCCTTTTGGTTGTGATCATTCAATCATGATGGCTATCCGAGCCCAAAGCCCGAAAATTTTTAGCACAATCTACAGGTTATATTTATGAAGTGATTTCATTGTAACTTGATAGGTTGACTTCATATAATGTCTAGATGAGAACGTCCCCTTTTGGACGCGATTGGGCAACTGTGTCGGCTACAGGGGCCTGAAGCCCGAAAACCTTTAGCACAGTCTATAGGTCACATTTATGCAGAGATTTCATTGTAATTTGGTAGGATGACTCCAAATAATGTCTAGATGAGAACGTACCCCTTTGGTTGCGATCATTTCGCCTTGATGGCTGCCCGAGCCCAAAACCTTTAGCATAGTCTATAGGTCGTTTTTATGGAAGGATTTCATTGTAACCTGTTAGTTTGACTCCATATAATGCCTAGATGATGACACCTCCTTTTGGTCGTGATTGGTCAACTGTCTACAGTCTACAGGTCATATTTATGAAGGGATTTCATTGTAACTTCGTAGGATCACTCCAAATGATGCCCAGATGAGAATTCCCCTTTTGGTTGTGATCATTCAACCATGATGGCTGCCCGAGCCCAAAGCCCCAAAACCTTTAGCACAGTCTACAGGTCATATTTATGAAGGGATTTCATTGTAACTTGGTAGGTTGACTTCATATAATGTGTAGATGACACGTCCCCTTTTGGATGCAATTGGGAAACTGACTGCTACAGGGGCCTGAAGCCCAAAAACTTTAGCACAGTCTATAGGCCATATTTATGAAGGGATTTTAATGTAACTTGATAGAATGACTAATTTTGGAATAATTTCACTCTAACTTGGTAACTTTTGTTGACGTACGTTAACTGTGAGGGCCACATACATTAACTGTGAGGTCATATTAACCCCTCAGCTCTTTAGTACAGTGTACACCTCATATTATTTTTATCAAAAACATAGCATACAGGGAACAGAAATGAACATATTCCCAATTATCACAATTCTTGTGTTATTTCATAATCCTTTCATAAACATTGAACATTAACCTTTTCATCAAACACAACACACAAATTAAGCTACAGTGTCATTGACACTTTCATTGCAAAATGCCAAATTTCTTTGCAGGGTTCATAAGGGTCTCAGAAAGTGATAGAATTTTAAAACTTCAATTCCATAAAAACATTTTGGGAAAACATTCTGTAAAATTCTTTTTAAAAATATTACTTTGCCTGTTTTGGTCACATATCGTGCTAAAAATTGCTGTTTTTGTATCGTAAGTCTTTAAACAGAATAGTGATGCCAATTTTTAAGCCTGATTTATTACTAAAAGAGACTAAGTTTGTAATCCAGGCAGATCCGGGATATTGGTAAGAGGGGTAGCAAATGTGGCCTAATTCAAAGTGTCCTTGCAGTGTGGCTGCCAGTTGGGGACAAGCACAAGACATGGTTGAACCCTCTTGTGAAGGTAAAATCTTTAAAAACAGAAGGTCATTGTGGCCCTTTGGTGGCTTCTTTGCACACAATGTTTTCCAACCAGAATATTTACATAGAATTTTATATAGATTTATCAGATTTTGGCAAAGTGAGCCAATTTTTAATGGGTCATACAAGAGAATATCCACTCAGGAACTATAGCTGTATGCATGGGGTACAAAGATTTTCAGTTTATCTGAGTGAATCCACACTTGAATATCACATAGCTGAAAGTAAAGAAGAGGAACAAGAATAACTCTCAAAAGAATGTATAAGTAGGCCATGTATATATCTGTTGAGTTTCCATATCTGCGAGGAAATTTTGAATTTACAATCTATCTTTAACCCTTTGAACCCTCATTTCCTGGAATGGAGAGGCATTTGTGTACACTTACAGTGAGATGGGTCAAGTGAAATATCAATATACAGGAAGGATTAAATAATAACAACAGTCTGCAGCTGTCTGGCTGCAGACTGCAGTTATTATTTTCTCATTAATGACCAGTATATAGACCTTTTATAATAGAACAAAAATGGGATGAAACTGTGCCTTGGACCGGAAAATCGGTCTTATGTGTTCAAAGGGTTCACTGGTAACCATATTAAATTATTTTTCAAAGTTATTTGTAACATGAGTAAGTTTTTCAAAGATACAATGCTACAAGAAAGTGGAATGTTAGTATAGTAAGGTTTTCTTCATAAATAATTCTGTTACAATTTATTCTAGAGTGCCTGTTGGCACTCTTCAGTGAATTGTAAGAAAAGTATTTAAACATTTTTTCTCCTTCTGATAGAGCCACTAGAGGGACTTGCAGTACTTTTTAATAAAACTATGATAGTGGCTTAATTCTGGGACTGAGTTAAGAGTCATGTCACAGGTGATATTAATCTATTAAAGGAAAAAGTGACAGCAATTTCAGAACACTTTTCAACTGATTTCTGCTTATACTGTAGTATGTATATATTAGAGATAATTTAAATAATTTCCTGTGGAAATCCTGGAATTGCTTGAAACATTCATGGAAAGTTCTGGGAAAGTCTTGGAAATTTTTGTCTGTCACAGGTATATGAACCATGTTTCTGTTTTCAACTTCAACACTGTGTTTCTCAAGCATATGACAATAGTGAATTATATCCAGATGTCATTTATATCACAGATTTTCGCGATTTTTTGTTGATAATTCACTTCTCTTGGCTCTCACAATTTGAGCCCATGGCTATTTTTCAAAGACATCATTGAACACCATTAATTTTGGCTCATTTGAAGGCCTGCAGATGTTGAAAACAAGCCAGTAATAACACCTGTAAACAATCAATGTTCCAATAAGATTAAAATCCTCTTTCTCTGTTTGGATGAGAGCTCGCGTAGTTTTTTCTATGTTTACGGCTCCACTGACATATATTTCCAGCTGACTCCACCAAGGGAAATATTTGAAAAGATGATAACAATGGGAGGAGATTCAAAGTGCATACTGCCTATAGAATAGTATTTTTCAAGGCCAGTGATCATTCTATGAATGTATACTATTAACCCAATTATTTGTTCCTGAATTGAACTGAGATGGAGTAACCTCGACCTTTATCTAAATTATTGATTTTTAGCTTAACTTGTCCAATTGTCACAAAATTACATATGCAGGTTTCAACCGTGATGGCTGCCCAAGCCCAAAACCCCAAAACCTTCAGCATAGAATACAGGTCGCATTTATGAAGGGATTTCGTTGTAACTGGTAGGATGACTTAGTATAACGTCTAGATGAGGATGACCCCTTTTGGTTGCAATCGGTCAACCGTGACGGTTACACAGGCCCAAAGCCCAAAAACAATTCATGCGTATTTATGAAGGGATTTCATTGTAACTTGATAGGATGACTTGTTTTGGAGTAATTTCACTGTAACTTGGTAACTTTGGTGACATATATTAACTGTGAGGGTCACATACAATAACTGTGAGGGCCACATTAACCCACCCATCACTTCTTTAGTACTGTCGCACCTCAAATTATTTTTATTGAAAACAGCATACAGAGAACAGAAATTAACATATTCCAAACTATCGCAGTTCTTGTCCTATTTCATAATCCTTTCATAAACATTGAACATTATTCTTTTCATTAAACACAATACACAGTCAAGTTAAGCTACAGTGTCATTGACACTTTCATTTGTTGTCCAATGATGTTGTGGGGTACACGAGAAGTTTATTTACTAAATTTGTTGTTGTTAAAGTTACTTTGTTTCATTTAAGCTGCCTTGTTCATTTCATGATGTGGGTTTTGGGCTATTGGTAGGGTCTTATTGGAACATATATATTATTGTGATGAATTGAAGGAAATATGGTCAGACTTGCAGCTCGGAGCGAACATTCAACCTCGACACTTCACATCTCTGTTGAACATAAGCTCTCGGCCATAAACCTCAGACCATGTTACCATCAATTTATCACAATAACTAATAATGTTCATTTTTATTCTCTTCATTGATGAGCTGTGCATGACTTTGAACACTGGTGCAGAAACTTACTCGAATAATCTAGAATTCAGCCTCCAAAATGTCCTGGAAACTTAAGCTCCTAGGTTATTTTTAGATCTGAACATTATGTGTAAAGGATGAACTGTTTGGATTTTTTTCTTTCATAAACCACTCATTCCACACTGACCTAACAGAATATCAATTAACAATAATAAGAGGTTATTATTTGGTTAGTTTCATATCGGTCAAGATATCAACCTGAGGTGACTTCATATCAACCTGAGACCAAAGGTCGAAGGCTGATGTGAAATTTTTGAGGGCTGATATCTTAGTCAATATGAAACTAACCAAGTAATAGCCTCATTATTTAGATGGATAAACAGATAATTTATTTGACAGTATGCACAAACAGATACATCATCAGAAGGTACATCAGGTGTGTTATAAACAATAAATAGTAACTGAGTGAATTTTGTACAGAAGAAAACAACTGATATACATAATATCGGGGGATGTCATAGCCAGACTGACTGTCTACCTTTATTAAACCAAAACAAGTAATTACAGAATTCTCAGATCTGTTATGGTTTTCTGACAGTCTTATTGTTTCTCATTCTTTTCACAAGGTACAAAGTTTCCTCTCATCCTACTCCTGGTTCAGCTATCTGAACATCACAGCTTCCCAGTTCTTCTCCCACTTCGACAAAGCTCCACCTGTAGCTCTGAATTTTAGTCTGCGATGAATTTTCTATACAACTCTCTTCTTTCCTTTCTTCATCCACCTAATCATTACTTAATGCCATCACTAATTCCTCAAAAAACATTTGCTTCAAACAACACCACCATGCCTAGCATTGACAGTTTTTTTGTTTGCGTTTAATGAATAACTGTGAACATTTCAGTGTCAACAAATTGGTTGTGCCTTGTAATGCATCAAGTGGGCAACTCTAGCTTGGTCCATATTGGCAAAGAATGGCATCATATCAGCTAAATTTGAAGCCATATCAGCCGAGTTTGATAATATGCAATTCTGGGAAAGAAAATCATATCTAATAAATATTATTACATGCATGTTCAATGAAATCCTCATTTACAGCAACACTAAACCATGCGGAAAATGAAAACCTGTTCTCATATGTGCGGAATGGAAATCGTTGAAGGACTATTTTTAAATGAAAGAAAATTTCACAGGAATTTTCTACGAATCATGCACCGCATTTACAATTTCAATCCCTAGCGATAGCTGAAAATCAGCCTCTGAGTTCCAATGTGATCTATGTGCCAGTAGGCACATAGAACGCATTGGAACTCCGGGGACGAAAGAGTAACACAAGTTCCCTTCGCAAGTTTGGTTGGCGACAAAATGTGTTCTTTTTGTGGAGAGTTGTCAAATAAATAGTTGAGTGTCCTTCTAATAATTGTTTTTATAGATGTGAATGCATGTAATAACACAGAATGACATGCGTGTGTGAATGGATTTATCGATATGGCACTCATGCCATCGCAGAAGGATAAAACTCTAGGCCTGTGACCTCTCATTTTATCCTTCCGCACTGGCACTTGTGCCATATCGATTAACTCATTCACACACATGTCGTTTTGTGTATGTATGGTATAGTCGGTGTTGTCTTTGTGGTAGGGTGATAGGGCACTAAATTATTTTGGGTCATCTTCATTTGTTGACAAATCTTCTTTACCTTGTTACAATTTATTGAAGAGTTCCTATAGGCACGCTTCCATAAATTGTAACAAGGCAAATCCTTAGAGACTAAATAATTTCAATTCGAAGAAAATATGAAGCATATCCACTGAATATGTAGCTTTTAAGTTGTACTACCTACACTTCGGTTTGAAGCACAAATATGGGCTTCCAGCACTCTATCCATTAATTATCCGAATTAACAACACTATGCCCAAATGATATGAATTTTGCAGTCTTGAAAAACATTTTGCAGCCTTTTGCCTATGGTAGGATTATGTTTTTCGAAACACACAACATTCTTCTGGGCCTACTATTAAAAAAAAATGCCAACCAGCAAATTTTTAAAAATAAAATTTACAGTTTACCAGAAGAAAGTAATGTGCATTGACAGTGCTGAATATGAAACTGTCATTGCAAGTTGCTTTCCTCTGTTGAACCCAGTATGAATAAACATTAACTTAAGGGAAAGCCTAGAAGAATGGGGAAGCCCAGTAACAAAGGCAATACAAAGTATCGAAAACGTGTGCTTAGAAGGTGGAAATACAGCCATTTTTCTTCCTCAACAGACCACATTACTTTGTATTCATGTTTTCCATGTGCCTGAATTTCCAGTCTAAAAGCCTGCTTTATATGGAGGATCAGCATTAATTTAATCCCACAACCCAAAAGGACTATAGGACAAATACAGATCATCATGATAATGTGCATGTCCTGTCCTGTGATTTGTATCAACTTTGAGGTGGTGTCCAGAATGGGATCTCAACGAGCCTGCTTTGCCGGCAAGTTGTTATCCCATTCTGGACACCCCGAGAATCTGATGCAAATCACAGGACATACACATTATCATGATATCATGATAATTCATTTATCTAACAATTCTGTCACATAAACATATCAAATCTTAAATTATGAATACAGTTTTGGGACATAATGTTGGGCGAGGAAAAATTGAAAAAAACATATTTTATGGAACCATATTGTTATGCACTTTAAAAAACAATGAGAAACACAGTCACCGCAAATTTTCAAACTCGCATTGTAAAATTATTCACCTCTTGTGGAGGTGGGGGGATCATTTGCTATTAATAGTTCTGTCGCTAATTATAAGGAATTGTGTTTGGTTTTGTAAGCGATCAGCTGAATCGATCATTGATACGCATATAGAATGCATTCATACGCCTTTTTTGATAGCCCGTCGCGTTCCCGGAAACGAGTCATCTATATGATATGCAGTCAGAACACATTATGTGATACCTACCATTTCTCATGGTCTTCAGGCCAAAATGTATATGATTGTTAGATAAAATTATTACTGGTCTGTCTTACGATTTGTCAGTTCTAGTGTTGTTGCACAGTTCATCAACAGATTTTCCTTAGGGCAAAAATGTATGCACACTGAGTTGAAGGTGTCAAGTCTTTTGATTTTTTGGCATATTACATCTTTTCTATAATAGGGAGTGTGTTGGCTCAGTGGTTATGACATTGGAGTTTAAACTGAAAGGTCCACAGTTTGATCCCTGCCAAGGGTACCCGCATTCATGATTGTGTCCTTGGGAAAGACACCTAATCCTGATTCCCCACATGGGGGCGTGGTGGTGCAGTGTACTAAGGTATACAGCACTTTGATGGTGCACTAGTCTTCAGCCAATGCTAACCCTGTTTGTGTGGGATTAGTATGTTGGGAAAGCTGACTGTTGCTTGTCACTGTTTGGTGGTTCTTTCCAGGTACTCTGGCTTCCTCCACCTGTAAGTCTATCTGACACGAGGTAACTCTGGCTGTCAAAAATGTCATTAAACCCAATAAATAAATAAATAAATAAATCTTTTCTATAACATGTTTTATTATATGACAATGTAATTTAACTGCTAAATATCACTACTGTATGACGATCTTTTCCTGGTCACTGGAAAATCCACAATGTGGAATCCGATTCAGTATCACTATGGTATGATGGACTGCTTACGGGTGCATTTGAATTTGCATAATTAGCTGATTCAGTTGCAGAGAGTACTTTACTGCAAGCTGGAATGGGTGTGCACGACTTGCGATCAAGGTTTTTTGTCATATTCATGATATTTTTTTTATTGTATTCATGCGCATCGGGGGATTCCCCAGAAGTGTGCACCTGTTACAAAAATGTAAATAAAAATAGTATTTTTTTTACTTCCAATCCAGTTTACCAAAAAAAGGTTGGGGGAATTGTTAATGCTAGAATTGACATGTGATGTTGAAATATAAGTCATATGATAAATCTTTTATCACTACAATGATGTGATCTAGGTCGTAGTATCACTTCAAGTTGAGGAGGTTAGATCGCCAGATCAAACGAGCTGCCACAGGCAGCAAGTTTGATCTGGTGATCTGATCTCAACTAGACATGATACTACACCCAGATCACTTCACTGTGGCGATAATATGTATTTATTAGTTTGATCTAATGAAAACCCGAGAGTTTAGAGATGTCAACATTGCCAGCATTTCAACACTTTAGGTAGCTGTTGGTCCACACAACAAATAGATTTCTCAGCCTGCTTCAAGAGTTTTCAGATTTGTCACATTATATTTTGTTTATAATGATGATCTACAAATTTGGTATTTCATGCTCCTGATGTCTGAATTTGAAGTAGCTTGGAACCAACATCCTGCCATTGTGGATAATAGTAGAAAAAACTCAATATATTCTCATCAAGTGATTTTCCAAGTTTTCCTATGTTTGACATTTTGTGATCCCTCATTGGAATGAACTCGCCTCTCAAACACAGATATTCATCAAACGCAAACAAGAAAACTGTCCCAAGCTTTTGACCTATCATCCAAGAATGAGCTCAGTTTTCCTCATGTAACATACATCAGGGCTGCTTCAGTGTTAAGTTTGATTATTTTAGACCTTGTGTGAAGTTGGGGAAGAAACCACTGAATGTCTAAATATTTTTACCTGAATGAAAAATTGTTTATGAAAACCTTTTATTGGATGAATGTACTGGTATTTTACTTTGTGATCAGAAATCACACCTGGCCTAGAAAATTTCTTCTCTTTTGTAATTTGGTATGGGGGATTGTGTTTGTTGGTGGACATTGTCGACACTAAATTATATTTGGTGGATGGAATGAGGTGAGATCAAGTCTGAAAATAAGCAATCTGTCATTTGCAAAATGAGGTCCCCTGATGGTGAATTTGCTTGTGCCGTCCCATACATTGTGTCAATTTATCCTCTGGGTATCTCTTGCTGTTTAGGCTTGAGACCTTGATTCAGAATGAGGTTCACAGGTGGTAAATTTAGTGATGCTACCCTGCTTTTGCAGGGTAGCATCACCAAATTCACCTTCTGGGGTCCTCATTCTGCAGATGACAGTCTGCTTATTTTTAGGCATGGGTGAGAGTAAATGTGATTTAAATCCTTTATCTAACAAATCTGCTACATTAACCCCTCCCCACCCCACACCCATAATTTGCAAATTTAGCAGTTGAAAAAAAACTATTTTTCAAAAAATTTCAACAAAACCACATCATATGACCCTCATTGGAACAAGCTTTTGAAAAATCTGAAAATACAATAATTAAAATAATAAATCTTGTTATCCTGTGCATTAGGTGAAAGATTAACACAAATTTATTATTGGTTGCTGGGTTCTAACAGAGAAACTAACAATTGTTAACCCTTTAGGGCTTCATTACAACTTTAATAACTTATTCTTCAAAAAAAAACTGGTGCCCCAAAATGCAGTCTTGGGGTAAACTTCCAAGTGGAGACTGGAATATATTCTATTATAAGAACATGCAATGTTATAACTTGAAGATTCTTGAGATTTGATTCAGGATTCAATTTGATTTGAAAACCTCTGCCTCATTCAATTCAGGATTCAATTCTATTTAAAATTTGAGATTCGCAGGGCTCTGAAAAATATTGTATCGAGGATGCTATTTTCTTTCCTTTTTTTTTTTATTCCTTCTTAATTTTACATATGCATTATGGGGACATTGTGCTTGTACAGAATCTTTTATCATGCAGAGACTAATTTTTTATCTTCTGCTACAAGTTGTGCTTGCATGATGAGTAGCCATACCACCCTGAAAATGGGTCCAGTTGTGACAAATACAACATGCGTGTGTGAATGGGTTAATCAATATGGCATGGGTGATAGCGCAGAAGGATAGAACAAGAGGCCAAAGGTCTAGAGTTTTATCCTTCCACAATGGCACAAGTTTCATATTGATTAACCCAATCACACACGCATATCATTCTGTGTTTATTACATGCCTTCACATCTATAAAAAACAATTATTGGATGGACTGTGACTCAGCAATTCATTTGACAACGATCAACAAAAAGAACACATTTTATCGCCAACCAAATTTGAGAGGGAAACCTGTGTTACTAGTTCATCCCCTGAGTTCCAGTGTGTTCTATGTGCCTACTGGCTCATAGAACACATCAGAACTCCGGGGACAATTTTTAGCTATCGCTAGCGATTCAAGTTGTAATTGCAGTGCACAATTTGTAGAAAATTCCAGTGAAATGGCGATTCTTCATAAAAATAGTTTGTCAACGACTTCAGTTCCGCACATATGTGCAGAACAGATTTTCATTTTCTGCATGGTTTAGTGTTGCTGTAGATTGGAATTTCATAGAACAGGCATGTAATAAAAGATTGAACAGAAAGCCACAGTCAAAATAATAGGACTCCATTTTCAATTTTATCAATCCAGACTCCGTTTCAATTCTGTCAACCCAATGTCATGTGAGGAAATTCTTTCAGGATGTATGAAATTGTATGCAGTGATAAAAAAATAATCGAACTCAGCCCAATTATGATTTTTTGTCGGACAAGGATATTTCGAATCAAATTCAATTCACTTTATAAGACCACCCAACGAATAGGTGAATGGTTTGAAAAAATAAAAAGGAATTATATATTTTTTATACTTTTAAATAGATTACTTCACTATTCATAATTTTTAAAAGCATGTAGTGAGATTGACATTATATTATAAACTTTTCAAGCTGTCACTTTCAATTATTTTGACTTGTCTTCATATTTATTGTTTTGTCTTTTGCAAAGTGGATTGTTTATGTGCTGGGCAGGCCTGAAAATAAGCAGTCTGACATTTGCAGAATGAGATCCCCAGAGGGTGAATTTGATAATGCTGTCCCATACAGTGGGTCAGTTTATCCTCTGGGTACATCTCTGTTTTCAGGTTTGAGACCTTGATTCAGACTGAGGTTCACAGAGGGTAAATTTAGTGATGCTACGCCGCATCACTAAATTCACCACCTGGGGACCTCATTTTGCAGATGATAGTCTGCTTATTTTCTGGCTTGGTGCTGGATGTTGCATTTCCTTTCAATGTGCAATGTATGCAGAAGGAAACTAGATGCATTAATTGTTTCAGCATTACCAGGCATGTGAACATTCGTATTTCACAAAATGTCCTTGGTCTTTTATTGTTACTGCAATAGCGATAAAAGATTTTTTATTTCTAAATTGATAGTGCACTGATATTGCTATTTGCAATGTTCTTAGGTAAATGGTAGATAAAATATTTTATTTGCTACATTTGGTTGCACTCAAAGTACGGTATTTTAATTTAGTATTATCTGGCCCTTTGGGAGCGTGGTGGTTCAGTGGTAGACTGTTGGACTTCTATGCTAGTGGTCCTGACTGCTATCCCCGTCCAGGGCAACCTGTGTTGTGTCCTTGGGCAAGGCACTTTATCCCAGTTGCCTACAAGTGGACACGATGATGCTGTGAAGTAAGGCATACTGCACGTCGATGATGCTTATGTCTTCAACCACTGCAACCCTGCTTGAGTGGAGCTTGAACGGAGTTAGAATGTTGAGGAGCTGACAGTTGCTCGTCGATGTTCTGTGGTTCTTTCTCTGGCTTCCTCCACCCATAAAACAGTCACGATTAGCCATTGTGGATAGGTGTGTGACCTTAAACACCAATAAATAAATAAATCTGGCCCCTTTTAAATATTTTTGTTGCAAAAAATACCCCACAAATGATAAAAATATTGAGGATAAAAAGTTAAAATTAATAAATGAAAAACAAAATTCATTAATTAATAAAGTAAAAGGCCATTATAAATGTTTTCAAAATAATTTCTTTATTATTTTCTCAGTTTATTCACTTGAAATAAATTATTACTTGCAAATAATTTGTTATCTTCCAGAAGGTTTATAAAAAATTAAGCCAGACAAAAGAGTCAGTTTAAATGAATAAAATGTTAATTATCTACTGCCAAAACAAATTGGGGATCTAGCAATTGGATCTATCTGTTCATCTGTTTATCCATCCATCCATCCATAACTAACAACTTTAGACCTCTGTATCTCTGTCAGTGCTTGTCAGATTTGAATGCTCCTTGGTATACTGATGGAAGGGAAGGAAGCTGTTGAGCTTCACAAGCGAGCTCGCTCTGAAGATTCTGAACAGGGATGCGAGGTGTAAGGGAAAATGGACCTGGGAGAGGAACGACAGAAAATCAATAATCAAATACATTCTCACAGATATTAATTTGTGGAGGGAGGTGATAGGGGTAGAAGTGGGTGATGAGGGTAAAATAGAGGTGGATAATGATCACAACTTGATTACAGTGACGATCGGGGCCAAAAACCTAGTAAAAAGCAAAGGAAGCTTCAAGGAGATTTGGGAACTCGAAAATGATGCTCACTGGGCGAAGTTCAATGAAAAACTGAAACCAAAGCTTTCAACTGTACCCATGGGGGCAGTGTCCAGAAGATGGCCAACGCCATTGTTGCGAGCCAAGTGGAAGGAAAGTGTAGGAAAGATCAGGGTGCCAACACGGGACCTTGGGCACAGAGTGAATGAAGAACTGAAAAGGGCCATGAAGGATAGAAAAGCTAAATGTGCTGCATACAGAAGAAGTAGAAAACTTAAGGGGGTGGAAACCAAAGAGGCCACAGTAGCAAAGGAAGAATACCAACAAGCACGAAATAAAGTAAATAAGATTAAAGATGATAATAGGAGAGTGCGAAATAGCAGTCTTATTAGGACGATAATTAAAACGACGGGGGTCGAGTTCGAACGTATTTTGGAAATGGGTGAATAAACATAACAAAGGAAGTAACCCACAGAGTATTAAAGCAGATGGCAGAGTTACAGATGAGCAAGATTAAGTCGCATCAGAACTAGTCAAGCACTGGGAAAAGTCAAGCACTGGGAAAAGGTAAACGATAAGCGATGGGACATGGGGAGCCCACCTGAGTGTCTGAATCAGGTCAAGGAAAACCTATCGAACTTCGTGTGCAGTGAAATTAAAACCGAGGAGGTGCAAAATGTGATCTCAGAATTAAGGGATGGAAAAGTGGGAGGGGTGGACAAAATTCCCAACGAGTTTATCAAAAAAGGTGGAGAAGATTCATGGAAAGCCTAATTGCCCTATTCAATCTAGCCATAGAAATCAAGAGGTCCCAAAGGAGTGGAGAGAAAGCAAAAAGACATTTATTCACAAAAAGGGGGAAAAAGAGTTTTGGATAATTATTGAGGGATCTCTGTCAGTAGCAACATTGGAAAAGTTTTTTGTAAAGTCCTGTATGGGAGACTAGAGGGGGGTGATTGAAGAGAAGGGTTTTTGGGGAGAAATCCAGAATGGCTTCGAAGGGAAGGAGAGTTACTGACCATCTTTTCACACTATTCCATATGATAGAATCTGCAAATTTTGTTGGAATTATGAAAGCATTATATAAAGACGTACAGAGCGAACTTAGCCTTGGAAACATTACAACGAAACGTGTGCTTATGGAGATAGGCCTAAAGCAGGAGTGTATCTTTTTGCCAATTCTGTTTGCATTGTACATCAAAGGTTTAGGAGATGAACTTATGCATAGCGATGAGGGGGTAGCAGATGGGGACCTGAAGATCCCAGGGCTATTTTTTGCAGACGATATGGTGCTAGTGTCAGAAAGCGAAGAGGGACTAACGAAAATGTTGGGAATTGTTGGCAAATATGGGAGCAAATGGAAACTCGAACTTAATGAAAGCAAGAGCAAAGTTGTGAGCCACAAAATGGACCCCACTCGAAGGTGGAGAGTGGGGGAGTTCTGCATTCCGGAAGGTAGCAGCAAACTTCTCAGTGTAGGAGAGACAGGTGATTACCAGTATTTGGGGGTAAATATAAACATTACAGGAAGAGGCATCTACTGAAACCACACAAATAAATTGATTCTGAAGGGGAAGCGAATCCTTAACCAAATGAAACTTATAGGGAGAAACAGTTTCAATAAGGTTTTCATGGGGAAAACCATCTGGGAAACGGTGGGTCTGCCAAGTATAACATATGGTACGGAAGTGGTAACCCTAAACCACATGGCCGTAAAGAGCTTGGAAATCCTGCAGAACATTGCAGGCTGATGGATAATGGGATCGAGTAATGCCGTAGCACTAGAAGCAATCGGGTGAGCTTGGGTGGATGAGGATCAAGGACAGGATAGACCTGTTGAAACTTGGTTATCTTTAATTATTTGGTAAATCTCCCCGACAGCCGATGGTGTAAAGTAATGTTCCTGAGAATTTCAACTCAAATATCAAGTCGGGCTGGATGGTCCAAGTGAGGGAGCTATTAGAGAACTACTCATTGGAGATCTCGGACCTTGACGTTGGGGCAAACCAGGGTAAAAAAATCGTAAGAGAAAGGGTCATGGAGGATTGTAACCGTAATTGGTGAGAGGGGGTCAAATCAAAGAGGTCTTTGGGTGGTCTGCGTGATAAAGACAAGCCAAGTTTTGAAGAGTACATTGATGGCACCTTTGGGGGCTCACTGTTGTTCATGCTGAGGTCGTGATCCCAGGAGCTGAGGGGAAAACTGGGAAAAACAGTGAAAAGGAGTTCCAGATGTGTAATTTGGGCATGGTGGAGACCCTGGAACACTTTCTTCTAGAATGCCCAAAGTACCAGTCTAACAGAATAATATTCACTGGGAGTATAATGGGGAAGTGGGATGGGAGAATGAAGGACATGTGGTTAGGGGGAGACTCAAAGGAGAGGGTTAATATGCTAAATGGAGAGATTGGGAAGAATGGGGCAAGATGTCATAAAGCAGTTCATCTCTGAGTGTTGGGAGGAGAGGAGAAGCATGGGAATGGGGAGGCAGTTGGGAGTAACGAAGGCCTTCTCGTCCGAGAACCACGACATATCAGCGGCTGGCCAAAGTGTTATTATTATTATGATGGGCCATCATTGGGGAAAGGATATTCACTAGTAATAGGTTTTGTTGAATCATTGGATTCTAGAGTTATATGCTTTTTTCAACTTTTTTTGATTGAAAATTTCAATTTTTATGGTACCTGGATGATAACTGTAGTAGTGTATGTTGGATTTGAATGATCTTTAGTATGCTGGTGGACAACATGGAGTGAAGGATATCCATAAATAACAGGTTTTGTTCCATCATTTTTCCTAGAGTTCTTATCTTTGATATTGCTGATACAACTGCAGATAAAAGGCAAAACCCCAACTTTATCCCCTTTTTAGTAAACCACTTCTCAGCGGGGGATTAGAGCTGCAACAATTAATCATGATATGCATGAACTGTGATACACTGCTCACGATTCAATATGTATCACTGTTCAGTGTATGTGTGTCGCGATGCAATAAATATAAATATAAGGCAAAACAGTTACGTAGATTTTGAAAGCTGCTGCAGTGTAACGCTTTTTTTTTGCATACCAGCATTGACAGTGCTAATTATGCCATTAACACAGGATTATTCAGTTGACTAAAGTTTGGTGAATTCCCTCTAATTTGCTATTTATTTGATTAATCCATTATATCTTGATTGACAGAGCTTACAGAGCTCTGACAAACAAGATATAAGGGATTTAATTGTTTGAACATATTTCTGAGAAGAAAAAACTCCAGAAGGCGGGTGATAAAATCAAAACCTTGTTCAAATCAAGTTTCTCGCTTAATATTTGGGCTTAAATTTAACTTAGTGCAATATGAGGAAATTTCTTTAAAAATCTTCTTCTTCAGATCCACCAGTTACAGTTAAAACTAGAAGTCCTGTCCTGAAATGCGTACAAATAGCACGTCGATTTGCACGTTAGCCTACGCGTTATGACGATGGTAAGACTATCAAATTCTGTACATACGGCCTGTGCACAAGCAAAGTTTCAGCCATTGGACCTCCGGGTAACCCGGAGGTCCATTGGCTGAAACTTTGCTTGTGTTTGCTATGGGTAACAAGGATAACCTGCCATGCTTTTGGTGTCATTCGATATGGCAATTGCGCGCAATTCCTACGCGCAATTAAGCCTAGATAAGCGCACAGTTCATAACAGGACTTTTAGTTTTAACTGTAGAATCCTTTAACATTTGGTATTCATCACCTCCTGGTGGGTCAGATTCAAGTTTGTTCAAAAGCGTGTACCTGGGTTGAAAATTTTGGGTCAGGTTTGGACTTAGAAAATTTGGACCAAAATTTGAAGAAAATGTTTTTTTGTTTTTTTTTTATGCATTTTGTTCAATTTTGAGACAAAAAAAAAAAATTTAGCCTGAAAATTTTGGGTCTGATTCCTACTTGGAAATTTTGGACCAACATTTGGGAAAGAAATTTAATTTTTTTATGTATTTTGTTCAATTTTGAGACAAAAAAAAAATTTTTAGCCTCAAAATTTTGGGTCAGGTTCCGACTTGTAAATTTTGAACCAAAATTAAGAAAAAATTTCTTTTCCATTCTTTTCAAGATCGAGTTCCCAGATGAATTAGAGTGGTATATTCATTCTGAAAGTCACAAATCTGGACCTACTATCTTGAAAATGTCATTGGTGCAAGTATAGTGTACAGCAGTTTTTTTTAAAAATTCCATTCAAATGTATACAAAGAAATTATTACAATGGCCAGCCGATGCATAGATCTTGCATTTAAGTCAAGTATGGTCATTTTGGTAATTCAATATTTGTTTAATTTCTCCCAGAAACCATATGGCATTTTCAATTTCATGCTGGATAGGGAGATTTTTATCATTAATCATTTCAAGGAAAGTTTATTTAATATATATATTCAAATACGAATATACTATGGAACCCCTCCCACTAAAAAAAAAAAAAAGTTAGAAGATTAATCCAAATACACTTAACACGGGTAACTTCTTTAAATTGAATTTGAATTGCCTCAATAATCATTCAGTGTTAGTACATTTTAGAATAGAGTATATGTGAACCAGAAAAGCTTGTCACTGCATCACTATCATATTTATAAACAAACTACCAAAATATCTGCTGATGAACTGGGATTTGGGTGCAAGTTGAAACATGCTGTCAAAAAGAGAACATCTTTGCCATCCAAAAAACAAGTGCATTTGCTCCAAAAAATCACCAGAAGGCTCCATTTGATAGCACATTTCAATTCTTTCCAGTGGGGGAGACCCCCCCAGACACACCTCCCCCCACAAATTGCTTGTGCTTTAAGCACAAGCATCAGATACTTTCAGCATCTGAATACAATGACCCACAGCAATTGGCGAGGGAGGGACAGTTTTCATTGGCATATTTTTTGCTGAGGGAGAGATGACAAATTATTAGGACTGAAGTGAATATTTACAACTTATTTGAGTTATTAGTTATTGGCAAAAAATTTATGTTTGATGATGTGAAAACTGTTAAGCTATGACTACAATCACAGCTTAACAGCTTCCACATAATCAAATCTCACAGATGGGAGGAGTTATCACGTTGATTAACCTGATGCAATTTTGAGGAGGCAGATTGAGGAGAGACATTTTCAGTAACGTTCTAGCAATCCAGTTGTATAGAGATCATTTGTTGAGTTCTACAGGTTGTACAGAAGTGGGAAATAAGGGTACATGTCACTGTCCACCCATCATGTGTTTCAAGTACCAAAACTCCTTATATGTATTGACAGTTAACATTTTAACTTAACCCTTTACCTCCTACAAACAGTGAGTATGTCTGCATTTTCTTCTTTTCTTAATGGATTAGTTAAAAAAAATATCTTTTTTCTCTGTTTAAAAAATGTACCTTACAACTGGAACAAACTGATAAACTATGTTTTGGAGAGCAGAATTGAAAAGATGAAAAAAACTGAATTGTAATTTTTGTAAATTGCACAGGCCAGATATGCACGTAAAAAGAAATGGTAAATTTAACACTGAACTAGTTGGTTGATTTTATTTCTAGTATACACCACGAAGAGATGATAAAAATGTCAACATGTTCTTTGTAAGTAGACTCCAGGCCTAGCCAATTGCTCCCAGCTTCTGTTGAGCTTTTTGTCAATTTAAGATAAATTGTATTCTGATTTTTCTTCAGTTAAAGTTTTTCTTTTGGCTGTTATATCTCTTTATCGTGTTGATTAAGTGTTCATAAATGTAAACGATTGTGCTTCACTTGTACGTGTTGTGATGTGATTTTGGTTCCTTTGGAGTTTTTGAAATTTTATAAATTTTGTTGATGCTTAGATGCCAGTGTAAGAGGGGGTGGGTATTCATACCTGTTGTTAAGTTATCCCTGACTTACCTAGTAGGCTCCCCTATGGGAATTCTCAGGAAGTTGAGCAGTTGATTGATCACTGTGATAAACAAGTTCTGATTTATTGGTAAAATAGATTCTGATAATTAATGCCTTGAGGCTGGAACTAGAATTTAATCCTTAGAATGGGAATTTCCAGGTTCCTGGTTCCAAAAGCCAGTCACGATACCTGGAAAATCTATAGCACATATAGGGAATCACACATGGCACTGTTTGTGTGTTGAACTGAAGTTTTCTAAATTGAAAAATCGCCCCCAAAATTACTTTGTAAGATTTTGCCAACTCTTCCACACCTGAATGTTTTACAGTCCTGCATGCTGTAGAACCTTTTTTTCCCAAATCACTGTAGCTCTCCATCATTTCCGGAGGACTCCTTTCTTCATCAGCAAGATCTGGACAATTTGGTTTCCGTTCATTTAAAGTCGAACGCCTTGACGGATCGACATCAAACTTTCAGAAGTTGTTTTTAGCATTAAAATACAGGTGATGTTCGATATTGGTGTTTCTCAGTCCATCTGCTGCAGAGATATGGCCCTTTGAAAACACAATTTTTCTAAAAAAAATTGGTTTCCATTCATTTAAAGCTGAACGCCTTGACGGATTGACACCAAATTTTTCAGATGTTGTTTTTACCAATGAAATACAGATCAAGTTCGATATTGGTGTTTCTCAGTTCATCCGCTGCAGTATTATGGCTCTTTGAAAACACTATCTTTAGAAAAAAATTGGTTTCCCTTCATTTAAAGTCGAACACCTTCACGGATCGACATCAAACTTTCAGATGTTGTTTGTAGCAATAAAATACAGGTCAAGTTCGATATTGGTGTTTCTCAGTCCATCCACTGCAGAGTTATGGCCCTTTGAAAACACAATTTTTGAAAAAAAATTGGTTTCCATTCATTTAAAGCCGAACGCCTTGACGGATTGACACCAAATTTTTCAGATGTTGATTTTATACGCCTGTTTGAAAAATGGGACGTATTATGTGAATGATCTCGCCACCCGTCTGTCCATCCATGGACACATTTCGTTTCCGGACAATAACTTCAGTTGTAATGGTTTGAGCTGAGTTAAATTTGGCATGTGGATTTAGTATGACAAAATACAGGATGAGTTCGATTTCCGTTTCTAGCGGCCCATTTGCAGTAGAGTTATGACCCTTTATTTATGGGAATTTAGTCCAACTTTTCGTTTCCGGACGATAACTTTAGTTTGCCTCGACCGATTTATTTCAAATTTTCAGTTTTTTGTTTTTGTTCCACAAAATACAGCTCAAGTTCACTTTTGACCACTTTTGCATATACCTTTCCAGAGTTATTCCCCTTGAATGATTGCAAATTTGTGAATTTTGTGGTTTCCGTCTGTCCGTTCGTCAACATTTGGTTTCGAGATGATAACTTTAGTATTTTTTTTTCGATTGACTCCTAAACTTGGTATGTGGTTTAATCAAAACAAAAGACAGATCAAGTTCGAATGTGGGGTCAGTTCGAACTTCGAAGTTCCCCTGAATTATGGACCTTGTTGGACATAGAATGCATTAAATATTTGGTTTCCGGATGATAACTTTTATTATTTGTTTTCCGATTGATTCCAAACTTGGTATGTTGTTTAATCACAACAAAATACAGGTCAAGTTCGAATGTGGGGTTGGTCCAAACAATTTTAACCCTGACCCCCATCCTTACCCCAACCCTTCAAAAATACAAAACGGGCGTATATTGTCCCGCTATGCGGTGCTCTTGTTTTTAAATTAAATTATTTAATCTGCATTGATTTGCCTTGTTTCATGTTAAGGGAGAGTGACTGTAGGTTCTCTCCCATAACTTGCAACAAGGCAAAGAGTTGTGAATAAATTTTGATGACCAAAAATAATCTAGCACTCTACCAGTTAAAGTGAACATTCTTGGTATAAACTATTGGCTAAACTGGACTTCATATCCATGTTGCAGCCATGATGTAGCAATAGTTGCTGAAAGTGACCATAAACACCAATAAATAAATGAATACATCTAGTAGGCTATCAATTGGAATCCCAACTACAGATATTATTACTGTTCCCACAAGTGCTTTCTTAACACTATGTACATTAACCATTTACCTAACATGAAAAGCAGACGACACTTGCAAACAAAATTCTTGAATAACTAATTTTTTTCATTTCATGTCTCAAAAACATAGGTTATGACCCCTCATTGGAACGAGTTTGACAAGCTCGTTCCAAAGAGGGGTCATAACCTATGTTTTTTGAGACAAAGAATGAAAAAAATAATGAAAATTAATTGGCTATTTTTGTGAATAGCGCAGGCCAGTTTTGGCTAATACGTTGGGTAAAGATTTAAAGTTGAAATATCAAATTTCAACCCATATAGTTTTTCTGTAAAGTAATCAGAAATTTGACTAATTCGATCTTCTTTAGAGGGACATTGCCACAGTAGGGTGGGGGTCTACCCACCTCCACCATCATTCATCAAATTTACTAGTTGGAAATTTGAAACCCTAAATTGCAAAAAGTTGGAAATTGCAGACAGGACACTATTGGAATTTTTCCAAACCCGTTTACAATTTGGCTAAAAATATTCTTTGAAAAGTATTAAAAATCCCCCAAATATTGATTTGTAGTTGGAATTTGTAACTACCTGAAGAGCCTCAGTTGGATAATTTACAGTCAAGGAGCCTGTAGAAATGGAATTCTGCATCTTAATTCTTTATCTAACGAATCAGCCACATCCACACGTGGAATTTACAAATTCAGCAGTTAAAAAAAAATTTCGACCAAACCAAATCAAGTAACCCCATCATTGGCACAACCTCATATAACAACCAGACATTTAGTTTTTATTAGAAACTGCTATTGACAACACCGCTCAGAATCATCAACAGTAACTATAGCAGCGGTACATATCCTTGGTCACAGTGAACAATCATCACTATTTGAAGTGCGATATTTGTTTCCAAAATAAAAAGTTTCGGTACAAGTATATCTGAAATACCCTTACATGCATTTGCTGTCATTACTACCTGAAGAGGGTTAACACAGCACTTTTAAATATTCAAAAAATCTCTTTTAATCTGTTGACTAAACTGTAAAGAAAATGTTTGCTTCAGCATAAAAATCGATTGAGTCGTAAAATCAGCAAAGAACTTTGGGGACTACAAATAATATTTTCTGTCCTTTTTTTAAATATTTAACATTTTAAATCAATAAATACGGTACCTTGAAAATATTTTTGGTACTTAAATTCTCTTATTTTGGTTTAATTCAAATTTTGAAAATTTGAAGCAAGTGGAAATGCATCAAAATAGTAATGGTGGCTACTAACCCGACATCAAGTAATACCAGGTAAGTAACCAGATATGGCAGAACCCTTAGATGGTATTCGAACAAATTTTTGCCCTTCTTAGGTGGTAGGGGATTTGCTGTTCCATGGCATTGTACTTGTTAATTCTTACTCTCATTGGGATGACTATTTTTGACTTTACACAGTAATTTTGTTACATGTAAGAACACCTGTCTAATCAACTGAGAGTGCAACAATGTATATTATTATGCCAGTAATTGTTATTGACCAATCAGCTTCAATATCTAGTGACCGTATATGAGACTGTGTATCATCGAGCTGTATAGAGCTTATATACGGTCAGTTCCGACATTTTGTTTTTGACATCCAACGCTCGCTTCGATGTTTTTCCTAATTTCACGTGTTCAACGAACAACAAATAATTTTGCGTGTGTGTCTGTTGAGCAATGTACAACTATAATACGTTTCTTCAGCCTTTGAGAAATTTTAATAAACAAATGTAAATAAATACAATAAATAAACCACTAAAACGACATGTATAGAAACATTAATATCACCATTAACAACAAATAATGAATGAAACTGTTCCCACTTACCTTCTTGAAAGAATTGTTAATCCATTTGCTCCAGTTGTTTTATTTTTCCAGTACTTAACACTGAATTAAAGTTGTGAATTGTTAATATAAATTCCTGTTTATTGAGAAGAAAACTCCGTTGTTTCAGCGCCTGCTACTAGCGTGACCTTCACATGATGTAAAACCGGGAAATTCCCTGATAGTGATAACAGAACATTTCAACTAGGAATCTGGGTACACTTATGGTTGTGTCTCTTTCAAAGGACTGGCATAATAAATATGTTATGGGGCTTTCAGTGGGCAGATATGGTGTGATATAAGGCTCAGCAAGATCAATATTAGGCTTGGCCTTCGGCCACGCCTAATATTGATCTCACTTCGCCTTATATCACACCATATCCCTCCACTAAAAGCCCCATAACTTATATTAATTTACATCCATTCAGAATTCACACTAAAACACATTTCACTATTGATACGTCTATTTTAGGAAATTATAAGTTACTTGTTCCCCATGGATCCCCATGGGAATCCTGGGAATTGAAATAGTGCTTGCTTACTGTAGTGAACAAGCTCTGTTTCACTAGTAAAATAGGCCCCGGTCACCAGTGCCTGAGGTGGAAGTCATCTGAAATGGGCAGCATGGTTATAAATGATTGGCTGGAATTCACTTTATCTCCATCATGTGGTCATAATTAGTTATTGTATAAAAGTATGTGATCTTAAACAGCAATAAATAAATAAAGAATTTCCTGTGGAACCCCAGAAAGTAGAGTGATGCTTGTTGACTGTGGCAAACAAGTTCTGCTAAAAATAGGACCTGGTAACCAGTGCCCAGGGTGTAGAGATGGGTAGTGTACCGAAAAACCAAACTGATTCAGATATCATGGAGTTAATGAAAAACCAAACCGAACCATGCAGTCATTGAATAACATAACCTTCTGTATTTTCAAATTCAGGTGGCCATGATGAGGCATGATAGCAGTTGAAGTTCTCATTTTCATGAAAGAAGTGACTGATTTTCTTGTTTTCTTAACCCTTAAAGAATGTAGACAGTTGTCGTGAATTCCCACTAGACTACAACTTGTACAGGGTAGTCTAGTTACTTAGCAGGCATCCAAGATGAAAGTGAATGAAATTCATTTATATGGATTTGCCTTGTTACAATTTATGGGAGAGTCTCTGCAGGCAAAGACATGTGGGCAAATTTTAGCACTGACTCTACCAGTTAATAAAGAAATATCAAATTGATTTGTGCTCTGTTTTATTTATGCCCCTTTTTCGAAAATTTTTAAATACTGTCCCTGTAATATTTGAGTTATTTTCTGGAGAGCAAACTGGATGTTTACAAAACAATTATGATAAAAAGACCCTGTATTTCAATCATGCTCTGTTGCAAACACGTCCAATTAAATATACATCAATCAGAAAACATAAAATATTAACGTCTGATAATTTCATAATAATTCTGGATGAAACTGCAAGGCAATAAATGTGATTGCCTGTGAACTCAAACCATTTTTTTTTAGCTTAAACAATAGAATGATAGTGAATTAATTAGCAGCGACTTGCTTAATAAGGTTATTATAACAATACAAATTACTACTAGACAAGTGAGTTTTAAAATGTGTCTAATTGGAATTTTTTTTTGGGGGTGGGGGTGGGGGGGGGGGGGTGGCTGTATCGACACTTTCGACATGCAGGCTGACCTTGTGTCTGACAGTTTTACAGGTGGAGGAAGCCAGAAGACTCTCCCACATACCAACTTCATGCAACCAGTGTTCGCAATGGTTGAAGATGAAGTGCACCATCAAAGTGCAGTATGCCTTAGTACACAGCACCACCATGCCCCCACATGTGCATCGGGATTAAGCAACTTGCCCAAGGATACAATGCTGGGTACCTCTGATGGGGATCAAACTGTGGACCTTTCGTTTTGAAGTCGAATTCCATAACAACTGAGCCACCACACTCCCATACCAGAAAATAAGTGGTCAGACTATTATGATCCCCGATGAGTCTGGAGGTGGGATGGGGAAATCTCACCCGAGGGGCAAGATATTTGAACCTGGTTCAAATATCTTGCCCCAAGGGTGAGATTTCCCCATTCCCACATTCAGACTCATAGAGGATGATTTTTCTCCCCCCACCATGCAGCGATTACGTTAGCCGGGGGTAATCAGGAGTCACATGCTGATTCAATCAACTCATTTTGTATTTGTTGTTTTGAGAAACTGATGACACCATCGGAAAGAGCATGCACAAGTTATGTATATACCAAAGGTATATACCACGAAATCGATTAGGAACGGTGGCAGCTTGAGGGTTGAAGAGTTTTAGAGCATCGAACTTTGATCACACTGCATTCTGATGACGACAATATGAATTAGTTGGTAGCAAGAAACTCATACAATATGCATAACGTCATAATAACGTTATAAATGTATAACGTCACGTGGGTGGGGTGGGATACATCTGTCTCTCCCTGCGATCTCACCCAGGACACACGTATGTTACACATGCAGTGGGGGGAGAAAATAACTGGGCAGACAAGGACAATGTCAGGTACAAAAAGCCAATGTCTGACTGAGGTTTAAAATCATCAGTCAAAATGTCTGATGCCAAAATTATCAAGGAAGTTCAGTGATCAGAGCATTATACATGCCGGAAATATCATGTACATAACTAGCAAGCCTAAAATTAATGAATGTTGTGATTTCTGGGCCTGGCAAGTTGGGAAGTCTGAAGAAAGTGACTGCACAGCTTATCAGTATTATAACAGCATGTGAAGGAAAATGATTTGACATAGCCATACATGTATCTAAATTATGTATGAAAGGTAATTCCATTCCAATTCAGAATGAAACCAATCATACCTTGTTTGGCAGGGCTCATTGAGCCCTGCCAAACAAGGTATGGTTGGATGAATTCTGAGTAGTTTTAAGATGAAGGTACATGTACACCCAAAACACATTTCTTTGAATACTCAAACTCCATTTTGTAATATGTCAGATATCATTCTTAAATGACAGACATGATTCATTTGGTGTCTGACATTTTGTCTGGAAGTGCAATGAAAATTATTTTCAGGCTTGCACACCCCCTCACTGGAATTCTAAAAGTAACTCTTTGCACACTGATGTCAAAATAACAATTTCAAGCTGCAAAGTTTTCCCATGATGCAGCAGTTAGAAATTCAGTCAACCTTGTTTGAAAGAGCTCATTGAGCTATGTCAGCATGATTGAATTGTTTAACTCTTCACCAAACATAACTGTCAAAACTGGCCAGTGCTAGTCACAAAAATTGCCATTCAAACTTTCATTATTTTCAACAAATTTGGCCTCAAAAACCTAGCTTATGACTCCTCATTTGAATGAGCATATTGAGCTCATTCCAATGAGGGGTCATAAGATATCTTTTTGACACAAAAAGTGAAAAAAAATTAGTTATTCAATAATTTTATTTTCTAGTGTCATCTGCTTTTCATGTTAGGTAAAGGGTTAAATTCCCAGATGCAGTAGCAAAAACTTGCTGCTTGAAATTTCAGAATTTTGACATCATTGTACAGAGGGATAATTGTCTAGTCATTATTTATCTGCTCTTTTACTTGAAGAATTTTTCAAATCAACCCTATACATCACATAAATCTACAGAACATCATGATGTATGAATCCATTTGTCAGTTCCGCACGAGAGCCACCATGAAGGATAGAACAAGAGGCCCAGCCTCGAGTTCTATCCTTCTGCGATGGCATGAGTGCTGTATTCACCAACACATTCACACCTCATGGCATTCTGTGTATATTACATGCCTCTACGACACAGAATACATTAATTTAAAAATTCACACATAACACACAGAAAATTTCAAACTTCAAAATTCTGTTATTTATTAACTGAAGCATTAAATTTATCAGTTGTCAATTCATCCTGAATTGATCTGGGTCAAAATGCGACATTTCAAATGGCCAATTACAAAAATGGGTGGAGTTTAGTTCTTTTGATAAATCCATGACATCAGGTGGAAAAATAGTCTGTCAATGGAAATCCATATGGAACACATGCTTTATACAGATTTATAAATATGGAACTGGAGGAAAAGTAATAGGCATGTAATAAAAAGCTACCAAATTTATATAGCCATATATTGCTTTCAGTCATAGCTTAATTATCACCCCCTACTAGAAAGATCTCAATGAGTCCATTGCATTTGACATGGAAGCAGAAAATTTTTTTTTGAAGCAGAAATTTTTTTTTTGAACTTGCTGTGCTCATTGTGCAAGACCTTTAGATAAGAGCTATTGATTAGCATTCATGCCTGTGAAAAAAGTTGCCATTTATAATAAGTAGATATATTTTATTGAATTCTAAAGTTTATATACCATGTTAATACCATCTGAATATCTGCCCTGGGACCAATACCATAAAACTTTTACAATTGTATTTTCTGGAATTATATTTTCTACTTATTAATATGACTGACTAAAATAAATCATTAACATTTTAAAAGATATGGCAATTTGCCAACTGGCGAATTGCCACATCTTTGAAAATGCTAATGGTACATTCAACCCATTTAAAGTCGTAACTAGAAAATACAATTCTAAAAAATACAATTGTAAAAATTTTATAGTATTGGCCCCCTGGTCAACATCATTTCCTCAGGGCTGTTTAGTTTCTGAGCAGCTAATTTAACATTTTCTATTATTCCCAGTAAACAGGCTAGGTCAAGTGCTCATCTGTGCTAGTGGGAGAATTATGTGTAATTATTGAAATGGTGACACAAGACAAATATTAAAAAGTTTAATACCAGAATATTTGACCACAATGTTTTTGAAGTGCTTTAATATTTTTGAAATGTTTTGTCACTCTTTTGTTTACTGTTGACTAGTCTGCAGTACATTTGCTGTGGACTGGTCGTAATCCACACATGGGTACTGATGTCCACGCATGCGTTTACCAGGTAATAAAAATCATCATCAGCAAAATTTTAATTAATGAAGCACAGGGTTCTACCTGGTGTTTCATTAATTATATTTTTGATGATTATTTCTGTAGTTAGTGTTTGGACTCTAATTTTATTGCATCCCTGGAAATATTGCCCATATGTGGAAAGTGACCAGTCCATGGCATCCATACTGTAATGTCTTGGACTGAGTCGTAATTGATCTTCTATACTTCGGCCACCAAACTATCATTCTTTTAAGATTTCCCACCTGTGAATCTCACCCAAGTTCCTCCCTCAAAGTGGTTGAACCAGCGACAGTATAAAATTGTCTTTATTTCTTTATTAATAATTTAATCTCAAATGTCCCACATTCCCAGGCTTACCTTCCCTTTGGTAAAACACACCACTCTAAATGAGCTATTAATTGAAAATAGAAAATTATATTTTAATTTTTGGAATTGGGGCGCGGTGGCTCAGTAGGTAGAGGTGCAGGCTGCAAGCTGAGAGGTCCTCGGTTCGAATCCCACCTGCGGCAACTGCGTTGTGTCCTTGGGCAAGACACTTCACCCCCATTGCCCATGTGGGGGCATGGTGACGTCGTGTGCGAAGGCGTACTGCACGTCGATGGTGCACGTGTCTTCAACCAATGCTAACCCTGCTTGTGTGGAGTTAGTATGTTGGGGAACTGACAGTTGCTCGCCGTCGCTCAGTGGTTCTCTCCGTGTACTCTGGCTTCTTCCACCCGTGAAACTGTCATGGTCATGATTAGCCATTGTGCAAAAATATGTGACCTTAAACCCTAAAAAATAAATAAATTTTTGGAATTTACTAAAAAAAACCTGCCCACAATCCATTCCAATGAGCGGTCAAAAGCTGAGTTTAAATGGTTTTTGTGAATATTATGGTTTGGTTATGCCATTACATTGGGTAAAGAGGTGTTATAAATGAGATTTACACAGAGGCTGAACAGTGTGCAGGGTTAGTTACTCCCATTATTAATGAAATGTTTTTATAAGCAGAAGGCGAGCACGGTGGCTCAGTAGGATGAGGTGCAGGATGCAAGCCGAGAGGTCCTCGGTTCGAATCCCACCTGCAGCAACCGTGTTGTGTCCTTGGGCAAGACACTTCATCTCCATTGCCCACGTGGGGGCACTGCGACATCTTCCACTCCATTGATTTTTACCAAAATTACGGCCCCATAGACTTTGAAAAGTTCATCAAAATTACAGTTTTCCGGGCTTTTTCTCTGCTGGAATTCTTTCAATACCGTTGAAACTACAGAACACTGTTTTCTGCAGTATTCCTAGAATCTGTGTTTATTTTTAAAAGATGATTAGAGCTCGAAATATCGGGGAACGTGGGGTATGTGAGCGTGCTCACTAAGGTTCTATATTTATAAGCAGAAAGTGTGACTAACCCTGGGCAGTGCTGGTTATAAAAATGTTGGTAACTGCCGTATCACACACTATATAAAAAGTACACTCACTAAGGCTGTGTAATGCACAGGGTTAGTCACATAATAGAGATGATCTTATTAATAACCAGAAAGAAATGAGTGGCAATAAAGCCCTGTGTATTGCACAGACTTAGTAAGCTAACATACACTGACTACCATAGGCATTGCACAGGATTAGTTGAAAGACTGCCATTTCACACACTACATAAAAATGTACACTGACTGAGGCTGTAACAATGCACAGGGTTAGTTGGTTTCATGTTACATGCTGTGCCGGATTGAAAGAACTCAGCGAAATACAGTGAAGCCTACTTAATTAGTTATCTCTTAATTGTATGTCCCTGTTAATTGAATATAATTTTCAAACACAAAACCATTTACCATACCTTCAGTACAAATTTGATCTGTTAATTGCATATGAGTTGTAGAGTAAACTCCTGTTAATTGTATATAAATTTTTGTAATATATCGAAAAAATTACTGTGACACGCACCAAATTCCCCTTATTCATCAACCTTTTTGGCCTCACTACATCCAATACAGACATTTATTCTATTATATCTTGTTTGACAGAGCTCTATGAGCTCTGTCAAACAAGATATAATAGAATAAATGCTCAGTTTACCCCCAGAACACAGGAAACTGACCAAATTCCTGTTAATTGTATACTCCTGTTAATTGAACTAGATGGTGCCATTTGTGTGCGAAGCACACTATAGTACATCCCTGCATTTGCACTTTCCTTTTTGGTTAGTGCAGGATACAGACTTGGATAAAAAGGCTTCACGCATGTGTGTGATTTAAAATGATAAAACAGTATTTAATTTCCTTCTGAAGACTCACATGTGAAACTACTTCAATATTTCAAACAAGATACTTCACCCAACATGATGTATAAAGGGTAGTGTTCTGATCACATCATTGTCACATGATTGAAAAACTACTTGGACCCAAATCAAAATTCCAAAACCTTCATGCACATCTACAGATGCTATCTGAACATGTTAACATGGTTTAAACGTTTCAAATTCATTACCCTAAGAGCCTTTGAGTGGACAAAGATTTTCTAAGGATAAAAGTGGTTCCACTGGAACCACCTGGAACCAAATAAAAATTCTGAAACCTTCATGCACATCTACAGATGCTATCTGAACATGTTAACATGGTTTAAACGTTTCGAATTCAATACCCTAAGAACCTTTGAGCGGACAAAGATTTTCTGAGGGTAAAAGTGGTTCCACTGGAACCACTTGGACCCAAATGAAAATTCCAAAACCTTCATGCACATCTACAGATGCTATATGAACATGTTAACATGGTTTAAACGTTTCAAATTCAATACCCTAAGAGCCTTTGAGCGGACAAAGATTTTCTAAGGATAAAAGTGGTTCCACTGGAACCACTTGGACCCAAATCAAAATTCCGAAACCTTCATGCACATCTACAGATGCTATCTGAACATGTTAACATGGTTTAAACGTTTCGAATTCAATACCCTAAGAACCTTTGAGCGGACAAAGATTTTCTAAGGATAAAAGTGGTTCCACTGGAACCACCTGGAACCAAATCAAAATTCCGAAACCTTCATACACATCTACAGATGCTATCTGAACATGTTAACATGGTTTAAATGTTTCAAATTGAATACCCTACGAGCCTTTTAGCGGACAAAGATTTTCTGAGGGTAAAAGTGTTTCCACTGGAACCACTTGGACCCAAATCAAAATTCCAAAACCTTCATGCACATCTACAGATGCTATCTGAACATGTTAACATGGTTTAAATGTTTCAAATTCAATACCCTACGAGCCTTTGAGTCGACAAAGATTTTCTAAGGATAAAAGTGGTTCCACTGGAACCACCTGGAACCAAATCAAAATTCTGAAACCTTCATGCACATCTACGGATGCTATCTGAACATGTTAACATGGTTTAAACGTTTCGAATTCAATACCCTAAGAGCCTTTGAGCGGACAAAGATTTTCTGAGGGTAAAAGTGGTTCCACTGGAACCACTTGGACCCAAATCAAAATTGTGAAACCCTCATGCACATCTACAGATGCTATCTGAACATGTTAACATGGTTTAAACGTTTCAAATTCAATACCCTACGAGCCTTTGTGTGGACAAAGATTTTCTAAGGATAAAAGTGGTTCCACTGGAACCAAATAAAAATTCCGAAACCTTCATGCACATCTACAGATGCTATCTGAGCATGTTAACATGGTTTAAACGTTTCGAATTCAATACCCTAAAAGCCTTTGAGCGGACAAAGATTTTCTGAGGGTAAAAGTGGTTCCACTGGAACCACTTGTACCCAAATCAAAATTCCAAAACCTTCATGCACATCTACAGATGCTATCTGAACATGTTAACATGGTTTAAACATTTCGAATTCAATACCCTAAGAGCCTTTGAGCGGACAAAGATTTTGTAAGGATAAAAGTGGTTCCACTGGAACCACTTGGACCCAAATCAAAATTCCAAAATCTTCATGCACATCTACAGATGCTATCTGAACATGTTAACATGGTTTAAACGTTTCGAATTCAATACCCTAAGAACCTTTGAGCGGACAAAGATTTTCTAAGGATAAAAGTGGTTCCACTGGAACCACCTGGAACAAAATCAAAATTCCGAAACCTTTATGCACATCTACAGATGCTATCTGAACATGTTAACATGGTTTAAATGTTTCGAATTCAATACCCTAAGAGCCTTTGAGCGGACAAAGATTTTCTGAGGGTAAAAGTGGTTCCACTGGAACCACTTGGACCCAAATCAAAATTCCGAAACCTTCATGCACATCTACAGATGCTATCTGAACATGTTAACATGGTTTAAAAGTTTCGAATTCAATACCCTAAGAGCCTTTGAGCGGACAAAGATTTTCTAAGGATAAAAGTGGTTCCACTGGAACCACTTGGACCCAAATCAAAATTCCGAAACCTTCATGCACATCTACAGATGCTATCTGAACATGTTAACATGGTTTAAACGTATCGAATTCAATACCCTAAGAACCTTTGAGCGGACAAAGATTTTCTAAGGATAAAAATGGTTCCACTGGAACCACTTGGAACCAAATCAAAATCCCGAAACCTTCATGCACATGTACTGGTGATACCTGAACACATTAGCATAGTTTAAACATTAATGCAAGTGAATGTAACACCGGACGGACGTACGGACGGATGGACGGATGGACGTACGGACGGAGATAACGACAATATCCCCGACGAAAGCGGGGATAATAATTTTCACTGGCAAAATGGATATTCAATTAAAAGGATTCTGCTGTACTTGTATTCGATAGTGGAAATTTTTTTAAAGTGAATTCCAAAAATGAAAACATTTTCTATTTTCAATTAATACTTGTTCTTACTGGTAAAACATCAAGAGCGAAATAATCACATTTTATCTTAACCCATTACTCAATGTAACTGCCCAAACCGGCCAGTGCTATTCTCAAAAGTAGCCAATTAATTTTCATTATTTTTTCATTTTTTGTCTCAAAAACATAGGTCATGACCCCTCGTTGAGCTCGTTCCAATGAGGGGTCATAACCTATGTTTTTGATACAAAAAATGAAACAAATTGGTTATTCAAGAATTCGTTTTGCAAGTGTCGTCTGCTTTTCATGTTAGGTAAAGGGTTAAAGGAGATATCAGGCTGATGACATATCACTGAAGAGAAAATCCGAAGACTTCTTGTCTTCCTTACATTTTGTTGACTCAGTAGCATAAGAAGCCATAGATTCTTGATTAATGTGTTTTTTTGTCTGTTTATAGGCAAATGTGAACTTGATTGCTTTATCAACACAGAAGGAGGTGGTGGAATTAGATATTGGAGCATTATTGAATCCACCAGCATGGCTAGATGATGACAATGAATATGCAATAGAGAATATCAAAAAGTAGGTTTACAGTTCTGTCGTTTTTATAATTAAAGTCAAGAAATATGAATCAGAAAAATTCTCTGTTGCTGACAAGTGGGGATGTCACGATTATTGATTTTTCTGATCAGTCATCTGTGATAATCAATTATAATTGATTAATTATACCAAATTGACCATTTCTCAAGAGTATGAAAAAAAGAAACCCACCCCCACCAGAAACAAACATCATGAATGGTTCACATTGGATTTAAGAAAATGTTAATGCTAAAATGACTCCTTGCAACATGCACACTGCATTTCTAGCTTTCTCCAGACATCCATCTGTCTATCTTTCCATCCGTCTGTCCATTCTTCCAGGATTGGTACACCATGCTGGAAACCTGGAAAATACTAGAAAAATGGTATTTTTATACTAATAACCAATGGCCCAGACTAGCTGGTGCAAACTCGATATTATCATGGGTCAAAGACAAATTTTGAACCCCCCCCAATCCCCAAAATTTGCATACAATACCGAAAATTAAAAGTCCTATCTGACTCTCCATACTTTTACCCTCTGCGCATGCACAGTGGTCAGGAAGAGACCGGAATTGACACCAACATCATTCTTTGTTTGTCCCTAAAGTCAGTAACAATGATCTGACATCTGTGCTTTAAAATCTTCTTTTTTGAGAATGCCAGACACAAATCAATGCAAGAATTAGTGGATCCAAGGCTGTTAATGGATGATGGAAGTGAACAACGGTGGTTTCAGACGTTCAGGGCTGTAACGTTATAATAATTATAAAAATTATTTCATGTTTCCCATTTTTAGCTCACCTGGCCTAAAAGGCCATGTGAGCTTTTCTCATCACTTGGCATCCGTCGTTCGTCATCCGGCATCCATAAACTTTTCACATTTTCATCTTCTCTCTAACCGCTGAGCCGGTGTGAACCAAATTTGGCAGGAATCGTCTATGGGAGGTCCTCTACAAATGATCCTCATTTTGTTCCTGTCAGATGAAAAACATGGCTTCCAGAGGCATTCTTTGATTCTGGTTGGTGGATTTTCAAAAATCTTCTCCTCTGAAACTGCCACTTCAAGTGTTTCGAAACTTCATATAAATGATGACTGGGACCCCCTCTACCAACGATCCTCATTTAATGTTGATTGGGTTGTAAACATGGCCACAATTGCAGCTTTTATTTACTATAGAAACCCTATGGGAAATCACATTTTCCTCTTCTTCTCTGGAAAAACCAAGGCAACGTGAAAACAAACCTGGCAGGGATAGTCTATGGGAGGTCCTCTACAAACGAACCTCATTTTGTTCCCGTGGGTTGAAAAAGAAGGCCGCCAGAGGCATTCTTTGATTCTGTTTGGTAGATTTTCAAAAATCTTCTCCTCTGAAACTGCCAGGCAAAATGTTTTGATACTTCACATAAATGATGACTGGGACCCCCTTTACCAACGATCCTCATTTAATGTTGATCGGGTTGCAAACATGGCCACAATTGCGGCTTATAGTTACTATAGAAACCCTATGGGAAATCACATTTCATCTTCTTCGGAGAAACTACTGAGCCAACGTGAACCAAACCTGGCAGGAATGGTCTATGGGAGGTCCTCTACAAACGATCCTCATTTTGTTCCCGTGGGTTGAAAAACATGCCCGCCAGAGGCATTCTTTGATTCTGATCGGTGGATTTTCAAAAATCTTCTCTGAAACTGCCAGGCCAAATGTTTTGATACTTCACATAAGTGATGACTGGCACCCTCTCTACCAACGATCCTCATTTAATGTTGATCGGGTTATAAACATGGCCGCAATAGTGGCTTATAGTTACTATAGAAACCCTGTGGGAAATCACATTTCTTATCAACCTACTCACAATTGTTTACTACAGGCTTGCACTACAGTGGAAGTCCCTAACTCGGATAAAATACTCTCTATTTTTGTCTTTCCCAAGCAAGTTGGGAAAGAAAAGTGGTGCAAAAGCACCAATAAAAATAAGCCAAAACTAGGTCGAGTGCAACCGGCGCAGACCCAGTACGGGACGCTCTCTCCCAAGTACAACTCCACGACTTCCGTTGCCAGTGCGCATATACCGTCTCTAAAGACTCATTCTTTTTAAAATCCGCTTCGTGTCGAGATGTTTTTGCACGCTTATCAGTGTTCCACCAGCTCGATGTTTGATGATTCCTGATTCATTATACCACAGTGTATCCTTTGTATTCTCAGGAACAGTGTTTTATATATTCTCTTTTCTATTATATGTCCATAATGTATATTTATTTGCTCTCTCTCGAGTCGCGCGCGAATTTCGCGTGCCATGCAGTTCGGACTTAGATTTTTTCACAATTATTGTTAATGCTTTTTTTGCAAAATTTTCTAATTGTGTTAGAGTTAGGTGTCAGCGGGGTACCACTCCTGCAGTGTTTCTTCTTTCTTTTGAGAGTAGTCTTCCTGTTGGGTGGTTCCCGGTCGACCTTCTGGGGTCTTTGTTTCTGTCACCTTTCTCTCTTCTTTGGGGGTGTTCTGTTTTCTCATCTCACCTTCTCTGCTCCTCTCACCTCTATCATGCCCAGGACAATTCCCTGTGGGCAATGTCTGCTGTCAAAGCATGTGGACGATGTACATTCGTCTTGTTTCTCCTGTAATGGGTGTTCGGCCGAGCGGCCGTGTGGTGTCTGTGGAACATGGTCTTCCACCTTCTGTGCGTCAGTAAACCGTGTCGTTCGTTCTCGTGGCCGTGCCTCCCGCTCCCGCGGGAAAGGAGAACGTGGTCGTTCGGGGCCTCCAGAGTCGACTTTGTCTGGTGAGAGTTATTCCTCCTCCGTGGGGGATGTGCAGTCTTTTCCTGTGGTGGATACTGCGGGAGCCGTTGAGTGTTCTGGTGTAGAGATGCCTGGTTCCGGGCGACATCTGAGGCTGTCACTAGGGTTGTGACTCCTCCTTCGGAGCCGAGCCGGTGTGCTCTCTCCACTATTTCACCAGCCTCAATGACTCTCGACGTATCTACTACTGCTGCTGGCCCGTCTGCTTCGTTATCTGTTTCAGCCGGCCTCGGCTTTTCGCTGCAGGGGACTGCAGGACTGTCCGATACTGTAGACGTGGGATATCGGCCTCAGCCTTCCCTGACTTCAACTCGGCGAAGTCCGAAGGGGCTGCCGGCCGAGCCCATCGCTGTGGTCTCTTCGCCGTCAAGCACCACAGTTGTGTCTTTGGATTCGGATGTTCGTAGTGGAAACACTATGAACTCCGTGGCGTTTCCGTCTACTCACTCTGGTCACACGACCAGTTTTGGGGGACCAACGCCTTTTGTGCAGCCTGGACCTTCTGCCCCGCAGAGGTCCGCGGTGACTCTCATGAGTTCTCGCAATATTGATCCTCGGGGTGCATCGTACCCCTATACACATCTGCCTTCAGATGTTTCGGCTGCCGCCCGTCGTCCCGCGTCGGGTGTTTTGGAGGATCGTGACCCTTCGCTGGTTAAGAGGGTCAGAGGTGAAGCCACTTTGCCGGTTCGCTCCCCTGTCGAACCGGTCGGTACAGGCAGTGAGCTTAGGGAGGCCCTCTCCTTACTCACTCAGGTTCTTTCTAAGAGCCTTCCTGTTGCTTCCAGCGAGGCTATGGGTGGTTTCCAGGCGCCTCCTATGGCGCCGCCTCCCGGGATTGGAAACAGGCCGGTTTCCGATTCCTCTGGTGTCCCGACACCATGGGAGGCGTCGGCTGGTTTGCCCATGATGGGCTATGTGTCTTCCGACTCTGGGGAGGAGTCCGACATGCTTGAGGTCAAGGGCCAGCAGTCTTCGGACTTGGGGGCGGCTCTTGACTTTGTGTTTGGGTTTCTGCCTGAGCTCAAACCTGCTAACCAGCCGACAGTGTCAGCCTGGCCGCGATCATCGGTCGCGCGCCAACAGCCTATGGAGCAACCTGCTTCTGGGCGCCTTCGACCGTGCCAGTCGGTACAGGTGGTTGAGGCTTTTTCAGCATTGGATGCCAAGCTGAATTCCAAGGCTTTGAAGACTTCGTTCTTCACCAGGGTTGACACCTTTTTGCCTCCTGTGCGTTATCGTTCCTACGATTCCGCCAATCCATCAGTCTGCCAGGCTTTGACGGTTCTGGATCAGGACTCCACTTCCCTCGGCTTTCCAAGCCCAAGTCTGCCGTCATTCCAATGACGACTCTGGAGTCCACGTTGGGCTTATCTAGAGAGATGCTTGGCATGCTTTCTCTCTCAGATCACGTCGTCTCAGCTTTGGCTGCTTATCTGCCTCCAGATAAGTTTGACGAGGTACAGGCTCCTTTGCGTGTGCTGTACAAGGAGCTTATGCACCTTACTCACACGCATGCTTGTAACACGGCCAATTTGGAATTAGTTCGAAGAGACGCTGTGCTGGACACAGGACGATCCCTTCCCGAGGAGCAGCGTGCTACTCTTCGATCTGCTTCTTTGGCAGGTCCGCAACTTTTCCATGGTTCCGTGTCGACGGTCCGGGATGACGTCCTACGTCATTCCAAAGATCAGCTGCTGTTTCGTCAGCTTGATCAGCCTTCTCGGGGAGGCAAGGGCCGTTCCAAGCCTAACAAGTACCCTTCTGCTTCCTCTGTGAAGCAAAAGGCTGGTCCTTCTGCCGCCGCCTCTACTTCTTACTCACTGGGTAAAGGTAGGGGTCGGCAGAATCGAGGGAAGTCTCAGGATTCTTCATTTAGCAGAGGAGGTGGTTTCTCCTCTCGCGGGCCTCGTCGGGGCTCGAAATGAAGGTCCTCACCTCGACTCGTCCCAGGTTGGAGGAAGGATAGCAGAGTTCGCAGACCATTGGACCACCATCACATCCGATCCATGGGTGTTAGATGTTGTTCGGTCCGGGCTGCGCATATCCTTCCGACGGCACCCCACTCTGTCAAGGGTGCCTCTTCCAACCACAGTTCCTTCAGACGTTTTACGTCGGGAACTTTTGTCCACGGAGATTGCCAATCTCCTGGCAAAGGGGGCGATCGAGGTCATCAAGAACGTTCAGTCAGTGGGTTTCTATTCCCGCCTGTTCTTGGTGCCGAAGAAGGACGGCCGACTCCGACCGGTTATCGATCTGAGTATCCTGAACCAGTCTATCATTGCTCCCAAGTTCAGCATGGAGACTTTCAGGTCGGTCCGCCAATCAATTCACCAGGGAGATTTCGCAGCCAGCGTCGACCTGCGAGACGCTTACTTCCACGTTCCGATGCATCGGGCGTCACGGAAGTATCTCAGGTTCGCTTTTCTGGGGCGAGTTTACCAGTTCAAGGCCATGCCTTTCGGCCTCAACCTGGCTCCTTGGGCGTTCACCAGACTGATGTCGCATGTGATAGCGTTCCATCGCACACAGTCCAGGGTGACTACTTCGGCATATCTGGACGATATCCTCCAGAGGCATTCCAATGCTGCCTTACTGGAATCGGATGTCGCCACTCTGTTGAGCTTGCTCACGTCGCTAGGATTCAGAGTCAACGAGGAGAAGTCGGACCTGGTCCCTTCTCAGTCGTTTTGTCATCTGGGGATGTCTTTCCAAACCAAATTCAATTTGGTGGCTGTTCCCCAGGCCAAGGCTGTGATTCTCTCAGCTTTTGCTCTGACTCTGTCCCAGTCCAGGTCCGCGACCGCTCGGAGTTTTCTCCGGCTGATCGGTCTCTGCGGTTCGGTGACGGATCTCATTCCTCTAGGTTGGCTGCGTGTCAGACCTCTCCAACACTTTCTGCTCAGTCGTTGGAGACCGAATGTAGATTCTCTGGATCAGGTGCTTCCGTTTCCGGACTCTCTGTATCCTCACCTTCTTCCCTGGACAGATGTTCAGTGGATTACGCAGGGTGTTCCGCTGGACTTACCCACGTCCGATCGCGTTCTGACGGCAGATGCCAGCGATCTCGGATGGGGTGCGACGTTGGATCCTCTCGGTCTTTCCCTACACGGAATGTGGGACCAGGATCAAGCAGCTCTACACATCAACCAGAAGGAGCTTCTTGCTCATCTTCTGAGTTTCAGGCAGTGGATCCCTCACCTGTCGAATCGCCAGGTCCTTCTACTATCCGACAATTCGACAGTGGTTGCTTACATTCGGAACCAGGGCAGCACGCACTCGCTTCCGATGTACGAGTTAGCTCGGGATCTTTTACTGCTCGCTCAGGATGTTCACGCCGGAGTGGTTGTTCGTCACATTCCCGGTCGTCTGAACGTCCTAGCCGACTCCCTGTCCCGACAGGGCAGGGTTATTTCCACCGAGTGGATGCTTCACAGGGCAGTGTTCCAGTCGCTTTGCGATCTCTGGGGACGTCCCCACATCGACCTCTTTGCGACTCGTTGGAACCATCAGGTGGACACTTTCGTGTCCCCGTGTCCAGATCCTCTGGCTTTTGCCGTGGACGCTCTGTCACTCGATTGGAACGGTCTAGTCGGCTACGCCTTCCCGTCGGTTCCAATTCTTCCTCAGGTTCTCGCCAAAATTCGAACCTGCAGTTGTCGAATCATTCTGATCGCTCCCCTGTCGCCTCAGCGGGTGTGGATCAATCAGCTCCGCTTGCTGATGGCGGCGGTTCCGGCACGTCTCCCGCTACGTCGCGACCTTCTTTGTCAAGGTTGCCCAAGGAGGTTTCACGTCGACCCGACTTCATTGTGCCTTCACGCATATCTTTTGTCAGGACCTGTCTCCTCCGTAGAGGTTTTTCGAGACGAGCAGTGGAGTGCATTTCTTCTTCAAGGAGGCACTCCACTGGTTTAGCTTATGCAGCTAAATGGAAGGTCTTCTGTCGATGGTGTGCTGATCACTCTGTTGATTATGCCAATCCTTCGATTTCACAGATTGCGGAGTTTCTGGTATATCTGTTTGATTCTCGGGGTCTCCAGCCTGTTACCATCAAGGGTTACAGGTCTATGCTTTGAGAGACTTTTTCTTATGTGGGGAAGCGTCGCATCGGCACTAATCCTTACCTCTCCAAGCTTGTTCGGCACTTTTCTTTGAAAAGGCCTCGGACTTTGCAGCTTACTCCACGATGGAATCTTTCGTGGGTGCTGCTTTGCTTGGGGGGGAGGGGGGGGGGGGGGGGGGGGGGGGCGCCGTTCGAACCTTTATCCCAGGTGGATATGCATTTTCTCACATATAAGACGGCTTTTCTGATGGCATTTGCTTCGGCCAGATGGGTTAGTGAGCTTCACGCCCTCTCGGTTGACCCGGCCTTTTATCCCAGGTGGATATGCATTTTCTCACATATAAGACGGCTTTTCTGATGGCATTTGCTTCGGCCAGATGGGTTAGTGAGCTTCACGCCCTCTCGGTTGACCCGGCCTTTTTTAGGAGCTCTCCCAACAGTGTTACTTTTACCACTGATTGCTCCGTTTTGGCTAAGAATCAGTTACCAGATACTACTCCTCCTCCTATCTGTATCAGGGCTCTTCCCTCTGTTGAGGGTACTCGCCCTTTGCTCTGTCCGGTCCGTGCTATTCGCATTTATCTTGATCGGACACGCTTCATACGGAAGGGCAGAAAATGTTTTTTTTCCGTCTCTCATTCCGGGTCGACAGAAGATCTCTCCTCAATCCATTTCTCGATGGATTTGTCTTGCTATTCGTACGGCTTATAGTCCTTTAGCAGCTGGCGATTGTATTACCAATCGTATTTCTGCCCACGAGGTGTGGGCACTGTCTACCTCTTGGGCTTATTCTAACTCCGTCAAGTTGTCGGATGTTATGCAGGCAGCCTACTGGAGAAATGCTTCTACTTTCTCCACCTTTTATTTACGCCAGTTGCAGGAGCAGTCGGAGGACCTTTTTGCCCTGGGTCCTCTTTCTTCTGCTCAGGTTGTTGTCTGCCATAGCCATTAGGCTTCTTGAAGGTCAGTTTCAGCCTTGTGCTGTTACTGTCCTTTTTCTGTCTGTGTGTCACACAGGCTCATATGTCTCTTTTCATTGTCCTTTACCAATGATTGCGACATTATGGTTGATAAGCCTCGGGACCTCTTCCTTCTACTTCACGGTTCCAGTGCACTAGGGTTATGTGGGGGTTGGTTATGCGATTCCCTCCAGCCTTTTGTCTATTCAGCCTGTAGTAAACAATTGTGAGTAGGTTGATAAGAAATCTAAATTTTATAGTAAATTTCCTTTCTTATTATACCTACCACAATTGTTTACATGGAGGCCCTCCCGTCTTCTTTACGGGTAAAGAATCTTTCCTCCCCGCTGATCACATAACTCTAACGTTTACGGATTCAAAAAGAATGAGTCTTTAGAGACGGTATATGCGCACTGGCAACGGAAGTCGTGGAGTTGTACTTGGGAGAGAGCGTCCCGTACTGGGTCTGCGCCGGTTGCACTCGACCCAGTTTTGGCTTATTTTTATTGGTGCTTTTGCACCACTTTTCTTTCCCAACTTGCTTGGGAAAGACAAAAATAGAGAGTATTTTATCCGAGTTAGGGACTTCCACTGTAGTGCAAGCCTGTAGTAAACAATTGTGGTAGGTATAATAAGAAAGGAAATTTACTATAAAATTTAGATTTTCATCTTCTCTGAAACTACTGAGCTGACATGAGCCACACTTTGCAGGTATGGTCTATGAGAGGATGGAAATATGTGACCACCAGAGGCTATATTCTAATCCTTAACCCAATGCCTCTCCTGTCTGCATGAAGATCAGTACTGTCAGCAAAAGTACTTGTTTTTTGAGAATCTGGTAAGGGTTGGTTCCAGTTTTCTCCACTGAGAACTGGGGAAAAAAAAACCCCTAAAATATTGTGTGTGCAGCACAAGTCAAAATAAGCTGTAGCATAACTGCAATAAACCAAGCAAACTGCTGCTCCTGCCCTGACAAGATCAGAATCTGACATCTTCTGGAAAGCTATCAGTGAGAGCTTTCCAGAAAATGATGTCAGCTTCTGGTCTTATCAGTGTAGGAAGAGAAAAAGATACACAGTTTATAGGATTATCCTACAACTTATTTTGACTTAACTGTAAAGTATTGGAACTGAACATGGATGCTGATATATGCTCATTACTCATGTTACTTATCAGATAATCTTGGTTGTTGACAGGTGTTTGGAGAAAATAGGAGAAGATTTTGCTAACATTCTTGCAGTCATGTCAGCTTAAATGACAGTAATTATTGTATATCTTTTTAAGATTTGACAAAAATTGGAGTAATGTGTTTCCTGTAACCCTTTTACCTATCCAAAGTTATTTTGAAAAGAGAATACTGTCTGAAAAAAGTTGTAATTTTTCAAAAATATTTAACCTTCTTTTACTGATTTTTTTGTTGAAAACAGAATTCATAAATGTGTGCAGTTTCAAGAAAATCTTCTTTGAAACTACAAGGCCAATTGGTTTGAAAACTTAGTGTGACTGATGACTGTAACCCCCTCTACCAATGATCCTCATTTTAATCTTCATTGGGTTGCAATTATGGCTGCAATTGTGGCTTATAGTTACTATAGAAACCCTATAGGAAATAACATTTTCATCATCTTCACTGAAAGCACTGAGCCAATGTGAACCAGACTTGGCAGGCATTGTCTGTGAGAGGTTCTCTACAACTGTTACTCATTTTATTCCTGTTGGGTGAAAAAACGTGGCCGCCAGAAGCATTCTTTGATTCTGATTGGTCAATTTTGAAAACTCTTCTCCTCTGAAACCACATGGCCAAATGTTTTGAAACTTTGCATGGTTGATAACTGGGTCACCCTCCACCAACGTTCCTCATTTTAATGTTGATCGTATTGCAAACATGGCCACAATTGCGGTTTATAGTTACTATGGGAAAAAACTATAGGAAATCACATTTTCATCTTCTCTCTGGAACTATTGAGCTGATATCTGACATGAACCAAAAACTTGGCAAGAAGGGTCTATAGGAGGCCCTGAACAAACGATCCTTTTTCCCCGGGAAGTGAAACAGTGCCTGTTCACTGCGGTAAAGAGGCTCTGTTTTACTGGTAAAATAGGACCCAGTCACCAAAGCTTGGGAAGTGCAAACCCTCTCTAAAATGGGCAACATGGCTTATTAACACTCACCCCTTGTCTTGAGTTGATACTCATGTTGTGGTCATGATTAGCCATTGTGCAAAAATATGTGATCTTAAACACCAATAAATAAATAAATAACGATCCTCTTTTTGTTCCCGTTGGCTGGAAAATATGGCCACCAGAGACATTCTATGATTCTGTTTGATGGATTCAAATATTTTGAAACTTCACGTGATTGAAGACTGGGACACCTTCTACCAATGATCCTCGTGTAATGTGGATGTAATCTTGCAAAACATGGCCACGATTGCAGCTCATAGTTACCATGGAAAGCCTATGGGAAATCACATGTTTATATGTATTTCCAGGTGAGCGATTACAGGCTCTGTAGAGCCTCTAGTTGGGACATACAGCTGACATCATCATTCTTACTAATGATTAATCCACTGTTTGTTAAGTATTCCTTCCCTATCCTTCCATGAACCCTTCCTGTTAAACTCCTAAGCTTTTTGGCTATTTTTTTATTGGAATTTTTAATTAAATTTCTTGGGAGTTTAACGTGTATTACAGAATATTTATTCTGTTTATCCCCATAGTTACGTCCTCACCCTAGGGGTGTTAGGTCGGTTTAGTCTTGCATCTTCTATCCAATGTATCGTTTTTTCTTCGTGTGAAGATCTAGCTTTGCATCTGGTAGCATTTAAATTGGTTTCTGACTTTGGGCCTTTTTGTGCCTAATGTCTTGTTTCCGGTTTTTTCCTTGACATTGTTTGCATTGGCAACATCCTCAAATATATGTAGTATTTCATATTATATTACTGTAGAATTACTTTAGGATGCATTGATTATTATTCCGGTAGTGTAGCTCATAATATTTGGATTTTGTCTACACTTAGGCTCAATCTGGATGACCTTGGGCTCATAATGTTCCCTTTGGGAACTTAGGCATTTTTTCCAAATTTTTTTGAAATTTTTTTTATAAATTTTTGAATTTAACTTTGATTACGATTATTCATGTATCTTTATCATGTATTTTGTTGTCGAGTTTGTAGGAGTGCTATCAAATTTGTTTTTGATTGTAATTATGAAAGCTTACTGCGCTAAATGCAAGGCGAGGAAGTCTTCGGATTTAAATGCCTGTTGCCTTGCCTGTAGTCGACGCACTCCTGCGGATTCTTGTCCTACTGTGTACATTGGCATGACAGATGTTGGATACGGGTGTCGCGATGCATTATTGGTGGTGAGGTTCCTATGCCGGAACTCTCACTGTAATATAATTTAAGTTTTTCAGTTTCTATTTCAGAGGAACATGAACATGATGATGGTATTGTGACATCCATCCAAAGTGTGCTACCATTGTCGCACTCTGTTGAGCAAATAGAGCTAGCTGCAAGGCGCTCATGAATATAAGCAAGGGTTAAGGCATCTAGTTAGAGTTCTTAAACCCTTGCAAGCAGCTAGCTCGACCGGTGAAGCGGTTAATCCGTCCGTGGGAGCTGTGACACCGGGTAAGTCCATTGCGGTCGAAGGAAGTGTAGATTTGTGTGGAGCGAGCACCTCAAAATCAAAAGCTCACCCAGCTTCGACGGAAATAGGGAGTCAGCCAGTCAGCAAGTTTGGGGGGGGGGGGGGGGGGCAAATGTTGTTTTGAGAAACTTGCACAAGCCGGAATCAAATTTTCTTTTTGGGTTGCTCGGCGAGGTCTGATAAGAGCGGGAGAGGTCCCTCTCTAACCCAACAACATTTGGGGCCAAATGTTGTTTTGAGAAACGTGCACGAGTCAGAGCATACATCCGCCCGCCGCTTGAAACGCTCTGTCTAGACTGCAGCTGGGGTCGGCTTCAATCACGGCTTCCTCCGCTACATTATAAAAGCACACATGACCGCATTTTAGCTACCCGACTTTGGATATCCAGCCACCAGTTGCGCGAAGACGGAGCCAGTCTTTGCCCGTGAAGTCAGACAATCCGGTAGCTAGTGATCCGAGGCTTTGTTCATCGGGACGTTCAGAGAAGAGATCTATCTCCGGATCTTAGTCCCAGGAGTAGCAAGCGGCAAAAAAACAAAAAAGACTGCTATTCCTCAAGCCTCGGTAACGGACATGCTGTCGCAGATTGTGCAGCTGATCGCAGCATCCCAGCAAGTGCAAGAGCAGCCTCCCACAGACTCCGGTGGTGAGCTGTCTGACCGTACTGGGTCGGTCCAGTCATCTGTACACTTAGATACGAATGTCCGAATGTGACAGCTGAATCAGTCGGATGATGAAAGGGACAAGGAAGAGGATTACCCTTCCCTTTCGGAACAGCATATGGTAGCGATGAATTTTATTTATCAATACTATACTGACTTTGTTCCACCTGATCTGCAAGCTGCGACTACTATAGAGAAACCACTGTCGTCTCAGAAGCAGGTTTCATGTGGAGGAAAGAGGATGTTTTTTCCTTCCCGATTCCGTCTCGACAGGTGTCAGAAGGCCTTCGGTCATGTTAACGATGCCATATTCAACCTCTTTAGTGCTAAGAGGAAGGCAGTTTCTTATCGACATCTTCAATAAATATACCGTTCCTTGGACCACGTTCATTTAAAACGGTTGTAGAAGATGTCCAAAGAGCTTCTCTGCATTTAAATGAGCAGGCCCGAGGATGAAAATATGTCCCTACCTTCAGTATACGCTCGGAAGTGATGGAATGTGCTATTTCATCCAATAGAGCGAATCTGGACATGATGTACTACGCAGATCACCTCACCAGAGCTATGGCGCAACGTCTTAAAGGAAAGGAATTTGAGGACGTTGTTCCTCTCTTTGAGTTCTTTCCAGGGCAGTCATGTATGCCACATACAACTCCGCCCTGACAGTGGCAAATTGGGAGTTGATCCGACGTGATGCTGCCCTTGTGTCGTCATCACTTATAGATGACAAGGTGAAAAGCTCTCTCTGAGTCACTCCAGTCTCTGGATATACTCTATTTGATGACGAGCTTTCGTTAGTCTATGAACAGGCTACAAGAAAGCTTCCAGTACTCTGCTACTGTAGTCTGTGCCTTAACAACATGCTTCAGCAGACCGGGGTAAGCGAGGCCATTCCACTTAATCAGCTAAGGGAACTCCTCGCGAGGGTACAATAAACCCTCTTATACTTACTCCGGAGTTCGTCAGTATAGCGACTCAGAAAAAACTGTATGTCACGGAAGATCAGTGGGTAAAAGTGTTGTCTCAGAAGGCCTACGGCTATGATTCCAAACATAAACCCCCACTTACAAGATGTCCGCATTGGATAAATCTTCCGGTGGATTCTTTCAAAAGGGAGTCGCTCCTAGTCATCCCCTGAGTTCCAATGTGTTCTATGTGCCAGTAGGCACATAGAACACATTGGAACTCAGGGAATGTAGTGGAGGTACAGGCTCTCTTATTGAAGGAAGCAACAGAGGTCATAGAGAATAGACTTCTGTTGCTTTCCACTTAGAAGAAGGTTGTCAACCTCGCAAAAAGTGGATGAAAATTGCAGAAGATCAGTGGATGAGAATGTAGCCTTGGCAGGCCTGCGGCTATCAGTCCGAGCAAAGCTCCACTTACAACAAGTACTTGTTGGTTGAATCTTCCATCAAATTCTTCCAAGAGAGTCTCGCCTTGCAGAGGTATAAGCTCTCCTATTGAAGAAAAGCAATAGAGGTCATCGAAATATTCTCCAGGTTTTTTGAAATCACCTGTTTTTCATCCTGAAGTCGGACCAAAAGTGCATAGATAGGTTGAGACAACTGTCTTGTTTGGAATAGAGCTGTTAGAGGGAATAGGTACGTCTTTCCCTTCTCGGTGTTGTATTCCTTGGCATCAGGACATTTAATGTCATTGTGGACTCCATAGTAGCCTTATGTACTGTTACAGCAGTCTTTTCTTAGCGGCTAGTGTTGTAAGTCTCAATTTAGGAGCTTTCAAGGCCACAAGTGACAGAGATATGTCTTCAAGAAGACAAAGACTCATAACTGCGTAGTAACCTTGAGATTACTATCTCTTTGGGAATTACAGCTGTTAGAATAGTGGCTTGTCATTCCCTACCTTGCACGACAATGGTTGTAAGTCTCCGTTTAATGAGCTTTCAAGTTGCTAGTTACACTGAGATATCTGTATACACTGAGATATCTGTCTTCACAGAGAGGAAGACTTATAGCTGCGTTAGCTAAGCTCTGACCGCAGTCTTTTGGGAATAAAACCGATAAAGGGACAGTGCTTTTCTGTTTGTTTTCCTAGGTGTCATAGACTTGAGTCTTATTGTTTACATCATAGTAGCCTAGCTAGAATCATGAGCGAGATTGTTTCAGTAATTATGTAGTGACATAACTGAATTTATTATCTATTGGGACTACTGTCTCTTTGGGAATATAGGGCTGTTTAAATAGCCGCTCTTCATTCCCTACCTTGCGCAACAATAGTTGTAAGTCTCCGTTCAGTGAGCCTTCAAGGTCGCAACTTACACCGATATATCTGTTTTCGCGGAGATGAAGACTTATAAGCTACGGCTAGCATTGTAAGTCTCCTTAGTGAGCTTCTAAGGCTGCAGTTATCAGCCTTTTATTTGTATCTTCACGTACAGGAAGACTTTTAGCTGCTTCTGCTAGGCTGAGTTTGTTGTCCTATCGGGCATCATACCGTATGTTAGAGGAGGTTATTCTCTTCCTACCGGTATGGTTTGGTGTTAGTTATATGAGGCGATAAGCTCTATTAATAATGCCATATTTACCTAGTATGTTTATGTCAATATGGTGTATTTGTTCATCACGTCCCTCTCTGTCCTTAGTGGCATAATAGAGTCGGTCAGACGTTAGAGAGCCCTGTGGTTCCTATTCTATTTGATGACTAACACGAACGATTCAAGTACTGTGTGTGGGGGGGGGTTTCGATATGAATTTCGTCGAACCCCCACCCCCACCCCCACCCCCCCCCCACCCCCCTGCCAATGTGTTAAGAGGTGATTACAGAGCAAGACGTAATTTTCTTCCTGTAAGCCTAGTATGCATTTAAGTGTATACATGCCTTTCATGGCTTCTTGATTGGTGGCTGGGTCATGTTCTAACGGCGACCTCATGGGCACATCCACTTTTTAATTGCTTTTTTTCCTGTGGTTGTTCGTTTTTAAGTCTTATACGAACATATGATTCATTATCAATAAAATTGCTAGCCTTTGTGTACCTGTATGGCTGACATGTCGGTTATCTGGGCGGCATTCTCCAATGTGGCAATTAGTCCACTCTGAAAAGTTTCACTCAGAGCGGTCTAGTATTTTCTTACGACGTATGAGTTTATTACTCAGTTAACTGCACATTAACGTTGTATTATTCATTCGGTTTCCTGGTACACTTGTTTCTCTCAGTCATACCGTGGATACAAGCTGTATTCAGATGAGTACATGCAGAATTTCATTGCTCGCGTGCATAATATGTGTATTTATGTATGTTGTATTTATTAGGCAGACGCTATCGTACACATTATATAAATTCTTGCTCTGCTTATAGAGCTCATAAGAATTTTGGGGCTATTTAGATCAGTTATGGAACTGCCAACAGGCCATCTATGCGTATGTTTTCCATTTCTGGCATCATTATTCGGAGTAGTATATTCGTTCTTTGAACAATCAATGGTTGTTACGGACATAGGAAAAATGAGTTATTTCAGGAACGGTCTGTGTCGAGTCTGTTAATCATAGCTTGTTCCATGTTCTAATCCAGGTTTCTTGAAGATACAGTACACATTCTCATATATTCGAACGGTTCATTGGAGTGTTATTGTTGGAATCAATTGTACACATTAACGGGGTTGCCTGTAGGTAGCCTGAGAAGCGTGTCTGCTCTTCAGATACTTTCCATTTGATATTCTGTTACACAAGTGTATGGTCATACACTTTATATCAGCGGTTTTCATCCTCTACGTATTCCAACTCCGGTATACGTTAGAAGCGTGCTCTGTTAATTACCGGGATTGCTACAATAGCCTTAGCTTCTGAAGTGGCGTCAAGCACCAATAATTAATAATAATTAATAATTAATAATAATTAATAACAGGGTGCTTATTGGGCGAATATATTTGGATTATTTAGTATCGCTTTTCTCTGATTCCAGAGCGCTCCCCTCTTTGTTTTGAAGAATATTCCTTCAAAAAAGGGGGAGTATGATTTTTCTTCATCTCATCCAGCTTGATAAGTGTGTAACTATGAGTGAAGCTATTTTGTTTGTAGATTATATCTGATCCTAGGTACCGCTTGTTTATTATTTATATATGGCGTGTGTTTGTGGGGGTTAGTCTCTTATTCTCAAATACGCCATCCGAATTTATGGGGCTTAGTTTGGATTAGCCTTAAAAATTGGGGGCTTGTTACACCCAATTAGCATAGTCATTCATGCTAAGAATATGGAATTACTTGGATATGGCTCCTTATTTATGATATGTCTTTTCTATTATTGTATAGAGAGACATACATGTAATTCCTTTTAAATTTAATTTCCTTTCACCTTAGAATGCAGGCTCAGGAGCTATCTTTGGTCTGCTTATTCTTAAGTCCTAGGCCCTCCGCCTTTCACAATTCAGCTAGTCTGGGCCATTGGTTATTAGTATAAAAATATGATAAATTTAAAGTAATTTGTATATTTTTTGTACTTACCAATGCCCTAGATGGGGATGGCCCTCCCATGAGTGGGTACTCATACCTCCCCGCTGAGTTATTATTAGTACCCTCATCTACAAAGAACGATGTTGGCGCCAATTCCGGTCTCTTCCTGACCACTGCACATGTGCAGAGGGTAAAAGTATGGAGGGTCAGATAGGACTTTTAATTTTCGGTTTTGTATGCAAATTTTTGGGATTGGGGATTCAAAATTTGTGTTTGGCCCTTGATAATATCGAGTTTGCACCAGCTAGTCTGGGCCATTGGTAAGTATAAAAAATATACAAATTACTTTAAATTTATCATTTTCATTTTTCAGTCCTGGAAAAATACTGCAGAAATGATCCCAAGTTGGTAAATACTGGATATATACTTGAATTGTAATTTTGCTACCCTACTCTAATTTACCACCCCAAACAAACTCTTGCCAATGTGATAAATTGAAGTTGTCTGGCATAGATAATGCTTGGTACTAGCCATCGCACAGGTGGCTTCTATTTCTCAGTGAATTTTGAAGACCTGTTCATTACATCTGCATCTTCTGAAACATGGTATATGCCTTTGTTATCCTAAATTGTATTTGTTGTATAGTCAAAAACTTTGAGTATGGTACTGGAAAATTCTCAACAAACACTGGAAATATATTGGAAACGTACTGGAATTTAAATCAAGTTTGAGTGTATGAACCCTGTCAATCTGCATACATACCACAAAAGTGAGAGGATGTGTTTCTACGAAATTTGGTATGTGACGAGGTGGTATGCAACGATGTGGCTATTCACCGAGCTGTGGCCCAACTCTTGTTGATTTTTGCCGTAAGTGGTGGATAATTGATTATTCATGTCTCCCTCATTGACAGGTGATGTTAGCCATCTGTTTTGCATAATATAAAGTAATTTTTAGTAACATTTCTTTACTGTTTGACGAGTTCAACCATTTGAGCTACCGTTCTTGACCGTAAACTATAAATTTCCTTTTTAGCCCATCACCCACACCATTATCAGCAGATGGTGTAGAATTTATGGTTGTGCAGACTCCTTTCGATAATCCAAATACCGCAATCAGTGGTACTGGTACCCCTGCCACTCCTCAGCTTGGCAGCCTGCCTGGTTCAGTGTCAACACAGAGTTTACCATACCAGCAAACGGGTCGAGGAACTAGTGTTGTAAGTAGTTTATATTGTATACTTTTGTTTCTGATTAGCTTGCCAGTGTTGTACAACGTAGCGATAATATAACATATCTTGTACCCTTTTATATTTTTTCTCTCCATCTTTCCATTGACATGTACATGACACTTCTGAATGTTTGCAAGGAAATCTTCTGCTGTTTCCTTACTATAAAGCACTCTGAGGCAAGCATGGAAATACGCAATCTGTCATTTGCAGAATGAGGTTCCTAGAGAGGGAATTTGATGATGCTATCCCATACAGTGAGCTAGAATCCCCCAATTTATCCTCTGGGTACCTCTTTCTGTTTAGGCCTGATACTTTGAGTCAGATTGAGGTTCACAGAGGGAAAATTTAGTGATGCCTCCCAGCCAGGGTAGCATCACCAAATTCACCCTCTCGGAACCTCATTCTGCAGATGACAGTCTGCTTATTGCTTATTTCCAGGCTTGCTCTGAGAGCTCTTATGAAAAATGCTTTAAGAAGCTGTATTTCATTGTGGTTAAACACTCAATGAATGTTCTTCATACAATGGAACCCTGTTTAAATATCCACTTTGTCATTGAAAATTATTCTGTTAACAGGAGTATTCAAAACACAAGGATTTGGTCACTTTGATATATTCTGAAGACAACCCATACATGTAACCTATTATTTCTTGTTTGACAGAGCTCATGAAGCTCTGTCAAACAAGATCGAATAGATTCAATGTCTGTTCTGGATGTGCTGAGGTGAAATAAGTCTTTAAACATGAGGAATTTAGTGATGGTCTGGGTAATTTCTTGACATCATATAACATTTTTTAATCAATTAACAGGAGTTTACACCATAACCAATCTGCAATTTGCAGGTCATATTTGTACTGAAGGTATGGTAAATTGTTTTTGTGTTTGGAATTTATACTCAACAGGGTTATTATCCCCCACCACTTAGTGGGAGAGCGATATAGGAATGGGTTCCGTCCGTCTCTCTATGCCAAAAATCGTGTGGCTAAAATATTATAGGAATTTAAAATGCAGGGACCAATATAAATTCTTTTGCAGGGCTAATTTCTGGGTGGTAGCAAACCCTAAGCCATACAGCTTACTGACCCCAACCTTTTCTCTGACCCTGACCTTAGCATAAAGCTTTTGAAAATACAACACCCACTTTTTGTCACTCAGTAGCTATGTAAGCCATTGTACTCTCCTAAACCACTATTTTAGCCACATAAACCCAGATTTGTTAGTTAAAATTTATGTGGCTATTCACATAAATCAAACAAGACACTTGACAGTGCAGTATACAGATTACTAGGCACACAACTCCTGATTTGTTAGTGTATGCGTCTGTCCATCCGTCCATCTTGCCATCTGGATATCCTTTCATCCATCCATCTTCCAAGTTAATTGTCATCACATTTAAAAAAAAAACATTCAAAATAATTTTCGCAGATTTTTTATATAGTGTTTTGATGATAATATCATAAATGGGATTGCAAACCAGCTCTGTCCAAGTATTTCTTCAAGAGTTATTGCCCTTGTTGGACTTACATTTTATTGTCATCACATTACCATTTCTTGTCATCATATTTCAATGAACTCTGCTCAGATTTTTTAAACCAGATTTAACATACAGCTAGAGCTATTGCCCTTCTCGAATTTAGAATTTCTTGAAATTACATTTATATAGCTTTTTAGCTCACCTGAGTGAAGCCCCCCCCCCCCCACCCCCCCCACCCCCTCCCCCGTGGGAACCCCTGGAGGTGAAGCAGTGCTTGTTTACTGTGGTAAACAAGCTCTGTTTCGCTGGTAAAATAGGACCCAGTCACTAATGCTTGGGGTGCGAGTCCTCTAAAATAGGCAACATGGGGGTATAAACGATTGACTGACCTTGACTTTATCTCTATGTTGTGGTCATGATTAGCCATTGTGCAGAAGTATGTGACCATAAACAACAATAAATAAATAAATACCTGAGCGAAGCTCAAGGGGTGCTTTACTAATCACTTTCTGTCTGTCGTCCGTCCATCCGGTGTTAACTTTACATTACCAACTTCTTCTCACGAAGTGCTGGACCAAATTCAACAAAATTTGCTGTGCATGTTCTTTATCATATGCCAATTCAAGTTTGTTCAAATCAAGTTGACCCGCCCCTTGGTAGGGCCACGCCCAAAAAGCAATCATAAATCTTAAAAAATCTTCTCATGAACCAGCAGTAGCAGAGACTTGATATTAGGTGTGCAGCTTCCTTTTGAGGTGTAGACTCAGATTTGTTCAAGAGAAGTTCTAGGGGCTATATTTGCCATCGTTTTGGGAGGGGCAAGAATTTTTACCCCGCCCAAAATTTCTATTTTCCAAACCGAGAGGCTGATTTGAACCAAATTTGACATGAGGTTTTATTGGGACATAACTAGTTAATTTATGCCAAAAAACTTTTTCCTGTCGCCCCATGGGAACCGCAGAAGCAAAAAACAGGAAAAAAATAAAACACCTATATCTCCAAAACTACACGGCACTGAGAATTCTTATTTGGTGTGAAGCTTCCTTAGGACCAACAGAATGGAACGGTCAAAATTGCTATCGGTTTTATCATGGGGTACTTTTTGGGACTTTGAAAAAGTGCTGAGTCAGCATTTTTAACACTGGGTAATGGGGAAAACATTTAAGACTACTTTTCTCCCAAACCACTGCTCCAAAAGCTTTCAAATTTCACATATAACATCATTGGAAGATTGTTTCACATGTTTATTGAAATCAACTTCCTGGGTCCATATTTGGGCTTTCTATGGGAGCCCAAATGTTTAAATTAGTGCAATATGAGGAATATTATTTAAAAATCTTCTTCAGAACTACCAATAAAAATCTTTTGATATTTGGTATGCAGCATTCTTAGGGGGGTGAGATTCAAGTTTGTTCAAGCCAAGTCCCTGGGTTCATATTTAGGCTGAAAATTTGGGGTCCCGGTCTGGACTCAGAAATTTTGGACCAAATTCCGGAAATTAGTTTTTTATGTGTTTTGGTCAATTTTAAGACAAAAATTTTTTTTTTTTCCACTGAAAATTTGGGGTCCAGGTGGGACTTGGAAATTTTGGACCAAAATCCAGAAATTAATTTTTTGGTTTTTCATGCATTTTGGTCAATTTTTGGAAGAAGAAAATAAAAAATTTTAATCTGAAAATATTTTGTTTGGGACTTCGAAAATTTCCGAACAAAAATAAAAAAAATCTGTTTTTATGCGTTTATCTCAATTTTGGGACGTAAAAGTGCAGGAACTGAAAATAGAAGGAAAATCCTGTGTATTGTGTGGGCACAATCACTTCATCTAGTTGTATATGCTTTTCTGAGGAGGGGCGTATGCAGCTTATTCAAGTCAAGACCCTGGTTTGATATTTAGACTACCATGTCAGGTGGGCGCCCTCAGTTCCCCTGGGGCCTCTTGTTTTATAATATCATGAAGGTAACTGTTAACCAGCTGTAGCTAAGTATTTCTTTGTGAGTTATTGCCCTTGTTAGACTTAGGTGGTGGGGGATTGGCCATCCTGAGGTGTGACACTTCCTCAGTTAAGAGATATCCAATTAAGTGGGCTCCACTGTATTAGTCATTTACCTGCTGTTATGGCCATATCTGGCCAGTGTTATTCACAGAAATAGCTATTCATATTTTGCCTCAAAAACATAGGCTAAAACCCCTCATTGGAACATGTGCTTTGGGCTGAGGTTTCAAATCTATGATATATAAAAAATGAAAATGTTTAGGGTGGCTCATTTTGGAGGAGCGTTACGCTTTAAACAGAAAGGATGATACAAGACACAGAATTAAGAAGTTTATTTAATGATGGGTTTTTAGATCACCTTGACAAAGTCAAGGTGAGCTAATCTCATCGCTCTCTGTCCATTGTCCATCAACACCATGTTTTGGTCTTCTCCTCCAAAACCACTGGACCAATTCAAGTAAAAGTCCAATGGTCCAATTTGAACCAAATTTGGTATGTGATATTATCGGGTCAAAAGCACTTGACTCGAGCAAAAAAAAAAATTCCCACATCCCCATGGGAACTCCAGGAGCTAAAAATAGAAATATTTTCAAATGCCCATATTTCCCAAATCACAAGGAACGGAGAGCTGTTATTTGGTATGAAGCATCCTTAGGACCAGTAGAATTGAATTGTAAACACAAACTGCCATCGATTATGTTAGGGTGTTGGGTAGAGGGCATCGAAAAAATGTGGAGTCAGCAAATTTGCAAAAATTATAAAAAATGTTTCTCCAGAACCAATGATCAGAATCTTTTGATATTCGGTATAGAGCATTCATAGGAGGGTCAGATACACGTTTGTTAAAATAAAGCCCATTGGTTCATATTTGGACTCAATACAGGAGCCCGAATGTTTAACTTACGTCAATATTGGGAATATTCTTTAATATTCTTCTTCAGAACCAGCAGTCAGAATCTTCTCAGGTTTGGTGTACATCATTGTTATGAGGGTCAGATTCAAGATTGTTCAAACCAAGTCCCTAGGTTAATATTTGGGTGTCCTATGGAAGCCCAAATTTTAACTTAGTTCAACATGGGGGTAATTTTTAAAAATCTTCTTCTTCAGATCCACCAGACAGAATGCATTCATATTTGGTATACAACATCTCTAGGGGGGTCAGATTCAAGTTTGTTCAAATCAGGTCCCTAGGTATATATTTGGGCTCGCTATGGTAGCCCAAATTTTAACTTAGTGCTGTATGAGGAACTTTCTTTAGAAATCTTCTCCTTCAGATCCACCAGTCGGAATGCTTTCATATTTGGTTTACAACATCTCTAGGGGGGTCAGATTTAAGTTTGTCCAAATCAAGAGCCTGGGTTAATATTTGGGCTCCCTAATGAGGTTTCAATAAAACGCTGACATATTCAGATTTTTGAGGTGACAGTTTACAAACTCAAAACTTGAGTTTCTTCATGCTGTACATTCTGGACAAACATTACATAATTTTTAGCTCACCGAAGGGAGCTTAACTTATCACCGGCCATCCGTCGTCCGGCATCCGTCGTCGAGAACATTTTTCAAACAACTTCTCCTCTGAAACCACTTGTCCGATTTTCATGAAACTTAATGTGGATGTTCATTACTATATGGCAATTCATGTTTGTTCAAATGAAATGGCCACGTCTCTTTCGGGCTCTGTATGGGGCATAACTCTGATAGCACCGTATGAATTATAGAAAAATTAAAAAATCTTCTTCTCAAGATCCAGCATGCAGAATCTTTTGATACTTGGTATGCAGCATCTTGGTATGGGTCTGAATCAAGTTTGTTCAAATCGGCCCCCTGGATTCATATTTGGGCTCACGATAGAAGCCCAAATTCGAACTTAGTGCATTTCAGGCAAATTTCTTAAAAAATCTTCTTCTCCAGATCCAGCAGGCAGAATCTTTTGATATTTGGTGTACAACATTGTGGGGTGGATCTGATTCAAGTTTGTTCAAATCGGCCCCCTGGATTCACATTTGGGCTCAGTATAGAAGCCCGAATTTGAACTTAGTGCATTTCAGGCAAATTTCTCCAAAAATCTTCTTCTCAAGATCCAGCATGCAGAATCTTTTGATATTTGATATGCAACATTGTGGGGTGGATCTGATTCAAGTTTGTTCAAATTGGCCCCCTGGATTCATATTTGGGCTCACTATAAAAGCTCGAATTCGAACTTAGTGCATTTCACGCAAATTTCTTCAAAAATCTTCTTCTCCAGATCCAGCAGGCAGAATCTTTTGATATTTGGTATGCAACATTGTGGGGTGGATCTGATTCAAGTTTGTTCAAATTGGCCCCCTGGATTCGTATTTGGGCTCACTATAAAAGCTCAAATTCGAACTTAGTGCATTTCACGCAAATTTCTTCAAAAATCTTCTTCTCCAGATCCAGCAGGCAGAATCTTTTGATATTTGGGATGCAACATTGTGTGGTGGATCTGATTCAAGTTTGTTCAAATCGGCCGCCTGGGTTCATATTTGGGCTCAGTATAGGAGCCCAAATTTGAACTTAGTGCATTTTAGGCAAATTTCTTTAAAAATCTTCTTCTCAAGATCCAGCAGGCAGAATCTTTTGATATTGGGTATGCAGCATGCTTAGTGGGTGGGGAGATTCAAGTTTGTTCAAGCCAAGTCCCTGGGTTCATATTTGGGCTCACTGTGGTAGCCCGAATTATAACTTAGTTCAAAATGAGGAAGTTTCTTTAAAAATCTTCTTCTTCAGATCCAGCAGTCGGAATGTTTTGATATTTGGTATGCAGCATCCTTAGGGGGGTGAGATTCAAGTTTGTTCAAGCCATATCCCTAGGTCCATATTTGGGCTCACTGTGGGAGCTTGAATTGTAACTTAGTTCGAAATGAGGAATTTTCTTTAAAAATCTTCTTCTTCAGATCCAGCAGTCGGAATGTTTTGATATGTGGTGTGTAGCATCCTGGGGGGGGGGAGGGGAGATTCAAGTTTGTTAAAGCCAAGTCCCTGGGTCCCGAATTATAACTTAGTCAATTTGAGGAATTTTTCATTAAAAGTCTTCTTCAGATTCAGCAGTCAGAATGTTTTGATATTTGGCATGCAGCATCCTTAGGGGGTGAGATTCAAGTTTGTTCAAGCCAAGTCCATGGGTTCATATTTGGGCTCACTGTGGGAGCCTGAATGATAACTTAGTTCAAAATGAGGAATTTTCTTTAAAAATTTTCTTCTTCAGATCCAGCAGATGAATGCTTTTGATATTTGGTATGCAGCATCCTTAGGGGGGTAAGATTCAAGTTTGTTCAAGCCATGTCCCTAGTTCCATAAAATTTGTCTCTCATTACTTCATTCCTTTGTAGTGTTGATGAACCATGTCTAACTGAATGTGACCCCAAATACTTCTTTGAACCACTTTGTTTGAATAACTTTGCCCGGTGAGCGATTAAGGCCCCTTGGGGCCTCTTGTTTGTTTACATTTGAGGTGTCGTATTCAATTTTCAGGTATTCAGCATCAATATAATAAACAAATTTTTACATTAGTCAATCAATCTGGACTGTCATATTTTGTTTCATTTGATGAGACCAAATCAGCTAGAACAAACTTGACGCTTTCAGTTTGTTCTTTCATCTGGTTTCAGGCACTTGATAGAATATGACAACCAGATCAATAGACTAAAGTAAAAATTTGTTCATTAGGCATGAAAAAGTTAAAAATCTGTTTCTCAGGCTCTGCAGCATGGTCCTTTTGGCTTCCGCATGCTCTCTTTTTATAACCAATGCAAACTTAAAAAATAATAATTAATTTGTTTGTGTCTGATATTTTACCCAAGTTAATAAAATTGATAAATTTGTCCCTTGAGTGCAATAAGGCTTTGCAATGCTTTAGCATTGCAAGGCCTTCTTGCACTCAAGGGAGGAAATACACTACCACCCATGCTATTCTGTAGATTATGAGACCTAAAACATAAAAGAAACCAAGAACATGAACTTTCGATGGCAAAGAAACAATTTCAAAAATAAAATACAAAAATGCCCGCCCGCATGCAATTTTACAGAAAATGGCCTTAGAAACAAATTATCTACTTTGTGGGGTCTTATGTGTTGTAGTAATCTCATTAAACCACATGACTTCCACTTCTAATATTGTAGAAAGTACAGCAGTTAGTTTGTAATTTATAGAGGATATGGAATGAGTGTTTTTCTCATATAATATTTATGAAACGAGTCTTAAGAATTTTCCGTTTTGGCGAGCCCAAACGGAAAATTCGGACAAGTTTCATAAATATTATATGAGAAAAACACTCATTTCATATTCTATTTATCATATGACACACACATGCACAAATTAGCCACTTAGTATGACCCTTTTAACCCATCACCTAACTTGAGTTGCAGACAGCACTTGGAAAAAACATCCTTGTATAACTAAAAATTTTCATTTTTTGCTTTCAAAACATAGGTTATGACCCCTCATTGGAATGAGCTCATCAAGCTCGTTCCAATGAGAGGTCATAACCTACGTTTTGGAAGCAAAAAGTGAAAATATAAAAAAAAATGAATAGCGTTTTTCTTGTAGGTAAAAGATTAATACAGTATAACACATCCTAAATAGGACAGATAACATAAATTCTCCCTACTGAAATTGTGCAAATGTAACCCAGTTGTATTTTGTTTAGCCAATCAAATTGTCCAGTTTTGGAATTGACCAATGAAAGCTCCCAACTCTAATTATGCAAATTATGAAAATGTGGCCCAGTTGTATTTTGTTCAGCCATTCAAATTGTCTAGTTTTGAAATTGACCAATGAAATTTACAGAAGGCTTTATTTATCACTGATTAATATGAACCACAAAATATCAAATGTTTTAAAGTGAACAAAATGGACGAGTCATATGATAAATATGAGATATTGACTTTTAATTTTCAAAGCTTGAAAAATGTTGTTTATGGCTGCCATGTTGTATTTCGCTGTTAAATTTTTGGGCTCAACCTGCAGCCTACATTAATCAACCAATGATTTTGAAAAATTTTGCATTCTTGTTCAGAATACCATTTATATGGAAGCTATTGAGCTTTGCCATGTTTTGATGGATTTTGTCCACAATCCGAGTGAAATTCCTGTCTACAGTCTTCATCCCTCATCTGATCAGCATCAGATTTTGTATATAAGCATGACATGACATCTAGATCTTGAGTTTCATGCAGAAGCTCGAAAACATTACCCCTGGTGTTCATCTTGAATATTTCTGTTAAATCCTGTGGTATACCGTGCTGCCTGCTTCCTTCAACAATGGCTTTGAAATTGCATATGCTTGTTTAGAACAGCATCTAGATGTGATCTATCAATGTGTGATTTAATTTCTCTGTGTATTAATTTTTGTTGTCATGAAAATACTATGATAATCTCAAGTCTGGTGTTGGTGTTCCAACCCAATCCATTGGCTTTGAAATTGCATATTCTTGTTCAGAACAGTGTCTAAATATGAACAATAATGTGTGATTTAATTTCTTATCAACCTACCTCAATTGTTTACAACAGGCTTGCACTACAGTGGAAGAACCTAACTCGGATAAAATACTCTCTATTTTAATCTTTCCCAAGATTTGGGAAAGAAAAGTGGTGTAAAAAACACCACGAAAAAATAAGCCAAAACTGGGCCGAGCGCCATCGGCGCACACCCAGTATGGGACGCTCTTCCATAGTACAAATCCATGACTTCCGTCACAGCGCGCAATGCATTAATTCGCCATTCTTTTTCTATCCGTGGCACGAGCAGGATGTGTTTCCGCCATATGCATTATGAAACAGTGATAATTCAACTCGTGGATAATGGTTTTCCTGTGACTGGAATTATAGATCTGAAGATCGTATAATAACAGGACTGTGTTTTATATATTCTCGTTTATATTTTCAACCACATTCTCATTGTTTATTAATTACTATTCCGTTTTCGCGAATGTTTTGCAACATCGTGTCATCGCGATTCGACAATGAATTTTTTCGGTTGATAAAAAAATTTATTGGAGTCGGTGTCGGCCTTCTGGGTTCTGCCACCTTCTCTCGTAGTTGAGGGTGTTCTTCTACTTTCTGTTTCTGTTGAGTTCACCTTTTTTCTTCTACTGCTCTCACCTCTGTTCTTTCCAGTTCGGTTCCTTTAGGGCAATTCCTTTTGCCCTCGCCATTGGTGCGTTCTCGTGTCCGTTTCGTCCGCACACGCGGGTGGTGTGGAATGCAGTTGTTTCGGGAGCCTCCCGACTCGACCACGTCTGATGTGAGTTTACCCCCTCCGTGGGGGATGTGCAGCTCCTCCTGCACCCGCGGGGGGGGGGGGGGGGGGGGCTCTGTCGTTTCGGGGCCCCCCGACTCGACCACGTCTGGTGTGAGTTTGACCCCCTCTGTGGGGGATGTGCAGCTCCTCCCGCTCCTGCGGGGGGTGGTGAACGCTTTCGTTTCGGGTCGCCCGATTCGACCACGTCTGATGAGAATTGCTCCTCCTCCGTGGGGGATGTGCAGCTCCTCCCGCACCAGCGGGGGGTGGGGACCGCTTTCGATTCGGGGCTTCCCGATTCGACCATGTCTGGTGAGAGTTATTCCCCTTCCATAGGGAATGTGCAGTTTTTTTTACCGTGGTGGATACTGCGGGAGCTGTTGGTTTTCTGGTGTAGAGATGCCTGGTTCCGGGACTATGCGCCCTCTCCAGTCAACATCTGAGGCTGTCATCGTATCTGCTGCTACTGCTGTTCCATCTACAACGTCATTGGGCACCGTTTTTAGCCGGCCTCGGCTTCTCCCTGCCAGGGTCTGCAGGGATGTCTGTAGTATGGTTGTGGGGTTTCGGCCTCAGCCTTCCAAGACTTCCACGAAGTCAATTGGGGCTGCCGACTGAACCCCATACTGTGTCCTCTGAGCACAGTAGTTTTATACCTGCAGTGGTCTGCTGCGGTGTCTAGTTGTGTAGACGTGGGGGTATCGGCCTCAGCCTTCCCTGACTTCAACTCGGCGAAGTTGGAAGTGGCTGCAGCCGGACCCTCTCCTGTGGTCTCTGCGCCGTCGAGCACCACAGTTGTCTTTGGACTCGGTTGTTCTTAGTGGGACACTATGAACTCCGTGGCGTTTCCGTCCCTCATTCTGGCCACACGACCAGTTTTGGGGGTCCAACGTCTTTTGTGCAGCCTGGACCTTCTGCCCTGCAGAGGTCAGCGGTGACTCTCATGAGTTCCTGCTATGTTGATCCTCGGGGTGTATCACACCCCTATACACGTCTGGCTTCAGACGTTTTCGGCTGCCGCCCGTCGTCCCATGTCGGGTCTTTTGGAGGATCGTGACCCTTCGCTGGTTCAGAGGGTCAGTGGTGAAGCCACTTTGCCGGTTCGTTCCCCTGTCGAACCGGCCAGTACGGGCAGTGAGCTTAGGGAGGCCCTCTCCTTACTCACTCAGGTTCTGTCAACGAGCCTTCCTGTTGCTTCCAGCGAGGCAGCGAGTGGTTTCCAGGCGCCTCCTATGGCGCCGCCTCCCGGGATTGGAAACAGGCAGCTTTCTGGTCCCCTGGTGCTCCGACACCATGGGAGGCGTCGGCTGGTTTGCCCACGATGGGCTATGTGTCTTCCGACTCAGGGGAAGAGTCAGACATGCTTGATGTCGAGAGCCAGCAGTCTTCGGATTTGGGGGCAGCTCTTGATTTCGTGTTTGGGTTCTTTCCGGATCTCAAACCATCTAACCAGTCGACAGTGTCAGCCAGGCCGCGATCATCGGTCGCGCGCCAACAGTCTATGGAGCAACCTGCTTCTGGGCGTCTTCGACCGTGCCCTTCGGTACAGTTGGTTGAAGCATTTTCAGCCTTGGACTCCCAGCTAAGTTCCAAGGCTATGAAGGCTCTGTTCTTCACCAGGGTTGACACCTTTTTGCCTCCGGCGAGTTATCGTTCCTGCGATTCCGCCAATCCGTCGGTCTACCGGACTTTGACGGTTTTGGATCAGGACTCCAATTCCCTCGGGCTTTCCAAGTCCAAGTCTGCCGTCATTCCGATGACGACTCTGGAGTCCACATTGGGCTTATCGAGAGAGATGCATGGTATGCTTTCTCTCTCCGATCACGTCGTCTCAGCTTTTGCTGCTTATCTGCCTTCAGATAAGATTGACGAGGTACAGGCTTCTTTGCGTGTGCTGTCCAAGGCGCTCCTGCATCTTACTCACACGCATGCCTGTAACACGGCTAATCTGGAATTAGTTCGAAGGGGCTCTGTGCGTGACACAAGCCGATCCCTTCCTGAGGAGCAGTACGCTGCTCTTCGATCTGCTTTTTTGACAGGTCCACAACTTTTCCATGATTCTGTGTTGACGGTCCGGGATGACGTCCTACGTCATTCCAATGATCAGCTGCTGTTTCTTCAGCTTGATCAGCCTTCTAGGGTAGGCACGGGCCGTTCCAAGCCTAACAAGTACCCTCTGCTTCCTCTACGAAGCAAAAAGGGTCTGATCCTTCTGCCACCGCTTCTGCTTCTTACTCAAGGGGTAAGGGTAAGCATCGGCAGTCTTGAGGGAACTCCCAGGATTCTTCATTCAGTAGAGGTGTTTTCTCCTCTCGCGAGCTTCGTCGGGGTTCGCAATGAAGGTCCTCACCTCGACTCGTCCCAGGTTGGAGGAAGGATAGCCGAGTTCGCAGACTGTGGGCCACCATCACATCCGATCCTTGGATGTTAGATGTTGTTTGGTCCGGGCTGCGAATATCCTTCCGACGGCACTCCACTCTGTCCGGGGTGCTTTTTCCAACCACAGTTCCTTCAGACATTTTACGTCGGGAACTTTTGTCCACGGAGATACACAATCTCCTGACAAAGGGGGCGATTGAGGTCATCAAGAACATTAGGTCAGTGGGTTTCTATTCCCGCCTGTTCTTGGTGCCGAAGAAGGACGGCCGACTCCGACCGGTTCTCGGTCTGAGTTTCCTGAACCAGTCTATCATTGCTCCCAAGTTCAGCATGGAGACTTTCAGGTCGGTCCTCCGTTCAATTCACCAGGGGGTTTTCGCTTCCAGCTTCGACCTGCGAGACGCTTACTTTCACATTCCGATTCATTGGGCGTTACGGAAGTATCTCAGGTTCATTTTTCTGGGGCGAGTTTACCAGTTCAAGGCCATGCCTTTCGGCCTCAACCTGGTTCCTTGGTCCTTCACCAGACTGATGTCGCATGTGATAGCTTTCCATCGCACGCAGTCCAGGGTGACTACTTCGGCATATCTGGACGATATCCTCCAGGGGCATTCCAATGCTGCCTTCCTAGAGTCGGATGTCGCCACTCTGTTGAGCTTGCTCACGTCGCTATGTTTCAGAGTCAACGAGAAGAAGTCGGACCTGGTCCCTTCTCAGTCGTTTTATCATCTGGGGATGGCTTTCCGCACACAATTCAATTTGGTGGCAGTTCCCCAGGCCAAGGCTGTGATTCTCTCAGCTTTTGCTCCGACTCTGTCCCAGTCCACATCCACGACAGCTCAGAGTTTTCTCCGGCTAATCGGTCTCTGCTGTTCGGTGACGGATCTCATTCCTCTAGGTCGGCTGCATGTCAGACCTCTCCAACACTTTCTGCTCAGTCGTTGGAGGCCGAATGTAGATTTTCTGGATCTGGTGCTTCAGTTCCCAGACTATCTTTATCCTCACCTTCTCCTCTGGGCGGATGTCCAGTGGCTTTCGCAGGGTGTTCCGTTGGACTTACCCATGTCCGATCGCGTTCTGACGGCAGATGCCAGCGATCTCGGATGGGGTGCGACGTTGGATCCTCTAGGTCTTTCCATTCACGGGATGGTGGACCAGGATCTTGCAGCTCTACACATCAACCAGAAGGAGCTTCTTGCTCTTCTTCTGCGTTTCAGGCAGTGGATCCCTCACCTGTCGAATCGCCAGGTCCTTCTGTTGTCCGACCATTCGACGGTGGTTGCTTACATTCGGAACCAGGGCGGCACGCACTCTGTTCCAATGTATGAATTGGCTTGGGATCTTATACTGCTCGCTCAGGATGTCCACGCCGGGGTGGCTGTTCGTCACATTCCCGGTCGCCTGAATGTCCTAGCCGACTCCCTGTCCCGTCGGGGCAGGGTCATTTCCACCAGGTGGATGCTCCACATGGCGGGTTCCATCGATCTCTTGTGACTAGTTGGAACCATCAGGTGGACACTTTCGTGTCCCCGTGTCCAGATGCTCTGGCTTTCGCCGTGGACGCTCTGGCCCTCCTTTGGGATGGTCTTGTCGGCTACACCTTCCTACGGGTTCCGATTCTGCCTCAGGTTCTCACCCAGATATGAACCTGCAGTCGTCGAATCCTTTCGATCACACCCGTCGCTTCGGTGGGTATGGATCATTCTGCTCCGCTCTGTTAGCGGCGGTTCCGGCATGTCTCCCTCTACCTCGCGACTTTCTTTGCCAAAGTCGCCCGGGAGGTTTTCAAGTTGACCCGACTTCATTGTGCCTTCGCACATGTCTTTTATCGGGTCCTGTCTCCTCCGTAGTGGTTTTTCGAGACACGCAGTGGAGTTGCTTTTCTTCAAGGAGGCACTCACTCCACTGGTTTAGCCTCTGTGGCTAAGTGGAAGGTTCTTCTGTCGATGGTGTGTGATCACTCTGTTGATTCTGTCACTCCTTCGATCACACTGCTTGCGGAGTTTTCTGGTATATGTTTGTTTCTGGGGGTCTCCAGCTATGTGTACTTGTCCATGCTTCGGAGACATTTTTTCCTATGTGATACCACATTGTTTCGACACTCATCCTTGCCTCTCCAAGCTTTTTTAGGTCTTTTCCTTGAAAAGGCCTAGGACTTTGCAGTTTACTCCAAGATGGTCACTTTCTTGGGCGCTGCTCTGCTTGGGGGTGGGGGGCGTTCACGCCTTTATCCTGGATGAATATGCGTTTTCCCACTTGCCAGATCTCTCCTGCATCCATTTTCTTGATGACCTTGTCTTGCTATTCGTGCAGCTTCCGCTCGTCTAGCTACTGGTGATTGTATTACCTATTGTTTTTTCTGCCAGGAGGTGCGTGTATTGTCTTCCTCTTTTAATAACTCGGTCATGTTGTCGGATGACTGATGTTATACTGGCAGCCTTCTGGAGAAATGCTACATTCTCCTTTTCTCTGCGACAGTTGCAGGAGCCGACAGAGACCCTTGGGGCCCTCTTTTTTCGGCTCAGGATGTTGTCTATCCAAGCTTTTCAGCTTTTTTCAAGGTCGGTTCCAGCTTTGTGCTGTTACTGCCCTTTCTGTCTGTGCGTCGCACTTCACCATACGCCTCATCTTTCATTGGCTTTTCTAATGTTTGTGATGCTATGGTTTGATAGGCCTAGGGATCTCTTCCTCTGTCCATGGTCCCAGTGCTATTGAGTTATGTGTGGGTTGGTTATGTGATTCCCTCCAGCCTTTTGTCTATTCAGCCTGTTGTAAACAATTGAGGTAGGTTGATAAGAAGTATAAATTTTATAGTAAATTTCCTTTCTTATTATACCTACCGAAATTGTTTACATGGAGGCCCTCCCGTCTTCTTATTCGGGTAAGAATCCTTCCTCCCCGCTGATCACATAACTCCTGTGTTGTTCGGAATCAAAAGAATGACGAATTAATGCATTGCGCGCTGTGACGGAAGTCAAGGATTTGTACTATGGAAGAGCGTCCCATACTGGGTGTGCGCCGATGGCGCTCGGCCCAGTTTTGGCTTATTTTTTCGTGGTGTTTTTTACACCACTTTTCTTTCCCAAATCTTGGGAAAGATTAAAATAGAGAGTATTTTATCCGAGTTAGGTTCTTCCACTGTAGTGCAAGCCTGTTGTAAACAATTTCGGTAGGTATAATAAGAAAGGAAATTTACTATAAAATTTATACTTCTCTGTATATTAATACTGGTTGTCTTGAAAATCGTATAATAACCTCAAGTCTGGTGTAGGTGTTCCAAATGTACCTTTGCATTATGATTTAAAATTTGCTGATATTTATGTAGTAGGGTAACTGATTAATCTAGGCCTGTAGTTTTGAAGCAGGCATTTGCTCTTTATGACCAGTGTGAATTGGAATTTAGGAGAGCAGTAAATAATCACACAGGAACACAATTGATAAACAACTGATTCTAAAATTAGTGTTTGTAAATAAATCTAACGGAAACAGTCTTTTTTTAATTAGAGTGCCTAAATAATTTTTCAAACTCTTTAGTACACCACATCCTGTGTGTTTAACCCTTTACCCAATGAATCGCACGATCCGCCTACGTAACATGCAAATTCAGCAGTTGAAAAAATATTATTTTTCAAAAAATTTCAACAAAACCATATCATGTGACCCCTCGTTGGAACGAGCTCATTGAGCTCATTCCATCAAGGGGTAATATGATATGATTTTGTTGAAATTTTTTGAAAAAGTTTAAAAAATGATATTTAAAATAATAAATTTTGATATCGTCTGCATTGGGTAAAGGGTTAATGCCTTATCGGTGATTTCTAGACAAGTCTTGGCTGCCTCTAGAGACACCCAAGACTTGATTAGAGACCACTGTAAATGCAGTTTGACTACTTCTGCAGTGTTTCCTCTTTTTTTTTATTCTTTCTTTAATCAGAGTGCCTCTTCAAACACATAAAAAAACCAACATAATAAGGCCAAACAAAAATAATTGATTCTCTGGCAATTTTTTTTTTAAACGAACGAGGGAGGGCGTTTTTTATTTTTTATTTTTATTTTTGGTGGAATGGTAGCCGATGCCTAAAATTCAGTTGTGAGAGCCTAAAATTAAATACTAGAGCTTCCATGTTGATTTCACTGATAACGTAACGGCCAAAACCGGCCAGCGCTATTCTCAAAAATCGCCAATTAATTTTCATTATTTTTTTCATTTTTTGTCTCAAAAACATAGGTTATGACCCCTCGTTGGAATGAGCTCGTCGAGCTCGTTCCAACGAGGGGTCATAACCTATGTTTTTGAGACAAAAAATGAAAAAAATTAGTTATTCAAGAATTATTTTTGCAAGTGTCGTCTGCTTTTCATGTTAGGTTAACAGTGATCATACAACTCAAAAACAATAAAGAACAACTAAAATGGGATCAAAAATAATAAGGAATGTTTTAACTGGTTGAGTGTTAGAAGCCACAATCAGGCCTTTCAAAAAAATAAGGGTGCCAGTGCAAAAGCCAACATTTTCCTTGCCCATGTTTGGTATTCAGGCAAACGTAAATAATAGTTTGTTTATACAAATTTGTACTATAACAAATTATTGGAGCCTGCCTGTTGTCACTCTCCAATAATTTGTAATAAAACAATTTTTGAGGGACAAATTCAGACCACTAAAACTAATCTAGCCCTAAACCAGTTAAATAAATATTTATTTTGTACATACATATGAGAATCGTGTCGCATTTTGTGAAGAGAATAACAATACTGTGTCAATGTTTACGACACATTTCATCGTAAATCGCGATGTGATATCGCTGAAATCACACCCTATGACCGATAGTTTTATACATTTTGAATTTTGCCTCCGAAATAAATATGACGAACGCGGACCGAAAACACGAATGCGCCGCTGCCTGAGAATCAAAAGATTAATTTTCTTTAGCCTAATTTGGTTTCACAATTTAATAATTGTACTTTTGAGAGCTGTTTTCTCCCTTTAATATATAGAAACATATGCTGTCTCTTGAAAATGCCTTTCAGAAGCTTGTAATTTTCTACAAATAGTAATTAATGTGAAAAAAGCATAACTTAGCATGTACTTGTATACTGCACTTGCGAGATTTAGAATACAAAATTTGTATAAGGGCCCCATCATAGTGAAATGACTGATGAACTGTGCGGACAGTCGCCCTCAGGAACCTCAGTCCAGGATGGCAGCAATCCTGCTGTGATTTTTTAAACTACAGGCCTGAATAATCTCTACTAATAACTAGTTTTTGCATGTCTTCATGTTGCTAGACTAAACCAGTTTTTAATACTTACAATCTTACAGGTGTTTAGAAGTAGACAGGTAATCAGTATATTTTTTTGATATCAGATTAACTACTCTAATATTTGTATACTCATCTAACACATGTATATTGGGATTGCTTGTGGATTTTCAACTCATCCATTGATTACCTCTCACTGTTGACTTTGGCAGCAATCAAATACTCATCAGAGGCTTTGTGCAAAACAATAAAACTGAATTACAATTAACATTTTCTTGCTGAAATGGCTGTTTGCAACCAGCACTACTTCAAAAAAGTCCATTCAAATTTTTCTTTTCAATTTTCTTTCTCTGAGTGATTACATACTCCTCATTGGAACAAGCTTGTTAAAATCGTTCCAATGAAGGTGATAGGCTTTGATTTTGAGACAAAAAGAAAATATTTTTAGTTATTCCAGATGGGAAGATGAACAGGGAAGATATCATATTACACTGGAGTAGAGATGGGTTGTATTAGAATTTTGAGTTTGGTATTGGTTTCGGTATTTTTAGGCAGGTATACTGCAGTATCAGTTTGATTTTCGGTATCTGACTTGATTGAGATTTGCTGATAGTACCAAAGACCAGGAAAATACAGAATTAAGTTATTTTTTATCATTCTACCATGGAGCCACAAATGCCGCTGTCAATGAGCTGAAGATTGACATTCTTTTGCCAACACAAATCTTATCTACAGTAATCTTGAGACTTGTTCTGAACACACCTTAACCCTTTACCTAACACGAAAAGCAGACGACACTTGCCAAAAAAATTATTGAATAACTATTTTTTTCATTTTTTGTCTGAAAAACATAGGTTATGACCCCTCGTTGGAATGAGCTCGACGAGCTCGTTCCAACGAGGGGTCATAACCTATGTTTTTGAGACAAAAAATGAAAAAATAATGAAAATTAATTGGCGATTTTTTAGTATAGCGCTGGCCGGTTTTAGCCGTAACGTTGGGTAAAGGGTTAACCTGTGAAAACCAATTCAGGCCTTTGCGATCTCAGAGCACATGCCCTTTACATGACATCATTTGTAGGTCCTTCAGAAAACTCCTGGGCAGTGATTTCTAGTCAAGTTTTTGCTGCCTTAACACACAGCCAAGTCTTCACTAGAAATCACCGCTAAGCAACTGGACACGTACTGGTTGTAGTCTAGTGGGAATTTAGAACAGTTCCTCAAGCCCTTGAGAGTTTACAAAACTGAAAAGAAAATCAGCAATTTTATTCATGAAAATGAACACTTCAACTGCAATCAGGTCTCAACAAAGCCCTATAAATAGCAACTGTGGAAAAATTTGAAAATAAAGACAGTTTCAGTGATTGATTCGGTTTTGCAACAAGGCAGTACAATGCTTTAGGATTGCAAAGCCTTCTTGCACTCAAGGGACGAAATACACCACCACCCATGCTATTCTGTAGATTGAGAGGCTTAAAACAGAAAAAAGCAAGAACATGAACTTTTGATGACAAAGAAATAATTTTCAAAAATAAAAAAATTAAATAACTTCCTGCCCACCTGCAAATTAATAAAAACTGGCCTGTGAAACAGAAGATCTACTTTGTGGTGCCTTACCACTTGAAAAGGTGTTTGTGTTACATTTGGCTCCATATTTCATAGTCTGAGCAAAGATGTCCCTCAAGACGACTTATCAGTCGTTTTTTAAAGTTTGGTTGTGCAGAGTCTGGATTCAGACACACAAAGAGAAACCCACTTTCCAGCACACATAGAGAAACCCACTTTCCAAAAGGACTGTGCGCAACTGCTTTCATCTTGGTAGAAGCTAACTTTAGTGATGGGCTCTTGTTCTCCACAAAACAATGGAACCAAATTGATATGATTTACATTTAACCCTTTATCCAGTGTAACAGCCAAAACCGGCCCGCACTATTCACAAAAATCGCCAATTAATTTTTAATATTTTTAGCTTAACTTTGGCAAAGCCAAATTTGAGGTATTGCCATGGCCCGTCGTCCATCTGTCCATCTGTCATGCTGTACACATGGCTCGGGCTAGAGGCCGTATTTATGAACCGATCTTTATGAAACTTCTTGGGTACCTTTGTTATCACCGTGAGACGAGAACGAGTGTTTTGGGGTCCGGTCCGAAATTTAAGACGGCCACTGGCAGCCATTTTGTACAAAAATTAGGTGCAATCAGATTTTTGTGCAGAACTTCCATATGAAAGCTCCAATTTGAATAATTTTTTGTATGAATGTTTAGTACCATGGGATACATCACATATAATACGGGTTTTCTCAGGCGTAAATTATGATGCAAATTAGACTAACTTTGATTTATTTAGTGTTACTTTCAGCACTGTAAGTGCAAATGCCAATAGGGCTCGGGCTAGAGGTCGTATTTATGAACCGATCTTTACGAAACTTCTTGGGTACCTTTGTTATCACCGTGGGACGAGAACGAGTGTTTTGGGGTCCGGTCTGAAATTCAAGATGGAAGCTGGCAGCCATTTTGGAGAAAATTAGGTGCAATCAGATTTTTGCGTAGAACTTCCATATGAAAGCACTGATTTGAATAATTTTCTGTGTGAATGTTTAGTACCATGGGATACATCACATATAATACTGGCTTTTTTCACATGCATAAATTATGCCAATTAGACTAACTTTGATCTATTTAATGTTGCTTTCAGCACTGTAAGTTGAATTGCCAATACGGCTCGGGCTAGAGGCCGTATTTGTGAACCGATCTTTACGAAACTTCTTAGGCACCTTTGTTATCACCTTGGGACGAGAACGAGTGTTTTGGGGTGCAGTCCAAAATTCAAGATGGCTGCCAGTGGCCATTTTGTACCAAAATTGGTGCAATCAGTTTTATATGAAAGTTCTGATTTGAATAAATTTCTGTATGAATGTTTAGTAACATGGAATACATCACATATAATACAGGTTTTTTTCTCATGCAAATTATGCAAATTAGATGAACTTTGATTTATTCAGTGCTAATTGTACACAGTAAGTGCACATGTCAATATGGCTCGGGCTAGAGTCTGTATTTTTGAACCGATCTTCACAAAACTTCTTGAGTACCTTTGTTATCACCTTGGGATGAGAATGAGTGTTTGTGGGTGCGGTCCAAAATTCAAGATGGCTGCCAGTGGCCATTTTGTACTGAAATTAGGTCCAATCAGTTTTTTGTACACAACTTCTATACGGCTCATGCTAGAGGCCGTATTTATAAACCGATCTTTACAAAACTTCTTGGGTACCTTTGTTATCACCGTGGGACGAGAACGAGTGTTTTTTGGTGCGGTCCAAAATTCAAGATGGCCACCAGCAACCTTTTTGTACCCAAATTAGTGCAGTCAGTTTTTTGTACAGAACTTCTGTATGAAAGTTCTGATTTGAATAAATTTTTGTAGGAATGTTTATTAACATAGAATACATCACATATAATACAGGTTTTTTCCTCGTGCAGAAATTATGCAAATTAGATGAACTTTGATTTGTTCAGTGCTACTCAGTAAGTGCACATGTCAATACAGCTCGGGCAAGAGTCTGTATTTATGAACTGATTTTCACGAAACTTCTTGGGGTACCTTTGTTATCACCTTGTGACAGGAACGAGTGTTTTTGGGTGCCTTTGTTATCACTGTGCTATGAGAACAAATATTTTTGGGTTCAGTCAGACCCACTCTGGGACTCAAAGATTTCTTTTCTAGTTTAGCATCTAACTATTGCCCAGCTTTACAATACTTTACCTACACATTTGTTACAGGCTACGGTCAGCATTTATGTACAGACCGTTACAATACTTTACATGTACCTTTGTTATCAGGTCATTATCTAGATGTTTGTCTTTGCTGTGTCACATACTATACATGTACATGTCTTAAACAAGTTGAGCTACAGTGTCATTGACACTTTCATTTCATTTTTTGTCTCAAAAGCATAGGTTATGACCCCTCATTGGAACAAACTCGTTGAGCTCATTCCATTGAGGGGTCATAACCTGTTTTTGAGACAAAAAATAGTTATTCAAGAATTTTTTTTCCAAGTGTCGTCTTTTTTTACAGGTTAGGTAAAAGATTAATATCTATGGACAGGGGATATCTCTCTAGTTCAGCTAGGACAGCAACATTGCAAGATTTGGAATGCCCTTGTGATAATATATCCTTAAAATATTTTACGGAAACCGATACTTTTCTGTTAAAGGTTTGAATGAGTGGACTGATCTCTCCCTGCCTCAAAACTTTATAGTAGTATGGGCAAAACAATGCGTCAAATAACTTTTCTCTTTTATTTTTTTCTTTTGACACTGAAAAAAACATTTTGTAACTACCAGTAAACTTTTATATTGGGACACATCAAAAATATATTACAGTGTTATTATAGTAAATACCATATATATGTAATAATACTAAATACCTTGAGGTTTTAATAATCAAGACCAATTTGAAATTTTCATGGCTTTCAACAATCGGTGGATATTTTTATGATCAGGGCATTTCATTTATGGAACGAACTTATCCCCACATGCCCCTCATCTCCCCCATCCTCTCCACCCCCAGATACCCACCCTTTTGATATTCCAGTTTTTGTATTTGGGACATTCCTGATGAAATATTTTTTTATATATCTATTGGGATTTAACGACACTTTTGACCAAAGGGCCATCTCATGTTGGACAGTTTTATAGGTGGAGGAAGCTGTAGTATCTGGAAAGAACCACCGAGCAACAGCGAGCATTTCCAGACTCCCCAACTCAACACAAGCAAGGTTAGCATTGGTTGAAGACAAGTGCATCATTGACATGCAGTATGCCTTAATGCAGGGTGCCACCTTGCGGGCAATCAGGATGAATTGTCTTTCCCAAAGACAAAATGCAGTTGCCCATGGCAGAGATCAAACCATGAACCTTTCTGTATGAAATTCAATGCCATAAACACCGAGTCACCGCGCTCCCTGATTGTGCCTTGCTACACTCAAGGGATGATAGAAATGTCCTTGAAAAACATATAATCAGCACCATGAACTGACCTCTTAACTGTACGAGGTAAAGAAGCTTTATTTTACTGGTAAAATATGATCCAGTCACCAATGTTTGGGGTGGAGATCCTCTAAAATGGGCAACATGGGTATAAATGATTGATTAAACTTCAACTTTGTCTCAATGTTATGGTCATGATTAGCCAATGCATGGAAATATCTGACCTTAAAGGCCAATAAGTAAATAAATCTTAACTGAGTGACATTTTACAGCTTTGGTATTGGCTTTATTACAAAACAGATCAGATTAGTATTTAACCCTTTACCCAACACAGACGATATCAAAATTTATTATTTTAAATAATTTTTTTTCAAATTTTTCCAAAAATTTTACCAAAACCGTATCATGTGACCCCTCGTTGGAACGAGCTTGTTCCAACGAGGGGTCACATGATATGGTTTTGTTGAAATTTTTTTTGAAAAATATTTTTTCAACTGCTGAATTTGCATATTACGCGTGCGGATGCGGCCGATTCATTGGGTAAAGGACTGAACCATGATGAAGGTTTCAATGGTTGAGATTCCGAAAGATTGTGTCTGTACTAATTGTATTATATTCATGTTGTCATGCTTTACCCTTTGCCTAACAAGAAAATAAGGCAGTGCTTGTGTACTGTGGCAGACAAGTTTCCAGTATTGGTTTAATAAGACCTAATTACCAATACCTGAGTACTATAGCTAGGTCCTATTATTATGATTACTGAGTCCAATGATAATATTAATATATCCTGATTAACCCTCTGCAAGCTAATGTCAAAATACTGATATTTTACCCAAGTTAATAAACTTGATAAATTTGTCCCTCGAGTGCAACAAGGCTTTGCAATACTTTAGCATTGTAAAGCCTTCTTACGCACAAGGGACAAAATACACTACCACCCTTACTATTCTGTAGATAATGAGGCTTAAAACATAAAACAAAACAAGAATTTAAAATTTTTATTGCAAAGAAATATTTACGAAAATAAAAAATAAAATATAAAAATGTCCGCTGCAATGCAATTTTACAAAAAATGGCCTTAGAAACTGAAGACCTACTTGTTGGGCCTTAGCTATATTTTCAAAGAATTGCTCAAGATATCATTTGACAGTCAACTATTGATATTGATATTATTGTCAAACTGTGTTAGGTAAAAGGTAAACCCAGACACTGAGACGTATTGAGATATTACACAGCTTTGTCTACCTCCTGGACACTACAGTACCGTGATTATGAAAGCGGTCTGTTTTGTAGTCAGACCAGAAATTAAACACGACTCACCTCCACCAGTGATTCAAGATTTCCAAACTTTCATACTTAGAAATCTATGCCACAACAAGAAAAACAAACGAAAACAGTATTTTAGATTCAGTGATCTCACCCTTTTATTTTGAGTTCCCTTAACCCTTTACCCAACGCAGACGATATCAAATTTTTTATTTTAAATATCATTTTTAAAAATTTTTCGAAAAATTTCAACAAAACCATATCATGTGACCCCTCGTTGGAACGAGCTCGACGAGCTCGTTCCAACGAGGGGTCACATGATATGGTTTTGTTGAAATTTTTTGAAAAATAATATTTTTTCAACTGCTGGATTTGCATATTACGCGGGCGGATGTGGGCAATTCGTTGGGTAAAGGGTTAAAAAGTTGGGGTCAATATCTACCACATATTTTCACTATCTAACTTTTTAGCTCATCTGATTAAAAAGTCTGGGGGACCTTAAGTGATCAGTTTCTGTCCATTGTCCATCCATCCATTGTCCGACCAGCATGAACTTTACATTATTGACTTCTCATAAACCACTAGACCAAATTGAACAACATTTGGTATGCATTTTTCTCATCATATGTCAATTCAAGATTTTTTAAATAAAGTTGCTACGCCCACAGGGGGCACCACAAGGGGCATTACTCTGATAGCAACCATAAATTGTTTTCCAAAATTGAAAAAAACTTCTCCAGTACCACCAGTTAGAATCTTCTGATATTTGGTATATAACATCTCTAGGGGGGTCAGATTTAAGTTTGTTCAAATCGAGTTAAAGGGGATCAGATTCAAATTTGTTCAGTTTGAGTCCCTGGCTTAATATTTGGACTCTCTTTGGTGAAGAGGGAAGGTGGGTGGGGAGCAGGTTAGTTTGTTCAAATCATTTTCTTAGTGTTTTTCCATAAAATTTACCTTTCATGACTTCATTCCTTTATAGTGTTGATGAACCATGTTTAACCCTTTACCCAACGTAGACAATATCAAAATTTATTATTTTAAAATAACTTTTTTAAATTTTTCAAACAATTTCAACAAAACCATATCATGTGACCCCTCATTGGAACGAGTTCAAAGAGCTCGTTCCAATGAGGGGTCACATGATATGGTTTTGTTGAAATATTTTGAAAAATTAAATTTTTTCAACTGCTCAATTTGCATATTATGCGGGCGGATGCGGGCGATTCGTTAGGTAAAGGGTTAACTGAATGTGACCCCAAATACTTCTTTGAACCACTTTGTCAGGTGAGCGATTAAATCCCCATGGGGCCTCTTTTCTTGGCCCAGTTCCAAAATAGGATTGGTGTTTTAATGTTAACTGTTAGTCAGTGAATTTGTAGTGGAGATCAGATGCAATTTCAACCTGCAGCCTTTAGGCTACATGTTGATAAAAGCAGTTAATCTATTTGTCAAATTAAATATGGAGCCTAATATTTGTCATAGAGCTGCTACAATTGAAATCAGTATGTGTGAGAATTAAATTGTCAATTGCCATCATGCTCAAAAGAGCATTCCCTTCTATGCTGCATATAGTACAGTCGCTGTGGACTGGTCGGAATCCACTTGTAACTAGGCAGAGTTGTCCACGCATGCATTTACCAGGAAATAAAAATTACCATCAGAAAAATTTTAATTAATGAAGCACTGGGTTGTACCCGGTGCTTCATTTAGAGCTGGGCGGTGTTTCGGTATTACCGTTCGGTTTCGGTTTTCTGTGAATACCGAAAAACCGAACCAACCCTATACAAAAAAAACAAGCTACACGGTATCAGAAAATCGACCGGAAAGTGCACTGATGGGATTGCAAAATGTCGGAAGCGTCATTATCAACCGCTTTAAGCACAACTAAAAGTAAATGGAGTTCAAGGTTTAAACGGGTGGACCATGCCTCCTGCAGATGTACTATCTGCAGCAAAGTGGTAAAGGCTGATCACGGAAATACAAGTAATTTGCGGGCGCACTTACAAAAAAATCATAAACTGAAATTCTTGGAAATAAAATCTTTAATTGATGCCACTGACGCAGAGACAGAGACCACTTCGACACACAAACAGGTGACTTTTCACTTTTCAATATTTAGTCTGGAGCTGTGGGCATCGGGGCACGACACAGATACCATTCAACCATTGTGTTTTGATTATTGAGCTTTGAAATTGAGTCTGAGTTTTGACTTGCCTTTGAACTTAGTGTGATGTTAGAATGTGACCGAGAGAGGATTTCATTGCTAAATCTGCAGTGCATTCCGAGTACTGCTGTATCCCTCTTTATTTTAAACCAAACATCCATCCATTTCTATGACACGTAACAGTACTAAATTAAGTAAATTCTTTATTTCAAGTTGATGTACATGCCCTGCCCCCACCCCACTGTGCTTTCACTTTAATCACTCCTGAAAATTTCTAATGCTTTTCGCCTGTTGCGCAAAGGGCAGAGGAAATCTGAATAAGCTTTTGATAATTTATGAATGACGCGATTGACGTCACACTCGTATTGGTTTCCGGAAGCCTTCGGTTGTAATTTCCAGTCGCTTGTGGTTTATTGATCACACGCATTCATTATGGGAATTACAACAGAATCCGATTCACGAATAAATTTACGCCACTTGTCGATATTTAACGAGAATATTCGATTGGGAAATATGTCAACACGGAGCACATGTGTTTCTAAAAAAGCATGTGCTCGCAGAAATGAGAGGGAGAGAGTATTTGTGTGTGACTGACTGCATGTGTGTGTGTGCGTGCGTGCATGTGTGGAGGTCCGGGGCGGGGGGGGGGGGGGGGGGGGCAACCAGAGAGCGTGGGGGGGGGGGTGCAATTAATGTGTTGAGCCTGAGTTTAAATTCGATGTGAACTTATTATTGTCAACTTGGAATAATTTATTGTCTGAATATTGTCTAAAGTCAAGATTACATTACGTAACACCCACCTAAATACTGGCCAGCGACGTTCCTAAAACTAAAACCCGCCATTTGCGAAAAAGATTGATTCTTGATTTTATTTGTTGGGGTTTTCTGCTGGAATGGCTAATTGTGACTGCAACCAAGCAATAATTTAAAGTTTAGCCGATTAATAATGTTTTTTGCCAATGACCCATGCAGGGCTTGCATTTTCATCAGGGCGATAACCATAATCAGCCCTCAACAAATTCTCGCAAGGCTGATCAGTCACCCCCACCCCCAGCAGTGGCCAGCACACTGCTGACAAAATATTTCAATTTCAATCTGCCTATTTTCCCCCAATGCAGGTATACTGCTAGAAGTTTAACCAATTCAACCCCGTTAGACAGGACTCAATGAGCTCTGTCAAACAGAATTGAATTGGTTGAAATCCTACTAGAAGTATGGCTAAAATTTGCAAATTAATATTTCTCTATTTTGACATCAAGGTAAACATATATATCAACATGCAGTCAATACCGATACCAAAACTGAGGTATCACTCCCAAAAAAAACGATACCGAAATTGAAATTGCAATACCGCTCAGCTCTAGCTTCATTAATTAAATTTTTAGTCGAGTTGTGACGAAGTCAAACTCAACTTATAGTTTGATGAATGTTGGGCGGGCGCTTGTAAAGAATTGGTTTCCGGAAGATAACTTGATAATGGTTTGACCTACATTCATGAATCTTCATATGTAGATTGGCCTTGGTGAGAGGAAGAACACTATTTATATTGCACTCACTAGGTCAATGGTGAAAGTCGCAGTGACCTTGAACATACTAAATCATAAACAATTGGTTTCCGAATGATAACTTGACTGTGGTTGAATCCACATTCATGAAACTTCATATGTTGGTTGGCCTTCATTAGAGGAAGAACCCTACGTATTTTGGACTAGCTAGATCATAGGTCAAGGTCACAGTGACCCTGAATATAGTAAATCCCAACAATTGGTTTCCGGATGATAACTTGATAATGGTTTGACACACGTTCATGAACCTTCATAGGTAGGTTGGCATCAGTGAGAGGAAGAACCCTATTTATTTTAGACTCGCTAGGTCAAAGGTCAAGTTCACAGTGACCTTGAGCATAATAAACCGTAAACAATTGGTTTCCAGATGATAATTTGATAATGGTTCCACCCACATTCATGAAGCTTCATAGGTAGGTTGGCTTTGGTGGAAGAAAGTGCCCTATTTATTTTGGAATCTCTAGGTCAAAGGTCAAGGTCACAGTGACCCTTCATATAGTAAATTGTAAACAATTGGTGTCCAGACGATAAGTTGATAATGATTAAACCCAACTCGACTTTGAATCAGCAATCCAATCTGCATTTTTGCTGACTATTCCTATCATTTGTGTTTGGTATCTAATATTATTGCGTCCAAGGAAATATTGCACCTCCGTGGAAAGCTACCAGTTCACTGTGACTGTACTGTAACACAGAAAAATGACATGAGCATGACAACAATTTGAACAGAATTATATAATAACTTTGTAGAGGGTTTACAGATTGATATTTAATGTGTTGGAATTGTTGGTACAGAATAGTGCTTTCTTACTGCAGTAGACTACTATTTAATTGTTATAACAGAACTCTGCATACAGATTAATCCTGTGCTGCAGCTTGAATTAATTTAGTTAAGGGTAGAAACTCGGGGCCTAACGTTTACTTAATTTTATTGTTTTCACAACAAAACCTCTGATGTTGAAAGTTGAATATTATATTAAGAATGAATTACGAAAGATTGAGATTATTTTTGTATAGCACAGTGAATGTTTATCGAAATTCAGTTGTTTTGTGAAGTCTCAGTTCTGGGTATTGGTGAACAGGGCAATATTATATTATTGAATTTCATCTGGTAGAGGTCAAGTAATTTGCTGTAAAAATTTCTGTGAAACACACACACAGAGTGGGAATTTCATCCAGACTCCCTCTCTCAAATTTCATGAAAGGCAATAAGAAATACAAGCAAAGTTTCATCTAATGGATCTCTAGACTAAATGTTATGCCATGATGGCATAGGTTTTTTATGGGTTGTAAACTAGCAAGGTTTGTGTTATTCTATACTCCTTGTGGCCCATACTGGCAGTATTTTAATTTTGTTTGGACATTTTTCATGATAAGAGGAAGTGGGAGCATGGCGGCTCAGTGGTTATGGCATTGGACTTTAAACCGAAAGGTCCATGGTGCTGCGTGCTAAGGCATACTGCACGTTGATGGTGCACTTGTCTGCTACCAAAGCTAACCCTGCTTGAGTAAAGTTAGTATGTTGGGGAGTCTGACAGTTGCTTGCTACTGCACACTGGTCTGGTTCTCAGATACCCTGGCTTCCTCCTAGTGTTGAACTGATGATCGGAACCAGCCACCACAATTGTGGGCAATCGGATGACAATGGCAATGGCTCCTAAAAGATCGGTTCATTTTCAAGTTAAATGACATGTAAAGCTTACAATCGAGAGTACTTGTGGCAATCGCCAGTTCAAACTGGAAAAGTGAAGCTTGCACTTCATTGACTCAGGTTGCAGTAAAATTACCAGTCAAACACACTTGGGCAGTAAACGTGGCTCTGAGAGCCACGTTTACCGCCAAAGTGTGCGTGACTGGTAATTTTAATGTGACCTCAGTCAATGAAGTTTAACATTGTGAAATATGTTCAGTTTAATGTAGTTCTTTTGCACCTTGACTTGTCTAGTAGTGCACGGTATTACAATCGGAATCTGCATCAGAATCGGCCGATTGGGAGCTCAAATAACCGGTAATCGGTCAGCGACCATTTTTGGTAATCAGTTGAAAACCACTTCCTCCACGTGTAATACTGACTGACATGAATAAATAAATAAAAAAATAAATAAGATAGAGGAAGCCTAAGTACTGAGAAAGAATTTGTCAGACTAATTGGGCACAAGATATAATTGTTTTTAGGAGAACAATAGAATAGAACAATCATTCGCCCAATTTTTGCAAACCTGATGTCACCACTCTCCCACTTGAGAATGCCATGTAAAATGTCTATTCCTATAACACATTGTATGAATTGTGGATCTGATCTGAACTTACAATACCTCCATCATTAGCATTTGCACATTAACCTGTGATATACCTAAACCATTGCTTTTCATACATTTTCACTGGATATGAGTAATTATCCAGGTGGAATTTTCATTCTGTGAGTGTTTTCATCAAAAAATACTCTCTAGTAAATTACCTTGTTGTATTCTGTGTAAGAAGTTAATTGGGAGGTAAGTAAATGTAAATTTATGAAATTGCATGTTGGGGTCCTGTGAAGCTTCAAAATTTGATGACAGTTGACTTTGATACGAATCATGCTGTTTCAGAAGGTTTCAAATCCTCGAGATGTTCTCAAAATCCTACCAAGTGTCTCCTCTTGAACTCTCCTTCAATCATCAGGTTTCCTGTTCAGGAGATCTGTAGGGCTGCAACGATTAATCGTGATATGTCTGAACCGCGATTTACTACTCACGATTCAATATGTATCGTTGTTCACTGTGTATCGTGATACAATAAATAATTAGAGGCAAAACAATTTCGTAGATTTTGAAACCTGTTGCAGTGATACCCTGTTTTTTTTTGCATACCGGTATTGACAATGCTAAGTAGGACATTAACACAGGATTATTTAGTTAATCAAAGATTGATGAATTCCCCCTAATTTGCTAAATATTTATTTGATTAATCCATTATATCTTGTTTGACAGAGCTCACAGAGCTCTGTCAAACAAGATATAAGGGATTAAATTGTTTGAACATATTTTCTGAAGGGAAAAACACCGGAAACGGGTCATAAAATCAAAACCTGAAATAAATGAATGCCAATGCTCATCAATTTAAGAAGTTACATGTTTAAAAAGTGCACTCAAACATTTGTAATAAAAGGAAGCTACTGGAAATGAATACATGATGTTCAAAGTATTTGATAGTTGTATTTACATGGCATGAGAGATCATGTGTATCATGATACATATTGCATCGTGCAGATCGAATCACGATACATATCGCATCGTTAGGGAAGCATATCGTTGCAGCCCTAGAGATCTGATGATAGGAGAAGAGTTCAATGAGGTCCTGCTTTCATATCTACCTTGATTTCATTAGTTATTAACCCTTTACCCAACGCAGACGATATCAGAATTTGTTATTTTAAATATCATTTTTTAAATTTTTTCAAAAAATTTCAACAAAACCATATCATGTGACCCCTCATTGGAACGTGCTCAAAGAGCTCGTTCCATAGAGGGGTCACATGATATGGTTTTGTTGAAATTTTTCGAAAAATAATATTTTTTCAGCTGCTGAATTTGCATATTATGCAGGCGGATGCAGGCGATTTGTTGGGTAAAGGGTTAACTGATAAGGAGGGGGCGCTGTGGCTCAGTTGGTAGAGGTGCAGGCTGCAAGCCGAGAGGACCTCGGTTTGAATCCCACCTGCGGCAACCGCGTTGTGTCCTTGGGCAAGACACTTCACCCCCATTGCCCACATGGGGCATTTTGTACTAAGGCATACTGCACGTCGATGGTGCACCTGTCTTCAACCAATGCTAACCCTGCTTGTGTGGAGTCAGTATGTTGGGGAGCTGACAGTTGCTCGCCATTGCTCGGTGGTTCTCCCCGGAACTCCGGCTTCCTCCACCCATAAAACTGTCGCGGTCATGATTAGCCATTGTGCAGAAATATGTGACCTTAAATACCAATAAATAAATAAATAAAACTGATAAGGATTTGCGATTGCCGTCCGCTTGCCGATTAGTAGAGCCCACAATCGGCCGAATGTGAGCGTCGATGGCAGAGAGTCACAACCAAAAGGAGTAGTATGTTCAAGATTGCTTAGAATACAGTTAATCTTACTGCACAGTCAGGATGATTGGTACATTGACCTCAAGAGCGTGTCACTACTTATGTGGAGTTAGTACATTGGGGAGTCTGACAGTTGCTCGCCACTGCTCAGTGGTTCTCTCTGCGTACTCTGGCTTCCTCCACCCATAAAACTGTCCAACACGAGATAACCCTGACTGTTAAAAATTGTTGTTAAACCCCAATAAATAAATAAATCTATGACTTGAATAGTGGTGAGATTTCATTTCAGACTTAACCCTAGGGGGCTGGACAGTTGTCCTGAATTCACACCAGACCACAGCCTGTACACATCTAGTGGCTTAACAGTCATTTCTAGTCAAGTCTTGGCTGCCTTAACAGGCAGCCAAGACTTTACTAGATACCACTGTCTATGTAATTTGTTTATTGACAGCAGGACCTTATCATGATGGCATGTTAAGGACACCTGTTCTGAAGTCGTAAAAGATGGAAATAGGCCTTGAAGGGTTAATTAGATTTTAAATCCTGCATGATTCGATTTGACTCAAAATTTGAAATTTATAGGACTCTAATGCATGTAATTTAATTCATCATCATCTCTCTTGCTTTATGCTAATGGCTTTTAATCTTTTCTTTTATTTGGGATTTGTTTGCTTTACAGGTGAAAGGTCTAAATCGTCCTGGAAACTTGCCTTTCTCACTTCTCATCCTGGACAGGAGTAGGCGCCTGATGCGGACGGTAAGTGAGGATTATACCTCACTTGGCTGTTCAATATGTCTGTTTAGTTTGATATGTGTATTATGTTAATTCAGAATGAAGATATTTGCTTTTATTTCTCCAGATTGTGTTAATTATTTTTAGCTTAGCTGATATCATTGGAATACTAGAATAGATATTAATTATGTTTTTAAGAAATGTTGATGACCGCTCTGAATGCTTTCTTATTAATACGCTTTCTTATTAATTATATGATTGGCTTATTATTCATTTTCTTAAATAATTATGCAAGAATGAGTGAGATGTGCTATTAACCGGTGAGCCCTTGGGTTCCATTCTGAAGTGTAGGTGCCACAACTTGAAGGCTTCACATTCTGTGGATGTGTTGAAATACTGCAGAGAAGTTCTGCTTTAGGCCAAAAAAAGTTAAAAATATGTTTCTCAGTCCTTCCCTCATGGTCATTTTGGCTGCCACATGCTCTCTTTTTATAACCAATGCAAACTTAGAAAAATGAAAATGAAATGGTTTATGTCTGATATTTTACCCAAGTTAATGAAATTGATAAATTTGTCCCTTGAGTGCAACAACCACCCATGCTATTCTGCTGATGATGAGACCTAAAATATAAAACAAACCAAGAACATGAACTTTTGATGGCAAAGAAATAATTACAAAGATAAAAAATACAATAAAACAACATCTGCCCAAATGCAGTTTACAAAAAATGGCCTGAGAAACAGAAGATCTACTTTGTGAGGCCTTACTGGTAAAAGGACCCAGTAACCAATTTCTGGGATTGAATGGGCAGCATTGGTCTAAACGATTGGCTAAATTTGATTTCATACCTATGTTGAGATCATGATGTAGCTGATAGTGTATTGATCACATAATCACCACAGAATAGTTCACTACAGAAAATATTCACAACACATCTAATTCAGGAATGATGTCAGATATCAACGTCGACATGGTAACCTTTTGAGTTGGTTTTGGAAGTAGAATTGAATTATTCCTCTCTTATATTTCATTAACTGTTTTATACCTAATACAAATAGCAGATGACTATTGCAAAAAGAAAAACCCTTTTTGTAAATTACTAAACATAATTTTTATACCCCCCACAAAACGAAGTTTAGGGGAGGTATATTGGAGTCAACTTGTCCGTCGGTCAGTCTGTCGTCGTCTGTCCATTGCACATCTAAACTTGTCGAGCCGACTGGGGGCCATATTGGAATTTTTTTACATGTAAACTTGTGGAGCGAACTATTTCCACAGTTTTAGCCACATTTTCATGAAACTTCACAAAAATGATCAACATGATGAGGGGAAGTGCGTGACGTTTTTTTCCCGCTCAGTTTCAAGATGGCCGACAGGTGGCCATATTGGATTTTTTTTTACTTAGAAAAATTGAATGCCCCTTTTCAGTCACCCACACTAGGCAGTATTCCACGGTGGGGGTATACCGGTTGACAGACCATCTCTAGTTTGTCTTGGAAACATAGCTTGTGACCCCTCATTGGAATGGCTCAATGACTTCTTTCCAGCTGGGTCCATAAGCTATGTTTTCAAGGCAAAAGATGAAAAAATAATAAAAGTTGTTTGGCAATATCTGTGAATAGTTCTGGCCAATTTAGTTGTTATGTTAGGTAAGAGGTTAACCCTTAAGGGTCTGGAGATTTTTATAGATTTTAGCTATACTTTGAAAGTCTACGTCCAGTGGCTTTGCAGGCGTTTCTAGTCAAGCCTAGAAACAACTGACAATGTACTTAGAAACCAAGTTTTGAGTGTACCCAAATAATGCATGTTGAGGCAACTGTTCCTTTGCATTAAAAACTTATCAAAGTCAGAATCATGCCCTTAAGGGTTAAATTACACATTATGTGATGAAAAGAACCTCAAATTCCTGATGATTTGACATAAAATTTCTGGATCTCTTTCACTAAAATTGATCAGAGCTTCAGTAAACCTTTTCCTCTGGCAGGCCTGAAAATAAGCAGTCTGACATTTGCAGAATGAGGTCCCCAAAGGGTGAATTTGATGATGCTATCCCATACAGTGGACCAATTTATCCTTTGGGTACCTCTTTCTGTTTAGTTTTGAGACCCTGATTCAGATTACTGTCCACATAGGGTAAATTTAGTGATGCTACCCTGCAATGCAGGGTAGCATCACTAAATTCACCCTCTGGGGACCTCATCTTGCAGATGACAGTCTGCTTATTTTCTGGCTTGTCCTCGGGTTGATATTAGTGAACTTGGTACTGAAATTTCATATGAAATCGCGACTCATTGGAGATCCTCTGTGTAAAGTACAGCCTGTAATAAAGTGACCTACACACACTATTAACACCTTATTTTGCGTGATATTTCTTTTCACCTTTTCACATTTTGTCTTGATTATCGCAATATTCTTAAAGCAATAACACGTCAGTTGGTCATAATGTTTCCCACCAACACATCAGTCAGTCATAATTCACCATCCAAACACTTTATCCGGTCATGTACTAAATTATTTTTGGTCATCAAAATTTGATCACATTTCTTTGCCTTGATGCAATTTGTGGAATTTTTAATGAGGCAAATACTCACAGACTAAATAATGTTGCATTAAGGATGATATAAAGCTCATTCACCGAGTATGAAATTTTCATGTTGTGACGTACCTGTAGTTCAGTATAAAGCCCAAATATGGGCTTAAAGCACCTTACCAGTTAATGTGATGCTCCTCACAAAGCATATTATCGTCCAGTATGTTGTGTGTGCCTGTGAAACAATAATTATATTTATTACATGCCTGTTCTATGTGATCCCCATCTCCATCAGAACTAAACCATGCAGAAAATGAAAATATGTTCCGCACATATGTGCGGAATGGAAATCGTTGACAGACTATTTTTAACAGAAGCGAAATTGCACTGGAATTTTTCTACAAATTGTGCATCACAATTACAACTTGAATTGCTAGAGATAGCTAAAAATTGTAACACGTGTTCCCCTCGCAAATCTGGTTGACTATAAAATGTGTTCTTTTTGTTGATAGTTCTTTTTTGTTGTTCGTCAAATGAATTGCTGAGTGTCCTTGTATAATAATTGCTTTTATAGACAGGAAGTCATGTAATAAACACACAACAACACACGCATGTGAATGGATTAATCGATATGGCACTTGAGCCATCGCGGAAGGATAAAACTCGAGGCCTGCAGCCTCTCATTTTATCCTTCCACGTTGGCACTCATGACATATCGATTAACACATTCACATGCGTGTGTCATTCTGTCTATAACTCACAAGCCGTGTTGAAAGTCGAAATGTAAGAAAAAATGTGCACCACTGTGATTTTTCATCATTTAATTTACAAATGAATATGGTGAAAATATTGCATCACGAGCGTGGTTGTCTTGCGATGTATGTAATAACATTTTGAAATTATCCTGCAGATGCTATAGGAATAATGCCATAATAAAGCATAAATATGACATTATTAATCCCCTGCACACTGATGTCAAAATACCAAAATTTCAAGTAGCCATTATTCCCATAATGCAACTAGAAATTTAATCGATTCAGTCTTGTTTGACAGAGCTCAATGAGCTCTGTCAAACAGGACTGAATTGATTAAATTTCTAGTTGCATCATGGGAAAAATTAGCAGTCTGAAATTTTGAGATTTTTACATCAGTGTGCAAGGGGTTTACCAAAAGAATATCACCTTACGGTATAGGCTGTACTGTATAGATGCTTAAAGTGACCTTCAAAACCATTAAATAAATAATAAATATGTGCAATTTGTTGATTGTCAGAGTAATTATTTGATAGATTTCTTAGTTTTTTTATTCAAATAATAGGAGTTGACCTTTTAGCCAAAATGCAATTAACAGCTAGGTCAAATTTGTATTGAAAGTAAATGGTATGGTGTTTCTAAGTTATATGTAATTATGAGAGACCATTTGCAAAACAAACAACGACTGATAAAAATTATGAATGAGGTATTACATCACTGGAATATGTGTTCTTGTTATCAGTTGTAGTTTTCTCTTATCCGTAGTTATGATTACGGCTTCTCATCAACACTCACAGATATATCATATAGCAAAATGTATAAGAGTGTTTCGGAGCCCCTTAATGTGTAAGATCACTCAATAATTGTGTCCTTACTGTGTAGTGTCCTTAAACTCCTAATGGTACAAGGTTTGGACGGTAGGATTTTTGCACAAATAGACTCGCAGTCGTCAATTCTGCGAAAAGCTCTTTTGGCTGCCCAGCAAATTTACGACTACTATTGGCTTTTCATAATTTTTATCAGTTGTCGTTCGTTTTGTGTAAGGTCTCTTATATCACTATTAAGTTAAGAGATATTAAGTGGGCTCCCCTGTATATTATTGCACTAGTTTAGCATTAAGATGAATCTAGATAGATATTTTGTGTGTTTGTTCCTAGGATAGTTATTACAACAGAAGTACAAACATTTAGACACACAGCGTAATCTCATGTAGCCTATGTTTTTATGTCTCACAGTGTAAACAATAACAGGATCAAATGGGGCTTGAAGGTGCTTAAAAATGCTTGAATCTAGGACCAAGAAAATGCTTGAAAACCTGTCTTTCGTTGAAAAAGTTATGGAATGTCCCTTAACCCTTAAGGACCTGGACAATTGTCCTGAATTCACACCTGACCAAAGCCTGTATATGCCCAGTGGCTTAACAGTCATTTCTAGTCAAGCCTTGGCTGATGCCTTAACAGGCAGAAAAGATTTGACTAAAAACCACTGCCTATGTAATTTGTTTATTGTCAGTAGGAGCTACTGATGATGGCATGTTAAGAGCACCTGTTTTGAGGTCATAAAAGTTGGAAATAGGCCTTTAAAGGTTAATATATTTTGATAATTGCTTGGCTCAGTTAAGTTGAAATATGTCCGTATATGCTGAGGCAATAGTGTGTTTTGTTGCATAAATTGTTTTTTTTTATCCACTGAAGAATAACACGCACACGCACCTGATACTGATCCTTGAGGAGCTCTTTTGGAGGGCCTTAACCATTTATCTAACAAATCAGCCACATCCGCCCACTCAATTTACAAATTTGTGATATGGTTTTGTTTAAATTATTTGAAAGATTTAAAAAAAATAATAATTGAAATAACAAAATTTGATATTGTGCATGTTGGGTTAAGGGCCAATTAACCCTCATCTCTCTTGGAGAGTTTCACAATGATGAGTATCAGGTGCAGATGTTGGAACAAATGTATAAGTATTGTTAACTGATATGAAATAAAATTAACCAATTAGTTTCAGGGAAAGGTCTTAGAAGCTACTCAACCCCTTTACCTAACATGAAAAGCAGACGACAAATGCAAACAAAATTCTTGAATAACTATTTTTTTTCATTTTTTGTCTCAAAAACATAGGTTATGACCCCTCATTGGAACGAGCTCGATGAGCTCGTTCCAAAGAGGGCTCATAACCTATGTTTTTGAGACAAAAAATGAAAATATAATGAAAATTAATTGGCGACTTTTTAGAATAGCGCTGACCGGTTTTGGCCGTTACGTTGGGTAAGGGGTTAAAATCTCCCTGGTTAAAGTTTGAATGTTTTGAATTGTCTGAACCCTGAATATAGAAAAGGTTTTTGACAAACATACATGTTGCATTGAATGATATTTCTAACAAGACTCCAGATAGGATTTGGTATGAAGGCTATTTCTATCTTCTTTCTCTGTAGTTCAAGTACAATCCAAATTTTTCCCCTTGGAAACCTGTAAAATATATTTAAAAACTGTATAGGATAAATTTTGCATAACAATGTAGTGGTGTAATGTCACATCAGCAGTTTTCACCACAAGTAGTCAGTACAAGTTGAAAAGTCGAAAAAATTGTTTGTACAATACTGTGATCACATAAGCAGATAGATAATTTTGACTGGATCTCGACCCAGTCGCAATCTATTCAAAATTATCTTTCTGCTTTTCTTCATACACCACTATAGAATTTCACCTGTCAGAGAAGAAATCAAAAAACATTGAATCTGCGATGCTAAATCCCTTTGTTTTTCCTGATTCAGTTTTGATTTCAAATCATTTTATTAATGAAATCTTAACCAGCCAGTTAAAGTACAGTCGCCATGGACTGGTTGTAATGCAATCATAGGCATTAATGTCCATGCATGAGTTACCAGGTAATAAAAATGAGAAGTAGCAAAATTGTAATTAATGAACTGGGTTAAATTTTTTATGATTATTCCTATAATTGGTAATTGGAATCTAATATTATTGCCTCCGTGGAAATATTGCCCATCCGTGGAAAGTGACCAGTCCATGGTGGCCATACTTTGGTATACTGCCTATCTCGAGGAATTGTGTTGTGACCCAATCGTGATTTGATCTTCCCGATCACCTCTTAAATGAATAAAGTAGTCCTAGTTTTGTAGGTTGCATGAAAAATGGAGTGCCTTGACAGATGTCAGGAGCAAATCTCACTCTCACAGATGTCCTTTTAGTAAGAAAGCATTGTTAGTTAAACATCAATTTTGCATGTAACCAACAGTTATAAAAACTGGCGGTAGAGTGCCTACTGTACTGTGGAGTTGCTGTAATCCCTGTGTGGGCAGTGATGTCCACACATGTGTTTACCAGGTAATAAAAATCATCAAAATTATGTTTAATGAAGCACCAGGTTGTTTCCTCTTCTCCTAGTTCAGCTATCCGAACGACTCGGCTTCCCCACTGGAAAAACCACAACTATCTAACTCAGCTTCAAACTACTGTCTTATGCCTGGTATAAATGCCAGTTTCCCCCAATTGTGTTCGACTAATCACAGTGAATGATTTCATGGCAAACAAATCATTGCGTCTAGCAATTCATCAAGGGGAACATATCTAGCCTGGTTCATATCGGCCAAGATTGGCATATCGTATCAGCCAAGTTTGAAGCCATATCTGCTGAATTTGATAATGTACAATTCTGTGAAAGAAAATCATATGCAATAAATAAATACAAATATATAACTTATAAAAATGTTTCTTTGAATAGGTTTTGAAAGTTTAGCAGGATGACATAAATATGCATTTTATGGTTTACTGCAGCAACAGTTTATTCAGTAGCGCCAACAATTAGTTTGCATCACCAGATTTCAGAGACATGCTAATGTATTGGATATCTGAAAATATTTTAAATTTCTACTTCAGTAAAACACTGATAGAGTAGAGCTTCTACCCAGGCAATAAATTCTGTTGAAAATCGATCCACCATACACAAAGACGGGCATTCAAATTTTTTCTTTTTCAGTTATTGCTACCAAATCATAGCTTATGAAGCCTTTTTGGAATGAGCTCATCCTCAACTTCTGTAATAATCTTTATATTCACCCCCTGTCCTTTGGAAACCCTGGGAAGGGCAGCATTGCTTCTTTGCTGCTGTAAACAAATTGTGCTTCACTTGTAAAATAGGTCCTCAATCCAACGGTGTAGGAATTCCCTTAAGTGGATAGCGTATGTATAAACGATTGGTTTACCTTGACTTCATACCTATGTTGCGGTCATGATAGCCATAGATGTGGTAAGTGGCCATAAACCCCAATAAATAACTATTATATTTATTCAGCTGTAAATGACATTTGAAGTGTTTAGTTAACCCTAACAGGTCGGGCGCTAAATTATTTTTGGTCAGCAAAGTTGGTTCACATGTCTTTGCCTTGTTACAATTTATGGGAGTGCGCCTGGTGGCACTCTCCCACAAATTGCAACAAGGCAAATCCTTGCTGTCTAAATAATTTTACTTCAAAAATAATATGAAGCACATCCACAGAATATGATGCCTTTAATGTGTGGTGCCCACACTTCAGACTAATACCCAAATTTGGGCTTCCAGCACTCAACCAGTCAAAGGCCTAATTCCAAATTTAATTACTTTTACGGCAATGAAACAGGTGTCCTAATATGTAGTCTCTTGTTGAACTCTTTAGTTTTCATTCTAAATGCCTTGATACTTGTTTCTAGGTGAGTAATGGCTACATATATAGGCAGTCAAGACTTGCCAAGAAACAACTGCAGAACCAAGGGATGTAGACTGTCAGAGTGAGGCTAACATTTATACAAATCTCAAGGCCTTTAAAGTTTAAGGTTCTCTTTCCTTATTGGAGAGTGCCTTTTGGCACACTACAGTAATTTCTAATTGAAGGAATTTTTTGCTGAACACAAAATAACAATCATACCAGTTGTGGAATGTTAACATCTTAATCCTCTACCTCACCCTCACCCCATGAGAATACTAGGAGGTGGAGCAGTGCTTGTTTACTGTAGTAAACAAGTTCAGGTTTACTGATAAAGTAGCACCTGGTCACACTGGATTGAGCTTATTGAGTTTGTTCCATAGAGGAATCATGTGCTGTGTTTTTGAAACAAACTTCCCCTGGAAACCCAGAAAGTGGAGCAGTGCTTGTTTATTGTTGTAACCATGTTCTGCTTTGATGGCAAAATAGGACCTGAAACCAGTGCCTGGTATGGAAATCCTCTAAAGTGAGCACAATTGGTATAAATGATTGGCTAAACTAGACTTCATAATTACCTTGCGGTCATGATGAAGTCAATGATGCTGAAAGTTACCTTAAGCACAATTAAATAATATATAATAGATCAGAAGCAAAGAAAGGAAATGCAAGGGTTGTGTTACTTAACCCTTTACCTAACATGAAAAGCTGACGACACTTGCAAAAAAAATCTTGAATAACTAATTTTTTTCTTTTTTTGTCTCAAAAACATAGGTTATGACCCCTCGTTGGAATGAGCTCAACGAGCTTGTTCCAATGAGGGGTCCTAACTATGTTTTTATGAGGGGTCCTAACTATGTTTTTGAGACAAAAAATGAAAAAAAATAATGAAAATAAATTGGAGATTTTTTCGAAAAGCGCTGGCAGGTTTTGGACGTTACGTTGGGTAAAGGGTTTAAGGGTTAAATCTCTCATGCTTTTACTGTTAATCCTTAATTGCCTAATACTGACAAAAGTGTCCTAGCATACAGTCTTAGGGGAACAGTGAAATTGTAAGTTCTTTGACAGTTATTTCTAGGCAAGTATTGGCTACCTGGATAGGTTGCCAAGACTTTCCTGGAAACAGCTGCAAAGCCACAAGTGTATAAAAAAAATCCAGACATTTAACCCTTTAGGGACTGGACAAATGTCTTGAATTCCCACCATTCCACAGCCTCTATATGTCTAATGGCTTAGCAGTGATTTCTAGTTAAGTCTTGGCTGCCTGTTAAAGCAGCCAAGACTTGACTTGAAACCACTGCTTAGGTAATTTGTCTATTGTCAGAAGGACCTCCTCATGATTGTATGTTAAGGGCACCTGTTTTGAGGTTGGAAAAGTCAGAAATAGGCCTTTAAGGTTTAAAATCAATTAACCAAAGAGGTCAAGATATTCTTCTATTTTTTTAAAATTTTTTGTGGCTGGGTATGGGGGACAGGGGGATGGGGGACCTTTTTTCTGTTGGCTGCTGTTTTTCATTTATTGGAGTACTGAACTTGAAATCTTGTTAATTAATATTCAATATTCATAATATTGTATCGACAGATCAGTAATATATTACATAAATTTACTTTATGTCACTGGATTTATCGTTTTTAGCTTTGCCGATTTTAGTTTTCAGCTGTAATTTTGACTTGATTTTTCCTAAATTTCAGTTATCCATTTTTGTTACTGCTAATTTTGCCTGCATATATATTTATGTGTTTAACTGGTAGAGTGCTAGAAGCCTCTGTGATGGCGCTGTTGAAAAGGGCTGGAAGCCACTTTAATGGCTTTGTACTGTTTGCTTTAACCCTTTACCCAACGAATCGCCCGCATCTGTCTACGTAATATGCAAATTCAGCAGCTGAAAAAATATTATTTTTTGAAAAATTTCAACAAAACCATATCATATGACCCCTCTTTGGAACGAGCTCATCAAGCTCGTTCCAAAGAGTGGTCACATGATATGGTTTTGTTGAAATTTTGTTTTAAAATTTAAAAAATGATAATTAAAATAATACATTTTGAAATTGTCTGCAGTGGGTAAAGGGTTAACTTGCTGTTTACTTGGCAGTAGAAACAATTGTCTATTTATAAAATTGTTTTGATGCATTTTATTGGAGAGTGCCTGTTAATCTTGTTAAACGTAGCCTCCCCTTGCAAGTAGAATATCATTGAAAAAAATACTCTTGTTACAAATCACTTTTGAAAAATAATTTAGTACTCTGCCAGTTGACCACAATTAGCAATTGCTTTTCTATGGAAGATAATCATGCTTGAATTAAATTCCATGTTTGTTAACTTATATGGTGCTAGAGGCCAATATCATGGCTCTACTGAGACATGCTATGAGCCACTTTAGTGGTTTTATACTGCATTAGCTCGTTTTCCCAGCAGTAGAAAAAATTCATAGGTAGACTTGCTTTGTTGCAGTATATTGAAGAGTGCCAACAAACTCTTGCTAAACAGTAGCTTCCATTGCTGGTAGCTTTAAAAAAAATACCTGCGTTACAAATCACCTTTGAAAGATAATTGAGCATCAGCCAATTAACCCATCACCCATTACCCTCTATTCAATGAGTTGCCTGCAACCGCCCGTATAATATGCAAATTTAGCAGTTGAAAAAAAAGTATTTTAAAAAACATTTCAACAAAACCATATTATGTGACTCCTGATTGGCATAAGCTCATTCCAATGAGAGGTAGAGGATACCTGTAACACTGTAACAATTAGCTTGATGTTTGCTTAGCAGTAGCAGAAAAACTTTTTATATAAAATTGTTTGGTTACAATTTATTGGAGAGTGCCAGTAGGCACTCTCCAATAAATTGTAACAAAACTATAATTTATTAGCAAAATCTTGCTAAACTAAGACAACTCTTGCTAGTAGCATAGTATCATTGAAAAAAAATAACCATGTTTCAAATCAACTTTGAAAAATATTTTAGCACTTAACCAGTTAAGTAGGCAGTATAGGTATAAACAATTGGCTACACCTGACTTTATACCTATGTTGAAGTCATGATATAGCCATACAAGCTTAAATTGATCTTAAACACCAGTATATAAATAAATTTTATCACTTTTACAATTTTTGCATTCAGACACCTTACTAGATCAAGCTCAATGAGGTTATTACAAATGGTGAGGAATCATAAGCTATGTTTTAGATCCATAAAAAATGGAAACTTGAGATTGTTCAAGAAAATATTTTGGGGGGCATGTATTGTCCCGTATTCACATTAGGTGAAGGGTTAATAATTTCCTCATTTCTGTTTGATTTAGTATGGCAGTACTTACAGTACAGTCACCACAGATTGGTCGTAACCTGCGTGTGGGCAGTGAAGCTTAAGCATGCGTTTACCAGGTAATAAAAATCATCAGCAAAATTTTAATTAATGAAGCACTGGGTTATACCCGGTGTTCATTAATTAAATTTTGATGATTATTCCTGTAATTAGTGTTTGGAATCTAATATTATTATATTCAGAGAAATAATGCCCACCCATGGAAAGTGATCAGTCCACAGTGGCTGCACTGTATATACACTATCAACATAAATGTACACTTCTAGTAAAATAGAACCAATCATACAATGTGCTAATTATTCAGGGTACGTATGGTTCATGGAATCCTGGAAAAGTCATTGAAAACCAAAATATTTTTTCAAGGCCTGGAAGTTTTGAAAGAATAGGGTTTTTTTGTTGTAGTCAGGAAAAGTCATAGAAATATGTCATGAAATTTGTTGGGAAGAAAGTTTTTGAAAAGTGACAAAAGTAATGGAATTTAATTCTCAAAAAATGTGTGTGAACCTTGATTAATTGCAGCCTGCTGATCTCTCTGCAACTGGATTGCTGGAACGTGAGCAAAAAACAATTCCCCCCCCCCCCCCCTGCAGCTAAGATCATATCAAGTCAGTCAACACAATAATAAATATGTTGTAAATAACTAATTTGCACTGCCACGAAAAATAAGACAATCATCAACATATTTAGTTCTCAAAGACATCAATGTACAGTACGTGGAGAGTGGATTGTAACTAAATCACCTGCAGAGTGGAGTTATCACCCAAGCTATAACTTTCAAATTTTTTACATATCGACAAAAAACACAAGCAATGTTTCAGTCAATGGACCTCCAGGTTTAACCCGGAGGTCCATTGGCTGAAAATTTGCTTGTGCTGGTTATGCTTTGCAGCTAATTTGCAATTATTGCTTGGGTGGAATCTCCACTCTGCAGGTGATTTAGTGATAATATACTCCCCACGTACTGTATATTGAAGAACTGACTATCAGTCTTTCAGTTTTGAAAATGGGAGGTGCGCAGTATACTGCTCACCACCATTTGGAGTGAAGCACATTATTGTTGAGTCCCGGCAGCGAAAAAATTGTTGTTTTTTTTCAAGAAAAACATCATTGTTCAACTTCACACCATGCACTCCACTTGAACATAGAAAGTAAAAATTCCAAAAATATTATCAGGTGTTTCGAATAAGCTTTTCACAGTAACAATCAAATTTATTTGAATTAGGTATAATACTTGAAATACAGCTTCATTGGAGCAATCATAAGACAATCATAAGGCCTAAAAAAAATAAAAAATCTGTTTCTCAGGCCCTCCCGCATGGTCCTTTTGGCTGCCGAATGCTCTCTTTTTATAACCAATTTAAACTTAAAAAAAATTAAAATTAAATGGTTTATGTCTGATATTTTACCAAAGTTAAAAAAATTGATGAATTTGTCCCTTGAGTGCAAGAAGGCTTTGCAATGCTTTAAAGCTTCTTGCACTCAAGGGACGAAATACACCACCACCCATGCTATTCTGTAGATTATGAGGCCAAAAACGTGAACCAAGAACATGAACTTTTGATGGCTAAGAAGTAATTACTGAAATAAAAAATAAAATATAAAACCGCTCACCCGCATGCAATTTCACAAATAATGGCCTGAGAAACAGAAGATCTACTTTGTGTGGCCTAATCAGATGATTTTCTATCCAATGCATGAACAAAAAAAAATGAGTAGCATATGATAATTGGCCTTTGAAGTTTATCAAGTTATGTTGTTTACGTACCTATTCTCGGAAAGAGAAATTCGATTAGTTTGAAGTCTTGGAATGCTACAGCTTATAATTAATGGTGCATTATTCACATTTTCATTCACACATTGTATTATTTTTCTATTTACCATGAACAGATTTTAACACTTTACACAAAACACATGATATCAAGAATATTGTTATTTTAGTTCTCCCCCCCCCCCCCCCCCCACCCCCTTCGAATCCTTGAAATAATTTCAACAAAACCATATCACGTGATCCCCCCCCCTTCATCAGGCATGAAAATAAGCAGTCTGACATTTGCAGAATGAGGACCCCAGAGGGTGTATTGGATGATGCTATATACAGTGGGCCAATTTATCCTCTGGGTACCTCTTTCGGTTTGGGTGTGAGACCCTGATTCAGATTGAGGTTCACAGAGGGTAAATTTAGTGATGCTACCCTGCTATGCAGAACAATATCATTTGAAATAGCACTTGAAATTATTTTAAACAGAAAAATTGGAAGGCTGAGAGTCTTTTTTCTTATAAATTTTGTTTGAATACTCGAAGCAAAATAGAAACAGGTTTTTAGTGGATATGAAGAGATACGTTATTGATAATTTTCTTGATAATTTTGCAATTAACTTTCTTTTATTTTTTCAGATGTTACGTCGTCAGTTGCCAGGTGTGAGGAGAATTGCTTCTCATCCTCTTCTTCCTCACTGTAAGTTTCTCCCTTACTGTTTTTCTCTATAAGTGTGGTTCAGTTCTTGTATACTTGTATGCTTTTGTGATCTAGTTCTTTTTCACAGGTCGCATACTTGGTGGGCAACAGATTGAAACCTTGTCACCACAATATTACCACTCTTGTTTCCAAAAATGTGGAAAGAAGCATGCTTATTCAATTATTCAGTAAATTCTCGGTAATAAATTGAGCACCCTTTTATAAATCTCTGTTTGGCAGATCTGTGTCAGCCCTAGCAAACTATACATAATACATTAAATAGTTTTTTTTTTAGCTCACCTGAACAAAGCTCAGGGGAGTTTTACTAATCACTTAAAATCCGTCGTATGTCGGTCCATTCATCTATCCAGCCGGCATTAATTTTACATTATTGACTTCTCATAAACCACTGGGCCAAATTGAACCAAATTTGATGTGCATGTTCCTCATCATATTTCAATTCAAGTTTGTTTGAATAAAGTTGCCACGCCCACAGTTTGTTCAAATAAAGTTGCCACGCCCACTGATGGTACCCCATATATTTGGAAAATTTTTTTTAAATCTTTTTATCCGGAGCCATCAATTTGGGGGGCAGATTTAAGTTTGTTCATATCAGGTCTCTGGGTTCATATTTGGGCTTTCTACTGGAGCCCAAATTTTAACTTAGTGCTATATGAGGAGATTTCTTTAAAATTCTTCTTCTTCAGATCCACCGGTCAGAATCCTTTCATTTCTAGCATGTAACATCTCTACGGGCATCGGATTCAAGTTTGTACAATTCAAGTCACTGGCTTAATATTTGGGCTCTCTATAGAGGGAGGGGGCATGGGCTGGCAGAGAGGGGGATGGGTTCAAGATTTCTATGGGACCCCAAATTTTAACTTTCCAATATGAGGAAATTTCTTTTTTTAATTCTTCTTCAGATCCACCTGTCAGAATGCTTTCATATTTGGAATACAACATCTCTAGGGGTATAAGATTCAAGTTTGTTCAAATTGGGTCCTTTGGTTAATATTTGGGCTCTCTATTGGAGCCTGAGTTTCAAACTTAGAGCAATATGAGGAAATTTCCTTAAAAATCTTCTTCTCCAGAACCATCAATTAGAATCCTTTCATATTTGGTATACAACATCTCTATGGGGAGGCAGATTCAAATATGTTCAAATTGGGTCCCTAGGTAAATATTTGGGCTTCCTATGGTAGCCCAAATTTTTACTTAGTGCAATATGAGGGAATTTCTTCAAAACTCTTCTTCAGATTCACCCGTCAGAATCCTTTCATATTTGGTTCAGAACATCTCTAGGTGAGTCAGATTCATGTTTCTTCAAATCAGGTCCCTTCCTGAGTTAATATTTGGGTTCCCTATGGCAGCCCAAATTTCAACTTAGTGCAATATGAAGAAATTTCTTTAAAAATCTTCTTCTTCAGATCCATCCACCAGTCAGAATGCTTTCATATTTGATATACAACATCTCTAGTGGGGTGAGATTCAAGTTTTTCAAATCGAGTTCCTGGGTTAATATTTGGGCTTCCAGTGGGCCAGAATCTGAAGAATTAGATTTTTTTTATTCAGCACCCTCTAAAGGTGTATAACTTAAGATTAATATCATAGGTTGTATTAAGGGGCTCCAAAAGGGAGCTCCACTTTTTACAATGTGATTAACTGAAGAAAAGGCATGATGCTAGGACTATTTTAGTCACTCCTGAGGGGGCCCAAGGATTGACAATGGATCCTATGGAGATTGATTGATTAATGTAGATTCATTTGTGGACTCTGTTTATATTGGGTTCTGTTCAAGGTGAGCACTTCATGCCCCCGAGGGGCCTCTTGTTTAATAATACCTGCCCTTCATAATCATATGTTTACTCAGATCAGAGCTATTTGAAAAATGGTTCCCGGTGGCAGTCCCATGAGGTGAAGTAGTGCTTCTCAACTGTTGTAAACAAGTTCTGCCTGACTTGTAAAATAGGACTCGGTCACCAATGCTTGGGATGGAAGTCCTCTAAAATGGGCATCATGTATAAACGATTGACCAGACTTGACTTTCTCTCCATGCTGCAGTCACGTTATGCAGAAATATGTGACCTTGAACACCAATAAATAAATAATTAAATAATTTGAAAAATGACATGAAAATGTCTCAAAAATTATTTAAAAGGTCATTAAAAATGGCTTGAATAGTCCCTTGAATTAAATGCATCCCTGAGACTATTAGCCCTGTGGATGCGACATGAAGCTTCAATGAATAAAAGAGACTGCGCAAATTGCTTTCACCTTGCAAAACTGGTAGCATAACTTATTGTTTAAAATCTTTTACAGACTTAACTGGAAGTGCTGATGGCAGTGTGAGATTATGGGAGTGGGGGCACAACCATCCATTGTCAGTGTTGAGACAACCAGGATCATTTCCCAAAGTAACCAAGGTGCTATTTAATGCTCAAGGCAACAAGGTAATATCTAACAGCATAAATGACTGTTTAATGGATTTATACTTTTTTTTTTACATGAATTAGGCCTAAAAAAGTAAAAAATCTGTTTCTCAGTCCCTCCCACATGGTCCTTATGACTACTGCATGTTCTCTTTTTATAATCAATGCAAACTTGAAAAAATAAAAATTAAATGGAATATGTCTGTTATTTTATCCAAGGTAATAAAATTGATAAATTTGTTCCTCGATTGCAACAAGGCTTTGCAATGGCTTCCTCCACCTGTAAAACTGTCGTAGTCATGATTAGGCATTGTGCAGAAACATGTGACCTTAAAACACCAATAAATAAATAAATAAATAAATAATTTAACTATTGAATAACTTTGTTATTTTTATATGACTTTCAAACACCAGTCTTCAATACAAATTTGACCTGTTAATTGCATATAGGTTAACTCCTGTTAACTGAATAAAAAATCTTGTAATTTGTCAAGAAATTACTTTCATAATCACTGTAATCCCCTTGTTCAAAGACCTACTTGGCCTTAGAATGTCCAATGTTGCCTTTTGGCTTTAATCTATTAAATCTTGTGTGACAGAGCTCCTTGAGCTCTGCTAAAGTTTCATAGAATATATGCCCAGTTTATCTCTACAATACAGATAAATAAGCATTTTCCTGTTAATTGAATTCTTTGTAATCAAATATTTTTCACTGACAAAGTGGTTATTAAGTTAACCCTTTACCCATTGCAATGGCTAAAACCAGCCAATGCTATTCTCAAAAATCACCAATTAATTTTCATTATTTTTTGTCTCAAAAACATAGGTTATGACCCCTCGTTGGAACGAGCTCGTTCCAATGAGGGGTCATAACCTATGTTTTTGAGACAAAAAATGAAAAAAATTAGTTATTCAAAAATTCTGTTTGCTAGTGTCGTCTGCTTTTTCATGTTAGGTAAAGGGTTAACGGGGCCCCCATGCCATTCAGTACTATGTTTTCAAAAATGGGTTCTTTGTCTGATCATGAACCAATTATGACATGCTTATATCAGTGAGTCATGATTTAATTAATAAAATATAATTAATTCTAGCCTGGACGAAGGAAAACAGACACAAATATCATCTGATATTCAATGTCATCATGATCTTCAAAATAAAAAATTAATTTGTAGGGGCTGAATAATTGTCAAAATACAAGCGAATAAGTCAAGAAAGGGAGGAATATTGTAAGATAAATTGGTTATTACAACCAAGTGGTTTTCTGAGAGGGTAAGATAAATTTGTCATCACCTCTATGTATTGATTGAGTAACATGAATCGAGCCTTGATGATGTTCCTATTATTTAAAGCAACTCGCCCTGAAGGGCGCGACGTGTTACCTAATACGAATAACATCTCAGATTGATACAAGTTTGTTGTTCAACACACAGTGCTGTTAACATATATTTATTGCATTTCTTTTTCTTCAGTTGAGATTCTGCTCTGTTGTAGGAAGTAGAGCAGATAGAGAATTTTGACTGGATTGTGCCTCAGTGATCACTGCTGGAAGTTCAGAAGGAAAAAAATGTTATTTTTAAAAAAAAACTTTTCTTCTTTGTTGATTTATGTCTGGTAAAGCATTGAATTGTTCAATGTTAAGAGTCTTTTTTATGAAAATAGGATTTAGTAATATAAATCAGTTTTTACTTAGTTTTTTTTTCTCTTCATTAAATAGAGAGTAATCGCCTGACTGGACTGGTTACGTGAAATACTTCATGAGAGGTGAGTGACGTTGTACAAACACGAGCACGCGAATGCGCACAAGTATTTTACCATATAGTCCCTCGCCTTGAATGAATTATTTCATGTAACCAGTCCACTCAAGCGATTACTCTGTTTATTACTTTTCATTATTAACGATAATTATATTATTTAACCCTTTACCTAACGTAACGGTCAGCGCCATTCTCAAAACTCGCCAATTAATTTTCATAGGTCGTAACCTATGTTTTTGAGACAAAAAATGAAAATAATAGTTATTCAAGAATTTTTTTTTGCAAATGTCGTCTGCTTTTCATGTTAGGTAGAGGGTTAAAAAAAGCAAAAAAAACACAATGATGTCCTCATTACACCACGGCAAAGCGTCTTCGTTTGCGCACACGGATACATGACACAATTGTTGATTGCATAATTCACTTGTGAAGTTATCGTTTATAATCAAACCCGGAAATCCCAGTAAATCACACTTTGGAAAGTAATAAACTTATATATTTTTGTTTTACTATTTTACAGAGCTGTGTTAGTGATATTGAAGGTTCTATATGCCTTTGGCAAGTTGGACTGGCAAGCAGTTTTAACAAACCAATAATGGTAATATATACATTTATCTTTCAGCAATAATGTATTTCCCCCAACAGAAGTTAAAATGCCCAGACAAAATGCAAATTTGTATTGAGGGTAGCAACCACACGTACAATCATTCAGTTCATAAAAAGAATGCGTTTTACGTGCATTCAATGAAAACTGATTACACATGTCGAGGTTTTGATGACCATAATTACATGACAAATAAATCACCAACTCAAATGATATGAATTGGACTTTTTATAAAGGCCTACTATGTGTTAAATAGGAAAAATAAAACAAAGAAACACACAACTGAAACACTGCTATAAACTTCAGCAGCTTTCATACAAGTAGAATAATTAATGGGGACTAAGCCATGCATAGCACAAGAATGCAATATCATGATGTCATGATTTTGATTCAGAAAAAGTCAGCTTGTAGTTGCTGAAACGATTGTCAAAATATATGTGAACAAGTCAAGAAAGGGTGGCATATTGTAAGATAAATTGGTATTACCACCAAATGGGTTTCAAAGATGGCATATTGAAGTCTCACCTTTGGATCATATATCGATTTGTCCTAAAGTACTCGTTGATATATGCCCAGAGATGAGGTCCCGATTTCAATACACCATATCAGAAATCTTCATGGTGGAAATAACCTATACACATATCCAAGTCTGAATAGAAGCAACCTGTCATTTGCAAAGTGGGGTCCCCAGAGGGAGAATTTGCTGATGCTATCCCATACAGTGGGCCAATTTATCCTCCAGGTACATCTTTCTGTTTTGGCTTGAGACCTTGATTCAGACTGAGGTTCACAGAGGGTAAATTTTGTGATGCTACCCTGCTGTGCAGGGTAGCATCACCAAATTCACCCTCTGGGGACCTCATTTTGCAGATGACAGTCTGCTTATTTTCAGGCTTGTCCATATCTGTATAGTATTACTGTATATTCTTTTTTTTTATCTGATGTTCATATATATTCCTACCTTTATATCTGTGATTCCTGAGTTGGGAATTTATTCATCCAGCAGAAACAGCCACTCATGACATCATTAGGTGCACATCTTCTTCCTCGAATGCCTCATTGAAGATAATTGCTCAGTTCAGCCTTGGGATTACATCTGAATAATCAATTTTTGGGCTCATTTAATGGAATTTTCACAAGTTCTGGACAGTAATGTTTGAAATGTTCCACCAGAAAAAATGCAGATCAGTAAATAGATTTTCAGTTGCAAGTAATATAAATGTGGTAGCTTCTCAAAAACAATAGGTATTCTTACATGTTTTTAAAGAAAAACTATGGATGTGTTATGCTACGGCATTGTCTGTCCTTTCTGTCTGTTAACTATTTTGTGTCTGAGCCATAAATTTTCAACTCTTAACCTGCTGCGTATTTTCAAAATATTTTTCATCAAATCTAATCTTGCTGCTGTGAAGTATGAAGTGTGTAATATGCATAAGCCTCAAGTAAACCTGACTGGGCCATAACTTTTAAGTGGAAAGAGATATCACATTGAAACTTGCACAACATATGGACACCACCAGATGATGTGTCAAGTACAAAGTTCATAACCAACCTTCGAAGGTTAAGGTCAGATAGAGGTCAGCCAATGGAATCAGAATTCACATCAACTTTTTCAGGTGTGGGTTCCAAACTGTTAGGTGGAGGAAATATCACAATGAAACTTCCATAACGTATGTACCCACCACCAGATATTGTGTTGCATGCAAAATTCATAACAACCCACCAATGTCAAGTTCACACATACAGGTCACCAGATGGAATTGGAATGCACATCAACTTTTTTTCATGTGAGGACCCTAGCATCAGAGATATCACAATCGGGTGCGGGCTGGCTCAGTGGTTACAGTATTGCACTTCAAACTGAAAGGTCCACAGTTCGATCCCCACTAGAGGTAACTGCATTGTGTTCTTGGGCAAGGCACTTTATCCCGATTGCCCATGTGGGGCCCAGTGGCACTGTGTACTAAGGCACACTGCACTTTGATGGTGCATTTGCCTTCAACCAATTCTAGCCGTGCTTATGTGGAGTTATATGTTGGGGAAGCTGACAGTTGCTCACTGGTGCTTGGTGGTTCTCGCCAGGTAATCTGGCTTAATCCACCCGTAAAACTGTCTGACACGAGGTGACCCTGGCTGTCAAAAGTATCGTTAAATGTCAATAAACAAATAGATATCCAGGGCTTGCCTTGAGTCAGGTTGATCAGCCCAGACCCCGAGATCAGCCCTGAGGAGCACTTGCTGGGGGCTTTTTTTCAAGCCCCGACATTTTCCACAAAAAAGCACTAACAATAATGGACAAAATGGAAAATCAGCCCCGAAAAGGCCCCGACTTCAATATGTGGGGTACTTTTTTTAGGCCCCGACCATTTTACTCAAGGCGAGCCCTGATATCACTATCAAACTTCAATAACATATGTACCACCAATAGACTGTGTCACGTAAAAAAATCACAACAACCCCACCAAGGTTAAGGTCACATCCATAGGCTAGGTTAACGCATGGAATCATCATGAAATCATCACCAGAAAATAAGCAGACGACCATCTGCAAAATGAGGTCCCCAGAAGGTGAATTTGGTAATGCTACCCTGCACAGGGTAGCATCACTAAATTTACCCTCTGTGAACCTCAATCTGAATCAAGGTCTCAAACCTAAACAGAAAGAGGTACCCAGAGGATAAAATGGCCCACTGTGTGGGATAGCATCAGCAAATTCACCCCTTGGGGACCTCATTCTGTAAATTTTTTTGCATCTAAATTCTCCAGCAGGCTTGACCTCTCAAAAATACTCCATATACTCTTTTGCCCTCTTTTACTTCAAGCACCCCCTGGGCTTATGCCAGGGTTAGTACAGTATCATTGAAATCCATCAAAATTTATTTTTGGAATATCATGGATTTCCATTGGTGAAAATGCATTTGAACCCTGATACATCACGGTGAAATTTTTTGTTTTGTTTTTCAGAGTTTACAGTGTCACAATAAAACAACGAGTGATTTGGTGTTTATTGGTTCTTCAAGTCTCATTGCAACTGCTGGACATTCATCAGAGAGTAAAAATGTGTGTTTATGGGATACATTGCTACCACAGAGAAGTGCTTGTGTTCATGGTTGGTTCAACCTCATTTATTCTTTATCATTAATCAAGTACAGTCCAGTGATCACAAAAGTGGGGTGCACGGTGGCTCAGTGGTTATGGCATTAGACTTAAAACTGAAAGGTCCACGGTTTGATCACTGCCAGGGGTAACTGTGTTGTGTCCTTGGGCAAGGCACTTCATCCCAATTGCCCATGTGGGGGCATGGTGGCACTGTGTACTAAGGCATACTGCACATCAGTGGTGCACTTGTCTTCAACAAATGCTTACCCTGCTTTTGTGGAGTTAGTACAATGGGGAGTCTGACAGTTGCTAGCTCTGTTGTTCTCTCTGTGTACTCCGGCTTCCTCCATTCGTGAAACTGTCCAACATAAGGTGACGAGGGCTGTCTAGAGTTTCATTGAACAATCAATCAGGCTAAAAAAAAATAATGTTTTGCTTCTCAGGCCCTCCCTCGTTGGATTTGAACCTCCTTATTAGACATTTTTATTATGTTTTTTAAAGAATTTGTGAAAACTTGGAATGGTCATTTTTTCACATTTCTCAACATATAATTATTTAGCTGTGTTTGCAGTAAATTCGTTTTTCTTGTTGCAGTTTATGGGAGAGTGCCCAGAGGCACTCTCCCATAAACTGTAACAAGGCAAATTCTGATATACTGGATCATGATTTAATTATTTATTTATTTGCTGGTGTTTAAGGTAATATATTTCTGCACAATGGCTAATAATGGCCGCAACACCGATATAAACTCAAGTTTAACCAATCATTTAGAGCCAGTGTTCCCATTTTAAAGGACTCCTACCCCAAGCATTGGTTTACTGGGGCCTATTCTAATGGAATATGATGCTTGATAGATCTTTACCATTAAAAAGAACAATAAAGTACAAATCCTTTTAGCTGTTGTTACGGCAGTTAGTTATAAAAGGTATACTATAATTACACTAAAATACAACCTTTTCTCTTTTTCAAGTGGAAAGACAGGAAAAAGATTTACTGAGTATACTCAACCTTTTACACGAAAAAAAAAAAATAAATAAAAATAAAATCCACCCTCCCTCACTGATTTGAAAAAAAAATTGCCCGAGAATCAATTCATTTTTTTATTTGGCCTAAATGAACAAATAAAACAAATGCAGACAAAGAATTTTGATGGGATCATGACTGGGTCATGATCCCGTAAAAATTCTCTGTCCATTTTTCCCCCAAAAGCACACAAAGGTCTTCTGTCAAAAAAGAAGGATTTCCCTTGATGTGTTCTTGAATTTTTCAGCGTTTTATTCAGGAAATTTTGAGTCACTTGTGCAAGAGCTCTTATGAATTGCACTATCCTTAGTGGTACAGTTATATTGTATTTGGAAATCTAGAAAGTTCCTCTCACGATGTTAATCATTCGAAATGACATCACCTGAAGGGAGTTTTTAGAAAGTAAGTCAATACACTATCACAAAGAGAAAAAGACAAAGAATATGAGTGATCTCAGTCAATAATAAACAGATTAATGAAAACTATTCACAGTAAACTAATAAAAAAAAACTCCCAAGTTCACAAACTCAGTGCATCACATAATTATTGAGAAAGTGACTTGAACATGCTTGAAAGCTCTTTTCATCTAAACAATTGCAATGAGAAGTTGAAAAATTATTGAAGCCACTGACAAAGCCTCATTCTCTCTAAGTGGTGGCTTTGGCTTGAAACAGGGACTTTACAATAGAAACAACTATGACCGCACTGAACTGGTTGAGTGCTAGAAGCCACTATTAGTGCTCTATTGAAAAATGCTTAAAGCCACTTTTGTGGCTCAGGGACTGAAGGGAAGAATCTGTAGGCGAGTACAAAAATGCCTACCTCATTTTCATTTTGCTAGAGAAAAAAAAAATTCCACCCAGTACTTTTGAGATGTGACTTCTCAAATATGCAGAATTTGCTCAAATTAATTGTTCATTGACTGTACCCTGATGTGTAACCACTTTTATTTGGATGCTGTTTAGAGAGTTCTGTAGTTATTCAACATCAGTTCTGACATAAAATGTAATGACCACATAAGTAAAATGTGTTGGGCTGGAGTGGGTGTAGTTGTTGGGAGGTAGTGAGTGTGAAATAATTAGCATTTCTAGATTCTGGATTTGATTAATGTAATTTTCTTTTGTAGCATTTACGTGCCATGAACATGGTAGTCCAGCTTTAGTTTTTGCACCTCAACATCAGCTTCTAATCAGTGGTGGAAGAAAGGGAGAGATTTGTATCCTTTTATATCCCCATAAAAACATGCATCCATTACAAGCCCTCGTCTGATGAATCAACCAAATGTGCCCAGTGTACTCAAAGATGTTTTTTTTTAAGTTTTGTTACCATTTTTGTTATTTTTATTCAACTAACTTTTGTCCCCTCATTCAACACACTTATCAAGGGCATTTCAGTAAGGGCCATCTATGTTTTGGAAGGAAAAAATGAAACTTTCCAGTTATATGCAATCAAATTATTGCCCACGTGGCCACCAAGACATGCTGGAGGAAGAGTTGACCCCATTCACATATCTGTACTGTTACTGGTTTTCAGCATCAACCACTTAACTATTATAAGTATCCTAAATATATCACCAGTCAAACTGCAGGCTTTCTTCAATTTGGAGATATGGCTTCAACCCATCAGTATCTCTGTTCAGACTTAAAATCATATCAATGTTAACCCAATTTATAATCCCCTGCCAAAACGAAATTTCTGGGGGATGTAGAACTGGGTTCCATCCATCCATCTGTAACAACTTTTGACTTTCATATCACAATCACTGGATGTTGGGTTTAAATGACCTTTGATATGCTAATAGACCACCATGGGGGAAAGGATATTCACCAATAACAGGTTTTGTCCAATCATGTTTTTAACTGGTAGAGTGCTAAATTATTTTCGACCACCAAAAACTGTTAACATGTCTTTGCCTTGTCACAATTTATAGGAGAGTGCCTGTGGGCACTCTCCTATAAATTGTAACAAGGCAAATCTTAACAGACGAAATAATATCACTTCGAAGATAATATGAAGCTCAGCTGCTGAATTCGAAGCCTTTAAGTTGCAGTACCTGCACTTTAGAATAAAGCCCAAATATGGGCTTCCAGCACTCTACCAGTTAATAGTTATTGGCCTTTTTCAACTTAGAACATTTTTATGATTTCTGGTTAGTAACAGAAAATTTCAATTTTTATGGTTTCTGGTTAGTAACCACTTCTTGGCAGGGAATACCGGTGGCATTGCACCTTGTGTTATTTGACAGAGTGCAATGAGCACTGTCAAACAAAATATAATGGTTACATTTACACCAAATGGGGTTGTACTCTATTTATTACACCCATACTCTCTGAAGTGGGGGCTATTTTGTCAATGCCCTTTACATCAGTATGTCCATACATATACTCTCCCAAAAAAGAAAGTGTCCATGCTAAAAAATAACACTAAAAAAAGATATATATCATCTTCATTCTTACTGTGGTAAACCAGTTCCGCTTTACTTGTAAAATAGGACCCAGTCACCAATGCTTGGGGTGAAAGTCCTCTAAAATGGGCAACATGTTGATCAACAATTGACTAAACTTGACTTCATCTCCATGTTGTGTCACGATTAGCCATGGTGCATAAATATGTGACGTTAACCACCAACAAACAAACAAACAAACATCTTCATTCATGGAAATTTTATTCAATCACAGATGAATCAATTTGTGATCAACACGAGAAATTTCATTATGCTACGACGAATACTCTTGGTGCCATGGAGAGTCAAAGACACTAAGGGTCAAACACAAAAGTCACACACTCAATATCTGGTATGACCTCCGTCTGCATCGACTACTGCTGTGCATCTACGCCTCAAGGAAGCGAACAAGTCAGCATGGAAGTGGGTTAGGGTAGGGTTAGGTTAGGTAGGGTTAGGTTAAGGTTTGGTTACGTTAGGGTTAGGGTAGGGTTAGGGGTAGGTTAGGCTAACTCTAACCCTAACCCTACTCTACACCACTGCAGTCGAGCATGACAACATAACGTCAAAATCGGACGATTTGCAGGTCTTCGAGGACGTAAGCCGTATTCTTTCAGCCGGTTGATTACTGTTTGAGGATGTATCCGTCTCAGGTTAGGGATGTTCCTAGCTGTCGTCGTTGTCGTTTGTTGCTGGTTCCGGAAATGGACGCCACGGATATACCGATCGTGTGCAGGGGTGGTAACTCGGGGTCTCCCAGAGCGGGGTCGGTCTCGAACGTCATCATGTTGTGCATGTCGATGGACTAGCCTGTCTACAGTGTTATGGTGGCAGTTCAAATGCTGGGCAACCTCTCTGTGTGTTCTGCCAGCTCTAATCATACCCAGGGCAAGGAGACGTTGATTCATTGTCAATCTTGGCATGCTAATGTGGAGTCGTTTTAACAGCAGCACAAGTTTGAATATGAACGATAGGAAGGCCTTACTTTAGTGTTTAAATACTCAAGGATTCACACTGCTGCATGAATTTTCAGACTCTGCACATTCAAAACATGCCTTTTCACAAACGTGCAGCACGTCATTTAACGTTAATGCAATTTTAACGGGGAAAGCTGTTTTTGTGTTCAATATAACTTATTCATGAACAGGTTAACACTCTTTACACCTACGAAATTATTTTTATGGAGTTTGATCAATTTCTGCAATGCACACTTTCTTTTTGGGCGAGTATACGTCCATCCAAACTCATGTGCAATTCGGAATTCCTCCTACATTATTGAACCGACTTCATTGAAACTTCTCAAACATTATAACTAGTAAGTGAACATGTGTATACTCCAAAATTTTTGATCTGGGACAATTTTAACCAGGTTATCTCCCCTGAACTTAGATTCATTATGGATTTTCAAATGAGATTCCTATGTGCACAATACTCCTACATTATTGAACTAATTTTGATGAAACTCCTCAAACATTATGACTAGGAATTGAACATGTGCATATTCCAAAATTTTTGATCTGCAACAATTCTAACTTAGGTATCTCCCATGAACTTGGATTTATTATTGGTTTTTCAAGCTCGACATTCTGAAGTGCATTCTAGTAAGCCGGAAGTGGGGGTAATAGTCACCTTCATTGATAGTTCTAGTTTAAACCATACATTATATAACACTATCTGTTTATCTAGCTATAAATTAGATGATGTGCCTATCCATGAAGTTCTCTTTCCAGTTATGTACATTTTAATTCTCAACTTTTAGAGTGCTGGAAGCCCATATTTGGGCTTTATTCTGAAGTGCAGGTACAACAATTCTAAGACTTCCTATTTGAAGTGAAGTGAAGTGAAATTATTTCAACTGTATAGATTCACCTTGTAATTTATTGGAGAGTGCCAATTGGCACTCTCCCATAAATTGCAACATACCAAAGACCAGTGAATAAATTTTGATGACCGGAAATAATTTAGCACTCTACCACTTAAACATTTTTCAGTAATTATTATTCCTGACCATAGAACAGGTATATTTGATATTCGGCAGAGACAAATGCGTCATACATTCCAGGCTCATGATGGACCAATCAAATGTTTAGCAATTGATCCAGATGAAGATTACTTTGTTACTGGTTCAGCTGAAGGTGATATAAAGGTGAGATTAGGAAAAGGGGTCATTTTATCTTTCGAGTTAGAAAAGAAGAGGATTTTATCAATTTTTAGCTCAACTTTGACGAAGTCAAATTTGAGCTGTTGTCATGGCCCGTCGTCCGTCTGTCCATCCGCCCGTCTGTCCGTACGTCAACAATTGGCTATGGCTCGGGCTAGAGGTCGTATTTATGAACCGATCTTTATGAAACTTCTTGTGTACCTTTGTTATGACCCTGGGACGGGAACGAGTGTTTTTAGGTGTGGTCCAAAATTCAAGATGGCTGCCAGTGGCCATTTTGTACCGATGATGCAAAAATCAGTTTTTTGTACAGAACTTCTGTATGAAAGTTCTGATTTGAATAAAGTTTTGTATAAATGTTTAGTACCATGGGATACATCACATATAATACGGGTTTTTTTCTCGTGCGTAAATTATGTAAATTAGACTGACTTTGATTTATTTAGTGTTACTTTCAGAGCTGTAAGTGCCAAGCTGCTATGGCTCGGGCTAGAGGCCGTATTTATGAACCGATCTTTACGAAACTTCTTGGGTACCTTTGTTATGACCGTGGGACGAGAACGAGTGTTTTTGGGTGCGGTCCGAAATTCAAGATGGCTGCCAGCTGCCATTTTGTACCGACGATGCAGAAATCTGTTTTTTGTGCAGAACTTCCATATGAAAGCTCTGATTTGAATAATTTTTTGTATGAATGTTTAGTACCATGGGATACATCACATATAATACGGGTTTTTTTCTCGTACGTAAATTGTGCAAATTAGACTAATTTTGATGTTTTTTGGGGTTACTTTCATCACTGTAAGTGCAAATGCCAATACGGCTCGGGCTAGAGGCCGTATTTATGAACCGATCTTTACGAAACTTCTTGGGTACCTTTGGTATCACCGTGGGACGAGAACGAGTGTTTTGGGGTCCGGTCCGAAATTCAAGATGGCCGATGGCAGCCATTTTGTACAAAATTAGGTGCAATCAGATTTTTGCACAGAACTTCCATATGAAAGTGCTGATTTGAATAATTTTTTTGTGTGAATGTTTAGTACCATGGGATGCATCACATATAATACGGGTTTTTTTCTCGTGCAGAAATTATGCAAATTAGATGAACTTTGATTTTTTCAGTGCGACTTACACACAGTAAGTACACATGTCAATACGGCTCAGACTAGAGTCTGTATTTATGAACTGATCTTCACGAAATGTCTTGGGTACCTTTGTTATCACCTTGGGACGAGAACGAGTGTTTCTGGGTGCGGTCTAAAATTCAAGATGGCTGCCAGTGGCCATTTTGTACCGAAATTAGGTCTAATCAGTTTTTTGTACACAACTTCTATACAGCTCAGACTAGAGGCCATATTTATGAACCAATCTTTACGAAACTTCTTGGGTACCTTTGTTATCACCGTGGGATGAGAGCGAGTGTTTTTGGGTGTGGTCCGAAATTCAAGATGGCCACCAGCAGCCATTTCGTACCAAAATTAGTGCAATCAGTCTTTTGTATAGAACTTCTGTATGAAAGTTCTGATTTTAATAAATTTTTGTATGAATGTTTAGTAACATGGAATACATCACATATTGTAAGGGTTTTTTTTTCGTGCAGAAATTATGCAAATTAGATGAACTTTGATTTATTCAGTGCTACTTGCACAATGTAAGCACACATGTCAATACGGCTCAGGGTAGAGGCTGTATTTATGAACCGATCTTCACAAAACTTCTTGGGTACCTTTGTTATCTCCTTGGGATGAGAATGAGTGTTTCTGGGTACGGTCCAAAATTCAAGATGGCTACCAGTGGCCATTTTGTACCGAAATTAGGTCCAATCAGTTTTTTGTCACAAGTTCTATACAGCTCGTATTTATGAACTGATCTTCACAAAACTTCTTGAGTACTTTTGTTTTCACCTTGGGACAGGAACGAGTGTGTTTTGGGGTGCCTTTGTTATCACTGTGCTATGAGAACAAATATTTTTGGGTTCAGTCAGACCCACTCTGGGACTCAAAGATTTTTTCTAGTTCAGCATCTGACTGTCACCCACCTTTACAATACTTTACCTATACATTTGTTACAGGCAACGGTCAGTATTTATGTACAGACCGTTACAATACTTTATATGTACCTTTGTTATCAGGTCATTACCTAGATGTTTGTCATTGCTGTGTCACATACTATACATGTACATGTCTTTGTCTTGACAAGTTGAGCTACAGTGTCATTGACACTTTCATTTTGAGTATGCTTCAAAGTCAATAATTCTACCATATTTTGATGAAGGTCAGTGGGAGTCCATCCGTCTATCCACCCATATGTCTGTCCATCCATCTGTCTGTCTGTTGCAGTGTCGTCATGATAACTTGAGCAAACGTTATCCAATTTTTACCAAATTTGGGCAGTGAAGTTCTACCCGATGATGTACTTGATGAGTTCAAAAACCTGTCATGCCCAAATTATTTATTTTCCATGATTTATGCCTCTTAGATCGAATTTCCGACATGGGACAGTATCAGCATGATAACTTGAACAACTTTATCTGGTTTTTACCAAATTCAGTCTGTGGATTCTACAAGACAATGTGTTGGAAAGGTCTTCTGTCCATCTGTTTGTCTACCCATTAACATTTTTGGTTTTTGACCAATAACTCCAGTTTGGATTATTTTATCTCAACCAAAGTTGGTATGTGTATTACCCAGCTAGTAATACAGACCAAGTTCAAATATGGCTTCTGTCTAATTATTTCTGCATGAGTTACAACCTTTTTTAAACTTAGAATCTCAACCAAAGTTGGTATAATTCAAAATGGCTAACAGGCGTAAGAAGCCATGCCTGGCAGTGCTCTTGTTTTGGAAAGGATTCTGTAGTAGTCATATTAGGTTAAGGCTTAACCCTTTTAACCCTGATGGTGTCTTCCAAGTCAGTTCAATGACAGGAATTGGAAGAGTCCATATTCATTATCTAGGGGGTAGACCATTGAATATTTTTGACGTACAGCATGCTATAACATTGTGAAAATATTGATTGGTTACTCCATTCATTCTCTGAGCTGACATACTACTTGACAATAGTATGATGTATCATGTTCCTGGAGCAGAAACTGGCCTTTAGGGTTCAAAGGGTTAAAGAAGCTCTTTGAATATATTGTGTTGAAGATTCAAAAAAAAAATGGGGTTGAAAAGAATGGGTAATGTTGTAGTAATTTGCAGATATGTTAAGTTTTGAAGATTGCAATTAGTGAAAAGATTTCACTCTTCACAGTACTTTGAGCTCAAAAGTGCTACTTTGCTCAATCAGATCGCAACACACTTTCACACACATTCATGGGTCAAGATTTCATAAATATTTCGAAACCAAGACCGAACCAGGGAAAAACAAATGAAAATAGTTCAGAAATCTTTTCTGAAATTGAGATCAAGCCTGGAAATAAGCAATCTGTCACTTCCAGAATGAGGTCCCCAGATGGTGAATTTTCTGATTTTATCCCATACAGTGGGACAGTTTATCCTCTTGGTACCTCTTTGTGTTTAGGGCTGAGGCTTTGATTCAGCTTGAGGTCCCCAGATGGTAAATTAAGTGATGCTACTCTGCTGTGCAGGGCAGCATTACCAAATTCACCCTCTAGGGACCTCATTCTGCAGATGACAGTCTTCTTATTTTTAGGCTTGATTGAGATTCAACAGTGCAGTGGGGGAGAAAAGTGGAATAATAATTTTGACCGGATCATGAAATGAAAACTATTGATGGACACACTTTCTGCAGCAAAGGCAGTGGTGTCTGGGAATCCATGTATCTTTTTTTAATCTCCCTAATGTATAGTATGCACACTGTGGACTGGTTATTTTCCAAGGGTGGGCAATATTTCTATGGACGCAGTAATATTAGATTTCAAACACTAATTATAGGAATAATCATCAAAAATTTAATTAGTTAAGCACCAGGTACATTAATTAAAATTTTGCTGCTGATGATTTTTATACCCCACGCAAACAAAGTTTGGGGGGTATATAGGAATCACCCTGTCCGTCCGTCCGTCTCTGTCCATCCATCCATCTGTCCGTCTGTCCATCTTTATAAGTGCAACTCCTCCTAAACCGTTTGAAGAATTTTCATGAAACTTTACACAATGGAAGAACTCCATATGAAGATGTGCATGAAGCAATATAATTCCGTTCTGACATTTCCATGGGGAGATAATCTAACTTATACATTTCAATTGCTACATCATATGGTTGTGTCCTCGTAAGCGCAACAACTGAGGCACGGGGGTATCACTTTGTGAGCTTGCTCACAGTACCTCTAGTTATTACCTGGTAAATGCATGTGTGGACATTACTTACTGCCCACACTTGGATTACGACCAGTGCACGTAAACTGTACTGTAAGATGAAAAAACTGCCTGACAACTCCCCGCAAACAAAATTTGGGGAGGGTATATAGGGATCACCCTGTCTGTCCGTCTGTCCATCTGTTTGTCTGTCTGTCCATCCGTCTGTCCATCCTTATAAGGGCAACTCCTCCTAAACCGTTTGAAGAATTTTCATGAAACTTTACACAATGGAAGAACTCCATATGAAGATGTGCATGAAGCAATATAATTCCGTTCTGACATTTCCAAGGGGAGATAATCTAACTTATACTTTTCATTTGCTACATCATATGGTTGTGTCCTCGTAAGTGCAACAACTGAGGCACGGGGAGGGGGGGGGGGGGGGTATCACTTTGTGACCTTGCTCACAGTACCTCTAGTTATTACCTGGTAAATGCATGTGTGGACATTACTTACTGCCCACAATTGGATTATGACCAGTGCATGTCAACTGTACTGTAAGCTAAAAAAACAGCCTAACAACTCTGTAGTAAGTGTTTATGAATTTTGGGCTCACATTTTTGTGATAGCAAAAGTGGCATCTTTCTCAATCAGATCGTGATCCAATCGCAAAATATTTATACCAGTGGAACAAGATTTCCTAAATGAATTTTTTGCATAATTTAGATTTGACAAAGAAAAATAAATGAAAATAGCATCTGAGATACTATGTTTTTACACCCCTACTCACGAATGGCTTTCAACGAAATTCAGTATGCAGTATCCTTGGAAGGACTCACTTCTGCCACATGTTGAACAGAGTTGCTCACACTATTTCCACCTGAGTTACAGCCCTTACTTTGTCAAATTTCCATTGATTTTTATTCCCCCCCCCCCCCACCCGACCCCCAGGGAGTGTTACAACGAAGACCTCCGTCTGTCTGTCCATTCATCTGTCTGTCCAAACTTTGTTTATGGCATAAATTGAACAATAGTTAACAGATTTCAATTCTTTTTGGTTTATGTCTCTATAGCAACAATATCTGTGTAAAGTTTGATGACCATTGATATCTCTTGAAAATTATTCGAGTTATAGCCCTTGGTTATAAAAATATCCTTTAAAACTTGTTGATGGCATTACTTGAACAATAGTTAACGAATTTCAATTCTTTTTGGTATATCTCTCTATAAGCAACAATGTCTATGGCCAATTCGATCACAACCAATATCTGATGAAGATTATCAGAGTTATTGCCCTTTGTTTAAACAATATCGTGTAATGCATGTTTATGGCATAACTTTAACAATAGTAACCAGATTTCAATTTTTTTTGGTATATGTCTCTATTGCAACAATGTCTATGTCAAGTTTGATCGCCAGCGATAACCTATGAAAATTATAGGAGTTCTTGCCCTTCGTTAAAAATATTGTTTATGGAATAAGTTAAACATTAGTAACTGAATTTCAGTGTTAATCTTTTTTTTATATTTATCACCCCGAAGGGAGGATATAGCGAAGACTTCAGTCTGTCCATCCGACTGAATTTTGTCTGGTCAGTTAGACCAAAAATTTTCGTTTTTTGGCTCCAAGATGTGTTATGCTGGATTTAGAGTGATTTTATGCTGGAAAAAAACCTATCTCTGCCCCCCCCCCCCCCCACACCCCCCTCCCCCCCACTTAGGGGTACAGGGGGATTAGCCTAGGTTGGCTATGCAGGCCTCTTGTTTTTAATTCATTTATGCTTCATTGGTCCAGCACTTCAGTGAGGAGATGAATTGCCTTCAGCAATAGCTCTTATTGAGTTTATCTTTTGACAGGTGAGATTCCACTCACTTTTGAGCAGGAAAACAGACAGAGAATTTCGACCGGTGAAGCGCGATCCAGTTGAAATCCTCAGTGCACTTTTGTGATCATACACTACTGCTGCTGCGGACTGATCACTTTCCACAGGCAGGCAATATTTCCACGGATGTAGCAGCTGATTCAGTAATATTAGATTCCAAACATTAATTGCAGGAATAATCATCCAAAATTTCATTAATGAAGCACCAGGAATAACCCAGTGCTTCAGTAATTAAAATTTTGCTGATGATGAATTTTATTACTTGGTAAAATGTGTGGACATTACTGCCCAAGTGTTGATTACAGAATGACTCGCGTGTGAATGGGTTAATCTATATGGCATGAGTGCCAGTGTGGATGGATAGAATGAGAGGCCACAGGCCTCGAGTTTTATCCTTCCACGATGGCACAAGTGCCATATCGATTAACCCATGCACACACATGTGTCATTGTGTGTTTATTACATGCCTTCTCATCTATAAAAACAATTATTAGAAGGACACTCGGCAATTCATTTGACAACTATCAACAAAAAGAACACATTTTATCGCCAACCAAATTTGCAAGGAGAACCCTTGTTACTGTTTCATCCCCTGAGTTCCAGTATGTTCTATGTGCCTACAGGCACATAGAACACATTGGAACTCCGGAGATGATTTTTAGCTATCGCAAGCGATTTACATGTAATTGCTGTGCACGATTTGTAGAACATTTCTGTGAAATTTCGCTTCTATTAAAAAAAGTCTGTGAACGATTTCCATTCCGCACATATGTGCAGAACAGATTTTCATTTTCCACATGGTTTAGTGGTGCTGTAGATGGGGAATTACATAGAACAGGCGTATAATGAAATTTCTTTTTACATTTTTCTTTGAATTTTGTAGGTTTGGGGTTTAGATATTCATCAGCAGATCTTTACATTCCAAGGAGAGCACAGCAAGAGTACATTCTTTCGAAATGTTGGATCAACTGCCGGAGTAACGCAAGTAGCAATTGGGCCAAATCATAACCTATTTTCATGTGGTGTGGATGGCTCGATGAAGATGCGTGCTCTTCCAGAACGAGAGACTGCTCATTTTGTTCATCACTGGCCTATGTGATAATTTTGACAATACCATTAGGACTAGTTTGCTTTCTGTATAAATAGTCAAAAGCTTTGTATCAAAGAAAAGGACATAGAAATCCATGTTTAATAAAGCAGAGTATTTTATGATGTACAGCTGCAGGCAAAATGAGATATCACGTGTGCATTATTTCAGTTATTGCTGCAATATAGAGGAGTGCTGTTAACCGATTATGATGTGTCCCACCTAACTAGACAAATTAAAAAATTAACCCGGTTATATGCATACAACTGACAAACATCAAACCATTTACCAATACATTTAGAACAGCTTTTAGCTAATGATTGTATATGGTTTTTAAAATATTTTTATTTAGAATAAATACCAGTGACCTAAAAAAAACCCTGAAAAATTGTGATGCATCAAGATTTTAACCCTTTAACCCATTAAGGGCCTAATTTCCGACTTTGATAACTTTTTAATGCAAAGAAACAGGTGCCCCCAAGATGCATTGTTTGGGTAAACTCAAAACTTGTTTTCTAAGTATCTTGTCAGTTGTTTCTAAGCAAGTCTTGCCTGCCTCTTTAGGCCACCAAAACTTGGTTAGAAACATCTGCAAGGCCACTGGAGGTGAACTTTCAAAGTATAGCGAAAATGTTTAAATATCCCCAGGCCCTTAAGGGTTAAACAGTTGATTAAATTTTCTTTTGTTTTGCAGACCAAGTTTGCCTCAGTACATTAACCCTCTGCACACAAATGTCAAAATACCGAAATATCGAGCAGTAAATTGTTATCATGATGCATATAGGAATTTAGTCACTTCAATCTTATTTGACAGAGCTTTATGACGTCTGCCAAACAAGTTTGAATTGGTTAAATTCTAGTTGCATTATGGGAAAAAATTGCTTCCTGAAATTTTAACATTAGTATGCAGGGGATAAAGGATCAGAAGTTAATCTATTAAATATGTTGAGGGGTTAATGTGGTCATTTATGTTTTTTTTATAAATATTGTGGGACAATGGTCAGTGGGATTCCCACTGATCCACTAACACTTAAAGGTTGAATTCCAACTTCGATCACTTTTTGCCTCAACAAAACAGGTGCTATAACATTCTATCTTTAAGTACACTTACAACTTATATTCTATATACCTTGGCATTTGTTTCTAGGCAAGTCTTGGCTGCCTTTAATGGCAGCCAGGACTTGCCAAGAAGCAATTCAAAGCTGCAGGAGATAGAATGGCAAAGTATTGCAAAAATATAGAAAAATCACCACTTCCTTAAGGGTTAATTGAAGTACTGGAATTTAGAAATTGTTCTCAACAGATCTGGCATCTTTGAACATTCCTTGAAAACCTTTACAAAATTAGATATCAGGCCATCAGGGGAGATCCATTTCACTTTTGATAATAATCAACATGCTTCATGGTAAACTTAATATTGCTGAAATAGATCTCAGCCAAATAGAATGTCTCTTTACTGGAACGAGAATCCTGCATTAGTTTGTGGATATTGAGTCTTTCAATTTTAAGGTGATCTATCACTCTAAGGTGCCATTGCTCCTACAGTTTTTACTTTTTGTGAGGAGGCAATATCATGTCTCAGTTCTACCTAGAGTGATTAACCCTGATGTATACCCTGATGTATAGAATCAGCTGCATCCATCACGTAACAAATTATGCAGAAGAAAAAATTTAAAACAATTCAACGAAACCATATCATGTGACCTCCTCATTGGAACGAGCAAATTTTCCTGGAACTTAACAATAGCACGCTTCACTTCAAATGGTAGCGAGCAGTATACAGCTTTTCAAAATCGAAAGACTGAGATATGGTTGTGAGATGACATTAAACTAGGAAATACTGAGTATAAATTCCTTAAGCCAACATCTGTATGTAACTTTGTGGAAATTTTTAGAAAGGAGCACCCTTCTTTTTGTCCCAGAAAATCCTCGAATTTTTCATCTCTACACCCTTCAAACCGTTGAAAATATACAGGGAAAGTCTTTGAAATTCCTTCAGTTAGTCAGGTATAGGAATCTTCATTAGACTATGATCAGCGTAGTTGTACTTTGTCCATTGGAACCCTGGGCAGTGAAGCAGTGCTTGTGTACTGTGGTAAAGAAGCTCTGTTTTATTGGTAAAATAGGACTTTGTAACCATTGCCTGGGGTGGAAATCCTCTAAAGTTGGCAACATGGCTATGCCGGTTGGCTGGACTTTACTTTATCTCCATGATGTGGTCATGATTAGGCATTGTACAGAAATGTGCGACCTTAAAACACCAGTGAATAAATAAATAAATTATTTTTGCTTCAAATGATTCCCCAGTGTCTCGATTGAAATTAATAGAATCTTTTCCAAAGCATAAATTATAAAGAAGATTCTTGTGTATTTGCATGGATATTGACCTTTTATTTCAGTGCTTTCACTGAAATACATCCTTCTTGTGCTCACTGATGAAATGATGGTATACACACAAATACCCAAGCTATCCCCCCCCTCCCCCCCCCCCCCCCCACACACACACACATTTATTTATTTATTTATTTCCAGCTGACCAGAATTTTTTTATATAAACAATTTTCAAAATTATTATTAATTTCTATTGAGTGTATGTGGTAAAAAGTTTGGTCCCAAGAAATTATCTACATTTAGGATGAAAATTTGATTAACCCTTTACCCAATGCAGATGATATCAAAATTCAATATTTTAAATATCATTTCTTTAAATTTTTCAAAGCATTTCAACAAAACCATATCTTGTGACCCCTCATTGGAATGAGCTCAGCGAGCTCATTCCAAAGAGTGGTCAAATGATATGGTTTTGTTGAAATTTTTTTTAAAATAGTATTTTTTCAGCTGCAGAATTTGCATATTACGCAGGTGGATGTGGCCGATTTGTTGGGTAAAGGATTAACCATATATCCAAACTCAGGATATCAAAATTTATCATTTTAATTGTTGTTCTTCCAAATTTTTCAAAAGTTTCTGCAAAACCATATTGTGTGACCCTTCATTGGAATGAGCTCAATGAGTTCATTCCAATGAGGGGATCACATGATATGGTTTTGTTGAGAATTTTTTTTTTTTAAATTTTTGGAATTACTGAATTTGTTTGTTACACAGGCTTATGCAGCAGATTCCGATAGTTAATGATTAATTAGAATTCTGATTTATGTTTTTTGTTACATCTGTCAACTGAACCCCTTACCGACTTGAATAACAGACAACTTTCCAAAAAATTAATGAATAACTAAAAAGTTTTATTTGTTGCCCTAAAAGCATGGTTAATGATCCATCATTAGATCAAGCTCAGTCCCATGAGTGATCATCAGTTATGTTCTGAATGAAAAAATTGGAAATGTACTCAAATTTGAATTTAATGGCGAATTTTGCAAATAGTGTTGCCATTACATTGGGCTATTAAAAAAATACTGGGTTCTCAGGCACCTCCCTTGTTATTGAAAAGCTGCCTCATCACTCCATTTTTATTACCTGGGTATCTCTACACTATTTTGCACTTGCAAGGTAGAAATTTGACCAAGTATACCTTATTTTGACAGAGTTCTGTCAAACAGGATATATTTGGTTAAACTGGCAACTGCACTATGGGAAATTTTCACTGCTGAAAGAAACAGTTTTTTTCCACCTAATAGTGTAAAAAGTTTAATTTTTTTTAATTCTAACTATTATCAGGACCGTTTGTGCATAAACAAAATTTTTAAAAATCATAAGGCTCCCTACCTCATCATAAAATTGAGAGAAAATTTTCATTATTTTTTTCATTTTTTGTCTCAAAAACATAGGTTATGACCCCTCATTGGGACGAGCTCATCGAGCTCGTTCCAATGAGGGGTCATGACCTATGTTTTTGAGACAAAAAAGGAAAAAAAATTAGTTATTCAAGAATGTTTTTTGCAAGTGTCGTCTGCTTTTCATGTTAGGTAAAGAGTTAATAGGCCTAACTTGATCTTGTTTGAATTGACAACTTCACAGTCTTGTGAAAAGGGTCAGTTTCAAAGAACCATGTGAGTGTACAACAAAAATGCCCAAGGACCCCTTTTTTGGTCTTACATAAAAGGAAACAAAAATATGGTCCTGGAACAATAGGATATAGTACAACCTGATAGATTTTTTACTACCTCTACACACTGATGTCAGAATATCCAAATATCAAGCAGCAATTTTTTCCAAGAGTGCAGCTTGGAATGTAACCAGTTGATCTTGTTGGACAGAGCTCAATGAGCTCTGTCAAACAAGATTGAATTGGTTAAATGGTGAGTTGTATTGTGGGGGAAATTTGAAATTTTGATATTTTGACATCAGTTTTGCAGAAGGTTATTATTTATTGGTGTTTAAGGTCACATATTTCTTCACACTGGCTAATCACGATCACTTGCAGAAGGTTAACATTTGCACATATATGAACTGCAATGCATGATTGCATATTCCATGATTCTTATTTAGTTTGCTGAAACTGCATTGATATGTTATTAGGAGGGAGTGCGGTGCTCAGTGGTAGACTGTTGGACTTGTGTGCTAGAGGTCCCGAGTTCGTCCGGGACGGCCCATATTGTGTCCTTGGACAAGGCACTTTTATCCTGGTTGCCTGCATAGTGCATGATGTTGCTGTGTCCTAAGACGTACTGCACGTCGATGGTACACATGTTTTCAACCGCTGTAACCCTGCATGAGTGGAGCTTGAACAGAGTTAGAATGTTGAGGAGCTGAAAGTTGTTCGTCGATGCTTGATGGTTCTCTCCAGGGGGGGTCTGGCTTCCTCCACCCATAAAATGGCATGGTCTTGATTAGCCATTGTGCATAAGTGTATGACCTTAAACACCAATAATTAAATTGAAGGAGAAAGTTAGATTTGTGTGATTCAGAAAAAAATTGATTTTACAACAGTTGCTTCAAATGTTAACTGAAATACCTAATTTAATTTACAAATAGATCACCTTGAATTTGATTTATTTTATACTTCGGCTATGCAGTGCTTCAAAATTTGATGATCAGAATTTGTTCTGATGATTCAGTCTGAGTCAATTTGAATTTGACTTGGCCTGATTTGGATATAACCATAGATGCTGACTGTGACCTAATATCAGGCCTGAAAATAATCAGTCTGATATTTGCAGAATGAGGTCCCCAGAGGGTGAATTTGATGATGCTATCGCCATACAGTGCTCCAATTTATCCTCTGAGTTCCTCTTACTGTTTAGCTTTGAGACTCTGATTCAGATTGAGGTTCACAGAGAATGAATTTATTGATGCTACCCTGCACAGCAGGGTAGCATCACCACTAAATTCATCCTCCGGGCACCTCATTTTGCAGATGACAGTCTGCTTATTTTCTGGCTTGCCTTATATTATACAGTGATAAATCGCAGTCACAAAACCAATTGCTTTCTTAATCGGATTATGATCAAGTCAGAACACTATTACTTCAGTGCATTGGGGATTCAAACACAATTACTTCAGTTAATCGGGGAGTCACAAATGAAATATTATACACAATCATGACTGATTCAAGAAAAACAAGCAGAAATTACTAAAACCCATAGGTCCATTGGCTGAAACTTTGGTTCTTGTGATTTTTTTGTTGACATGAGCCATTCTATATAGACTGGCAACTCCAGACTACAGTACAGTTGCTGTGGATTTGTCGTAATCCACACATGGGCAGTGATGTCCATGCATGCTTTTACCAGGTAATAAAAAATCATCAGCAGCAAAATTTTAATTAATGAAGCACCAGCTTGTATCTGGTGCTTCATTAATTAAATTTTTGATGATTATTCCTATAAGTAGAGTTTGGAATCTAATATTATTCTGTCCATGGAAATATAGCCCACCCATGGAATGTTACCAGTCCACGCCGGCTGTACTGTATGTGTGTTGTGGTGGTAATCCACTTGAGTACTGTATGTGCAGCAGTTAGAATTCTGTCACTTTAAATTTAGTAGTTTATAACCATTTTATTATTTCAAACAGTTATACCTCTTTAAGTTCTAGTCACACAAAATGGGCATTATGAAAAAAACAGGGAGTGTGCTCATCAGCAAGTTATTTTATTGTTTCGTTTGATGTTCCAGTGTATGAACTGTTTTAAATGTTTTGGCTTTTCGCAACACAATTTGTAACAAAGAAATTCAAAATTTTTTTGTTGAACCCAGTATTATATAGAATTCAGCATGCTGCATTATCTCGACTATGTTAGTTGTACAGTACAGAGGGACATTTACCTTGGAAACACAAATAAATTGGAGTTTCTTCTTGATGAAAAGTTTTTAAAAAAAAAGCAATTGCACAGTTCCAGCTAACTGATCTCTGGGTTTTCGTCTTTTATATGCCCCCACCAATTTGGCGAATGGGCATTAAGTGATACCTTTGTGTTTCTGTCCATCTTCCATCTGTCCATATGTATGTCCGTCTGTATGTCCATCAAATGGTTTCCAGATGCTAACTTTAATTTGACTGAACAGGAACATGGTGGCTCAGTGGCAGACTGTTGGATTTCTATGCTTGAGGTCCCAGGTTCAATCCCTGTCTGGGATGACCCGAGTTGTGGCCTTGGGCAAGACACTTTATCCCGGTTGCCTACATGGGGACACCATGACGCCCTGTAATGAGGCATACTGCATATCGATGGTGCACATGTCTTCAACCCTGCTTAAGCGGAGCTTGAACAGAGTTAGAATGTTGAGTAGCTGACAGTGGCATTGATGCCCGGTGGTTCTCTCTGGGTATTCAGGCTGCCTCCACCATAAAACTGTAACTGTCATGATTAGCCATTGTGCATAAGTATGTGACCTTAAAGCACCAATAAATAAATAATTTGAACAAAATGAAACAAAATTTTATACATGGGTTTATAACCACATAATACATGTTGAAATAGATGGTGGCCTGGGTTTGATATTTTTTGGCAGATTTATGGCCCTTTTCCGACTTAGAAGACATGTTAGCAGGGGGCATTTTGTGTCCCATAGACCCACTTGGTGTCCTGCTGTTTTGGTTATATGGTCTAATAAAGATAAGATAAGATATGTATTAATTCAATTTCAACAAAGATATATGACTAGAAAGTCATGCTTGGCAGTGGGTTGGTGGGGGCATAGCCACCCTTGACAGTACACTTGTTTCATTCAACTGTATCATGGTCAAGACCAATCTGGTGTGAATAATATCCTGGTTCATTCCTGGATATTCTTTCATTTGTCTGTTGATATGGCCTTTTCCCATGGTGTAACATATGCATTGGATTTACAAAAACAAACATAGGCAAAGATGTTTTCTGAATCTAGAATGAACCTACCTAAGAGAATGATGTAATCACTATTTTCTTGCTTGATGTGCAAATGGTACATCAAACCTTTACCCAAAATAACGCTATTCACAAAAACTGCCAATGAATTTTTATTATTTTTTGTCTCAAAAAAGATAGGTTATAACCCCTCTTTGGAATGAGCTCATTGAGATTGTTCCAATGAGGGGTCATAACCTATGTTATTGAGACAAAAAAAATGAAAAAAATTAGTTATTTAAGAATTTTGTTCGCAAGTGTCGTCCATGCTTTTCATGTTGGGTAAAAGGTTAAATGCCAAAAAGATATGTTTTAACCCTTTACCTAATGTACACAATATCAAAATTTGTTATTTTAAGTATTATTTTTTCAAATGTTTTACAAAATTTCAACAAAACCATATCATGTGACCTCTCATTAGAATAAGTTCAAGCTTCTTTCAATGAGGAGTCACATGATATAATTTTGTTGAAATTTGCATTTTACACTGGCAGATGCAGCCTTAGATAAACCCAAATTCAATGAATCTTTTAATTGCAATTCAGACTGGGGGTCATACAGAATGTTGCAGCAGAAATAAATTAAAAATGTGGAATACAGGGTAGATTTAGTTATTTCTAATGGTAATGTACTTAAGTACAACAATCAAACTAATGTAGCATAGAAAATATCATTATTATATGGAAATAAATGCTACAACATGCTTACAGTTAGCATAGCTAGAAATCATATAACCTTGAAATTGAATACTCGGGGTCTATATGAGATATTGATTTTGTTCCGAATTTGTAGACAGAAAAACTGACATGGTTAAAGAAAGATTGATAAAAAAACAGGAAAAAGAGAGATGGAAAAAATGAATTTAAAAAAAAACACATACATTTTTCCAACCTGCAGACTTTTTTGATTTATTTTTATTTATTTATTTTGTTTTTTGTTATTTATTACATTTTCTTTTATTTTTTTTCTACTCTGTTCTTAACTTTTGTCCACATTGTATTTTCTTCATCTATGTTAAGGGACGACCATCCAATCATAAAGCAATTATTCACGATACTTGACACTTAATTCGATTCAACTTCTACTGGATTCATTTTGAGCAATTGTTTTTTTAAAAGTATGTTTGTCCATATCAATACATGTATATCATGTGACCCCCTTGCTGGAATGAGCTCATCAAGTTTGTTCCAGTGAGGGGTCACATGATATGGTTTTGTTAAAATATTTTGAAAATTTTGAAAAAATAATATTTGAAATCAAAAATTTGATATCGTCGTCTGCATTGGGTAAAGGGTTAACCCTTTACCTAACATGAAAAGCAGACGACACTTGCAAAAAAAATTCTTGAATAATTAATTTTTTTCATTTTTTGTCTCAAAAACATAGGTTATGACCCCTCGTTGGAACGAGCTCGTCGAGCTCGTTCCAACGAGGGGTCATAACCTATGTTTTTGAGACAAAAAATGAAAATATTTTGAAAATTAATTGCCGATTTTTGAGAATAGCGCTGGCCGGTTTTGGCCGTTACGTTGGGTAAAGGGTTAATGGAAACAACCCAATGCAAAGTTCAACCAAGTAGATACAGTGTAAATGAGCGGATGAAATTTGACATTTTCAGTAGAGCACTAAATATGGGTTTGTGGGATCTGAACCAGTCAAAGTCCCAAGAATACTCTTCTTGCAGCAGAGTATTCTTGGAACCTTGACTGTTCAGTCCAAAGAGCCTCTCCTGTAAATTGTAGTTTTCTCTCTTTTTTCAGATTTTGTCCTTTTTAGATTTTATATTTTCCTATAGTGTTTTTTGGAAGCAATGTTCCATGCACTGTGTTTCTGACATCATTTCAATGGAAAGTATTTCGAGAGATTTTTCGTAGAAGTGATTTTGTACAAGAGGAAGAAATTATTTTAAAGAAAAATAGGCGATTGTAAATATTCAATTTACTGGTTGATTAACCTGTATTTAATCTCTTTCAAATTTTTTTTCTTTTTTATTGGATTCTTCTGTTTTCAAGCTAATATTTCATCCTTTTCAAAAGTTTCTGTTTTTTGGGTTGTCTTTCTGATACAGTAGAATCCTTTTAAAAATCCAGTGAAAATTATTCAATTAACAGGAGTATACAATTAACAGGGATTTGGTCAGTTTCCTGTGTTCTGGAGGTAAACTGAGCATTTATTCTATTATATCTTGTTTGACAGAGCTCATAGAGCTCTGTCAAACAAGATATAATAGAATAAATGCCTGTATTGGATTAGTGAGGCCAAAAAGGTTGATAAATGAAGGGTATTTGGTGCGTGTCACAGTAATGTTTTCGACATATTACAAAAATCGAGATACAATTAACAGAAGTTTACTCTACAACCCATATGCAATTAACAGAACGAATTTGTACTGAAGGTATGGTAAATGGTTTTGTGTTTGAAAATTATATTCAATTAACAGGGATATACAATTAAGAGATATCCAATTATGTAGGCTCCACTGTATCATTTCATTTCATGGTGTTGATGAGGATATTATTTATGATGGAAAAAAGGTTATGGCGCAACGAAGTTCCAACCTAATTTCTAATTTCTCCAACAATTGGTCCTTTTATGCTGACTCTCTGATAGTGTCTTTTTTTTTTACTATCACCTGAGATAAAGTTACATGCAGCATATTTCTTTCAATTTTCTTTTATTTTTTGGTTTTGTTTTACCAATTTGGGGGTATTTTTTTTCTATTTCCTTTTTTCCTGTTTTCTTTTTTATTATTTATCAAGAAATCTGTTGCAATGTTCTACATTGTTATGTTTTTGTAATATTTGTGAAAGTTTTTAAATATATTGTACATGTAATTTTTTGTTTGTTTGTTAAAGTTTAATAATTTAACACCAGAGATAATTATTTACTTTAGTTATTGTGATGATGTGGGTTCTCAACAGGATATAGATTTGAGATTGTTACCCACTGCATGTACATGTAGAATTATGAAACATTAATGAAATTTCACCCTGAAGTATATTCAAATTTTTATTTTGCCCAACATAACACACATTTTTTTCTTTCCTTGAAGCAAGTCACAGTACAGGGAGAGTGAATACTACGATATAGAGTGGATTTTCTACCTTGTCAATTCTTAAAATTTTTGGTGTGAAAAAATATCCCAATCCCTTTACATATCACAACACCAAATTAATGCCTCACTTAACATACAGCAAGGTGATATTCCAAATCACCACAGTATGACCTTATTTTGTAATTTATTACATAATCTGATCATTTCCAACCTCTAAATTCATACTTTAGAGCAGTAAAACATGATCATTCAATAACAGTAACACCAGCCATACAGTTGAAACTAGAAGTCTTGTGCATGTATTGTGCACCATTTTGAAGTAATAGCCAGTCCTGGAAATGAGACGGGTGTGAGTGCAATTGCTTCCGTCAGCACCCGTGATTTCTATTTTACGGGAGCGAAAAAATGCACTTGTTGAAAAATATTGTGGAGCACTAATATACTGTGAGGGCATATAAATGTGTGTTGTTTTGAGAAAGCAGCACACTGTGGCCAGTGGCAAGTTACTGTCATAATTCAGCAATTCCTTATACATTTAATCCTTTGGACAGTAATGGTATCTGCCATGCAGTTCAATGACAGCAATTAGAAGAGTCCATATTCATTATTTGGGATAGACCAATCAATATTTTCAACGTGCAGCCTCAGGGCTGCACGTTGAAAATACTGATTGGTCTACCCCACACTTTTACGGAACAGCCATCCTATTTAATGACGTTATGACATATCATGCTCCTGGCTGGAAAAGCAGCCGTCAGGTTCAAAGGGTTAAGGTTTCTGGTGTTTGGTGACAGTATTCCCTCGAAAATTCATATACTAAGTAAAATTACTAACATTTTACAGGTGCAAATTACTCTCATCTCTGATTTCGCAGGAGCTTAAAACTGCACCCATCAATTTTGTTCATTTCCAGCACCGAATAGCATGCCGAGTATGTGCCCTTTTTGTCCCTGTCAGAGTGCACCGTTAGTGTAACTCAATTCCTAAAGAAAAACAGCATTCTCAACTCTGTACAATTCTATTCTAGTAAATAGAGATCATTAACATTATTCCTAACCTCTACTTGTATACATGTACATGTGATGACGTAAGTGGATAATAAAATTTGGCTCCATAAACAGAATGAAGAGAGTGGATTACTACTTAATCGCAGAGCCATATTTAGTAGTAAACCACCCTCCACATATTGTAGTCTCAATATTTTCTTTCTATTTGATCGGTAAAGTTTGTGACTTCAGTACCGACCTCGCTAATAGCGTATTACATTTTGCCCAATGAGACAAATATAACCCTTTTCCCAATGCACAGCATATCAAAATTTAGGTCACATGATATGATTTTGTTGGAATTTTTTTAAAGTATGACTATATAACCCATTTATTTTGAGGTGTGGGAAAAAGAAATGATACATTTGAGATATTTCTTTATACCCCCGCAAAACAAAAGTTTTAGGGGGGTATATAGGAGTCAACTTGTTGGTCAGTCGGTCGGCCATCATTGTCGTCGGTCCATTGCACATGTAAACTTGTGGAGCAAACTACTTCCACAGTTTTAGCCGCATTTTCATGAAACTTCATAAACATTATCAACATGATGAGGGGAAGTGCATGACATAATTTTTTTCCCGCTCGTTTTCAAGATGGCCGACTGGTGGCCATATTGGATTTTTTTATGTGAACCTGTGGAGTGAAGTACTTCCACAGTTTTAGCTGCATTTTCATGAAACTTCACAAAAATGATCAACATGATGAGGGGAAGTGCGTGACATAATTTTTTCCCGCTGCATTTCAAGATGGCCGACTGGCGACCATATTGTTTGTTTTTTTTACTCAGAAAAATTTAATGCCCCTTTTCAGTCCCCCACACCAGGCGGTATGCCATGGTGGGGATATAGCGGGTGACAGACCATCTCTAGTTTATTTTAAACCAGCTCAAATAACTCAGTAGAATCACACTCTTGTATAAAAAAATAAAGGAGTTTACATCTTGTATCATATAATATCATAATTTTCAAACATTTTTCCATTTGTACATTATTTATGCTTTATAAAATTGTGAGGAAAATTTTAAACTGCAAAACACAGCTTACTATCAGGTAAAGAGATTTCATTTAACACAGGCACCACACATTATTATCAGATGCTGTTTGCTAAAGTTTTTGTACCTTTTTTTTTATCAGTCAAACTTTAAAAAAACACGTATAAAAAGATAAAAAACTAGAAACATAAGGATATAACTATTGCAATTATTAAGGAAATAAACTTGTGCTTGAGCTAAATAGTGATTGTGGACAGTCAAAAGGTATGAAAAAAGAAAAAAATTAATAACCGTTCTACAACTTCATCTTCACGGTAAATTGTTTTCAGAACACTTTGTCAGAACCTTCATATAACTGTAATTAGTCAGTGTTTCACAATCACAATTATGTGAGAGTTGAGGTATAAATGATTTTCAAACATTAAATATATCTTGAATGTTAAAAAAAAGAAAATGAAGAAGTGTCTTTTTTTAGGGTCCTGCGAATATTTGAGAATAGATTCGATATCGATACCATACGCCTGCTTTGAGATTGATCCCAAACCAGTCTCAAGATTCAATTTTTTTCGAATCTCTCATCGTTATTTCAATTTGTTACATTTCCAACAAAAACTGGATAAAATTGTCATTAGAAAATTCATTAATGTAGGCTCAATTCCCAGTTAGTTGAGTAATTGACAGTGTTTAATTGTTATGTAAGCAGTGAATTTTTCCCAGAACATTATCCATAGTTTTAGTTTGTTTGTTTTTTCTTAAGAACATGAATAGTAACAAGTTAAGCTTTCAAAAACTAAAACTATGGATATTATTTATTTATTTATTTATTGATGTTTAAGGTCACATATTTATGCGCAATGGCTAATCATGACCGTGACAGTTTTACTGGTGGAGGAAGCCGGAGTACCCGGAGAGAACCACCGAGCAACGATGAGCAGCTACCAGCTCCCCAACATCATAACTCTGCACTGCAGTACAGGCAGGGTTAGATTGGTTGAAGACATGCATACCATCGACGTGCAGTACGCCTTAGTACACGGCGTCATCGTGCCCCCACGCGGGCAATGGAGATGAAGTGTCTTGCCCAAGGACACAACGCAGTTGCCGCAGGTGGGATTCGAACCGAGGACCTCTCGGCTTGCAGCCTGCACCTCTACCTACTGAGCCACCGCGCTCCCCAACTATGGATATTGGGCCTAACTGTTTCAGCGACAGTGCTACAGAGAATATTTATTTATTGGTGGTTAAGGTGTTCACTCAGTCATGTAATGGTCATCACAGCGGATAATCATGACCATGACAGTTTTACGGGTGGAGGAAGCCGGAGTACCCGGAGAGAACCACCAAGCAATGGCGAGCAGCTGTCAGCTCCCCAACATACTAACACCACACAAGCAGGGTTTGCATTGGTTGAAGACAAGTGCACCATCGACGTGCAGTACGTCTTTTGTACACAACACCACCATGCCCCCACGTGGGCCATGGAGGTAAAGTGTCTTGCCCAAGGACACAACGCGGTTGCCGCAGGTGGGATTCGAACCGAGGACCTCTCGGCTTGCAGTCTGCACCGTGCCCTCATGCAATATGAAATAACTTGTCTTTTAAGATTTGATTCCTGATTCTATTCGATATCAGAGTCACAGTTCGATTTGAAAAAAAAAATTGTGATTCGCATATCACTAGTCTTATTTCATGATTGACATTTTCATCATTGCCATTTATACGATTTATACCAAAGACCATACAAACATGGTTATATAGTTTATTTACATCTTTTCAAGTTCTAAGAATTGAGAAAGGTGTGAATAAATTTCATTGTCATTTAACAAATGTAAGAGCATAACTAGCAACCTTTAACCTTTTATCAAACAAACTGGCTGCATCCGTCCTCATAATATACAAATTAAGCAGTTGCAAAAATATTATTTTTAAAAAAATCTCAACTAAACCATATTAAGTAACCCCTCATTGGAACGAGCTCATCAACCTCCTTCAGTGTGCAAAATTTGAGGAGAATGCTTGTTTCGTTCACATGGTGGTTATGCAAACTTAAATCTACTCGAATGGATGACCAGTTAGCCAAATATTGCATCTTGAATGGTAAAGTCTAACTTAACTGATAGTTACCAGTTCACCAGCCTTTCTAATGTCTTGAGAGATTTTTAGACTTTTTCCTTGAAAGGCTATATGTATTTCAGTTCCACAGAATATATGAATACTTGTTAAAGACAAAGAAGTAGTTTTCCCCAATAATTTTTCTGAAGCTGAACGTTGAATGGTCAGTCAGTTAAGAGTCATTTTAAAAATTTTGCACACTGCTCTTTCCAGAGAAAATTTTTTTGAAAACTTTTGAAAAATAATATTTAAGACAATAAATTTTGATATCATGTGCATTGGGTAAAGGTTAACTGTGATCACAAAAGTGTCCTCCTGTCCAAATTACATCTTGACATAATAACACCAATGGTCAATGTTTCACCAATAAAATACTATAAAATCAAGAAAACAAATGAAAATTAAATCTCAAATTCTGTGTTTGCAGATTTCGTTTTTGGCAGGGGCGATTCTTTAGTTGTTGGGCGGAGAAAAGCAAACAGAGGTGGTTGCGATGCTATCAAAATTTACTGTCCTCTTTCATAATCCAGTTCAGAGGAGCCCACAGAATATCTCTTAATTGAATAACCCTGTTAATAGAATATATCTACCAAACACAAAACCAATTACAACACCCTAGGTACAAATTTGAAATCCAATAAATTCCTCACATAGACATTTTTAGCCTCAATACACCCAACATTGACATTTTATTATGCCTCCGACTTGGTCGGAGGGGGTATCTAGTGGAGAGCTGTGTACGTTCGTGCATAACGCAAATGTGTCCATCCAACATATTTTCTGCTCTAGCGCGGTCATTATTTGTCAAATTCAAATAATTTTTGCCATGCTTGTCCGTCAACATGGGGGAATGGATCCTACAGCAGAATTAACATCTTCACATAAACATTTACAGAGTTGTTTTCCCTTGTTTAACTTAGGGGATTATTATGGAAAAATGTGTCTATCAACATATTTGCTGCTCTAGCTCTGTCATCATATGTTGAATTCAAATAATTTTTACCATGCTTGTTCCTCAGCATGGGGGAACGGATCCTACAGTAGAATTAATATCTTCGCGTGAGCATTTACAGTGTTATTTGCCCTTGTTTAACTTAGGGGATGATTGAAAAATGTGTCAGTCCAACATATTTGCTGCTCTAGCTTTGTCATCATACGTTGAATTGAAATAATTTTTGCCATGCTTTTTATATTAGTACAGATTGCTGCAGGCATGTGTCATGCTTTTGATGGCATAATGCTATCCATGGTATTGCAGGAGGGGACATATGCCATGCTTTGCGTTGCTCTTGTCTATTATATCTTGTTTGACAGAGCTCTTAGAGCTCTGTCAAACAATATATAGTAGAAGATAGTAAAATGAGTCAATCCCTGTTAACTGAATATTTTTCTATGGCGAAGTGGCTATTCAATTAGCAGGGTTCCACTGTACTGTGCGTGTATCTCACCGATAACTGCGTTGCATTTGGCAGACATTGAGCATAAAATTTGACAGTGTTTTCTGGTGCTCTTTCAGAAAATATAAATGGTTACGAAGTTGAAAATCCAAGCTTTAATATTTCAGTAGGTATCAACTCTCCCCGTACTTGTGAGCTTATTTCAGTGTTAAAACAACATATCGCGTGAGAACCATAAGGTTCTATCTTCCAGTGGAAGATAGAACCTTATCATTCTCACATGCCGATATGTCAATGCCAAAATTTGAAGTTAGAAATGTTCCATAGTATTATACATGTAAAGTAGATAAAAATCAAGTGAATTTCTGGATAAATCACTTATTAATGTTATGTGTATATATGATTAATATGATTTTTCGTTTGTAAGATATCTCATTGTTCATGCAGGTTTGGAAGCCTTACATTCAAAATATGTTGTGTAAGTATTTCTGATAGTTTCTTTACATGAGTTTGTGAAGGTGAAAAATTGTGAAGATGCTGGACCAGGTGGTCATAGTCTACCCAGTGTTGAGCATGAGTGAGCATCTCTTGACGTACTTCAACAAGATAAATGAAAATTAGATAAATACATGTTCATACATATCTTTGTGTACATAAATCTTGTTCTGGAACAATGTCATTGATGTTCTAACACTCACCTATACAGGATTTTGAACTGGTCACAATTGTCATAACTTTCTTGATCGGGCCTTATAGTTAAGAGTTTATTGAATTAGCATGCTGTCCTTTGACATATTTCCTGGAATAGTTTTATTTACATCCCCCTCCTCCTCCACTCTCTTACCTTCATTAGGTGGGGTTATTTGGAGGCATTGAGTACATGCACATCCAGTCTCAACTGTAACTCCCGATATTTCTGGAAGACGATCATCAAATTTCATACAAGTGTTAAGGATATGGTGAAGATGTGTTGTGCATACAAGTCAGGTATACAGCTTTAGTCTGAAACTGTACATTAATATCAGACATTAAAATCTCTAAAGTCTTTTCAAAAATATTGCCTCAGCAAAACTTCAGAACCAATAGGACAAGCGTCAGCCAAACTTAACACAAATGTTAAAGACATTGAGGCCATTGTCTTTCATACTAGTTTAGTACAGTGGGATATCAATACCTTGTATACTTCTAGTGGATATTCCTGCCCAAGACCACAAATATCTTGTTACGAAAAAAAGTATTATTTGGTGATTGTGAACCAAATGGCCCTCTGTAAATTGAATCAACTTTTAGACTAATGATTTCCGATGTTAAATTTTCATGAATTTTCATCAAATCCTGTCATGGCTGCTTAAAAGCAGCCATGACTGGATTTGATGAAAATAAATTAAAAGATAGTCCAGAAGTTATGAGTTAAATCTCCTTTGAAAGCCAGAAAACTGAAACCCTACAAGCTTAACTTAAAAGAAATGGTTTCTAAACCCTCGAAAGGGACCATATGTAATTTTTAAACATTTTTCAGCTTTAGAAACCTTGAAAGGTTTGAAATCTTTCAGTTCTTATTCATGATTACCAAGAGCTCAGGCAATTTTTTTTTACCATGGCAAGTTGTCCACGGAAACCCCATGAAGTACAGCAGTGCTTGTCTAGGGTTGCAGGCAAGTTTTGCTTTACTGGTTTAATGGAACTTGGTTAGCAATACCTGGTATGGGACTCCTCTATTTGGACAATATAAATAATTGGTGGAAATTGACTTCATAAGTGTTTTGTATTTCAGTCAGGGCCTTAGATGCTGCAAGTGTGACCATTAAATGAATACTAGTACACAACAAGCATGGCAGAGAACTGGAAGAAATACTGAAACTCATGTATTTCGTGAATAATGTGATGAATATTGTTTTAAAACTATTTGCTCATAGCTCATTGGTTGTAAATTTGCTTTTATTTAAATAAACTCGAATCAGAGATTTATTATCACATTTTGCCTGTTTATCTGTAAACTTTTCCACTGTTTTAGTGACAAAATAAATGTAACCCCCTTCAGAATCCTTAGAAGTGAAGCAGTGCTTAGGATGGAAGTCCTTTAACTCTTTTGGCCTGACAGGCAACTAAAGTCGACAGAAGGCAGCTCGCAGAAAGTTACTGCAGTAGTCATTTTAGCCAAATGTGTGTGTCCATTTCCAAGTGCTTTTAACCCTTTACCCAATGCAGACGATATCAAAATTTATTATTTTAAATATCATTTTTTCAAATTTTTCAAAAAATTTCAACAAAACCATATCATGTGACCCCATGTTGGAACGAGCTCGTTCCAACAAGGGGTCACATGATATGGTTTTGTTGAAATTTTTTGATAAATAATATTTTTTCAACTGCTGAAGTTGCATATTACGGCCGATTCGTTGGGTAAAGGGTTGAACAAACATACGTATTGCTATGTTTCATGCACCATTTTTGTCCTATCCATGAACAACGATATCGTCCCTTGAAAGTATAAAGGTGCCATTTAAATATATACAGAAAATCCTTTGAAAAACTGTCAATAAGATCGTTAGAACATCTTTTAAAATAATAACGCTTTAGTCTAACAACCTATACTTTTTGCAAATTTCCTGATGAATATTAGGCGCTAAGAATTCTGTTTCTCAGATTATTCCGCGCCAAAAGAGTTAAAATGGGCGATATAGGTCTGAATGATTGACGAAACATAACTTTATCTCCATGTTGTGGTCACGAAGAGCTACTGTGCAGAAATATTTGACCTTGAACCCAAATGTATAAATAAATATAATTTAAGGGTTTAACATCACAAAGCTTAGTGTGTAATATCACTGTATTTTTCCTCATTTACACCTCATTTTGTCTAGTTGTGGGTATATATTTAGTTGTACATATACAGTACAGTTGCCATGAACAGGTCGTAATCCACCCGTGGGTTGTGATGCCCACACATGCGTTTATCAGATAATAAAAATTGTCATCTGCAAAATTTTAATTAATGAACAACCCGGTACTTCAATGATTAAAATTTTGATGATTATTCCTATAATTAGTGTTTGAAATATAATATTATTGCTATTTAGTGTTTGGTATCTAATATTATTGCATCCCTGGAAATATTGCCCACCCATGGAAAGTGGCCATTCTTCGGCATTTGTACTGTAAATCTCATTTCTAAATCAACAATCTTGAATTGTATTGTAACCCTTTACCTAACACGAAAGGCAGACGGCACTTGCAAACACAATTTTCAAATAACTATTTTTTTTCATTTTTTGCATTCAAAACATATGCTATGGCCCCTCATTGGAACGAGCTCGTTGAACTCGTTCCAAAGAGAGGTCATAAGCTATGCTTTTGAAACAAAAAAGGAAAAAAAATAATGAAATTAAATAGTGATTTTTGTGAATAGTGCTGGCCGGTTTTGGCTGTTACGTTGGTTAAGACCACTGATAAGGTTTAAAAACTTTACAAAAAATCTAATCTCCACTTTAACAACTTTGCTTTCAGTTTTGAGTATCAATGCAATATGCAATGGAAACCTCTTAATTGAATAGACACATTGCTCATAAAAGTATTCAGTTAACAGGAATTTTCAGTTAATCAGTCTTTTGGGAGTGCGGTTGCTCAGTGGTTATGGCTTGGACTTCAAACCAAAAGGTCCATGGTTTGATCCCCGCTGCGGGTTACTGCATTGTGTCCTTGGACAAGACACTTAATCCTGATCGCCCATGTGGGGGCATGGTAGCGCTTTATACTAGGGCATACTGCCGTCAATGATGCATTTGTCTTCAACCAATGCTAACCCTGCTTGTGCGGAGGTAGTACGTTGGGAAGTCTGGCAGTTCCTTGCTGTGGCTCAGTGGTTCTCTCCAGGAACTCCGGCTTCCTCCACCCATAAAACTATCTGACACGGAGTGACTATGGCTGTTTGAAGTGTTGTTAAACCGCAATAAATAAATAACTGAATTTTAGTGATTTTGCTACATACGAGAGATAAATTAAGTACATTCTAGATTACATCGTGCTCTATGAGCTCAGTCCAGAAGGGTGCAGCAGATTAAATGCTTATATTACAAAATATGAGAATGTCTAAACAGTTTTTGGATATATCAGAATATTTATTAATTTAACTCTTAACCTGCTGAGCATTTTCAAGATTATTGTGCTAGGAGCATATTGTGTTACACTTGTCCATTCGTCATTCCATCTTTCCTTCATTTTGTCATTCCGAAATAAGTTTTCCTGACTTTTTTCAGCATACATTTAGATAATTTGCCGATTTCTTGTATGTGGCTTCATCGCGGGAGCATACAAATCAAGTTCGAGTTTAGTCCAGATCGACTGATTTTCAGCTCACCTGACTGAAAGTCAGGATGAGCTTTTGTAATCACTCACCATCTGTCATCCGTGAACATGGTGTTTGCACATGTCCCTCCTAAACTGCTGAACCAAATTTAGTTATATTTGAGGTGATTGCTTGTTCTGACATCGCATTTTGTTGTTGTTTTTTCAAATCAACTTGCCCAGCCTCATAGGAAGGGGTGCGGGAAAATTCACCAAAATTCCCCAAAAAAATCTTCTCATGAACCGGTATGTACAGTGACTTGATATTTGGTATGATGCTTCCTTTTGAGGAATAAAAATCAACTTTGTTCAAATGAAGTTCATGGATCAATATTTGCCTTTGTAATGGGAAGATTTTTGGCCCTGCCTGAAATTTCTATTTTCTGAACTGGTGGTCCGATTTGAGCCAAATTTGATATGTGGTATTATGGGGTCACAAGTGCTTGATTCCTGTAAAAAAAAAGTTTTCCCGTGTCCGCGTGAGAACTCCAGGAGCAGGGGTGGGGGGGGGGGGGGGGATTGTCAGATACAAGTACAAGTGTGTTAAAATAAAAACCCTTTGGTTCATATTTGGGCTCAATACAGGAGCCCGAACTTTTAACTTCGGGTAATATGGAGAATGATCTTTACAAATCTTTTTCAGGTACACCAGTCAGAATGCTTTCACATTTGGTATGCAACACCTTTAGGGGGGGGGGGGAGGGGAGATTCAAGTTTGTTCAAATCAGGTCCCTATGGTAGCCCAAATATTAACTTAGTGCAATATGAAGAAATTTATTTGAAAATATTTTTGGACTCCCAAGTTTTGCATTACTGGAAATCGGGGCATTATTTCTGCGGTTGCATCCCAATACTAAAAAAAATAATTTGACATGGACAACAAAGTTATAAATAATAAAATAACTTCATTCCTCTATGGTGTTAACTAGCTGTAGATGTTAATTAAATCCTTCTTTAAACAACTATTGTTAGGCGAGTGCTTCAGTCGCCATGGGGCCTCTTGTTTTTATTGACCTTGAACTTAGTTTAGGATGCGAAAACTCATGAGGTGACTATCGCTCAAGGGACGAGGACATCTCCACAAAAATGCTCACCAAACTAAAACTGGATGCTCTCCATGTTAGGCGCAGACACAAAAGGTTCACCCAATTTTACAAGACTATTGAGAAGTCTGTGCCAGCCATTCCCCCAAATAAATTCCTTCAAAAGCATAACAAAGGCAAATTAAAACCAAAACACATACTGATTGTGTCACCCAAAACATCATTGATAGGCACACATCAAAAAAATACAAGAGCATACATAGTCGGAACTGCTAAAACCATAGAATATCGGAACTCATTTTTCATCCGCACCGCTGTTGATTGGAACCACTTAGGCAACAATATAGTGCATGCGCAAACAGTAGAGGGTTTCCAAACTGCTCTCTCGAAAAGCCACTAACGGCTCCCACCCGGTGTCTTTATGCAAAATGGCCCTACACCATAACCAATACAGAATGAGAATCAGTTTCGCGGACTGTTTTGCTTGCAGGGCATACGTGTTGTACTGCCACATCTAGTTTTCTGCAAATCTAGTTATGGCTGCTATTTAGCAGCCATGACAAGATTAACTGAAATATTCAACTAAATTTAACGCAAGGAATCATTGGATGAAAAACTTCATTCAGTTTACAGTCAAAAACATTTTATGAAATAAATGTGCCCATAATTTACTTTTTTCTGTGGCAAGAGAAATCCTATCCGGGCAGAATAGAGGCCAGTGGCATGAAGAAGTTAACGTTTTGCTTCATTATCTAAAGGTACAGGTCAAATTTGATCTTGAGGTATGGAAAATGGGTTGTGTTTGAAGATTGAATGCAATATTTGGTATTCAAGTGTATCTTATTGATGTCTTCCCTCAAGTTCAATGCAGGTATTGTTCAGAGTATTTTTGTCAGAGTTATTGCCCTTGATGGACTTGAAAGTTGTTTCATCTTCACCATCTGCCACAGTTTAAGAATTTTATTATGCCCCTCCCCCAACTTCTGGTCGGGTGGCTTCAGTAATTGAAGTATGCATGTACGAGTGTGCACTGTGTCTGTCTTCCCGACTTAGTGATAACCTAGACAATTGCGTTTACATCCTCACAAGGAGTTCCCAAAGTCAAGCTGAGCTAAGCTAATCTAATCGCTGTCCGTCCTCATCCGTCAACACCATGTTTTGGTCTTCTCCTCCAAAACCACTGGGCAAATTCAAGCGAAAGTTTGTGAGTGATGGTCCCGATGGGGCATTGCATTTTTGTTCAGCTCAACATGCCCAGCCCCACAGGGAGAGGGTGAGGGAAAATGCTCCAAAATATTTTTAAAATCTTCTCATGAACCATTGAGAACAATGACTTGATATTTGTTATGGAGCTTCCTTTTGAGGTGTAGAATCAAGTTTGTTCAAACGAAGTTCCTGAAGCAATATTTGGCGTTGTAATGGGAGAGGTAAGATTGTTTGCAAAAAAAAAATCCTACGTCCCCATGGGAACCCCATGAGCTAAAAATAGAAATATTTTTAAATATATATTTCCCAAAGCACATGGAACAGAGAACTGTTATTTGGTATGAAGCATCCTTTCGACCATGAACTGAATGGTCAAACAAAACATTTTAAAAATGTTTTCTCCAGAACCAATAGTCAGAATCTTTTAATATTTGGTATACAGCATCCATGGGGGGGGGGGGGGGGGGGGGGGGGGGGGTGGGGGGGATCAGATACAAATTTGTTAAAATGAAGCCCACTGGTTCATATTTGGGGTCAATGCAGGAGCCAAAACTTTTAACATAGGGCAATATGGGGAATATTCTTTAAAAATCTTCTTCAGAACCACCAGTCCGAATCTTTTAATGTTTAGTATACATCATTGTTATGAGGGTCAGATTCAAGATTGTTCAAACCGAGTCCCTAGGTTAATATTTGGGCTTCCTATGGAAAGCCAAATTGCATAATATGGGAGATAATTTTTAAAAATCTTCTTCAGACCCACCAGTCAGAATGCTTTCATATTTGGTACACAACATCTCTAGTGGGGTCAGATTCAAGTTTGTTCAAATTGGGTCCCTAGGCATATATTTGGGCTCGCTATGGTAGCCCAAATTTTAATTTTGGGCAATATGAAGAAATTTCATTAAGAATCTTCTTCTTCTGATCCACCACTCAGAATGCTTTCATATATTTGGTATAAAACATCTCTAAGGGGGTCAGAATCACGTTTGTACAATTCGAGGGCCTGGGTTAATATTTGGGCTCCATATGGGAACCTGAAATTTAAATTCGTGCAATATGAGGAAATTTCTTTAAAAATCTTCTTCCTCCGATCCACCAGTCAGAATGCTTTTATATTTGGTATACAACATCCCTAGGAAGGTCAGATTTAGCTTTGTTCAAATCAAGCGTATGGGTTAATATTTGTGCTCCTTGTAGGAGCCGGAATTGGCCATGTAGCTGAAGAATTAGAAATTAGTATTCAGTATTCTCTAGAGGTGTGTAACTTAAGATTAATCCACATAGGTTGTATGAAGGGCTTCATAGGGGAGCTCCACATTTTTCATTATGATCAAAAAGGCATGATGCTTGGACTGTTTTTGTAATTCCTGTGGGGCTCAAGGATTGACAATGTATCCTATGGAGATGGATTGCTTAATGCAGATTCTTTCTTGGACCTTTTATATCATGTTCTGTTCATGGTGAGCGCTTCAACCCCGTGGGGCCTCTTGTTTTTCTCCACGTCCTTACAATGAAAACGGTGGGTTAGGGTTTGTCTTCCCGATTTTGTGGGGACTTCTTTGTCGGTGCATGTCACAGAGAACAGAAGAAAAAAACAAGTACCCACGAAGAGAGCTCAACAAGACTGAGTGCCTGTATGTAGGAGATGTGTGTGTCCGAGACATTAGCTCGAAAACTATTGGGCCTACAGTTATAAAGGAGAATGGGAGGATGCACCATAGCGGGAGCCATAACGCCTCGTTTCCAGGTCACACTTGAAATTGGTCAATAATATTCGTTTCTCAGCCATAACACAGAAACTAGTCACACTATAATTATCAAACTTCATACAGATGTTAAGGATGTCAAGCGATGTGTCATGTAAAATAGTTTCTTGCGCATCTCAAAGTCTCCAAGGTCAAGATCCCACTTGATCTCCTTATAAATAAGGGCACAAATCATGTCTTGGGCATAACATTTCTAGGTCACACGTAAAATCTGCCAATATCCGCGTCTCAGCTATAACCAATTTCGTACAAATATTGAGGGCAGACAGAAGGAGTGTCCTTTGAAAGAGTTTCTTCCACATCAGTGTGTCATGTAAAATTGTTTCTTGCACATTTCCAAGGTCAAGGTCACACTTTACCCCCAAATGAATGGGTTACAAGTCATGTCGTGGGTGTAAACCAGAATATTTTGGGTCAACAGTTATCATTCGCTACACAATTGTAAAAAACAATGGATAAATGTGTCACACTATAGCCTGGTCCATTACTTCAACGTCAAGGTCATACATGATATTAGTCAATATTCGTATCTTAGCTACAACTCATAAACGAATCAGACTAGTTATCAACCACCATTATAAATGTTAAGGACAGTCGAGGGGATTGGTGTCATAAAATTTCAAGGAGGCACTTAAAATCGGCCATTGTTCATATCTCAGCCATAACTCATCAAACTACAATTATCGTACAAGTGCCAAGGGCAGCCAGAAGGTGTCGTGTAACATAGTTTCTTGTTCACCTTCAAGGTCACACTTGACCTCCTTATGAAAAGGTCACAAATCATATCTTCGGCATAACTGGGAATATATTGGGCAACGAGCACCAAACTTCACACAATTAAAATGGGTAATGGGGTGATGTGTCCATACACCATAGCTCGGTCGAAAATTGATTACCCAGGACACATTTCAAGGGGCCTCTTAAAATCGGTCAGTATTCGTATCTCAGCCGTAACCCAGAAACGAATCAAACTACAACTAGATGGTTTTGAAATCACAAAGCGAATTTCCAGGAGTCATTCAACGAAGCAGGGCCAACCCAGAAGCGCCCAGCAACGATGGAAGGGTGTGCCTTCCTTCTTTTTTAATGGAACATGTCGAAAATATGCCAAAAACAGCAACCTTATTTTTCTGAGCTCTACAACATACTAAAATTAAAAAGAAATACGCCGTGTTTTAAATTTCCACCCTATGGCGTCACCTAGTAGTCCGCTCATAACGATTGATAATTTCCTATGACGGCCCAACATTTTAGATATGGCTTTTTGTTGAGGTTATATTCAGAAAATTCCGAAAGACTGACCCGGAAAATGAGGTTGAAAATAAAAGGTATATAACAGAATGTAAAATTCGCATCGCTGGCATCGGTGTGTAAATTTGAAATGAAAAAATAAAATTGCGCAATTTCAAATAGCCAGAAAACATTGTGAGAAGTTTGATTTATTTATAAATACGGAGCTACGTGAATCACAACTTCAAGGTAGCGTTTTTAAGGAAAACTGTCCAAAATGGCTCAAATGATGACAACAGTCTCGATGGCACTTACATCATATCTCAGGTGTTTGAAGTCGGATTTTCATAATTTGTTCAACTATGTAATTGGAGTAATGCGTACGAAAGTATGGCAGGAATAAAATGAACAAAAAAGTCATTTGATTTAATTAACCTTTATTAGGCCGGCCGCCAGGGTACTGAACATCAAAGTGACGTCCAAAGTTTTTTAGCTCATCTTGACAAAGTCAAGCTGAGCTAATCTAATCGCTTCCCGTCCGTCGTCCGTCGTCCGTCAACACCATGTTTTGGTCTTCTCCTCCAAAGCCACTGGGCCAATTCAAGTGAAAGTTTGTGTGAGTGATGGTCCCAAAGGGGCATTTCATTTTTGTTCAACTCAGTATGCCCGGCCCCATAGGGAGGGAGTGGGGGAAAATGCTCCAAAATATTTTAAAAATCTTCTTCTCAAGAACCAGTGTGTGCAATGACTTTGGTAATATGGGGAATATTCTTTAAAAACCTTCTTCTTCAGAACCACCAGTTAGAATCTTTTAATATTTGGTATACATCATTGTTATGAGGGTCAGATTCTAGATTGTTCAAACCAAGTCCCTAGGTTAATATTTGGGCTTCCTATGGAAGCCCAAATTTTATCTTTGTTCAATATGGAGGGTAATTTAAAAACATCTTCATCAGTCAGAATGCTTTGATATTTGGTATGCAACATCTCTATGGGGGTCAGATTCAAGTTTGTTCAAATCAAATCCCTAGGTATATATTTGGGCTCACTATGGTAGCCCAAATTTTTACTTAGTGCAATATGAGAAAATTTCTTTAAAAATCTTCTTCTTCAGATCCACCAGTCGGAATGCTTTTAGATTATTTATTATATTATTATTATTATTATTTATTATATGCTTATATATATATCTCTAGGGGGGTCAGATTCCGGGTTGTTCAATTCGAGTGCCTAGGTTAATATTTGGGCTCCATATGGGAACATGAAATTTAACTTAGTACAATATGAGGGAATTTCTTCAAAAATCTTCTTCAGATTCACTTGTCAGAATGCTTTCACATTTGGTATACAACATCTCTAGGGGGGTCAGATTCAAGTTTGTTCAAATCGGATCCATAGGTCAATATTTGGGCTCTCTATGGTAGCCCAAATTTGAACTTAGTGCAATTCGAAGAAATTTCTTTACAATTTCTCTTCTTCAGATCGAACAGTCAGAATGCTTTCATATTCGGTACACAACATCTCTAGGGAAGTCAGATTTAACTGTGTTCAAATCAAGAGCCTGGGTTAATATTTGGGCTCTCTATGGGAGCCGGAATTGGCCATTTTGCTGAAGAATTAAAAATTTTGTATTCAGTACCCTCTAGAGGTACTAAGATTAATCCACATAGGTTGTATCAAGGGGCTTCATAGGGGAGCTCTGCATTTTACTTATGATCAACTGAAGAAAAGGCATGATGCCCAGATTATTTTTGTCACTCCTGAGGGACTCAAGGATTGACAGTGTAGCCTATGGAGATGGCTTGCTTAATGTAGACTCATTCTTGGACTCTGTTTAAATTGTGTTCTGTACAAGATGAGCGCTTCAGGCCCCGTGGGGCCTCTTGTTTCTCGATGGAATATGTAAAAGTTACATCAACTGGCTACGAAAAAGTTTACTGGACGTCTGGTAGCCTTGAAATATCCACGTTTAAGGTGACATCGTAATTTCGCGGGCTGCAGTGTTTAACTTCGGTTAATACAACATTCCGGGCACATACCAGGTGGTTGCATCCGAGTCTATACATTTTAAAGGAATGTTTGGTGATTCTACTCATCAGTGTTATTCATAGCTGATGTATCTGCTAGCCTTGTTTGTTCATTGCAGCACTCTAGTGTGGCGTTGCAAGGGCAGAAACATGTGTACGCCATCCATTTTAGCAGCATTACATTTGCACCTGTTTGTACTACATGGCGTCTGGCTTGAGTAAGAGCATTTTATTAACTTCAATACTTCATCTGGGGTCAGAGCAACATCGGACGGAACTGTTATGGGCTGAAGATACTTAGTCTCTAGATCTTTCTCGGGGCCATATTTGATAGGATCTGAATTGAGGTCTCGTCTGAAGGGATTTCTTCCACACGCGTGCTATTTTGATATTTTCCGCGAAGGCTGCTATGGTAGGACCGTAGGAGGCAGAGAACAATGTTTACGCAGTGGCAATAATTCGTAAGAGAGAAGTCCCTTAAGATTTTCTGGACACTGCCATGGTTTGGACCGGCATTGGAATATAGTCGTACAATCCCCAAGGAAGGTTCTGTTCGAACTTGATCATCAGTGCTGAACCTAACTCTAGGACCTTGTCCAAGTTGATAGACACAGGACTTATCTTTTCGGTTACGATATTGACAATGGACCCAGGATGCTGTGACGGATCCAAAGGATCTATACACATCTCAGTTTGAAGCGGAGGCCTTTGCGGTCAATAGCATCGGATGCAATTTGCTCTTTGCCCTCCCCTTTGTGGAAAACTTGGGATCTTTCTATGTTCTTGTTCTCACGTATCTGATATACTAGGAGCTAAGGATCCACAGGCATGCCAACTTTGAGCCCATACCTTAAGAGTTTTTCATTTGAGAGGAATGCCTATAATAGCCGACTTACAGTGGTCGCATCTCATAAATGTAGTCTCTACGAACATGTCACTCTATTACCCGCTCCAAAGACCCGGCATTTGACATGTTCACTTCTCATGAAATGGGCCAAAACATTAGGCTCAAGATTCTCCATTTGGCGGAGGTAGTACAGGCCATACCTCACGTAATTCGTATGGCCGGATGCGAAAAAGTATGGCAACATACTTCGCACAATATGAAGGTGAAGGGACCAGTCACCTTCTCGTTCAGCACGAACATACAACACCATGAGAAAAACCGGCTTCAGAAAAGCATCCACCCACATTTTCGTTGTCCGATTTTCATCACTTAAATCTTCCAATAGAGAGGACAGATCTTCCGGGCATTCAAAGTTGTTTTTCTCGAATAATTTACGGAGAAGTTCTTTTGCCAACAACCGCATATCTCTCATGTTTCTTGGAAAAAATTTTTCCAACCAGAAATTTTTCGACCCCTCCAAACACCGATTGCAGCACTTCAGCCAAACCTGATTCAGCCATCAGCTTTCCTACGCCACTAATGAAACTCATATTCGGATGCATACCTCCTAAACGGGGTATAAAAGATGGAAAGTGGTCCGGGGACGCAAACAATGCCCGCACGGCGATTTTATACAGCTGTTGATCAGCTGTGAACTCTGTGAAGCACTGTCCTGCATTCAGCGTCACCTGTTGGGCCTTTGTCAAAGCAGAGGGAATTGTTTCATGATCGGCTGGTGTCATTTCGATCAATGGGAGATATTCGAGTACGACATTCAGGGAACATTCCAGACTCACGAGATATATGAATGTTAAAGCCGTTCAATTCTGGACAACCTTCCCACTGAAGAATGCAAAATCGGTCTCCGTGACCCTTCGAACTGACAGTGCTGAATGACAACGAATTGGAGCGGCAGGATGCATCTTTTTGAGTGAGAAGTAGGCATATCCGTGCGCTTTGGTCCGTGATAACGAACAACATCCAACTGATAGTCAATAGTCTCTGACATTTCAGATTTTTGAAGTCGCGGTAGCCGACTGTGTTACGACTGTACCGTGTTATTTGCTTGAGTTAACAAAACAAGCCAGAGGATGGGTACTAAGTTTTCCTTTCTGAGATGCAATCGTCGCCTGAGTGTTAGAATGTTCTATGTCCCATTATGGGACATAGAACATTCTAGCACTCAGGCGACGCAATGTCAGCATCGAAATTATCTACCACTACCTTATTAGCCCACCGTCATTGGTGTGAAGTCAACATTGTGAGGTGCCGTATTTCCTGCTGATTTCTTGAAAGGCAACAATTCATCATTGGAACATGCACTTGTTATTTTATGCAATAGATAATGTCATTTGTGTATATATGAGTATAACCTTTTGGATTTGTTCTAGTAAATGCCGATTATATATGAGAATTTCTGCACCTGGGCTAACTATGCGAATTGAAATTGGGTACCCCTTTTCTGCGACGAATATATCAAATTGCTCAATTTCAATTTTTTGTCAATTCAATATTTAGTTTGCTATAAATGTACCTTGATAGCGTACAATAAATTGGAAATCATGTGGGAATTACAAATAATGATACAAATTATGAACAATATGTATTGATTCTGTGATACAAACATTTCAAGGAGAGGCCAGAATGGCTGTCTACCTACCATTTCCTTAATGCTCTCAGACGCCTAGTAATCCTTTTCTGAACCAGGAGATGTCCCTCTATCAGAAACACTGAGAAAACATTTTGGACGCGATTTTGAGGCTGTGCAGAACGTTGGCATTTGGCTGTCGGACTATATCCAGCGAAATATAATTGATGTTTTGAAAACCCGATCGTCTCTAACGCCGTAGCGTTAATTATATTAGGTTAATTGTAGGTCCCTGCGAGCCGTTCGAGATTCGACTCGATTCGAAACCACCGCCAAGGTTCGGCTCGACTCGAAACTTTGACGTGGATTCGAAATTTCCGAACCCACCGGGGGTGGAGGGGTTGTCCTTAAAAGGAAAATCAATAAGTTATTTCCAGACTACAAAACGCGAACGCGGAGTAGCATAAGGTTGTACGCTCATATCGGAATCAACTAAATTCAATTTGAGTAACGGAACAACTTGGCTTCAGATGCGGAATGGCTTAGTGGCAACTTGCTTACCTAGCGGTAAATACACAGAACGACACGCGTGTGTGAATGGGTTAATCGATATGGCACGAGTGCCAGCTCAGAAGGATAGAACGAGAGGCCACATGCCTATTTTTTATTACACGCCTTCACGTTTATAAAAAAAAACATTAGAAGGACACACAGCAATTCATTTAACAACAGTAGTAGGATATGTATGGATCGTCATCTCCACAGTGATACGTGGTGTGAATGCGCATGCGCAGCGCGTGTTGTTAGGGTGACACGTGTTTCCGTCGTCCATTTTGTATACTGGAGGCCGCCATCTTGGTTTCTATGGTAGCACGTGGTTGCTATGTTACAAAAAACCTTGTAACAAGACAGGGGTATGTTCGGAGGGTGTGTTCCTTTGTAGAAGAGTAATTTCCCGATTCGCAGAATTACCCATATAAACCCGACAAGTTTTACTATTTCGAATTCTTTCAGAATTCTCTGCTTCTCTCTATCTATGCAATAGTTTTCGTCTATCTGACCATGTTCCTTTGCCCTGGAGTATGCCCCAGTAGAGAAGAAGAGCCTATCAGCTGGAACAGCTTTGCTTATTATTACTATTTCAAGCTGTTCTGGGCTATTCTTGTTAGTTCTGACCCTATTCCGAGTACTCTTGTTGTTTCATTTATCTAGATCATTTATATAGATTATAACTAACCAATCAGATTGCTTGATTTCCCATAACCTTTACTTAATCGTACAGGGTTATTTCCCCTTATTACAACAAAGTTGTATCCGATTCTCGTCACCTCTATATCCAATGGCCATATCCCATGGAATCCCATTTTTGGGAAACACCCATGGCTATGGAATCCCTTTTTTTGTCGTACGAGGCCATGAGGGCTATGTAGAAGCCCTCAGTGAGGTCTCATTTATTATCCCCCATAGCCTCATTGAATTTTGAGGTCATGAGGGCCATGAAAAATCCCTCAATGAGGTATAATTTACTACGACTCTTAGCCTCATTTCGGTATTTAACAGGTATATCCTATGGAATCCCTTTTTTGGGAAATGCCTGTGGCTATGGAATCCCTTTTTGTCGTATGAGGCCATGAGGGCTATGTAAAAGCCCTCAATGAGGCCTCATGTATTATCCCTCATAGTCTTATTGAATTCTGAGGTCATGAGGGCCATGAAAAATCCCTCAATGAGGTATAATTTACTACGACTCTTAGCCTCATTTCGGTATTTAACAGGTATATCCTATGGAATCCCTTTTTGGAAAATGCCTGTGGCTATGGAATCCTTTTTGTCGTATGAGGCCATGAGGGCTATTTAAAAGTCCCCAATGAGGCCTCATTTATTATCCCTCATACCCTCATTGAATTTTGAGGTCATGAGGGCCATGAAAAATCCCTCAATGAGGTCTAATTCGCCATCCCTCTTAACCTCATCTCGGTATTTTAGGATACCTGTTGTATTGCATTATTGGAGGATACCTGACATTGGACTTTACATCCGGGTACTTCATGCTACATCCGGGTACTTCTGTTGTGAAAGGTATAAAAAGGGTGTTGGTACGAAAATAAATTCATTTATGTCCTGACCGTCGTCGAGTGAAGACATGTTACCAGTTCGATGCAGATACTGTTCCAAATTATTTTCTAGATCGGATCATGCTAGAAGACACGAGAAGACCCATCATCAGCTCCGCAGTAGATATTGTACGAAGTTGTTTACCCGATCATTCAGTGCTCGTAGGCATGAAGAACAGAAGAGGAGAGAGATACTGGAGATTTGACCAGAATAAAAAACTTTTAGAATTTTTACGGTATGCTGACAAAGAGGAAATCGATGCCGTTCTACGTGCTGCTGATGAAGAAGATTTGATTACCTGTTTATGTAAATGTGCTACCAACAACCTCGAAGATAAGATACCACTGAATTTAGCTGAATTTGATGACCTGCGAAAATACGAACATGTATTGAAGATGCTAACAGATGATGGAATTTCTACCAATATAAAAAGATGTATACTACGAAAGAGTTGCTTTCACTCGGCGCTTATCAACCCAGTCCTAGCTCTGAAAAAAGTATAAAAGGAGTGTTGATGTGAATATAAACTCATTTGTTCTACGACCACGAAAGAGTGAAGTCATGAAAGCCCATTGCTGCAAATATTGTGAAAAGGCCTTTTCCAGATCGGACATGCACAGACACGAGAATGCTTACTGTCCAAACCGACAAACGGAAAAATCGAGCAACACTACAAGATTAGAAAGAAATTTAGATACACTGCGAATCCTATCTGATGCGGATCGATGATATGAAGCCAAGACTATACTCAAAACGGCCAATGATGATTTGATAGAATGTATATGTGATTGTGCCTCGAATATCTTGAAGGGGGCAGAACCTATAACCAAATCTGAGAGAGCTAAGTTGATTCCATACAAACACCACATTAGGAGAATTGCCTCGCCAAAGACAGAACTATCTTATCGGAAAAGAAGACGGCTTATACAGAAAGGAGGATTTTTAGGAAAGTTAATAAACCCGTCATCAATGCTCTGTCCGATATCCTATAAAAGGGTCGTGCTCATAAGAAATTTGTTATTTGTAATCTGACCTTCGAAGAGAGCGGACACAATGCAATCCTGTTGTGCACCAACAAATTGGTCAATAGAGTCGGACGCCGATGAGTCGTCGGAACTATCAGAAGATATGGAATATGAAGAAGAAGTTGAAGAGGAAGACGTTTCGGCGATAGGAACTATCGTCCAAAGTGCCTATGTCAAATACCAGGATGATTTTGATAACCTCATGAACAAATATATCGAGGATGGAATGGATAGAGATGATGCAGTTGAAACAGCATATAGAGCACTACAAAAGAATGTCAGAGAAGCCATTAGTGAGAAATACATTAATACTCTTGTGTACATTAGATATTTTTGCAACGATTCAATTCACAAGAAAATTCAAGAAACAACCAAGCATCTTCGTGAAGAAGAGGATTATGACTTTGAAGATTCCCAGAAATATGCTTTGGGAAAGCGAAGATTTCTGTTTGACAACCTTATAACAAACTACTCATTCAGAGTAGAAGAAGAAGAAGAAGAAGAAGAAGAAGAAGAAGAAGAAGAAAAAAGAAGAAGAAGAAGAAGAAGACGATTAGAAAAAAAGTATAAAAGGAGTGTTGGTATGAAAATAAATTCATTTCCGTTTTGAACGTCGAAGAGTGAAGATGTCTGTGTCAACAACAGTGCTCAGATTCAAAGATGACTTACATATACAGATCTTCAAGAATGATGCTGGATAAAAGCTGACTTCCCCAGAACTGGCTCAAGTGAATCGTGTGGTAAATGCAGCCAAGAGAAAAAATCTAGACATGGATGCTGGTAGAAAGAAACAAAGATGTGTGGATACTAACCGATCTTTAACCAAAAGAATAAAGACAGAACTGACTGATACTTCCAATACAAACAAGAATGAAGTTATTACTATGAACAAAGTTTCTACTGTGAAAGATGTTACCACTAAGAAAGATGTTTTAACTGAAGACAAGAAAAAGATGCCAGCTCCCATAAAGAATGACGTTACCACTAAGAACGAAGTTTCTACTGCGAAAGAAGTTACGAAGAAGCCTGAAGTTTCCACAGCGAATGAAGTTTCTTCTGAAATGAAGCTACTACTAAGAATGATGTTCAGAAGACTGAAGTTACTACCATGAAACAGCTAGAGAAAGAGAAACCCAAAGATGACAGCCAGAAAATTAAAGCAACCAACAAAACCAAGTTACCAAATGTGAGATTTATCAAGAACCTAGCCATGCAATGGGAAGAAGCCCCAACCCACAAGAAGATGAAATGGTTGGCCCATGCGAGAAGAACTACAAAGACAAATACCTTGAGAAATTGAATTGTATACTTGAATAAAATGAAATGTTATATATATTGTTGTTTGTTTTTTTTTATCTACTACCCCAACAGAAGTACCCGGATGTAGCATGAAATACCCGGATGTAAAGTCCAATGTCAGGTATCCTCCAATAATGCAATACAACAGGTATCCTAAAATACCGAGATGAGGCTAAGAGGGATGGTGAATTAGACCTCATTGAGGGATTTTTCATGGCCCTCATGACCTAAAAATGCAATGAGGGTATGAGGGATAATAAATGAGGCCTCATTGAGGGCTTTTACATAGCCCTCATGGCCTCATACGACAAAAAAGGGATTCCATAGCCACAGGCATTTTCCAAAAAGGGATTCCATAGGATATACCTGTTAAATACCGAAATGAGGCTAAGAGTCGTAGTAAATTATTCCTCATTGAGGATTTTTCAGGCCCTCATGACCTCAGAATTCAATGAGCCTATGAGGGATAATAAATGAGGCCTCGTTGGGGGCTTTTACATAGCCCTCATGGCCTCATACAACAAAAAAGGGATTCCATAACCACAGGCGTTTTCCAAAATGGAATTCTATAGGATATACCTGTTAAATACCGAAATGAGGCTCAGAGTCGTAGTAAATTATACCTAACAACGCGCGCTGCGCATGCGCACTCACACCACGTATCACTATGGAGATGACGTCACAAGATGGCCGCTCACGAGGGTTACCATGACAACCAAACATGGCGCCACCCGGTCACGTGACATGACGTTACTTCCCCCTCCGGCCAACCGGGCACGATCCATACATGTCCTACTACTGTTGTCAAATGAATTGCTGTGTGTCCTTCTAATGTTTTTTTTTATAAACGTGAAGGCGTGTAATAAAAAATAGGCATGTGGCCTCTCGTTCTATCCTTCTGAGCTGGCACTCGTGCCATATCGATTAACCCATTCACAGACGCGTGTCGTTCTGTGTATTTACCGCTAGGTAAGCAAGTTGCCACTAAGCCATTCCGCAACTGAAGCCAAGTTGTTACGTTACTCAAATTGAATTTAGTTGATTCCGATATGAGCGTACAACCTTATGCTACTCCGCGTTCGCGTTTTGTAGTCTCCCTCCGGCCAACCGGGCACGATCCATACATGTCCTACTACTGACAACTATCAACAAAAAGAACACATTTTATCTCCAACCAAATTTACGAGGGAAACCCGTGTTACTATTTCATCCCCTGAGTTCCAATGTGTTTTGTGTGCCTATTGGCACATAGAACCCATTGGAACTCGGGGACAATTTTCAGCTATCGATAGCGATTCAAATTGCAATTGCATTGCACGATTTGTAGAAATTTTGCTTCTATTTGAAAGTAGTCCGTCAACGATTTCCGTTCCGCACATATGACACAGTTTCATTTTCCGCATGGTTTAGAGTTGCTGTAGATGGGGATTACATAGAATAGGCGTGTAATAAGACCAGTAGTAGGCGAGCGATGAAACGTGCCTTATTGGAGGGATCTCATGCGGGATCTCATATGTGACGTCATAGTCACGTGACCTGGTGACGTCATGTTGCTTTGTCATGGTAACCCGTGTGAGCGGCCATCTTGTGACGTCATCTCCATAGTGATAAGTGGCCCTAGTGCGCATGCGCAGCGCGTGCTGTTAGGGTGATACGTGTTTCCGTCGTCCATTTTGTATACTGGAGGCCGCCAGCTTGGTTTCTATGGTAGCACGTTGTTGCTATGTGACCCAAAACCTTCTAACAAGACAGGGGTATATTCGGTGGGTATGTTCCTTATTTGGGTAATTAGATATACTCTAGTTCAATCGAACACACCCCATGTACCCCCTTCGTACTATAGCACTACGTGCTACACCGATAAATTGGGGAATCCATAGCAAATAAAGTCAATGTCGGTGATTTTGAGCGGATTTTGGTGATTTGGGTGTCGGGTTGTTTGTGGTAATTCTACAAATCGGGAAATTATTCTTCTACAAAGGAACATACCCTCCGAATATACCCTTGTCTTGTTAGAAGATTTTGGGTCACATAGCAACCACGTGCTATCATAGAAACCAAGATGGCGACCTCCAGTATACAAAATGGACGACGGAAACACGTATCATCCTAACAACACGCGCTGCGCATGCGCACTAGGACCACGTATCACTATGGAGATGACGTCACAAGATGGCCGCTCACGCGGGTTACCATGGCAACACAACATGACATCACCAGGTCACGTGACTATAACGTCACATATGAGATCCCCTATGAGATCTCCCCAATAAGGCACGTTTCATCGCTCTCCTACTACTAAGACCCTTCATTCCATTAATTCAGGCTACAGTCGTTTTACTTCACACTATGTTCACAGGTCATTCACCCTGTTACATTTCTCTTGCCAAGTATTGTGACTCATCAATCTCATCTCAGGCCTGGCAATCTAGAAAATCAAGGAGTGCAAAACAATTGTCCTCCTCAGATTGCTTGGGAGTGAAATTGCACCTGAAATTTACCTTGCAAGGTATTAATATTGCGACTGAAAAATTGTACTACATTCAGTTACATAGTGGAAAATTTGACACACACATCTTCTCATTATTCAAAATGTTGCATTCAATTCTTAAATGACTGTCTTCTACACTCAAAATGTATCTAAATGCAACACAGAATGAGTCATGAATTATTGCGAATCAACGCAGCATTGACAAATCGTGCCCTAAGTTCTAATGTGTTCTCTGTGCCAGAAGGCCAAGAGAACACATTGAAACTCAGAGAACGAAATGATAATAGATTTTAAAGGCAGTTACAAACAGGTTTGGCTTTCAAAAAAATCATGGAGTGAAAAAAATTGCCCTCCTCAATTTTATCTAGGCGTGCAATAGGCGTACAGCACTCCTGCACTCCTAAAGAATGACATTCCTGTCATCTGCACTGGGAAAGCTACCAGTGACTCCTTACCTGACCCCGAGTTACTCGATGATGAATGTCGCAAGCAGAAAGAACAAAACGGTCTATTCCGGTTCTGGTTACCAGATGTGAATGCAAAAGGTGTATGTTGTATTGATGAGCAAGATCATCAACATAAAACTGAGCGATTGGTGTAAAACATTATTCACAACAAGCGTTTCTTTATGGCCGAAGCTGACTCAGTAAGCTTGGATGATTCGGTTATTTATAACACTAACAGTTCAGAACGTGCTTGTTTTACCAGTATCAAGGTTCAAGATTCAGCTTGATTCAATTCCACGAAGGTGATTCGGCTCGAGATTCGATTCGAGATAAAACCCCCGATTCTCAAGGCACTAGTTAATTGAAATAAAAACTGGCGGTGCACACCAGTTCAACTATTGACTGACCAGTCTGGAATATATCAGCGGTATCTTTTTATTTTCTTTTTGTTCTGCAAATCACAAGGAAGGGAACATTTCCAGAAATCAACTTTTGAAATGACGTAAATCCTCAAAAATGACATTAAATAAAAATAATCCAATTAATTTTCTGAACTCTACAACATACTAAATGTAATGGAAATCGGACACACTTTGATTTTTCCGACGTTGACGTCCTACTGTCACCCGAATGGCATCCCCAGACGAATTGTTTGTCTGCTGAAAACTGATTTTTAGATATGGCTTTTTCGGAGAATATATTTCCAAACTTTCGAGAGTGAGCGTTCAACAAACGGGCAGATATTAAAGGTTCATGAAAAAAAACTCATATTGACGTTATTTTGGACAAAGGTTTAAATTTGGAATTGTTACAAACTCATTTAATAGAGTCATCATCAAAGTAAAAGTGTGTGAAATTTCATTGGTGTATGCATTATTTATACGGAGCTGTAAGTTATTGAAAATCTGTATTTTCAGCATTTTAAATGAGAATGTATTTTTATTTTTTGAGTTCTACAACATACTAAAAATCCATGAAAATTGGCCGACATTTAATTTTTTGTGACATTGACGTAAATTACATCACCTGACAATTCGCCTATAACCATTGATAATTTGGTGACGATACCACATTTTTAGGCGAAGATGATATATCCAAAATATGAAAGAGAGTGGGTTGATACAGGAGCTGATATTAAAAGTAATTTTGGACAAAGGTCGGATATTAGCAAAGGAATGCTAATTATATAACTAGAAGTCATCATTAACAAGTGTAGAAAATTTGGTCACTATAGGTTTAAGAATGTGGCTGTACTGTGTTAAACAAAACAAAGGCTAACGATCCATCGTTGAATTACTTAATCATCAAACTTCATACAAATGTTAAGGACAGAGAGAAGGTATGTCACCTATAAGACTTTCTTGTCCATTTTTCGAGGACAAGGTCGCACTTGACCTCCGTAGGATTGAGGTCACAAATCAGGCCTCTGGCAAAACTCAGAAACTATTATGGCTACAGTCATCAAACCACACACAATTATAAAGCATAATGGAGGATGTGTTAGACAATGTAGCCGGGTCCTTAACTTCAGTGCCGACGTTACACTTTAAATCGGCCAGCCACAACCCGGTCACGAACCAAACTACAGTTACTAAACTTTCATACAAATGTTAAGGATAGTCAGAAGGTGTGTCGTGGAAAAGATTGTCTTATGCATCTTCAAGGTCAAGGTCACACTTGACCGTCGTATGATTTATTTATTTATTTATTTATTTATTTATCTATCTATCTATGTTGATTGGGGGCGCGGTGGCTCAGTTGGTAGAGATGCAGGCTGCAAGCCGAGAGGTCCTCGGTTCGAATCCCACCTGCGGCAACCGCGTTGTGTCCTTGGGCAAGACACTTCACCCCGATTGCCTACATGGGGGCACGATGACGCTGTGTACTGTGGCGTACTGCACGTCGATGGTGCGCATGTCTTCAACCAATCTAACCCTGCCTGTGCTGCGGTGCAGAGTTCAGAGTTACGATGTTGGAGAGCTGACAGCTGCTCGTCGTTGCTCGGTGGTTCTCTCCGGGTACTCCGGCTTCCTCCACCCGTAAAACTGTCACGGTCACGATTAGCCATTGTGCATAAGTATGTGACCTTAAACACCAATAAATAAATAAATAAATAAATCTATGTTGATTAGTGTAACATCTGCAACCAAAACTATATAATGGCGATATGTAGAGTGAAACAGCTGTTTTATAGAGTCACATATATGAGAAAACATGAAAAAATCTACACGATCTGAACATTGAAATAAATGGCGACAACAGTACATCTGCTGAGTTCCAATGTTTTCTATGTGCATACTGGCACATAGAACACATTGGAACTCAGGGGACGAACTGTAGTGAATAATGATACCAAACGCTGAACGAATACCGTGTAAATCAACCCTATGATAGGAAAACCTTTCGGAAAATGAGATCTAGAGAAAAGACTAAAACTTACTAAAAAAAATTGATTTCTTTCATAAACGAAAGAATCTGGTGAGAAGTGATTGTGTAAAATAGTTCTCTCAGAGACGGCACACTATACAATCACCGTCTGATGTTATTAAAATCAATACTATCAAATAGAATGTGTTCGATTGTCAACGGACATTGACAGGGAACACATTCTGGTTGCATATTACCCTCTACAAATGGAATGTGTAAGTCTTGTATGGCCAATATGACATTAAGTCAGAATGAAGTAATCTTTTCTACAAAGGTTACTAGACAGATACTTATCAGTAATAGTAGTTCGGAAGTAATCTGGAGCTTGTTATTTGTTGCTCGATCTCATTCCGTCTTCCACAGATTTTACGTACTTACTGATATGTGGTTTAAAATCACTGAAAGGAATGTTAAAATCAGTGAGAGTTTTGTTTAATGCCTTTTTTGCTGCACCATCTGCCCAAGTGTTACCGAAGATACCAACATGTCCAGGTAACCAGTAAAACACGATAACATATTGTCAGACATGGGAATATTCAACTTCTCACGAAGTTCCAAAATGAGAGGGTTCTTCAACCTGGGGTTAAGTAAAACTACTAAAAAAGAAAGTTTGGGTTTGGGATATACAAGTCCACTTTGGTGTTCATGTAACGTTTTTTAATTGATCGTGGCGGCTGTGGTGACTCAAATATAAAAATATTTGTATTTGTTTTCATTGTCGTATTGTCTTTTTTAATTTCAATTCGTTTAACCATTTACCCAACTTAACGGTCAAAACCGGCCAGCTCTATTCTAAAAAATCACCAATTAATTTTCATTATTTTTTCATTTTCTTGTCTCAAAAACATAGGTTATGACCCCTCATTGGAACGAGCTCATCGAGCTCGTTCCAGTGAAGGGTTATAACCTATGTTTTTGAGACAAAAAATGAAAAAAAAAATTATCCAAGAATTGTTTTTGCAAGTGTCGTCTGCTTTTCATGTTAGGTAAAGGGTTAACTGCCGTTACTCTTGTGCTTTTAATTCTTTCGTAATTTCTAATTTATTTGTACCTGCCAGTTCTTTGGTTCGAACAACACCCTTACAGAAATTCAGAGTTTTATGACGGAAAGCATTTACCTCATTGTCAACAAGTTTATAAATTTTCAATTACATTCTGTCAACAGTGCACCATGTTTCAATTTTTAGGCATCTTTAAAGACACCGGCTACACTCTCTATTTCCAAGGAAAAACAGGTCGATGTTCGTAAGCGGCTTGCCTGTTTCTGCTCCACAGATGGTTATAAAATCTGGCCAGATTTGTGATAATGATGTGTCATTGTTCATATCTGAGTCAGAGTCCGTTTCATTTCCAAATACATATCCCCGTTTTTGTTTTTTGGTGTTTGTTGCCATATTTTGATGTATATAGAATTCTTCTGCCTGTGACTCACTCCTATTCTGAGCCCAACTTGATGGTTAATTTGCATATAACCAGCGAAAGGCGCCAGAAGTACATAAGGCAATATATTCGGCCAGGGTGATGCATAAGCATACCGGTGATCAATTGACCCGTAGAGCCTGGGTAGTGCAGGAAGTGGAGGAAGCCGGAGAGAACCACCGAGCAACGACGAGCAGCTGCCAGCTCCCCAACATCGTAAATCCGCACTGTAGCACAGGCAGGGTTAGATTCGTTGAAGACATGCGCACCATCGACGTGCAGTACGCCTTAGTACACGGCGTCATCTTTCCCCCATGTGGACAATCGGGGTTAAGTGCTTTGCCCAAGGACACAATGCGGGAGTCCGAATCGATCGCTCAGACGGTCACCCATCCAAGGACTAACCGGGCTCGACGTTGCTTAACTTCGGTGATCTGACGAGAACCGGTCACCGCAACGCCACTGCGCCCCCTTATCTTTTGTCAATAAAATAGTTGATGCAAGGACATTCCATTCAACCGATTCTATCCCTGCATGTGTGGGGTTAGTATTTTGAAGAGCCCGAAAATCACTCGCCGCTGCCCGGTGGATCTCTCCGAGAACTTCGGTATCCTCCACACGTAAAACTCTTCCACACGCCATGACCTTGGCTGTTAAAAGTGTCGTCAAACCAAATTGAATAAATAAATAAATAACAAATAATTAAATTATTATCTGGTTCGGCATTTTGAACGTGACATCACATAAGCTGTAATGCCTTTGAATAAATAAATTATTTATTTATTGGGGTTTAACGACACTTTCGACGGTCAGGGTCACCTCGTGTCGGACAGTTTTACGGATGGAGGAAGCCGGAGTACCCGGAGAGAACCACCGAGCAACTGTCAGACTCCCAACATACTAACTCCGCACAAGCAGGTTTAGTAAGGTTGAAGACGAGTGCACCATCGACGTGCGATACGCCTTAGTACACAACGCCACCGTGCCCCCACGTGGACAATGGGGGGGGGGGGGGGGGAGGGGGGGGGGTGAAGTGTCTTGCCCAAGGACACAACGTTGTTGCCGCAGGTGGGATTCGAAACGAGGACCTCTCGGCTTGCAGTCTGCACCTCTCCCTACGAGCCACCACGCCCCCTCTTTTGAATAAATAAATCGGTACAGCTTACAAATCGCGGGAGGGAGCGCGATGGCTAATTTGTTAGTCATTGGGCCTGAAACTGAAAGGTCGATGTTTTGATCTTGACCCATGCCATCTGCTGTGTGTACTTGAGAAAGATACTTAATCCAGATTTCCCACGTGGGTGTACGGCGGCGCCAAATACGACGGCGTACTGCACGTGATGGCGCACTTGCCTTCAACCTCTACTAACTCGGTTTGTACAAGGTTAGTAATTTGGATACGAACGCGGAATGGAATATTTGACTCAACGATATTTTCTAAAGCAGTGGCGGTTTGGAACAAGGAAAATTACCGGGGAATGCATCAAGGGGACCCCAAAACCAAGAGAAAATGTGGATTTTGCGAACTGAACAAACGCAGCGCCTCCTTGCATATGGGCGCTCGATGGCAGGCCACACAGAAGACATTTCGATGGCATTTTGTAACATCTTCATCGATTATTCGACAAAAATTGAGGACCCATCGGAAAGACCATAGTTCGGTCCAAGCGGAGAAACTTTTGATTTTTGAAATTGAAGGAACGCTGTTTCCTTTCAATGGATTTTCCCGGTGGACCAATCGGCAACCCGCCTCTGTTGAAAGAGCAAGATTGTTGTCGTAAAGGGTTGTTCGTTTTTCCTCTCAAATTTTCTTTGTACTTATCACGAAAATTGATTTGAAGTGTGAATATAAATATAGATGCGCATGCGGTCCCCTGGAATATTCGCCCATTGAAATTCATGGAATTTAAGCCCATGAAAGAATTCTGTTGCATGAGAATTATTTACTTAATTTTTTTTTAAAAATTATAATTCTTTTACAACTTTCTTTGTATTTTCACGAAATGTCACGTAAAGTGTGAATATGAAGGACAGATGCGCATGTGGAGCCCTGGTATTTACGTTCTTGGAATTTACGCCCAGAAGAGAATTTGATTGTGACAGAATTTCTGTTATTTGGAAGTTGATGGTCTGAAATTAACAAAATACGAGCAGTGGCGGCGCCATGGAGGGGTATGTGGGGGTACTTACCCCTCCACTTTTTTCGCCAAGCGTAGTAAAACAATACTATCATTTTAATTTTTGTTGTATTGAACGTTGCGGTGCAATGGTCGGTATGCTTAATCCCATATTCCCAAGTGCACAAAATCAGAGAAGTTTTGAAATTATGTTTGACCCCCCCCCCCCCCCCCGTCCCCCCTCCCACACACGCTAGCTGCAAACAACAAACAAGAGTCGAGGGTCCAAATTGCAATAAGGCATGCCGCGTTTAAACGGACTGAAACATAGTGCTTAAGGTTATTCGACGAATGCTGGAATCGAGAGCGTGCAAGGCATCCGTTTGGAATTCAGCCTACAGTAATTTTAAAAAATAAATTAAATTTAATATTTTAGAAAAATTCTCAATGGAATCATGCAAATATGAATATCATTGGAACCGGCTTGTTCAGCCGGTTCCAATGATATCCATATTCGCATGATTTTGTAGCAAAACAGTTAAAAATTTTCTCAGCTTAGGGAGAGGAGCCCCTCCCCCCCCGAAACCCACCCCAGCTCGGCGCTGCACAATCCCCAACTGTACCCCCTCACTTTTGTAACTCTGGCGCCGCCACTGAATACGAGTGCTGACGTTCTCTGAAAGCAAACGCGATCTATGAAAAACCCTGTTAACGTGGTGCAAGAAATGTATTGAGAAGAATCCGTGTATTTTATCCGGTAGTTCATATGTTCGCACTAACATTCACACAGTCCTCCCGTTACTTGCAGCATGGGATTGGGTGTTAACGTGGTGCTGTTTCATCCTGTTCTTCAAACTGTGGTCTGCTCCTCCCCGTTTGAAAATTGTTTGTATCCGCTTTAGTGTAAAAATGAAGTGCAGTCAGCGTATTTGTCATTTTCACAGTACACAGGAATTAGTTTGGGTGGAACTGCCACCCTCTGGGTGTTTTCATAAACTATTTACACTGTATATAAGCCTCGTTAGTTACTGATCGTACAACCTGCTGTGATGTGATACTGGAGGCACTTCTCTAAAATTAGTTTACAGTTAATTTAAAATTGTCTGGTCGCCTGAATTTAAACTTGTTAGTGATGACTTCTCACTTGTGTCTGGGGTTAAGTTGTTTCGCACGTCTGGTTTAAGTTTGTTAACGTCAAAGATTTAAACGATGTCTAAAAAGCCTTTTCTATCTATGTATTTCAGTCGAAAAATTCCCATATTTATAATCGATAGGAATGCAGTAGATTTTACCCGTGAGTGAACAGTAATTGAAAGAATGCATAAGTGGGGAGTATGAATAATATATTGAGACGAAAGAAATGAGAGAAGGTTGTAATGGGACTAGTTTTCTTTGTGACACAACCCGGAGTATAAACCATTCCTTTACGCAATATTATTAGTCTGTGTCTCTTCTTCTTCTTCTTCTTCTTCTTCTTTTATGATTGATAGGAATGCAGTAGATTTTATCCGTGAGTGAACAGTAATTGAACGAATGTATAAGTGGGGAGTATGAATAATACTGTGGCTGATTTAGACCACCCTCAATACTTTTTTTATCTCGAGATCTCGAGATAATATCTCAAGATCTCGAGATAATATCTCAAGATCTCGAGAAACTATCTCGAGATCTCGAGATAATTATCTCAAGATCTCGAGATAATATCTCGAGATAATATCTCAAGATCTCGAGAAACTATCTCAAGATCTCGAGATAATATCTCAAGATCTCGAGATAATATCTCAAGATCTCGAAATAATATCTCGAGATCTCGAGAAACTATATCGAGATCTCGAGATAATATCTCGAGATCTCGAGATAAGCATATATAATCGGTGTCACTCTTTGATCATTTGCATGAATTCACTCCTGTCACACAAACTGTTTATTTACTTGTCGCATCTTTTTCGACTGTAACATATTCATGCCTCCCATGACAATTACACGAATCCACCCACTCCTGTCACTCAGAAAAGTGAAAAACTTATCAACCAACCACTTTGTTGCGTATTAGTTATGAGAGCCCACCAAATCTCATTCCAGCACTAATATAAACCGAGTCCCGTCATCCGAGCTTGCACTTGCTGGTGTCTTGTTCCCACTCCAATCCCAAAGTGTCAACCCAGCACCCGCTACCTCCCAGTACCTACTGTAGCGCCTTTCACCCTAAAACACAACGTTTTCTCACTACTTTACAAGATGAAAAGTTTGTGTCTGTCTAACACTCCAAATCCAAAGTGCTGATCCAGTACCCGGTACTTCCTAGTGCATACTGTAGTGTTTTTTACCCTAAAACTCAACGTTTTCTCACTTCTTTTTCTCTCAGCTCCACGCTGATTGTAGTGATTTTTACCCTAAAACACAAAGTTTATTCACTACTTTACAAGACACACACCCATAAATACCAAATATTTCCTTCCAGCTCCACATTGAATGGAGTGATTTTTACCACAACTCACAAAGTGTACTCACTACTTTGCAAGATACAGACCAAATAGCTCCACCACCTCCACGCTGAAAGGTTTCACCCCAACAGTGAAACCAATCACCCACTCCATTGGTGGATTTTTCACCTACTTTCCACTTTGGTAACTGAGACACATCGTCTCTTGACACGCTGTTATTCCACGGACCCGTCATACAGCATAACTTTAACCCCATCCCGCGTCCATTTTGACCAAGCAAATCGACGATGCTACTGGGTGTATAATAACCTTACATCAGCGACATCTATAAACCTACCGTCGGATTCCCTTTCCTCTTGTTGGTTTGAAAAGTCTGGATCAGGCGTAACTAGTTACCCCTTGCTGATAATGCTTCCGGACGAGTGATTAGGGCCCTCACGTATTACCAACGTCAGTGTTAGAAAAGGGTATGCCCAGTACAAGGCTGCAGAAGCCAGACAAAACCGACAATTTATGGTCAATACATAGCAATTTCAACTGACCCTCAGGACCAAATTGAAAAATTGAAACCCGTAACCGTGAGCCCAAGAGGCGAATGGAATCACCCCCCCCCCCCCCGGGTGAATCCCAAACGTGGCAGGATGGGCATGCCTTCATTGTTTCCACACAAAACCCAGTTACATGTAGTAATGAAAAGATTGACCTATCACCCGACAAGTCTCAACGGTCCATACACCTTTCACACTTATCCAGGGAGATACCCGAAAGTGACAGCCCCAACAGTGAAGTATCCAGTCCCGCGCATATAAAGAAGGACAACTGAAACCCGATTCCCAGTATCTCCGAACGAGATGATGCCTCATAAACGTCGTTTACTGCCACCCTTAACCAGCTACAACATGACACCCAGTTAACAATACGATCCTCCGTGATCCCATACTCTCACCCGGTCACAGGAGACCCCCCCCCCCCCTCCCCACCCAGTACTTGTGACCCCTGTCTTCAATATCAACTCATGAACCGACAGTAATACAGGGCATCCCGTATCATAAGATTGATTGGTCCTGGGGGCGCCGTGGCTCAGTAGGTATACGTGCAAGCTACAAGCCGAGAGGTCCTTGGTTCGGCAACCGCGTTGTGTCCTTGGGAAAGACACTTCACCCCCATGCATTGCCTACGTGGGGGCACGGTGGCGCTGTGTACTAAGGCGTACTGCATGTCGATGGTGCACCTGTCTTCAACCAATGCCGACCCTGCTTGTGTGGAGTTAGTATGATGGGGGCTGACAGTTGCTCGCCGTTGCTCGGTGGTTCTTTTCGGGTACTCCGGCTTCCTCCACCCGTAAAATTGTTATGGTCATGATTAGTCATTGCGCAGAAATATGTGACCTTAAACAACAACAAATAAATAAATAAATAAATAAATAAATAAATAAATAAATAAATAAATAAATAAATAAATAAATTGGTCCCCTATGTTCTTACCGGCTGAAACCCATTCCAGCCTGTGAAACCTTAATTTCGCCATCCATGAGAGCATATTTCCACCAGGACCACGTGCCACAGACCACTCCCCCTTAACTCACAAGGTGACACACACACACACCCAATTTATGAGAGCAACATTTTGCCCACCCAAACCCCAAACAGCGCGTCACACCATTGATTTGTCCCTCGACAATATCCAACTATGAATACGCTTTTCTTACTCCCTCGGTGGGACTCCCAACTATATCCCCCAAAACGACACCACTGCGAACCACCTTGCAATGATAGTTGAAACTCAAACCCGTGAACATACCGCCCGGTTTGACCTATCGCTTCTACAGCTCTCAAAAATGTTTGACCCAATTGGCGGTCCTCCCAAATAAACGAAAATGCCCCTCCCGCCAAACAGTGAACTCTGCGATGTTGTGTTGAAAAGATGTCCTCGCGACATTTGAAACAACAAGTAGCACCCCACTTTCTATTTTGCTACTCCCGGTCCCATAAAGGGATTTCCTCCCAAAGATACCCATAGTAGCATCCCCACCGTAGATCTGGTCATTTGGTGCCTCCCTCCACCCTATATCAAACAAACCCCTCTTGGGGCGCAACAACAGTTTCCCTTCCTCCTGGTACCCCGAGAAGAAAGAGGGACCATCCTCCAGAGGATTGAATCCTGCCAATGATATAAGAGAAAGATGCTCTCATGACACGAGAGCATCGCCTATCCCTATACCAGGTTACAACGCATCCACCCCATCCTTTTCGCTACCTCCTTTCCCACAAAGGGCCCCTTTCCCGGCTGACCTGAGTAGCTCCCTAGATCCCTGATTTATCGGCAGTCTGAGGCCTCTTGGTCCCTATATGCCCCCCTCCCCGGGGAGTTCTGCCTAGCTTGGGTGCATTACCACCTCCTTTTCTTATCTGAGTCTAAACACTGAAAGTTCTGGAAAACTCTCTCATCCAAATGCTGCATGCGGTAGGTTGACATCTGTTAGGTGCAGGCCTGTCTACCCGGAAATGCTTGCAATTTTCATAATAAGATTCTTCCCAATCTTCACTGTCGTATTTGAGTTAACGATTGGGTTTTAACAGCATTCTCCCTGCCAACTCATATAGCGACTATATCAGTCCTATTGGTGTAGAAAACGCATAAATGCGTTCAGAACTAGTGCCAGCTATTGTTGGGAAGGTGAGTTGACCATGTCAGAAGCCTTAAACCGAATGCACTTCGTATATTTTCCTAGAGTTTGAACAAACAACTCACCAAGAACTAAAAGTGGGAAGTACATATATAACATTTACAGGGCCACGCAAGTTCGTGTTTCAAATTTTTTTTTTAAACTATTTTAGCTTATTTATGTGGTAAACATTGCGTTGTCGAGGACCGTTTTTCAACATTTCTGGGCATTTCGTATGTGGCCCCGAGAATTTACATAGCTATTTTGACACGGGGAATGTCATGCAGTTGGTTTTATAAAAAAATCATTTTTGAAACACGGACATGCGTGGCCCTTTAAATGTTATGTACGGTATATACTTCTCACCTTCCGTTCTTGATTATTAGTTTGTTCAGACTCTTAGAAAAATTCGAAGCGCACTCGGTTTAAGGCTTCTGACATGGTCAACTCACCTCCCCAACAATAGTTGGCATTAGTTTTGAGCGCATTTATGTGTTTTCTCCACCAATAGGACTGATATAGTCGTCATATGAGCTGACAGGGAGAATTCTGTCAATCCCCAATCATTAATTAAAATATGACAGTGAAGATTGGGAAGAATATTATGAAAATTGCAAACATTTCTGGGCACACAGGCCTGCATCTAACAGATACTTACCTACCACATGCAGCATTTGGGAGTGAGTTTTCCAGAATTTTCAGTGTTTAGACTCAGATTAGAAAAGGAGGTGGTGATGCACCCCAAACTAGGCAGAAATATTCGGGGATGAGGGCATATAGGGACCAGGAGGCACCAGATTGCCGGTAAATCAGGGATCAAGGGAGCTACTCGGATCTGTCGGGAAAGGGGCCCTTTGTGGGAAACGGAGTAGCGAAAAGGAGGGAGTGGATGTGTTATAACCAGGTAGGGACAAGCGATGCTCTCGTGTCATGAGAGCATCTTTCCCTTATATCATTGGCAGACTTCAATCCTCTTGAAGTACCTTTTAGGGTACTAGGAGGAAGGGAAACTGTTGTTGCGTCCCGGGAGGGGTTTGTGTGATATATAGGGTGGGGGAGACACCAAATGGCCAGTTAATCTACGGTGGGGATGCTACTGTGTGTATATTTGGGAGGGAATCCCTTTATGGGACCAGGAGTAGCAAAATAGAAAGTGGGGTGCTACTTGTTGTTTCAAATGTCTCGGGGACATCTTTTCAACACAATATTGCGGGTTCACTGTTTGGCGGGAGGGACACTTTCGCTTATTTGGGAGGACCGCCAATTGGGTCAAACATTTTTTGGGAGCTGCAGCAGCGATATGTCAAACCTGGCGGTATGTTCACTGGTTTGAGTTTCGACTATCATTGCAGGGTGGTTCGCAGTGGTGTCGTTTTGAGGGGTATTGTTGGGAGTCCCACTGCATGGAGAAATATGAAAAGTGTATTCAGAGTTGGGTATTGTTGGAGGACAAATATTATCTCGAGATCTTGAGATATTATCTCGAGATCTTGAGATAATTATATCGAGATCTTGAGATAGTTTCTCGAGATCTTGAGATATTATCTCGAGATCTCGAGATAAAAAAAGTATTGAGGGTGGCCTAAATCAGCCACCGTAGAATAATATATTGAGACGAAAGAAATGAGAGAAGGTGACACAACCCGGAGTATAAACCATTCCTTTACGCAATATTATTAGTCTGTGTCTCTTCTTCTTCTTCTTCTTCTTCTTCTTCTTCTTCTTCTTTTCTTCTTCTTCTTCCTTCTTCTTCTTCTTCTTCTTCTTCTTCTTCTTCTTCTTCTTCTTCTTCTTCTTCTTCTTCTTCTCCTGTCTTCTGTCTTCTCATCACTTTTTTGTCCGCAAGATAACTCGAAAATGAATTGCCCTATCTCGTTGATTTTTGGCATGCTGATAGACAGCCACAGTCTGTAGGGGTGTTTTGAAAGTGGGTCACGCCCATATCTCGGGCGTGGTATGACTTACAGACCTGGGGCCAACACCAAATGTGTCGACACTCGATGGAGGTTCAAAATATGGGTCAAGGTCACAGAGGTCATCTAGGGGTCATTGAGTGCATTTTTCAGAATTGCTGGAAATCACATTTTTTGACCCCCTAAAGTATTCCTGACGTACACACATGCATTTTGACGTAAAAAAAGTGGGCGTGGCCAAAATGTTTGAAAATGGGTCACGCCCATATCTCAGGCGTGGTATGACATATGGACCTGCAACCAACACGAAATGAGTCGACACTTGATGGAGATTCAAAATATGGTCAATGTCACGGAGGTCACCTAGGGGTCATTGAGTGCATTTTTCAGAATGGCTGGAAATTACATTTTTGACCCCCTAAAGTATTCCTGACGTACACACAGGCATTTTGACGTAAAAAAGTGGGCGTGGTCCAAATTTTTGAAAGTGGGTCACGCCCATATCTCAGGCGTGGTATGACGTATGGACCTGGGACCAACACCAAATGAGTCGACACTTGATGGAGATTCAAAATATGGGTCAAGGTCACGGAGGTAACCTAGGGGTCATTGAGTGCATTTTTCAGAATTGCTGGAAATCACATTTTTTGATCCGTTAAAGTATTCCTGACATACACACATGCATTTTGACGTAAAAAAGTGGGCGTGGCCAAACATTTTGAAAGTGAGTCACGCGCATATCTCAGGTGTGGTTTGGCGTATGGACCTGGGATCAACACCAAATGATGCGACACTTGATGGAGATTCAAAATATGGGTCAAGGTCACAGAGGTCACTTAGGGGTCATTGAGTGCATTTTTCAGAATTGCTGGAAATCACATTTTTGACCCCTTAAAGTATTCCTGACGTGCACACATGCATTTTGACGTAAAAAAGTGGGCGTGGCCACATTTTTTGAAAGTGGGTCATGCCCATATCTCAAGCGTGGTATGATCTACGGACCTGGGATCAACACCAAATGAGTCGACACTTGATGGAGGTTCAAAATATGGGTCAAGGTCAATGAGGTCACCTGGGGGTCATTGAGTGAATTTTTAAGAATTGCTGGAAATCACATTTTTTGCCCCTAAACTATTTCTGACGTACACACCTGCATTTTGACGTAAAGAAAAGTGGGCGGGGCCAAATTTTTTGAAAGTGGGTCACGCCCATATCTCAGGCGTGGTATGACGTATGGACCTGGGACCAACACCAAATGAGTCGACACTTGATGGAGATTCAAAATATTGGTCAAGGTCACAGAGGTCACCTGGGGGTCATTGACTGCATTTTTCAGAATTGCTGGAAATCACATTTTTTGACTCCCTAACGTATTCCTGACGTACACACAAGCATATTGACGTAAAAAAGTGGGCGTGGCCAAAACTTTTTTGAAAGTGGGTCACGCCCATACCTCAGGCGTGGTATGACGTATGGACCTGGGACCAACACCAAATGAGTCGACACTTAACGGAGATTCAAAATATGGATCAAGGTCACGAAGGTCACCTAGGGGTCATTGAGAGCATTTTTCAGAATTGCTGGAAATCACATTTTCTGACCCCCTAAAGTGTTCCTGAGGTACACACATGCTTTTTGACGTAAAAAAGTGGGCGTGGCCAAAATTTTTGAAACTGGGTCATGCCCATATCTCTGGCGTGGTATGACGTATGGACCTGGGACCAACACCAAATGAGTCAACACTTGATGGAGGTTCAAAATATGAGTCAAGGTCACAGAGATCACCTAGGGGTCATTGAGTGCATTTTTCATAATTGTTGGAAATTACATTTTTTGACCCCTAAAGTATTCCTGACGTACACACATGCATTTTTACGTAAAAAAAGAGGGCGTGGCCAAAAGTTTTGAAACTGGGTCACGCCAATATCTCAGACATGGTATGACATACAGACCTGTGACCAACACCAAATGAGTAGACACTTGATGGAGACTCAAAATATGGGTCAAGGTCACGGAGGACACCTAGGGGTCATTGAGTGCATTTTTTCAGAATTGCTGGAATCACATTTTTTGATCCCCTAAAGTATTCCTGACGTACACACATGCATTTTGACGTAAAGAAAAGTGGGCGTGGCCAAATTCTTTTAAAAGTGGGTCACGCCCATATCTCAGGCGTGGTATGACATATGGATCTGGGACCAACACCGAATGAGTCAACACTTGATGGAGATTCAAAATATGGGTCAAGGTCATAGAGGTCACCTAGTGGTCATTGAGTGCATTTTTCAGATTTGCTGGAAATCACATTTTTTGACTCCCTAAAGTATTCCTGACGTACACACATGCATTTTGACGTAAAAAAGTGGGCGTGGCCAAAAATTTTGAAAGTGGGTCACACCCATATCTCAAGCGTGGTATGACCTACAGACTTGGGACCAACAGCAAATGAGTCGACACTCGATGGAGGTTCAAAATATGGGTCAAGGTCACGGAGGTCAACTAGGGGTCATTAAGTTCATTTTTCAGAATTGCTGGAAATCGCATTTGTTGACCCCCTAAAGTATTCCTGACGTACACACATGCACTTTGAAGTAAAAAAGTAGGCAAGGACAAAATTTCTGAAAGTGAGTCACGCCCATATCTCAAGCGTGGTATGACCTACGGACCTGGGACCAACACCACATGAGTCGACACTCGATGGAGGTTCAAAATATGGGTCAAGGTCACTGAGGTCACCTAGGGGTCATTGAGTGCATTTTTCATAATTGCTGGAAATCACATTTTTTTATCCCCAAAGCATTCCTGAGATTCATACATGCATTTTTACGTTAAAAAAGTGGGGGTGGCCAACAAATTTGAAAGTGGGTCAAGCTCAAATCTCAAGCATGGTATGATGAATGGACCTGGGACTAACACCAAATGAGTCGACACTTGATGGAGATTCAAAATATGGGTCAGGGTCAAGGAAGTCACCTAGGGGTCATTAAGTGCATTTTTCATAATTGCTGGAAATCACATTTGTTGACCCCTCAAAGCACTCCTGAGGTCCATACATGCATTTTTATGTTAAAAAAGTGGGCGTAGCCAACATCTTTGAAAGTGGGTCATGCGCATATCTCAATCGTGGTACGATGAATGAACCTGGAACTAACACCAAATGAGTCGACACTTGATGGAAATTCAAAATATGGGTCAAGGTCACGGAGGTCACCTAGGGGTCCGCCTGAAAGAGGTCACCAAAGTCATCAAGTGCGTATTATTCAGAAATACTGGGAAATGAATTTTATTACACCTTAATGCATTTCTAAAGTTTATGAACGCATTTCATCACCCAAATTAGTGGGCAGAGCCAAAAATTTCCATTTCTGATTCGAGTATCGAACCCTTTGAATGCTGGTCACATATATGCCTTTTCTGGTTTGTTATAAATAATTGTTCTGATTCCAGTATGAATATCTGTAAATTCTGTTAACGAAAACCCATTTCTGATTTGTTTAAAAATATTTTACTCCTGAAAATAAGCCTCCATAAATTCTCTTTCTGTATAGTTTAGTCCTGATACTTTAACCCTTTTCACACAGACTTGAATTTACTGAGTGCAGTAAATTCTGTTTCTCCAGTTACTTTCCAAACTGTGATTTACTGGGATTTCCGGGTTTGGTTATAAACGATATTTATTTATTATTTATTGGTGTTTAAGGTCACATATTTATGCACAATGGCTAATCATGACCGTGACAGTTTTATGGGTGGAGGAAGCCGGAGTACCCGGAGAGAACCACCGAGCAACTGTCAGTTCCCCAACATACTAACTCCACACGAGCAGGGTTAGCATTGGTTAAAGACAAGTGCACCATCGACGTGCAGTACGTGTCCCCACGCGGGCAGTGGAGATGAAGTGTCTTGCCCAAGGACACAACGCGGTTGCCGCAGGTGGGATTCGAACCGAGGACCTCTCGGCTTGCAGCCTGCACCTCTACCTACTGAGTCACCGGGCTCCCTTATAAACGATAAATTCACAAGTGAATTATGCAATCAACAATTGTGTCATGTATCCGTGCGCGCAAACGAAGACACTTTGCCGTGGGTGTAATGGGGACTTCATTGTTTTTTGTTTTTTTAACATGAAAAGCAGACGACACTTGCTAAAAAAATTCTTGAATAACTATTATTTTCATTTTTTGTCTTCAAAACATAGGTTATGACCCCTCATTGGAACGAGCTCGTTCCAAGGAGGGGTCATAACCTGTTTTAGAGACAAAAAATGAAAAAATAATGAAAATTAATTGGCGATTTTTGAGAATAGTGCTGGTCGGTTTTGACGTTTCGTTAGGTAAAGGGTTAAATAATATAATTATCGTTAATAATGAAAAGTAATAAACAGAGTAATCGCTTGACTGGACTGATTACGTGAAATAATTCATTCGAGGCGAGGGACTATATTGTAAAACACTCGTGCGCATTCGCGCACTCGTGTTTGTACAACATCCCCCCCCCCCCCCCCATGAATTATTTCACGTAACCAGTCCAGTCAAGCGATTACTCTCTATTTTCCATTTCAGGCTAATGGCAGTGACTTGAAGTGTCCACAATAGAACAGATTAGTTAATACTTCCAACTTCCCCACGGGAATCCCAGGAAGTGAAGCAGCAGTGGCTGTTCACTGCGGTAAACAGGATCTGTTTCTGTTTTACTGGTAAAATAGGACCCAGTCACCAGTGCTTGGGAGGTGCAAATCCTCTCTAAAATGGGCAACATGACTTATTAACACTCCTCCCTGGTCTTGAGTTGATACTCATGTTGTGGTCATGATAACAATTGTGCAAACATATGTGACCAATAAATAATAATAATAATACTTCCAACTTGCATTTGTGTCATCCATGTGAAGATATGGAGAAAGCTCAGCGAAAGTTTGTTTGTGTGTGTGAAGGAGTGGGGTGGAAAGAGGGGTCTTTCCTCCAAAATTTCTGATAGCTAGGACAATAATGTGTGCATTCCCAAGAGAATTTGTTTTGTTTTCTCATTGTCATCACAAAGAAAACAATGAGTTGAAATTTGTCTTCCAGATTTCGTTGAAACCAACGAGCAAAACTTAAAGTAATGGACTATGAGGTTCAACCCAGGGTTCCATTGGCTAAAATGTGATTGTATTCCATCTCATTTGTTTTTGCTAGATTACACGTAGATGTGTTGGTCTTTACGTGTTCCCGTTCATCAGGCGGGAATTCGAGTAAAGCAACGAAATACGGAGACACAAAGCAGCAGAGACATGCAAGTAAACAAGACCGTTGAGTGTGATACTTTTCTTTAAAAATTTAAACTTTACTCACTTAGTTCAAGTTTAATCGTGGTTTAACCCTTTACCTACCATGAAAAGCAGACGACACTTGCAAAAGAATTCTGGAATAACTAATTTTTTTAATTTTTTGTCTCACAAACAAAGGTTATGACCCCTCATTGGAACGAGCTCGACGAGATCGTTCCAATGATGGGTCATAACCTATGTTTTTGAGAAAAAAATAATGAAAATTAATTGGCGATTTTTGATAATAGCGTTGGGTAAAGGGTTAAATACAGAACACAACGGCAGACAAGAATCAACGATGCTTGCTCGTGTTTTCCTATATTTCACGCGTGTTTAAGGCGCTCGTGAGAAACCTGAAAATTCCAACTCTGGCGGTTGATTCCGGCCCCCCGTACTCCTCCTTCATTGTGCTCTGTTTCATTCTTCCTTTTTACAAATTGACAGCAAAGGTTTACTTACGTCTTGTTGCCAATGTATATGCGCCTTGTTGTCAATGTGTATGCGCCTTATTGTCAATGTATATGTGCCTTGTCGCCCAGTTGTTGATTCCTTCCCCCGTACTTCTCTCTCATTGTGATTTTTTTTTCTTCTTTCTTATAAATTGACAGAAAAGGCTTACTTACGCCTTGTTGTAAATGTATATGTACCTTATCACATGGTTGTTGATTTCTGCCCCCCCCCCCCCCTCCCCCGTACTCCTCCATCATTTTATTCTGTTTTATTCTTCTTTTTTATAAATCGACAGCAAAGGTTTACTTACGTCTTGTTGTCAATGTATATGCACCTTATCGCCTGGTTGTTGATTCCTGCCCCCCTACCCCGTACTCCTCCCTCACTGTGCTCTGTTTTATTCTTGTTTTTTATAAATTGACAGCAAAGGTTTACTTACGTCTTGTTGTCAATGTATATGCGCCTTGTTGTCAATGTATATGCACCTTGTTGTCAATGTATATGTGCCTTGTTGTCAATGTATATGTGCCTTGTCGCCTAGTTGTTGTTTCCTGCCCCCCCCCCCCGTACTCCTCCCTCATTGTGCTATGTTTTCTTCTTCTTTTTTTATAAATTGACAGCAAAGGTTTACTTACGTCTTGTTTTCAATGCATATTCGCCTGGTTGTCAATGTATATGTGCCTTGTCGCCTAGTTGTTGATTCCTGTCCCCCGTACTCCTCCCTCATTGTGTTCTGTTTTATTCTTCTGTTTTATACATTGACGGCAAAGGTTTATTTACGCCTTGATGTCAATGTATATGCACCTTGTTGTCAATGTATATGTGCCTTGTTGTCAATGTATATATGCTTTGTTGTCAAGGGCGTACTTATGCCATATTGTTAATGTGTATATGCCTTACTATCAATGTCAGTATTGATGGACATGCCTGTGTTGGAGGTACCGGTGAAGATAATAATGGCTCTCAAGATAGCTTGTTCTCTCTATTACCTTATTTTCGCGATACGGCCGTTTCCTTATAAAAATCATCGGTCTAGTGTTAAAACCTTCTGCATTCTGATGTCCTGATATGAAAATTTTAAGGCCCAATTTTCCTTTAAGATGCAACTTGGAATTCAATCAATTCAATTTTGTTTGACAGAGCTCAATGAGCTCTGCCAAACAAGATGGAATTGATTGTGTCCCAAGTTGCATTATTGGAGAAATTTGCAACTTGAAATTTATTTATTTTTACATCAGCGTGCAGCGCGTTAAATACATAATTATCGTTACACCGACGGCCAGCTGAGAAGGTTGGTCATATCGTAGTTGCAGTCGGCCATAAGGCCGATATCGTCAGAATATGGCCATTAATCTCAACATGATAATGAAATGTGTGTGATATTTCAAGATGCCACCACGACTTGTGGTAAAATATTGCTGTGATGTAATCTAGTTGGCCCCATGTTGTAAAGTCGAAACATGCAGCTACTAATCTGATCGCATTTACTGCGGCAACTGCGGTAACTACGGGATTGAATGCGCCAACTGAGTGGCAGCGACACTGAAAAGGTAAATATACCAATGGGGTTTCGTTTGAAAGCACAGGATGGCATAAAATAGAGCTGATCAAAATTTAACCGTCGGCTTTTGTAATTGTATGAGGTCCAGTGTTTGCAACGAGAGATCAGCATAATATTACCGTGATTGTCACTCATGCTTTGAATGCCCTGATGATGACTGCCGGCTTTGACATAACTTATAATCACATAGAATGCTGTCCACAGCTTAAAAACTTCTTAAACCCTCACAATTGTTCCTACTATTAAAGATTGACCTCATTACCGTTTTTGTCGCATACTTCTGACCGAGTTTATTTCATTAAGCGAAGGGTATTTTAAATTACAACGTCTCTTTCTGTCAACATCTAACCACAGTTCCAGTATTATATATCTTTCAAAGGAGACTTTCGGTGGAAACGGTGAAAGAAAATACAGTTGCATGTCCTTTGGGTCCACTTGCTACTTGGTTGCCGGTCGAAAATCCAAAATCTTATTGCACATCTAAACATGTCTTATTCGAATATTTACACGCCTTCTCGCATTTCGAATCATGCCCACAAGAAGAGGTTTGACGAGAACGGTCAAATGAAGTCTTGAATCCGCATGTTTACATATCTAAAGACACTCTTAAAATACCAGCAGTATTTCGAAATAACTCCTCTTGGAGATTTTATTCGGAAACAATTTCAGAATAGTTGCACACAGCTATTTGATGGCAAACATTTAAAATGTGAATTATTTTTCTTTATCACATAATCGCCAGCAAATAGCTTATTTCGGAAAATACGGAATTACGTAAGTCGACGTCATAACATTATAAGTGAGGTTTTGGGAGTAGAATTGAATTATTTATTTATTGGTGTTTTATGGTCACATATTTTGCGCAATGGCTAATCATAACAACGACACTTTTACGGGTGGAGGAAGCCGGAGTACCCTGAGAGAACCACCGAGCAACGGCGAAAAACTGTCAGCTCCCCAACATACTAAATCCACACAAGCAGGGTTAGCATTGGTTGAAGATAGGTGCACCATTCCACCATCGACGTGCAGTACGCCTTAGTACACACCGTCACCGGTTCCCCATGTAGGCAATGGGGGTAAAGTGTCTTACCCATGGACACAACGCGGTTGCCGCTGGTGAGATTCGAACCGAGGGCCTCTCTGCTAGAATTGAATTAATCTTGTCTTATTTTTCATTAATTGTCTACCTAACACAAATAACAGACGACATTTGCAGAAACATTTCCCAAATAACTAAACATTTTCTTCTTTTGTATCAAAAACTTAGCTTCGGACCTCTCATTGAAACGAGCACGATGAGTTCGTTCCAATGAGGGGTCATAAGCTATGTTTTGAGGCAAAAAATGAAAGTCGTTACGTTAGGTAAAAGGTTAATTTACACATTATGGGTAAAGAAAATCGCAAACTTGTCACGATTTCACATGAAATATCTGAACATTGTTCACTGAAATTGATCTAAGCCTCGGTAAACCTCGGTAAACCTCGGAAAACTTCGGATCAGATCGATTTTTGTGAATTCGCCACAGACATTCCATGTGAACTCGCGTCTCATTAACTCTTTTGGCGCGACAGGCGACTAAAGTCGACAGACGGCATACCGCGGAAAAGTAGCGCAGTAGTCATTTTTGCTAACTGTGAGTGTCCATTTCCAAGTGCTTTTAACTCTTTACCCAACGCAGACGATATTAAAATTTATTATTTTAAATATCATTTCTTTTCAAATTTTTCAAAAAATTTCAGCAAAACCATATCATCTGACCCCTCGATGGAACGAGCTCGTTCCAATGAGGGGCCACATGATATGGTTTTGTTGAAATATTTTGAAACATAATATTTTTTCAACTGCTGAAGTTGCATAGTTCACGGGCGGATGCGGTCGATTCGTTTGGTAAAGGGTTAACCAAAGATACGTATTCCTATGTTTCATGCACCATTTATGTTCTATCTATGAACAACGATATCGTCCCTTGAATGTATATGTCACCGGCCCACAAAAACTTCATTCAGGTTTTTCGCATGCGCGCCGCGTTAATGTCTGTGTGGTACGTTTTAAAATTTTCCTTTTTCGGAGTTCTCATTGTTCTTTTCTTGGAATAAGCTCGTTCATCAATAGTTTCTGGTCGAAACGTAACTTTTAAAGGATGGAACGACTGACACTGGACGAACGTTCACGTGCAGTTGGTATGTTGGAAGCTGGCAACAGACATACTGCAGTCACGGTGGCTCAAATTCTCAACGTTACTCGATCGGTGATTAGCAGGTTGTGGTCACGCTACCGTCAGACAGGCAATGTTGATGACAGATGTCGGCCAGGTCGTCCAAGGGCGACAACTGCTAACCAGGCTCGTTTCGTCCGAACCACGACATTACGAAACCGCCATCAAAGTGCCTCTGAAATTGGACAGCAGCTGCACCGAGCGACAGATGAGCGAGTCAGTGGTCAGACTATCCAAAATCGCCTACACAGCTGGAATTTGTACGCTCGTCGACCTCGAATAATTCTACGTTTGACTGAAGGTCACATCGCAGCAAGGCGTAATTGATGTGGAGCACGACGGCGCAGGGACAATTGTCAGTGGAGCAAAGTCATGTTTTCCGATGAATCGAGGTTCAATCTCGACTTCCACGACAGGCGAAACAGAGTGTCGCGGCGGCGGCGGAACGAACGATACCATGACGTAACCGCTAGACAGCACGATCGGTTTGGTGGTGGATCGGTTATGGTGTGGGGAGGCATAACCATGACAAGTAGAACAGCATTACATGTCATCCAAGGGTGTGTCACAGGACAGTACTACCGTGAGAACATATTAGCAGCTCATGTGGTGCCATTTTCGTGACGTCACGGCCGTCGATTCATTTTCCAAGATGACAGTACAAGAGCACACAGGGGCCGTGTCGCTACAGAGTTCCTCCAGGAGCAGAACATCACCACAATGCCTTGGCCAGTACTAAGTCCAGACCTTTCACCAATCGAGCACGTCAGGTGCGTACGACAACGCTAGCAGCCCCCTACCAATGTCCAGGAACTTACTGCTGCACTGCAGGGAGAATGGAATAACATCAGTCAAGCTGATATTGGACGTTTGGTGAGAAGTATGCCATGTCGGATCCGCGCTTGACTCGCGAACCAAGGAGGATATACAAGGTACTGAGGTCTTGGACTGAATGTGGTAAATTCTCTGACTGACCGTCCATTCCTTCTGCAGCTCGGTGCGTGGAATGTGTGCTTGTCAGACACCCAACTATCGCTGAACTCATTCACCAGATGTCACAGTGCAATGCCTGACTGTCTTTTTGATGAAAATATAAATATATTTCTTCATGTATCTCACTTTTATCAAATATCTCCTACGTTTTTTGAATAGTATTTGAATTATGGACTATGTTGCACATGAATCCGCCCACAATGCAGTTGGAAAATAAATTATATCTTACCATCGTCACGCTGTCTCATGGATGACGTACGATTGTGAATTTGTATTCAAGTGTGTCATTTCATTTAAGTAACAATCTATCTTTTCATACAGTTGTCAATGGTTACGGGTCAAATTTTTTTTTTAATAAATTACACTACAATTCAGGTGACAATAAGTATTCACCTCGCCTTTCACTTTGTAAACATTTAAATCAAGTCTATGATGTTTCTGTGACTTTAGGATACTCGCAATTCTGTATGTCGTATTCTCACTTAGAAGTAGTTTTTTATTAGAGGTATGTACATAGTGTCTTTATATATCTTTGTAATTAAGAGGTAGCCACCCATTGAACATTGTTTTACAGTACATGGAGAGGGTATTATTAATAAATCACTAATGGAGTGATGATTTCTCTCAAGCAATGAATACTAATTTGTTGTAAAGCGTAATTAGCATAAGCAAAGTTTCAGCCAATGGACCTCCGGGTTAAACCCGGAGGTCCATTGGTTGAAACTTTGCTTGTGTTTCTGAACAAAATATGAGAGTAGTACCTTGGGTGATACCTCCAATCCATGGGTAATTTGGTGACGATCCACATTCCACGTACTGAATGTATATTACTTAAGACTAAACATTCTTATGCTAAGATGTTTTTTGAATGCCTCAAAAAATGAAGTCAAACTTGCTGTAACGATTGTATGAGATATTTAAGAAAATTGGAAGTGAAAAGGATTTTGATAAAATGACTTATCCAATTGACTTGGTCCTCTTTTCTTAACTATTGTCAGAATTGTATATGTACTTGGAAACAGTATAATTTGCTGCCGTGGATGCATTTTCATCATCAGTGTACGACTGGTTGAATTACCATGATCGCCAAAAAGTTGAAGCCCCAGTCCGAGCGTTATTTCGTTTGCTATTTCGATAGATACGGACTGAATGGTTGTTAGGATGCTAAAGCAAACGACATCCTACCAACCCGACTTAACGGCCATATCCGTTCAGCGCTATCAACAAAAACTCGCTATTCAAATATTGTTTTATTTTTTTGGTCTTTAAGACACAGCTTTCGATCTCATTGAAATGAGCACCTCGAGCTCGTTCTAATGAGCAGTTATAAACTATATTTTTGAGTTAGAAAATAATATTAATAAATTGTTAGATATTCAGATATATTCATGTTAGGTTGAGAGCTAATAGCGCATGCGCCTGATTTTTAACCCAACCACGTTGCTCGTTACCTGGAGCCAGTGCCCAATACTTTGCAAGGGCATTCCTACTTGCTTCATTCCGGAAATTTCTCAACATCACACAATTCTGGCTGCAGATCATATAACCTCTCAACAAAAATAGCACCACCAACAACTCGCAGGAAAATAACAATAAGAGGACAGCTGAGTTTGATAATCAGCCATTCGTGGAAAGAAATTCGTTTTTAACCCTTTACCTAACATAAAAAAGCAGACAACACTTGTAAACAAAATTCTTGAAGAACTATTTTTCTTCATTTTTTGTCTCAAAAACATAGGTTATAACCCTCATTGGAACGAGCTCGATGGGCTCGTTCCAGTGAGGTGCCATATCCTATGTTTTTGAGACAAAAAATGAAAAAATAATGAAAATCAATTGGCGCTTTTTGAGAATAGCGCTGGCCGGTTTTGGCCGTTACGTTGGGTAAAGCGTTAATATATAAGAAATTGTGTCGGCATACACAGGCATAATATGTGGAATAAAATGGTATATTCTGTGATTCATTCGGCAGAAACTAGAATCAGACAATATTATGTTATTTATTTTCAGTTTTTACTTTACGATGAATGATTTGTAGTTAAATGCTTTGACAAAAAGAGGCATTGGGTAAAAAGCTAACCAAAACTGTAGCACCCATTACTGATTGCAGCCACTGGGAGAGCTCAATAGTGTGACCTGTATGCTCCTTTCTTACATTCCAGTTTAGTTTGTTTCAGAAGTTTTTTGGGGGATCAGGACCTTGGCACTAGGACTTAAAAAATAATTCGTAGATTCAGACATGGAAAAGCCATTTTAATTACCGCGCTTTCGTGACAATATTGACTTAATTACGTTCCTCAATTGAGCACATATTAAAAAAACACTTTTCTCTGTTTCCCCGATCTATCGAGGAATTCTCAAGAAAGTGGGAGCGCGGTGTCTCGGTTGGTAGAGATGTATGCTGCAAGTCGAGAAGTCCTCGGTTCGAATCCCACCTGCGGCAACCGCGTTGTGTACTTGGGCAAGACACTTAATCACAGCTGCCCACGTGGCGGCACGGTGACGTTGTGTACTAAGACGCACTGCACGTCGACGGTACACTTGTCTTCAACCAATGCTAACCCTGCTTGTGTGGAGTTAGTACGTTGGGGAGTCTGACAGTTGATCACCGTTGCTCGGTGGTTCTGTCCGGGTACTCCGGTTTCCCCACTCGTAAAACTGTCCGACATGAGGTGCCTCTTGGTGTTAAAAGTGTCGTTAAACTCCAATAAATAAATCGAGGAAAGCTTCCCATTTTGCGCGTCATGTTTGTTACAGAAGAAACAGAACTAAATACTTCAACCGGATATGCATCAAGTTTCACGTGAAGGAAAAGGGGCCGCGTGACAACCGTTACTTATTCCCAGTTCTTTATTCGACATTCGTTATCAACCGATAAAATCGGTTGATAACGAATGCCGAATAATGAACTGGGAATGAGTAACGGTTGACACATTCGTAAGCAAAATGTGGTAGTCCGGGCGTAGAGATCACAGTAAACATCTGAGTGGGCAAGAGGACAATGATAAATGCTGCTTCCCTCAAATACACGATGGACTCGCCCATTTCACAATATACAATAGTGCATACCATTCAGCAGCGAGTCAGTGTTCAGAGTACATTATGTATTGTGAACATGAATATGTAACGAAGTTTAAATATGTTACTCCTCATGCATAACGTGAATAAATTAACTCCTTCTCCATTGCACCAGTAACAACAGAGACGTGGGAAGCAATTTACAAGTTTGATGATGGATGAAACATATCATGGTCGCGGCTATAAATGTGTGGCCAATACTATAAATCCTTTACAGCTGTATTTTCAATAATCATATTTTGTGCACCTGTATATAAGTGAGACTATACCGGTAAATTGTCACGTCTTTTAAAACGCTAATGGTTCAGTTCGGCCACTTTTCGCCACATGAAGGAAATATAATTTAGGAAGATACATTTGTAAAGGGTTTATAGTATTGTCCCTGATGTCACCACTTGATCAAATTGTAAATTCTCCTCCGCCAACCTTGTTAAATTAACAGTTCCTATCTACCCTTGTTGTGTCCTATCTAAATACTACTGGAACAATAAGGTTAATTCAGCAATAAAACCTGTGAATATACGTATCAGATATAAGAAATTGTCATCGAAATATCGCCGCCTTTCTCGGTCCTACAGGGTTACCAACCATTGGGATCAGTGGATCGAGAATACACAAATAAAACATGAAACCAAGAATGAATCGAGAAAAACAAACAAAAATAGTATCTTTGATGCGGTATTTTCGTTTCTCATTTTATGGAAGTTAAGATTTTACAGCGTTGTGAGCAGGAAAACGGACAGCAAATTTCAACTAGATCGCGACTCAGTCGTAATCTGGTCGAAATTCTATTTCCGCTTTTATCGATAGTATTATAGGGTGGAGTGCTGATACTTATAATGCTTTTTCTTCAATAGCGTACATGCTTGTTGGCCAGTACTCTGGTCAGTATGATGTCCTGCAATGCGTGGGAAGTTGAGTACAGTTCGGCCGCCGCGGACAAGCCACATTCCACGGGTGGGCAATATTTCCACGGACGCAATAATATTAGATTCCAAACACTAATTATAGGAATAATTATCAAAAATTTAATTAATGAAGCACGGGTACAACCTGCAATGCGTGGGAACTTGGAAGTTGGGTACAGTTCAGCCGCCGTGGACAAGCCACTTTCCACGGGTGGGCAATATTTCCACAGACGCAATAATATTAGATTCCAAACACTAATTATAGGAATAATTATCAAAAATTTAATTTATGAAGCACCGGGTACAACCCGGTGCTTCATTAATTAAAAATTTTGCTGATGATGATTTGTATTACCTCATAACCGCATGCGTGGACATCACCGCTCCCGTGTGGATTACGACCAGACCACGGCGACTGTAATATAGAACTCTTAATCACATAAAGTTGAGTTTCCACTCGGATTACCTTTCTCCAATCTTGAACAATTATACATCCATCAGTTGAAACGTGCATACGCTATTTATAATTTTCATTAGAATTTGATTTACTGCCTGAATGGTTACTACAGTTCAGTTGTAATCCTTACTGCCATATACTTTAGCGCTGAATAAGCAGCCGTTTTGTGAAGTACGCGTTTTACATGTAGATGAGTGCCGGTGTGACAGGAATGATAGTCCGTAGGAAAATTAGTCCCTCTGGACTATTATTCCGCTGAATTATAGTTCTAGGTCTAACATTTCTAGGAATAGTAGTCCGCCGGACTACTATTCCTAGAAATGTTAGACCTAGGATTATAATTCCGCGGAATAATAGTCCAGAGGGACTAACGTTCCTACGGACTATCATTCCTGTCACACCGGGATGCTACACTTAAAGAAAACGAGGCTCACGCGAGTACCCGATCATCTTTTATGACAACGTCTTTCCTGAATACGTTTCTGCGATGAATTGCAACAAATAAATTGCAGTAAATTGCTATAAAACATCAGTGTAGTCGCTATATTGCATGTGGTTACATTCGGATGCCAATAGTTCAAATATGCAACAAGAAGCAACGTCATTTTTGTTGGGATAATATACTAAACAACAAAGGTAGGGGATATTTGATAAAAGTGAGATATATGAAGAAATATATTTATATTTTCATCACAAAGACAATTGAGGCATTGCTCTGTGACATCTGGTGAATGATTTCAGCGATAGTTGGGTGTCTGACCAGCACACATTCCAAGCACTGTGTTGTAGAAGACATGGACGGTCAGTTAGAGAATTTACCACATTCAGTCCAAGACCCCAAAACCTTGTAAATCCTCCTCGGTTCGCGAGACTAGCGCGGACCCGACGTGGCATACTCCTCACCAAACGTCCAATATCGGCTTGACTGGTGATATTCCATTCTTCCTGCAGTGCAGCGGCGAGTTCCTGGACATTGGTATGGGGCTGTTGGCGTTGTAGTAGGCGTCTGCCAAGCATATCCCAGATGTGCTCTATTGGTGAAAGGTCTGCACTTAGTGCTGGCTAAGGCAGTATAGTGGTGTTCTGCTCCTGGAGGAACTCTGTAGCGACACGGGTCCTGAGTGCTCTTGCATTGTCATCTTGGAAAATAAATCGACGGCCATGAGGTCGCGCATATGGCACCACATGAGCTGCTAACATGTTGTCACGGCAGTACTGCCCTGTGACCCACCCTTGGATGACATGTAATGCTGTTCTGCTTGTCATGGTTTTGCCCCCCCCCCCCCCCCCCACACACACACCATAACCGATCCACCACCAAAACAATCGTGCTGCCTAACGGTTACGTCATGGTATCGTTCGTTCCGCGCCGCCCCACTCTGTTTTGCCTGTCGTGGAAGTCGAGAGTGAACCTCGATTTATCGGAAAACATGATGGCGTTCCATAACATACCAAGCAAAATTTAGTATGTCTTAATATGTCGACTGTACATTTGAAGTAATTATTTTTATATGTTACATTCAATTTGTCAAACCAGACATTTGGCCAAATGACTAAAATGGTTATTTATTTGACCAAATGTCTACGACCCCAAGTCATTTGTCGAATTGTCTAAATGTCAAATGACTGTATCTTACTGTATTTTAGTGATATAATCTTGACTGTATGGATGGAACCTTTTAATTCTAGGAAAATACTAAAATTAATAAGGAAAAGCAAAACAACTGACGTCCAGTGTAATTTGTTCATCACGAGGAGACATTTGGAAATATCAAACGTGCGCACAAATACACTGGCCACCGAGGTCGTAATAGAATTTTAAGTGGTTGAATGCTAGAAGCCACTATCAGGGCTTTCAAAAAGATAAGGGTAGCATAGTAAAAGCCAAAATTTTCCTTGCTCATGTTTCATATTCGGTCAATCGCGAAATATATTCTGTTTATATAAGTTTGCTTTATTATAAATTATTAGAGAGTGCCTTTGGCCACTCTCCAATATATTGTAATAAAACAAATTTTGAATAACAAATATTGACCACCATAAAAAATCTAGCTCTCAACCAGTTAAGGGAGTTAGGGAAGAAATATGTACATGTAACTAGAAATGCAGTAGAGATATTCAAGTCAATGTGCATTTATTGTCAGCGGAAGCGTATTAGACCAGTATTTATTTATTTATTTATTGGTGTTTAAGGTCACATAGTTATGCACAATGGCTAGTCATGACCGTGACAGTTTTACGGGTGGGGGAAGCCGGAGTATCCGGAGAGAACCACCGAGCAACGACGAGCAGCTGCCAGCTCCCTATCATCGTAAATCCGCACTGCAGCACAGGCAGAGTTAGATTGGTTGAAGACATGCGCACCATCGACGTGCAGTACGCCTTAGTACACGGCGTCATCGTGCACCCATGTAGACAATCGGGGTTAAGTGCTTTGCCCAAGGACACAACGCGGGAATCCGAATCGATCGCTCAGACGGTCACCCATCCGAGGACTAACCGGGCTCGACGTATTAGACCAGTGGCAAAGAGTATAGCGGTATGGGAAATCTTATTTAAAGAGTTTTCATTTCGTGGCCAGGTTGTTCTCATTGAATTGCAGTCACTACCACACGGTTCATTTAAATGGACTATAGTGTACAAGACCATGTGACAAACGTCTGTTTAATCCGCCCATTGTCCCGAGTTCGATCCCCGTCCGGGACGACCCGTGTTGTGTCCTTGGGCAAGGCACTTTATCCCGGCTGCCTACATGGGGGCACGATGACGTAACCCTGCCTGAACGGAGCTTGAACAGAGTTAGAATGTTCAGGAGATGACAGTTGCTCGTCGCTGCTCGGTGGTTCTCTTCGGGTACTCCGACTACCTCCACCCGTAAAACTGTCACGGTCGTGATTAGCCATTGTGCATAAGTATGTGACCTTAAACACCAATAAATAAATAAATAAATCCGTCCGTTGACATCCAAAGAAGCTGCGTTTCAATTCGCGGACATAGTTCTACTGTTTGGTGCACATCATATTCTGCAGAGGACCAATGGTTCAGAATTTACTGCAAGAGCAAGCGAGATATTTATTTAAAAATAATTTGTCGTTTAACAGTAGATTCCACTCAAGTGTAAATTGCTCAAATGCCTTGTTTGATGAACTTTTCTCTTCTGAGATTCTTTGATTCTATTTTCTATGTTGTGTCACTACCTGTGTTACTCTCCCTTGCATTAGTACAGTACTGCCGCCGTGGGTACTGATGTCCACGCATGCGTTTACCATGTAATATAATAAAATTATCATCAGCAGAATTTTAATTAATGAAGCACCGGGTGGTACCCGGTGCTTCATTAATTAAAGTTTTGATGATTATTTCTATAATTAGTGTTTGGAATCTAATATTTCTGCGTCCGTGCAAATATTGCCCACCCGTGGAAAGTGATCAATCCACGGCGGCCGTACTGTAACTAAATGGATAGTTACCATGGAAGCTAGAATTATGTTTATCAGAAAATATTGTGAACATTGCACAGAAGCATGAGTTCAAAAGAGCTTTACAAACTGATAAAAGCCTCTTTATAATTTTGATGGTATGTCAGTTGAATAGTGTTTCTTTTGTTTCTTTGGTTTCTAGTCGTAGGCCTACTCATTTGCCGTAGCAAATTATTTCTAAAGGTTGACATACACATAACAATCAGATAAACTTTACAAAGAAAACTCATCTTCACTGAACTTTGTAATGAAACTCAATCTGAATGGTTGAGGAATTTAAACGTACTTGTCCATTAAATATCAAGTTTTTAACCACACACACATATATGTATATCCTTCATATACGTACTTAACGCCATTGTAAATAGATTTGTGTCGCAATAAATTTTAAATAAAAAACAATATGACATCTATTTTACTAAATTGATAAACCCTTTTCTCCCAGCAACATAATCGATTTTGTAAGGGCATATATGCAAGCACTTCTTCTCAAAACGGTTGTATTTTCAGGACAGGCGATTTTCTTCTGCTGGTAAGCTTTTTACGTCCAATAAACGAAAGCAGATGGACATTCCTACAAAATCTATTCATATCGTGTCACGTCGACCTCGGATATTCTCCACTGTGTTAACTGCACCCACCAATCCAATCGGCAATACTACATTCTAGCGAGCACCGTACTTGTTTGAGAACCGATAACTAGTATTCTTTTTCACTTAAGAATGCTATAAACACCCATTTGCCTTATATACTTAATAGATGCCAGAGTGTAGTATCCCAATTCATTTTACAGTAGCTCATTTGACAATGACTGGAGCCAGTGCTTTAAAACTTTTACAATTATATTTTCTAGAATTGCATTTTCTACCTTTTAATATAACTGACTAAAATAAATCCTCAGCATTTTAAAAAGATATGGCAATTTGCCAACTGGCAAATCTTTGCAAATGCTAATGGTTCATTTCAACTCATTTAAAGTCATAACTAGAGAATATAATTCTAGAAAATACAATTGTAAAAGTTTTATAGTATTGGCTCCTGGCATTGGTTTACATATCTGTCTTAAATTAGTTCTGAACGCACCGGATTCCAAGTCTTTTCGCAGTTGCCAAAAACAAATTCAATTTAATATTGCATATCTTAGATTGATTGTTATTAGATGGAGACTTGGGTATAAATCAAAACTTCACGAAACTCTAAAATTTATTGTTTTAGGTATTAGTTACAATTACGCTAGTTTTTCACATACAGAAATATGTAGACACTTTACTTCACATATTTATTCAAGACCAAGAATTCGTGGTTGTATGTTGCGGTGTGCAATAACTCGCGACTTTTGTCATAGCTCTCACCTTTGTAATAAAAATCTCCAGGTTTTGTCATAGCTCACTACGTTTGTAATAGCCCTCCAGTTTTTGTCATAAACCGAGGTCAAGAGTTTTGTAATAAAAATCGACAGCTTTTGTCATTAAAAAAATCACCATTTTTGTCATAGCAATCAGGTTTCGTAAGACATCGCTTATATCACTCACATCAAAAAACGTTGTGACTTTTGGAAGCGTATTGTTGCCACATCATGAAAAAACTTTCGACCCAGTGTAATCCAACTCGCTGTTAATATCTCCTAATTGGGACATACTAAGTCCTAAGTAGGTCATACGGATGTAGAACTTGTTATGCCTTAATTGGGATTTACTACTAGCGGATAGTGACTTCTAATTAAGGCACACTAAGTCTTAATTAGGACAAAAGCATGTCCTAATTAACTGGTAAGAACTCCTAATTAGGACATACTGAGTTAGATGGCGTTGTCAATGACGTCATTGTGTGCATACGACGTCACACGGACATCATTCGCTGTTAATCTCCTCTGTACAATCCAACATTGAATTGTTCAGATCAGGGTGCATTGGGATTCTCTTCGCTGTGATACGGTTATTGAATATGGTGGATCGACACACCTGCTTGGTCTTCTGTTAGACCTTGATAGAACGAGCCCATTTATTGCCTTATACCATCATGTAATTCTAGGTCAAGTACGATAGTTACCTGCCGTTGCTCGATTGTTCTCCCCGCGTACTCCTACTTCATCCACTGGAAAAACTGTCTGAAAGTGTCGTTAACCCTTTACCTAACATGAGAAGCAGACGACACCTGCAAATAAAATTCTTGAATAACTATTTTGTTTCATTTTTGTCTCAAAACATAGGTTATGACCTCCCATTGTAACGAGCTCGACGAGCTCATTCCAAAGAAGGGTCATAACATATGTTTTTTGAGACAAAAAATAATAAATAATGAAAATTAATTGTCGATATTTGTGAATAGCGCTGGCCGGTTTTGAGCGTTACGCTGGGTAAAGGGTTAAAACCTATTACACAAACCTAATCTTAGTATGTCCCAATTAGGAGTTACTAACAGCTAACTAGTAACTAGGACATGATCTGTCAAAAGCTTTTACACAATGTGACTCAAAACGCTTCCAAACGTCATACCGATTTTTTACGTGTGTTAAAAGGGTAATGTCTTACAGAACCTGTTGATTTCTATGACAAAAATGGTAAGATCTTTTTATGACAAAATCTGTCTATTCTTATTACAAAACTCGTGACTTTGGTTTTAGAAAAAGTGGTGAAGTATGACAAAACCTGACGATTTATATAAAAAGGGGAACGCTATGACAAAAGTCGTCAATAATTACAAAAGTAGGCGTAACAATTGTATCGATACGCAACATAGATCTTCGTTAAAGAAGAAGAATACTCTTTTTAATCATTGACTGCTCAGATTAATTTTACGATAATTTATCCCATAAATGGACGTTTATTCGAACAATAAAAGTTTTGGGTAGATTTTTGCTTTATTCACCTAGTAGCAGCTGCTAGTAGGGTGATAAATTTTCCCCGTAGGTTTAACACTGAAAGAATTAATTCCTATAGTAGAGACGGACTTGTTGACCTCTGACCTCTACCGCATTCGTGTTGTCATGACCTGCTTTACGTTTGTAGGAGTCAAAATGAACCGACGTTTATCAAACATCGACCGTCACTGAAATGTTTAGTTTTAGAATATATGACACATTTCAAGTCTACTAACAATGACAGGAACAACAATTAACAAAGAAAACACAAAGTAAATCAATCGAAACCAAGCATTGAAAAGCATACAAGTTCGATTGTGAAAGGCGGAGGCATGATGAGTGATGTTTCATTTTCTAAGTTGGGAAAGTGTAAATAAACACATGCACGTGTCGTCTGCTTTGTTTATAAAACTCAAGTGGAATCGATGACGTAAAAAACAACAATAAACAACAAAAGTAGGAAAGATAAACATTGTTCATTTAATAAAGTATTTTTGCAATTTTAGCTCAAGTTTGTAGGGGAATTATTTTTTGATAGAAATATATCACTGCGCTTTGTTTATTTTTGGCAGTTTTCCTTGTCGATCGAATTGGACCAATTTGCCCATCACTTCTCGCTGTATTTTGTAGCGAGTAACAGCACAATTTTGCCGCGACTGCCTGTTAATGATTCATGGGATAAACAAAATAAGCGTATAGTGTTTTCAAGTAAAAAAAATATTCTACTCGTAGAATTAAGAAGGAAACCGAATCTCCAGAGGCTCGTCGGTTTCATTCTTAATCCTACTCGTAGAATATTTTTTTTTTACTTGAAAACACTATACGTTTATTCTATATATCTTCTGTGCAAACATGTACACAGCTGCAGATGACCTAACGGAATAACGGAATTCCAGAAACATTGAGAAAACGAATGAACCGAGAATACATGAAGGACTTTTAATTGAAACTAATGAGTAGACAGTATGTAAACATTCCCCCGTGGTTATATTACCGCAATGAGGTCCGAATGCTTATGAAATTACAGATAAATTAACTCATTAACCGAAATGATCGTGGTTGTGGTCACAAATTTTACTGACTGCCTATCAAAGTGGATTCAGTTAACAAATAAACTATTATTGTTGTAAAATCAGCCGGTTCTGATAACAGCCCGCCCTTACAGAAACACAATACAGGTGGACAACAAATTATGCAAAGTAAAACACAGAATGAACAATCGCATCCTCTAAACCAGATCAGTTGGTCGATACAAATGTATTTAATGCATTACTGTTGATATCGATGGTTGTTCCAATCTTTGTTGTCATAGTTCACTTTCGCTGAGCACTTAAATGGCGGTTGTCATCATAACTAAACACCAGAAATGAACGGCATGATACCAAATAAATAAATTAGGAGCGCTGTTTCCTTAGTGTATCAATGAAATCATTTTGGTAAATTTGCCAGGAATATTAAACCATCTTCAACAGAATTATGAGGTATAATTACTACAAAATGTTCACATTTCGCATTCTTAATTTTTCTTCAGGACGTCACCTGTGCCTCCATACCTGTTGCTCTGACCTCAAAAGAATTGACCCCTGTTGAACTTTCTTCATCAAAACAAAAACAAAACAAAATGACAGTATTTGGGAATTGTAGATACCATAGACTGAAATTAATCTTACTGCTCATTCGTCTCATGAATGACAAAAGGATTTCTATGAGTCTGTACTAGAAGGAGTGCAAAATAAGCTATTCAGTTATTTTAAGGTAGTTTATTGTCAAAAGTTTAGTCTGTTACTTATGCCATAGCAGACTTTTAGGTAGTTCTTCCAGCCATATGGCAGCAATACTATGGCAGTTGTATGTTTCCACATGTTCTACGCGTCTTTCCAAAGATTTTGGTATATAATGTACAGGAATTGCGCGCAATTACCACATCGAATGGCATCCAAAACTCGGCAGGTTCTCCTGGTTACTCGTAGCAAACACAGACAATGTTTCTGCCAATGGACCTCCGGGTCGCTTGTGCACAGGCCATATGTACATAATTTGATAGCCTTACTATGGTCATGACGCGTAGATTAACGCGCAGATCGACGTGCCATTTGTGCGCATTGCATGACAGGACTTCTAGTTTTAACTGTATGTTAGGTTGAATGACCCTTACGGACGGGTTAGATTTCTCGTTGTTTTGGCTTTGGTTCGGCAGAGAAATGAGACAACAGAATAAACGATATTTGTTTGTTTTGTTACATAAGCGTAAGGACAGGCGCCCTGGCTTATTTTTTAGGTCTTCAGCAGCCCAATTTCTTTCTAAAACACACACCATCCAAAAACAACACATGGATTTATTTATTTCTTTGGAAGGAGGTTATGGCATATTCTGAAACCATTGGTTGCCATAGATGTTGGGAAAATTGAAATTGAAATTTTTGTTATAGCTTTTCAAACAATTTTCTTCCGACCCAAAAGCGAGCATTCTGTTTGTCCTATTTTAAAACTAAACTGAGTATGTAAAGCTTCACACGAGATTACCCTGGCTGTCGAAAGTGTCGTTAAACCAAATTAATAAATAAATTTTATGTTCCAAGTATTGTACAGTGATGAAAGGAGAAAAAGTCCGGTATATTACCTTTGATAGTGCATTTTTAATGGAAGATTATATTTTTGAACTAACCAAACGTGAACCTGAAATGATAAAGAATAAAGTAACGACATGAAAGTTGCTGAATACAGTAGAGCCACCGTGGACTGGTCGTATTCCACGTGTGGGTAGTGATATCCATGCACGCGTTTACCAGGTAATAAAAATCATCATCAGCAAAATTTTAATTAATGAAGCACCGGGTTGTACCCGGTGCTTCATTAATTCAGTTTTTGATGATTAATCACAGAATTAGTATTTGCTATCTAATATTTTTGCGTCCTTGTAATATTGGAAAGTACCCAGTCCGCGGAGGCGGTACTGTAATGTTACAATAATTATGTGATCCGTCCTTAACAAAATTTCACGAAAAGATCCATCCTTAGCCAATTTACGAGATCCGTCCTTTGAAAATTAAGCGAGACCATTCCTAAACACGCATTTCCTTCTTTCTCAGAATTCTGCTAAAATATTGATTTTACGATGGACATTGGGTTACAATACAGTGTGTTTTTTCCATTGACGACAGTACTAATCTTTCCTCCTCTCCCCATCTTATCAAGCTGATTTGGGCAAAAACAAGCATCTATCCATTCAGTTTAACATCTCATGAAAACAATATACTGACAAAATATAGGTCGCCATGTGAATTTTGCCTTTAAATTTGAAGCTTCCTGCACTCCCGTCCAGTTTGGCACTGAATGAAATAGACATATTTTTACCTACCGCCACCCAATTTTAATCTTCTCTCACACATTTCAGAAGACAATAGTCACCAATATTTTATATCTTTTCCAAAACGTGCACTTTAAAATTTTATTTACACTTGCAAGCTCAGTTCATTTTCCACCAATCAGATAGTTCCAGTAACTTTTATCCTCCATTAAAGGTTGCTATTTGCTGGAAAACACTGCGTTGTAACCATTGCTCGCTCCCTATATTTAAGTATACAATAGTATGCATTTGACTTCATGAAAGTAAGTTAGATATAACCAGTTGATTGATACGAATTCCGTTTTAATTTGACAGTCACACTTTCAATCATTTTCACATGTGCTTTTCAAGAAGTTTCAAGACGGTCTCTGGAGATGAAGAAATGTACGATAAGATGAAGATAAACTAGACTTTATGATTCTGGAGAATCATGGCTTTTCCCGATGAGATTCCATGATTTTTCAAGACCCCACAGTGTCTGAAGAATTGTTTTTAACTGTCTCACTGAAGTTCCTTCATTGATGTTATGAGAAAGGCGACTATAGTAGTCTCAAATGACTCAGTTTGATAAAGAAATGTTTAGGTAAAAACCATCATTAACCATGGAGTGGGTTAATATCAATATCGTCGTCCGACAAGTTAATGACCGATAAAAGGAGTTATGTTTGTTTGACATATACCCACTGAGTGCTTTGTCTATTTGAAAATGGTCCATGTTTTCTCAAATGTATCCAAAATATTGATGTCTGGCAGCTTGTAGAGGGTTAACAAGTGCTAACATGAATATTTATTCATGCAACTTGTAATTTCACACCAAAAACTGCGAATGGCCATTTTTACTTAAAATCTACGAGTTGTTTTCAGAGAAATCTAGGGAGAACATGAATTTTAAGCTTTTTATGGGTATCATTGTTTATTCAGCCCAAAACGGGTTAAGGTTTTTTTTTTCGGATACGCTTATTACTTACAAAAATAATTCTCAGTGAATTCTACTTCCACTTATGTTGATTTCTCCTCTTAACTTTGGGTGCTGCGGGTACACAAACACAGCCCATTTTATAAAAATTTTGATGTTTGAGAACCTGCATAGGGTTAACAAATCCTTACTGGAATATTTTGTACACGCAATTTGTAATGTCACATTAAGATCTGAGAATGGCCAATTTTTCTTGAAAATCTACACAATGGTTTTAGAGAAATCCTCGGATAACATGAGTTTTTAATCTTTGGAGGGGTATTAACCAGCTAAAGGGTTAATGCTTGGTTTTATGAATACCTTCATTACTTACAAAAATGATCCTCGGGGAATTCCACTTCCAATGAAGGAGGTTATGTTTATCTCGTAGGTACACACTGGGTGCAATGGGTGCCCAAGAACAGCCCGTTTTCGCAAAATTTCTATGCTTTGCAGTTTCTGGAGGGTTAACAAACGGTTACCGGAATATTTTGTCCATGCAACTTGTAATGTCACTCCAAGACCTGCAAACGGTCAATTTTTCTTGTATACTTACTAGATTTTTTGGCGAAATCCACAGAAAATGGGAACTTTAAGCTTTTAAGGGGTACATCTCCTTAACCAGTCGAAAATGCGTTACGACCTCGATTTTTGAATACCCTTACTACTTACTAAAAATTTTCCCTATCAGTTTTGTGTCCGGTAAAGGAGGTTATGTTTCTCTGTGGCATTCCCATTTGTTGCTGTTGGTGTCCAAAACAGACTATTTTTTTCAAAATGTTTACATTTAGCAGCCCATGGAGGGTTAGCAAATGCTTACCGGAATATTTTATCCATGCAACCTGTAATCGGGTAATGTGACATCAAGACCTATCAATGGCCATTTTCTGTTGAAAACTTACAAGATGTTTGTAAAGAAATCCATGGAAAACATGATTTTTTTAAGCTTTTGATGGGTATCACTGTTAACAACCCCAAAAGGGGTTAACGCCTGGTTTTCAGAATACCTTTATTACTTACAAAATGGTCCTCAGTGAATTCCACTTCCAACAAAGGAGATTATGTTCATCTCTCGGGTATGCATTTCGTGCTGTGCGTGCCCGAAAACAGCCCATTTCAACAAAATTATGATGCTTGGCAGCCTGTAGAGGGTTAATAAACGCTCGCCGTAATATTTTGTCCATGCAACTTGTAATGTCACACAAAGACCTGCTAGTAGTCATTTTTTTCTTGAAAACCTACGAGTTGCTTGCTCTTAGAGAAATCCACAGAAAATGGGAATTTTAAGCTTTTAAGATGTATCTCTGTTTAGCCTGGCCAAAATGGGCTAAGACTTCGACTTCTCAATGCCCTTACCACTTACATTAATGTTTCCGTATAAATTTTACGCTCAATAAAAGAAGGCACTTTTCTTTGTGGCGTACCCATTGAGTGCTTTTGGTGTCCAAATACAGCCCATTTTATCACAATGTTTACTTTTAGCAGCCCGTGGAGGGTTAACACATGCTCACTGGAGTATTTTGTCCATGCAACTTGTATTGTCACACCAAGACCTGCGGGTGGCCAATTTGTCTTGAAAATCTACAAAACTCGTTCAGAGAAATCCACAGAAAACATGAATTTTTGAGCTTTTGATGGGTATTGCAGTTTATCCAGCCCCAAACGGGTTAACGCTTGTTTTTTTGAATACCCTTATTACTTGCAGAAATGATCCACGATTAATCTTACTTCCAATAAATGAAGTTTTGTGTATCTCTAATGTATCGTCTGGGTGCTGTGACGGCCCGAAAACAGTCCATTTCATCAAAATTTCGATGTTTGGCAGCCTGTGGAGGGTTACCAAATGCACTGCCTAATATCTCTTGTGTATCAATGGTCGTGTCACAGGCAGGTCCTACAATGATGAATGTTTAAAAACAATCTACAAGACATGTTTCGAGAAAGTGCCGGTAAACCCAAATTTTGGCAGTTTTTTGCCAATTCTGACGTTCAAGGGTTAAATCGAAAATTCCACTTCGGTACATTTTTAGATTTTGTGCCCCTCTATGAGTGTGCCAAATGTCATGAAAATCGGTTCGAAAATGGCTTCTGAATCGTATGGATAAAATGTGTGGACCCCCGCCCAACCCCCCCCCCCCCCCAAAAAAAAATAATAATCCGTAGAATAACAGAGGGAAAAGCCAAATTATTCATTCAACGAAGGGAAAAAGACGATGTCAACAATACAGATGGAAATCATTGAATTTATGGTTTGAAGTGGACACCTGCCCTTTTCTCATCTTCAAAAGACACTTCCTTAACGGGTACACAAAAGTGAGATGGCAGCCACATCGCAATTCGATCGAAAAAACAACAACTTTTACGATTACAGCACTACACAGTAAATGCAATGAAACTAATAGTGAGCAGGTTGAATTGTATAAACAGGAACCCAATACTATAAAACTTTTACAATTGTATTTTCTAGAATTGTATTTTCTACCTATTAATATAATTGACTAAAATGAATCATCAGCATTTTAAAAGATATGGCAATTTGCCGACTGGCAAATTGCCAGATCTTTGAAAATGCTAATGGTTCATTTTAACTCATTTAAAGTCATATCTAGACAATACAATTCTAGAAAATACAATTGTAAAAGTTTTCTAGTGCTGGCCCCAGGAAAGTTGTTTTTAGTTAAATGTTGTCTGCCTGAAAAGGGTGAACTACCAGGCCTTTATTGTTCACAGTTTTAGGTTTAAAACTACAATTTTCCACGGCTTATATGGGTTATTAATTTTTCTAACAAAATATAGCATTCAATTAGAACGATTTCCTGGGCTTCTTTTTTCCAACTCAGTTACAATAAATTGACCCTCCAATTTAATTTCAAAATCACCATATTTTCAATGTGTATAACATTAGTACATGACTTGCCATATGATATCGCGACAACAAATTACCTGTTACTCGAATAAAATGTCAATCATATAAAGTCAAACAAGTGAAGTGTATAAAATAATTTCATTTAGGAGTAAATAATACGAAGCACATCTTCACACAATTGCGCACAAAGACTTGAACGACAGAAGAACATTTACCTCGAAATATATTTTCGCACGGACAACTCTCAGTTTTTTGAGTACTATAAAGGTAGGGTCTAACATACATTATATTATTTTTCCAGTTATAGACACCTGTCATTTGTTTAGAAAATTCGAGGCATAAAACTTATTCCGTTCAGTTATTTGAATTCATTAACATGGCTACCCAGTTTGAAGGCCATAAGCGGCACTTTGGAGGAAATCAAGAACGAGCGTTTGCCCCATACCTCCACTCATCCATTCCATACACACAACTCACAATGTCTGTCTGCACAAGGAAACCCTTCAAGTTTGTTTTAATTTAAGATTTGTTCCTCGTAAACTCAACACATGTATCTGAATCTACAGATAACTTGTCTGTCGGATTGTATAATATGTACAGTTTTCAAAATTCATTTTAACGCTTAGAGGGCCGAAATTGAGCCTTCACGAGCCCAGTCTTGTACAAACGGGGATTTGGTGATCAGAATAATAGCTAGCAAGAAGTGTCGTATAACCTGATCTAATGTTTCTAGTCAAATGTCGGCTGTCTGTTCAGACTACGCTTAACTGGAAACAACTGCTATAAAAAAGTCTTAATAACTTTTGATGTTCAATCAGGCCAAACGAATTTCTCAGACATGCACGTGTTGAGACACATTTTGACTTTTCAAACTGACATTTTGCCTCACGGACTCTTTTGATATTGAGCCTCAAGAAGATTCCTGACTCTATCGCAGGACATTCCGATATTCTCCCGATTTGTGCTCGTGTACAAATTGCATGCAAGCTCGATGTTCATCGACATCTGTGTGTTGTCATACTCACATAAGGGCATTGCGAACACACACAAAAATCGTCGTGGACAAAATTTATTTATATGTTATAATACACTATCAGTGCAGTTGCATTCCATATCATATATATTATAGGCTGATGTCTCCCAAAATTATTTCAAAATTTTTATATTTAATAAACTCATTTTTAACTCTTTTGGCGCAGAATAATCTGAGAAACAGAATTCTTAGCGCCTAATATTCATCATGAATTTTACAAAAGGTATAGGTTGTTAGACTGAAGCGTTATTATTTTAAAGGATGTTCTTATGATCTCATTGGCAGTTTTTCAAATGACTTTCTGTATATATTTAAATGGCACCTTTATACTTTCAAGGGACGATATCGTTGTTAATGGATTAGACATAAATGGTGCATGAAGCATAGGAATACGTATGTTTGTTCAACCCTTTACCCAAACGAATCGGCCGCACCCCTCCCCCCCCCCCCGCGTAATATGCAACTTCAGCAGTTGGAAAAATACTATTTTTCGAACAATTTTAACAAAAACATATCATGTGACCCCTGTCGAGCTCGTTCTAAAGAGGGTCACCTGATATGGTTTTGTTGAATTTTTTTGAAAAATTTGAAAATATGATATTTATAATAATAAATTTGGATATCGTTTGCGTTGTCTAAAGGGTTAAAAGCACTTGGAAATGGACACACACGGTTGGCTAAAATGACTACTGCAGTACCTTTCCGCGGTCTGCCGTCTGTCGACGTTAGTCGCCTGTCGAGCCAAAAGAGTTAAAGAATATTATTGAGGACACTTATTATCGCTGCTGTTAGGTACAACTACTACTCGCGTCTAGTGGTATATATGAGCTGAGACCCGGCTTTTTTATATATTCTGTCATAAGTGAACGGAGGGCGCAGTGGCGTTGCGGTAACCCATTCTCGTCAGATCACCAAAGTTAAGCAAGTCGAGCCCGGTTAGTCCTTGGATGGATGACGAGAGATCCATTCGGACTCCTGCCTTGTGTCCCTGGGCAAGGCACTTCACCTCAATTGTCCACATGGGGGCACGATGACGCCGTGTACTAAGGCGTATTGCACGCCGAAGATGTGCATATCTTCAACGAATCTAGCCCTGCCTGTGCTGCAGTACGGAGTTACGATGTTGGGGAGCTGGCATCTGCTCGTCGTTGCTCGGTGGTTCTCTCCGAGTACACCGGCTTCGTCCACCCGTAAAACTGCCACCGATTTGATATGACCTTGGCTGTTAATGTGTCGTTACACCCTAATAAATAAATAAATAAATACACAAGTGAACGTTTCGTACATATCTTAATGAAGCTGATGCAAACAGAACAAATGAACTAAAACTACATCACAAACTGGAAATAATAACCCTTTTTGCTGAGTGTTTGATTTGGTGATTTTTTCCCAATTTCTTTCTGTTTGCGTCCCCTACATTTTGAAAGCCTTTCCCACCTCCCATTTCCTGAGATGATTTTCGAAGGCGGTGGAAATTGTTTTTTTTTCTTGTCTTATTTTATATGCCCCTGCAACAAACTCATATATGTATTTATTTGTTTATTTATTTGTTTATTCGTTCAATTATGTATTTATTTTGCTGTGTTCAATTTGCTAGTGTAAAGCTACATTAAGCTTTTATTTCCTTCCACCGAGTGGTTATTATCTTGAGCTTTCATAAAAATAGACTTTTGTGCATTAACGTGACGTCTGTGTAAGATAAAAGGTACAAGCAGATGGCAACACGATAAGAGACTCTTGATTCCCAACGCATGAGAACAGATTTTGTATTCCAACTAATGTTCCGTGAAACGTTTTGCAAGAAACCATCGAATCAGCTTTCATTTCAGTGTCCTTTGGACATATACTTTCAATTCCTTATGTGAGTATCCTAATCAACAAACGCAGCAAGCTCCCACTTGGCGAGGTGTACAGGTTTTGAGATGTCCCAATATCACAATTGTTTCAGTGTTTCCCACGTTTTCGATTACCGTCATCACCCGTCAGTAGATTAACAGGGTGGGAATTTGCTGGTTTCATCAGTTTTTGAAGCGTGAACATTCCAGTCAGAAGGTCAATGGAAGTGTGTGTCTGAGAGAGTGTGTCAAGGTGATAGCTAAAAGTTGCGATTTTGTTGTATAAAAGTGTAAATATTTTCGATAGGTATGTGACGGACACTGCAAATAGATTTTTCAAACTCTGCTAATTAGGCATGAAATTTACTGTCCATTATGGCGCACGTGTTGAACGCCACATGGCGTCACAGATCAATAGTAAGCAAGGCGCAAAGTGATCCTGAACTGTGGTAGACGCCGATTGAATTGTGATTGAACTGTGAGAACGCCGATAGTGTCACGCAAGCAGAGCATTATATGAGTTAAGTCCGACTTACGGCGAAGTTAACCCTACGAGGAAGAAGCAGCGAGAAGTGAATAGACACTTTGTATTTGTCACAAACCGTGAGAAGATGAAGATGATGTGAGGTTGATCCAGCGGACACAGCTAGCTGTGGGAGACGTCGAGGGCCCTAAAGAATAAACTTTTATCCGCGTAATTAGTGTTTTCGATGGATAATTTTGTGAGTAATTTGTTTCATATTATATTTCTTCGTACATGTAAATAAATAATCTTTTCAGTGAATTATCGTTGATCACCCTTTGGCGTTGTAAGCTACAGGCACCTTCAGGAATCCTAAGAGTCCCAAGCGGATAGGGCATTGATAAGATGGCAAGGTTTACGTTCGAACTGTGGTTCAGACGACAGTCACTGGCTGTCGACTGAGCACTTTTAAGAACATAAATTTTCCTCCATCAATTTAACCCCGTAATCCTGCGACAGAGTGTGTATGTGTATGTATGAGCAAAAAGGCGCATGTATACTGCGCTCTTACTTGCTTTACCAGTAAATACGTAAGGATGCAACATGCTAATCTGCTGTCGGTGGTCTGCAGGGTTGGCTACCATGTGGTCTATGAACAGAACATTTTCATGTTGGATCTTTTAAGTTTGCTGGGTATAGGAAGGTGTCCATCCTTCCGGGGACCGAGCACCAAATCACCATGGGCGTAGTACAATAAGATTAAAACAGTATCGGCTTACGTGTCGCATATTGCATCAGTCGATAGGTTTGCGGAGTGTCAGGTGCAATGTCTGATTATGAGGTTGGGGTATCCTTGTCCTTATAATCTTTCAAGAATGCAGTGTGTTTCTCCCAACAACCCATGTGAAGCTGGCTGGATAAAATATATATCATTCCGATTTTTTTCAGTTTCCTCACTGGCTCGTCGTAACAGGACATTAATACCATGTTCAGAAACATGTGTTAAGTTACATCACCAAATATATGCACCAGGACACATCCATGTACTCTACAGATGTACCTTTAATCAAACAGAGCGAGGATAGATCATCAATTAATGATGTAGTCATCTCCAATGTCCGTTTATGAACGAAACTGAAAACGGTTTGAAAACTGCAATTTTTTGAAGCATCTTCTGGATTTCGTTTTGGCAAATAAAAACTCCTTGGTACTGAGCTGCGACGTCATTCCGATGTGGTTCGTTAAAAACAAGGTCACTTTAAACTCGTTTTGGTCCTGTCGAAAACTGAGCAGGCTACCCCTCCCCATCGATACACTGTTGCATTTGTACCATGATGATATGTTATGTAAGAATCGAAAGAAAGCCGCCTCTTTTGGAATCAACAAAGTCATCATGTTTACGAACATACCCAGTCTCAAGGGACTACGAAAGAAATATGCCAAACGTAAGCGACGTTTTGGTCTACAACCAAAAGGGGCTTTCCCAAATACAGCATTCTCAAAGTCGTAATGTAGATTTTGTTTCTCGAGTTTAACCGTATCACGGTCACCGAGGCTGATTCGAGCCCTTTCTGTATGTTTCTAGGTCACTGTCGATCTCATTAATCCTGCGCCTCTGTCCCTCCCCAAGCCACCCTCTCTCTTTATCTCTCTTTTAGAGTTAGAGTTCTTCCACCTGTAAACAACAAAGGAAAAAATATAATCTCCGAACTCGTGAGAGAGAGAGAGAGAGAGAGAGAGAGAGAGAGAGAGCGGGGGAGTTAATGCATGCTATTATACAGCGACCACTGCACAATGAGTTATGTTGAAAAGAAAACTGATATTATTAATTAAACACAAAAACCCGGAAGAAGATAATATAAGACAATTAACCCGGAGGTCACTTGGCTGGAACTTTTCTTGTACATGTTACGCTTTACACAAAATTTGCAATTATTGCTTGGGTTGTATCTCCATTCCACGGGTGATTTAGCGATGATACACTCTACACGTACTGTACATGATTTTCAACATTTTTCTGATAACAAACACAGTTCTGAAGTTAGAAAAGCCGCCAAAAAGTGTGCAGAGAATTTCGACCACCATAAAACACATGAAAATGTTACAATATTGAAGCTTTATTGCATTTATTTGCCTTGATTTAGTCTTTATTGGTGATATTTTATGTATGAAATTTGCATTCACTAGTGTGGAGACCTCGCGGCCGGACTATGATCTGACCAAGAAAATACACTGTTTTCCATACCAAACCTTTCCATAACAAATATGTAATTGAATAACATGGAGATCTCCGTAATATGGGGCAAGTGTGGAGAAAGCGGCTCTCCATTTGCGGATATTTGAACAAGCACGACCGTTGCGCTGCACGGCACGGCACGACACAGTGATCATAAATGTGATTTTTTGCGATAAAATCGCGATACGTCGCGTCACAGTTGCACAAGTAGGTTGAGATTTCATACATAAAGACATCTTCAAGAAAAACATACGAAAATCATATCTCGGATTCAATGCTCTCGCATTTCGCTTTCGAGGGTGCGCAGTGGCTCTGTGGTTACGTCACTGGACTTTCTACCGAAAGGTCCACGGTTCGATCCACACCAGGCGTAACTGCGTTGCATTCTTGGGCAAGGCACTCAATCCCAATTGCCCAAATGGGGGGCACGGTGGGACTGTGTACTAATGCGTACTACGCGTCGGTGGTGCACTTATCTTCAACCAATGCGAACCCTGACTTTCTGGAGTTTGGTACTCCTTCACACTTCCTTGCGATATTGTTTTCACCCTTGGGGTTGGCAGTCTCACAATTTCTTCAAGTCTACCGCGCGAAAGCTTGGAGAACTCCTTGAAATAAATTTAGGCGAGAATGTCTTCTCGCTTCTTGCGGAAAATCGAGTGTATAACAGCTGAAAGTGTCAGTCCCAAAAGATCAAGTACATTTTTCCGTATTTTTTTTAGAAACACTAAATTCCGATATGGGCGAAAAAGTATAATAAAAATCGTTTCGAATTTATCCAACTACTCAATTCCACCTTTACTGTATTTGTGATCACGAATAACGAAAAGTCCAGGTACGTTTTAAGAAATCGATTCATGTAATAATATTTATATTTAAAGCAATATAGCACTCTGTTGATTTGTTTACATACGAGCACAGTAATTCATTTGGGTGTTGATTTTTTTATTTCAATAGGATTATTGTTGGTTAGGAATTATTCACAACATGCTCTGTCATCAGAAACTCATACTAAAATGACATACAAATGCATTCAAACGCTTTAGAATCCTTTATGTGTTGGTTTTATGCATGTTCAAGTCCGCGTATTGCACGAATGTTTACAAACTGAAGTTTTTATCGACACTGCTTTCTGCAAGTAATTGAAATGAACAGGAATACGGGAAGGGTGAACATAAAATAATATTGTCTACAACCTGGCTACAATCATAAAATACACGCGACGAGCATGCAGGAACTGTTTGTCACGGCTCTTCTATGTTTGTTTTATGGCTAAGCTCAACTCGAGCAACCAAAAGCGATATAGCACACTGAAGTAATAATAACACTTTGGCCAGCCGCTGATTTGTCGCGGTTCTCGGACGAGAAGGCCATGGTTACCCCTGAACTCCCAGCTGCCTCCCTATTCCCACGCTTCTCCTCTCCTCCCAACACTCGGAGACGACCTGCTTGATGACATCCATTGCCCCATTCTTCCCAATCTCTCCGATTAGCATATTAACCCTCTCCTTTGAGTCCCCCCCTAACCACATGTCCTTCATTCTCCCATCCCACTTCTCCATTATACTCCCAGTGAATCTCATTCTTTTAGACTGATACTTTGGGCATTCTAGAAGAAAGTGTTCCAGGGTCTCCACCATGCCCAAGTTACACATCTGGCACTCCCTTTCACCGTCTTTCCCAATTTTTCCCCTCAGCTCCAGGGATCGCGACCTCAGCTTGAACAACAGTGACCCCCAAAGGGGCCATCAAGGTACTCTTCAAAACCTGGCCTCTCTTTATCACGTAGGCCACCCAAAGACCTCTTTGATTTGACCCCCTCTCGCCAATTACGGTTACAATCCTCCATGACTCTTTCTCTGACGATTTTTTTACCCTGCTTTGCCCCAACGTCCAGGCCCGAGATCTCCAGTGAGTAGTTCTCTACTAGCTCCCTCACTTGGACCATCCACCCCGTTTTGATATTTGAGTTGAAAATTCTCAAGAACATTACTTTACACCATCGGCTGTCGGGGAGATTTACCAAATAATTAAGATAGCCGAGTTTCAACAGGTCTATCCTGTCCTTGATCCTCATCCACCCAAGCTCACCCCTGATTGCTTCTAGCGCTGCGGCATTACTCGACCCCGTTATCCATCGGGCTGCATCGTTCTGCAAGATTTCCAAGCTCTTTACGGCCGTCTGGTTTAGGGGTACCACTTCCGTACATATGTTATACTTGGCAGCCCCACCATTTCCCAAATGGATTTCCCCACGAAAACCTTATTGAAACTGTTTCTCCTTATAAGTTTCATTTGGTTAAGGATTCGCTTCCCCTTCAGAATCAATTTATTTGTGTGGTTTCGGTAGATGCCTCTTCCTGTAATGTTTATATTTACCCCCAAATACTCGTAATCACCTGGGTCTTCTACACTGAGAAGTTTGCTGCTCCCTTCCGGAATGCAGAACTCACCCACTCTCCACCTTCGAGTGGGGTTCACTTTGCGGCCCACAGGTATAACTTTGCTCTTGCTTTCATTAAGTTCGAGTCTCCATTTGCTCCCATATTTCCCAACAATTCCCAGCGTTTTCGTTAGCCCCTCTTCGCTTTCTGACACTAGAACCATATCGTCTGCAAAAAATAGCCCTGGGATCTTCAAGTCCCCAACTGCTACCCCCTCGTCGCTACGCAGGAGTTCATCTCCTAAACCTTTGATGTACAATGCAAACATGATTGGCGAAAGGATACACCCCTGTTTTAGGCCTATCTCCCTGGGCACACGTTTTGTTGTAATGTTTCCCAGGCTAAGTTCACTCTGTACATCTTTATATAATGCTTTCATAATTCCAACAAACTGGCCTCCTAAGCCCAGAGCCTCCAGCTTGCGCCACATATCCTCCATCCATACTCTATCGTATGCCTTTTTGACATCCAAAAAGACCATAAACATCTTTTTCTTTTTTGCTTTCGCGGATTCTATCATTTGGGATAGCGTGAAAAGATGGTCAGTTACTCTCCTTCCCTTCCTAAGCCATTCTGGATTTCTCCCAAAAAAACCTTCTCTTCAATCACCTCCTCTAGTCTCCCATAAAGGATTTTACAGAAAACCTTTCCAATGTTGCTACTGACAGAAATCCCTCGATAGTTATCCAAAACGTCTTTTTCCCCGTTTTTGTGAATAAATGTCACTTTGCTTTCTTTCCACTCCTTTGGGACCTCTTGATTTTCTATGGCTAGATTGAATAGGGCAGTTAGGCTTTCCACGAGTTCCTCTCCCCCTTTTTTGATGAAGTGTGTATCTCAAACAGACGTGTTTCCACAACATCGGTTATTTACGCGACGAGGTTGCGAGTTGGTGGCGACGCATTTTGTTACATCAGTGGACAGGGTTGGGGTATTCGTATTCAGTATTCGTATTCAATCGTATTCGAATACAGTTTATCAAGTATTCAAATGTATTCAGTATTCACTGAATGTTATGAATACATGTATTCGTATTCATACTCAAATACATTAAAATTTGAGCTGTATTCATGAATACATTTTGAATACTTTTTGAGTACTTTCAATATTTTGGAATTAAAGAACCATATACTGAATAAAAGGTATTCACAGATCAAGCCCATGGACTCCAGACAACAAATTTACACCTCATATCAATATTAAAGACTCAATAATCCCCGATATTATTTATATACCACCAAACACCTTGTCTGAAATTTTTGCATTGAAAGCAGACAATAGACTTACATGTAATTATCAGTTAACTTGTCACAATACAACCTATTTATGTAACAATGGCCACATATCCCCATGGCTTTTTAAATTGTTGAAAACATGGACAATAAAAATGAAAAAAAAACTTGCTTTATTGGACACAACTCAGTTATTCAATGATATTATCCATGTATTCTAAAATTTTTGAATTTATTGAAAGTTTTTCTATTTATCCATTATTTCACAGTGAAAACACATATTTATTTATTTATTTATTTATTTATTTATTCCTGTTTAAGGTCACCTTTGTACAGCTCTGTATGTCTAATTATAATCGGTGAAAGCACTTAAATTTTATAATGAAAATACTACTTCTGTTAGCAAACGTTCAGCCAACAGACCTCCAGGTTTAACCCTGAAGTGCCTTGGCTAAAACTTTACTGGTCCTTCTTATGTGGTGTCATTGCAATTGATACTTAACGTTCAGAAGGAAACGCCAGTCTGTGATTTCTTAGAGGTAATCCATTCACATTTTGTGATGTGTTGTCCATAGAGAATAGTCTAATTACTATGACACCCATATAGTTTATTTCCCGTCAGGTAATTACGTCAGTTTTCCAACAAAGCATGGTAAGCACAATTAAAGCTTCAGCTAAAGGACTATCAGTTTAAAAATGACTTTTAAATCAACAACAAAAAACTTAAAGGCGTTGCTATAAATACTTCTAATTTAAAAAGTATTCAAGCATTCAAAAATGTATTCATGAATACATTGTAATGTATTTGTATTCGTATTCAAATACATTTGAAATTTGTGTATTCGTATTCGTATTCATATTCATGAAATTTCAAAGTATTCGTATTCGAATGCATTTACAAAGTATTTGCCCCAAGCCTGCCAGTGGATGGCAATTTCACACATAAATTTGAGATATTAAGACAGAATCAAGATAAACAAACAAAAACAGCATCTGAGACACAATGTTGTCGAATTTCCTTTTTATTGGCGGGAAAGTGGGTTGGAAAGTGGACAGAAACTTTCAATCTGGTCAAACTGCTCTGTCCACATTTGTACTGACAATGCATTTTTTGACATCAGATTGTATCAGATGCAAGGAGTCGCATTTCCTTTTAAACGTGTGAGATAACACACAGGACGATACACGTGTGTGAATGGGCTAATCGATATGGGACGAGTGCCAGCGCAGAAGGATAAAACGAGAGGCCGCAGACCACGAGTTTTATCTTTCCGCGATGGCACAAGTGCCATATCGATTAACCCATTCACACACGTGTATCGTCCTGTGTTTATTACACGCTTTCCCGACTATAAAAAAACAATTATTAGAAGGACACTCAGCAATTCATTTGACTGCTATTAACAAAAAGAATACATTTTATCGCCAACCAAAAATGCGAAGGGAATCCATGCTGCTATCCCCCACCCCGAGTTCCACTGTGTTCTATGTGCCTACTGGCACATAGAACACAGTGGAACTCAGGGGACGATTTCTCGCTATCACTAGCTATTGAAATTGTAATTACGGTGCACGATTTGCAGAAAAGTCCAGTGAAATTTCCCTTCTTTATAAAAATAGTCTGACAACCATTTCCGCTCCGCACATATGTGCGAAACAGATTTTTATTTTCCGCATGGTTTAGTGTTGCTGCAGATGAGGATTTCATAGAACAAGCATGCAATAATTTATGGGCAGGACAGTTGACACAGAATTCCGACCGGATCGCGACCCTCTCGCAGGCCATTCTAAATTCTCTCTGATTTTCCTGTGACAGCAATGTAAATGCCATACATAAAAATTGAAACATCAAGACCGCGTCAAGCCAAACAAACGAAAACAACACCTGAGACGCAAGGTTGTCGAATTTCTTCTTTATTGGCTGAGAAGTGGACAGGAAAGCGGACAGAAACTTTCGACCGGATCACGACTGAGTTCTGATCCGGTTGAAATGCTCTGTCCGCGTTTGTAATGGCATTTCTCCTTGAACAGCGTGCGATGTTGTGGGCAGCAAAGCGGACAGAGCATTTCGAGCGGATGGCGATAGTCGCGAGCCGTTCTAAATTTTCCAGCAGGAAAGCGAACGAAGAATTTCAACCCGATCGCGAATCTGTCTCTGCTCTGTCTGCTTTTCTAGTGACAATAGTGAATCTCTGTCGTCAGATAGTATGCCGTTTTATTATAATAACTTATTGAAACGAACCATTAGCATTTTCAAAGATGTGGAAATTTGCCAGTTGGCAAATTGCCATATCTTTGAAAATGTTATTGATTCATTTCCATCATTTTTATTCGCTTATAGAAAATACAATTTGGAAAATACATCTGTAAACGTTTTATAGTATTAGTCCCAGGACACATTCCATAGTGATAAACATAGTTATATTTGTAAATTTAGTAGAGTTTAAATCTTAAATGCCTAATTTCAATTTTGGTGCTGTTTTTGGTTCACATACACATGTTCAACGAAAGTTCCAACATGCGGTGTTCTGATAGTCTTGCTGGGGGTTACAGTTCTTTGACATGGATTTCTAGTGACGTCTTGGTTGCCTGTTTAGGCAGCGAAAACTTCACTAGATGTCACTGTTAAGTTGAAGTGATACACTTATTATAAGTGAGCAAAATAAAAAAAAAATTCTGGCCTTTAAGACATTAACAACACTTTCATAATCTATGTCAAGAATCGAATACACATTCTGCGAGAATCAAATTTGATTCACATTGTTTTTCCTCACGAGATTTATTTGCGAATTTTAGGACATGAGAGATCCCCTTTGAGATCACAGTAATGAATTGGAATATATAGTATTGTAAGGGTTAACTCTTTCTGTAATTAATTGAGTATCATACGGCCAACAGGAGCAGCCTTTCTAGTAATTAAAGCTATCAAAGCACCGTTTAGTAAAAAGTAGCCAAAATATGGAACACCACTCAGTCAAATGGCCGAAGCAGTTTCAATTAAAAGGTAAAAATGAGACCATTATTTCCTATTGCGCTGTACGATGAAATGGTCACATAATCTCATTAATGCACTTTGTCTTATAAATGCTCTTTGTCTTATAAATGCACTTTGTCTCATTAATGCACTTTGTCTTATAAATGCCCGTCTCATTGTCCCGTTTGCTTACCGACTATGGCATCATAATAAGAATTTTTATCTCACAATAAGTATGTTTACAGTCAATAATTTATCGAATACATTGTTTACCCTATCAGGGCCACTGATACATTTTCTGTATCCTGCGGCTGCATTTTACAAGCGAGTGCTTAGTTACGGTTTGTTTACGTTATTACTATTGATAGAATATTAAACGTTTTCGAAAGTTGTTTGCGAGAGTTTCGGTATATGAAACAGTACGATAGAGAAAAAAAAACACTTTTCAAAAGTATAATAATTAAATTACGAAAACACATTGTTTTTATATCTGAATCAGTGAAAGCATTTAAGTTAAAACAGCACGCTGTTACAGCGCAGTCTTTTCAGAATGTTGAAGAAACGCGCTCATAAGGTTTATTCGGGGTTCGAGAAGGTTCAAGCAAGCCGCATATAGTTTCGACTCAAACGCCCAGGTGTTTGCAAAACTGAAATCTAAAATTAAAATGTTAGTTAATACCCAAGTTACTGGCACCATATTCCCAACAAAACTAACCCCAACAAGACGAATGTCGAAAATGGTCACCCCAACAAGACGAATTCCATTAAAATGGCTATATAACCCATTTCTTTTAAGGGTTTGGACAAAAATGCATATGAGAAGGGTATTTTGAAAGAAATTTGAAAAAATGTGGGAACAAACTAAGTATGTGAGATATTTCATTTATTATAAACCAACTAGAAAAAAAAGATCAATAGCACCATAATCTCCTAACAAAAACATAAAGGAAGGTGACTGGAAATTATGCATAACTACAAGAATTATCCTCTGTGTCTTACTTAGAAAAGTGGGCATATTTATGATAATACTGAAACCGCAGTTTGAAGGCTGTTTTAGAAAAGAAAGAAGAAACCCAAACAGTCACTGGTTTGAGAGCAACTCCAGCATATTATCCATAACGGTTATAAAAAAGGAAAAAAGTCCACGAATATGTGTTTTAAAATATTTTGTCCTTTTGCGCGTTATTTATGCTTTATAAAATTGTGAGGAAAACTTGCATTTCATCAATAAGTTCGCCTTTAGTGTCACAAATGAGTCTTTTTATAAAGAGTGCCAACGGACTGCTTGTACTGCATTTAATTGTGTGGAAAGTGTTGTGTGATCTTTGTTAGTTATTATTGCACCATAAACTGCTTACACGACTTACATTTGCAGAAAGAGATTTCAACTGACAAAGTCGCCACTCTTTGTTACAAGCTGCTATTTGCTACAGTAATTTTGTATCTATTTTATGAACAAAACTTTCAAACACATGCATAAAATAAAACCCTAAAATACTTCAAATAGCAAACATTGTAATATACAGGCTCTCTTTAAAGTAAATTTCCCCTATATTTAATGCGACAAAATGTTATTCTTGTTGGGACTCGTCTTGTTGGGATCGTCTTGTCGGGATATCTTACCGATTCGTCTTAATAATAAAAATAGTAACACTTTGGCCGGCCGCTGATTTGTCGTGGTTCTCGGTTGAGAAGGCCTTGGTAACCCCTATGCTCCCAACTGCCTCCCTATTCCCACTCCCTCCTTCTCTCCTCCCATCACTCGGAGACGAACTGCTTGATGACATTCCTTGCCCCATTCTTCCCAATCTCTCCGATTAGCATATTAACCCTCTCCTTTGAGTCACTCACTTACCACGTCCTTTATTGTCCCATCCTTTTTCCTCATTATACTCCCAATAGATTTTTTTCCGAAAGTGGGTATTACAGACGTATTATACGGTAGAAAGTCATTATCCATATGTTGTACTGTAGGTTTTGAAGCGTGAAGTTTCTCGTGTCATAATGAACAAACAACGAACAGCTAGGCCAAACTAAATGACGCGTAGCATATGTCATCGACAGTTTTGTACCAGTTATTGTTATACACTGCATTGAATCGTGGACAAAATGCCCCTCAGTATTTTGTCCATGGGCATTTTGTCTGCGTACCCACTGCATCAAGCCACCCGACAGCATTGTGACTCGAGAGGAGGCAGAAATACACAGAACGACACCCGCGTGTGAGTGGGTTAATCGATATGGCACGAGTGCCAGCGCGGAAGGACAGAACAAGAGGCCGCTTAGAATTTTAGGCATAAGCACTACAGAACGAGAACTGTCCACTTCCGTGATGACACAGGTCTTCACGTCTATAAACACGATTATTAGTAGGATACTCGGCAATTCATTCAACAACTATCAACAAAAACAACACATTTTATCGCCAACCAAATTTGCGAGGGAAACACGTATTACTATTTCGTCCCTTGAGTTCCAATGTATCGCTTGCGATTCAAATTGTAATTGCGGCGCACGGATTTGTAAAAAATTCAAGTGAAAATTCGCTTCTATTTAAAAATAGTCCGTCAACGATTTCCGCATGGTTTAGTGTTGGTGTAGATGAGGATTTCATAGAACAGGAGGGTAATAAATGTACAAACAAAATCAGAATAAAGACAGTTTTTCGGGTATTATTAGTTACCCCGTGTCTGATCACGTGGTACGGGTTTTTACCTACCCGAAGGCAGCCGTATCCCATGAGGCCGAAGGCCTCATGGGATACGGTGCCTTCGGGTAGGTAAAAACCCGAAGGCCGAATGGGATACGGTTGCCTTCGGTTAGGTAAAAACCCGTACCACGTGATCTATTGACTTTCCGGTTTAGAAGTACAATCTATTTCGTGTGTGAACACACACAGCATGAGATCTTTTATCTTCCATTGTTGAGCCATACAGGTTTCTGTGGAATTTTTGTGCAAAAGAGTTTTTGTGAAAATATGCCGATATAACTTGTATAAAAAAAACTGTTATTGAATTTCTTTTTTTCTTTTTTGTCTCAAAAACATAGTTTATGAACCACCCCACATTGGAGGGTACTCGACAAGCTCATTCCAATAAGGGACCATGAGCTATATTTTGGAGATAAAAAATTAAAATATAATACATGTACATTGTAAAACTGGAATGACGATTTTTTGCGAATAGTGCAGGCCGTGATCAGACATGGGATAACAAATTTACATGTATCTATTGACTTCTACGGGGTATGGACAATTTGTAGATTTCGGAACGAGGCTTCCACTGGGTATGGGAAATTTGTCAGTGGCTGGGCGGTCGTATCGTGGGGTTCAATGAATATGGTCTCATACCACGTATCTATCAACCAATCAAATCAAAAAATTCACTTTAGTCAATAGATAAAATGAAAGCTATTAGTGATGAAAACTTGAACCCAACTATTAAAAAAATATATATACTGTCCACAAAAGTTGAGCCCATATACCTGATACGAATACCACATATTGTGATAGTTCCCACTGCTCTATCGGAGAGGGAATGTATCCTCAAAACTGGTGAACATTTGCTGGCTATTGACCCCTTCACTGCCGAGCATAAGCTGTACCTCACTGAGACCGATTTTGACGGGACTGTTTAGGTCACTCTCTGTTGCGTTTCTCGGGAATATTCAGTCTGTCGACCGTTTTGGTGATCGAAGCACCATGATTTAGGCCGGTGCCTCCCCTCGAGGCAAACCTCCAATTCAAATCGTCGACGGAAACATGAACGCACAAACGTCCAAGAGCCACATTTTGGAGCCGATTATCATCCCCATTATTCCCCACGGTTGCCGTCTCCTTGAAAATCGATTTCATTATGTGGGCGTTGATGCCAGGCCTCAGCGAGCGAGAATAGTGCGAGAATTCAAAGATATGCAATAGGACTTGACCTTGATTGATTTTTCTGCAAGGATTCCGGACTGCATTCCGATAAAACATTTGTGGGGCATGCTCCACAGGAGAGTGGTCAATAAACAGCCATCGCCCCATTATATCAACAGTCTGCGTCGTGGGCTTATAGTGCAATGGGACAGCATCACGTTGAAATTTGGAAGCCTATCAACAGCATGCCACGCCGTTTAAGATGTGTTAGAGGTGATCGTCGAGTCGGTCCCACCAGATCTTGGACAGCGTTCCGTTTTTTGACGCTGTGAAGCAACAATACGTCTGCCGTGAACTCATGGACGTGGCTAGAGGTTTCCGATTGAGGGGGTGTAGGGTAGTAACCCCCCACCCCTCACGGACCCCCCCCCCCCTCTAGTTGGAAATTCACTACCGAGAAACATTTTGAAAATGAAGCCGTTAAATCAGATCTTATGCAGGAATGATCAATTTTCGATGTTTCATCATTTTGTTACTGTGAATGATGGAATTAACTCAGGATAACGATTTTACATGATCTGGTTTTCTTGAAGTGAATTTCTAGGATTTTTTCCATTATGATAAGTAAACGTACTATAGAAATTCGTACCGATTGACATCATGTATGCTTATGAAGTTCGATATTGCGTACACTGTAGTTGTAAATCGTCTTTTTTTAATCAGGGTTTAACGACACATTAACAGCCAGGGCCATATCATGTCGGTGACGTCGGTGACAGTTTTACGGGTGAAAGAAGACGGAGTACCCTGAGAGAACCACCGAGCAACGACGAGCAGCTGTCAGCTCTCCAACATCGTAACTTTGAACTCTGCACCGCGGCACAGGCAGGGTTAGAGTGGTTGAAGACATGCGCACCTTCGACGTGCAGTTCGCCTTAGTACACAGCGTCATCGTGCCCCCATGCAGGCAACCGGGGTTAAGTGCCTTGCACAAAGACACACTGCGGGAGCGCGAGTTGTTGAAATGGTCACCCATCCAACTGCTAAACGTGCTCGACGTTGCTTAACTTCGCTGATCTGACAAGAACCGGTTACCGTGACGTCACCGCGCCCCCAGTTGTAAATAGTAACACTTGGAATTTTTACAATCATGAGAGAGGCATCCCAAGATCATTACTGATAATCCACCATAAGGAACAGTAGGTCTGATGTTCCTGGGCACGTAAGCAGTATTTCTATGCCTATACATTCTCATGCGACGATTGGTGACGCCTAACGAGGCGTGCCAGACTCCGATCTTCCAGAGGAGAGGTCTTTTGGGGCTGTTCAGGCCTTGGTCGGTCTTTAATATCGTTGGTTTGTTGATGTTTTCGGACAAGTCTGCTGATGACAGAATGACTATAGCCAAGCTGCCTTCCAATTTGAATGACATGCCTGTTGCATGCATGCCAACGATTTGCCATCTTAGTGCCTCTGACAGTCTCCTCCTTGCCATGTCGACATCTATGGATCAAACAAGGGACAAATTTCCTTGTTTAATATCAAGATATTGCATGTGGATGATAGAGTTTTTTTATGACGTTCGTGGGAAGCATGCTTCACGCGGACGAGGGGATATGTTTGCGGTACGCTATCAACCAGAAACATCATGTTTCACCAGATGAAATGTACTTATTTATTTATTGCTGTTTAAGGTCACATATTTCTGCACAATGGTTAATCATGAACTCGACAGTTTTACGGGTGGAGGAAGCCGGAGTACCCGGAGAGAAACACCGAGCAACGGCGAGCAAATGTCAGCATTGGTTAAAGACAGGTGCAACATCGACGTACAGTACGCCTTAGTACACAAAATCACCCTGCTCCCAAGTGGGGGTGAAGTGTCTTGCCCAAGGACACAACGCGGTTGTGACACAACGCGGTTGCCGCAGGCGGCATTCGAACCGAAGACTTCTGGGTTTGCTGCCTGCACCTCTGCCTACTGAGCCACCGCACCCCCTGTGAAACGTACTGCAAAACATAGCAATCATTAAAACATAATAATCAGTAACCGCAACTTCACTGCCACGAAACATTTCAGGGGGTGCTTAATTAAGCTCCAGGTGTATAGTTGCAGGAGGGGGTTTGTTCATCAACTACGAATGAAATACATCTACAATTCGAATGCGAGTACAATTTGTTTGGCCTTACTACCAACAATCCAGTCCGAGTGGCATGAGCATCGTCGCCAAAGTACCACAACACACTGATAATGACATTCGATGTATATAATACCCTCTTAATATCAGATCTCGGAAAAGGTCTAATGAATCTTATTCTTTTAGACTGGTATTTTGAGCATTCTAGAAGAAAGTGTTCCAGGGTCTCCACCACGCCTAAATTACACATCTGGCACTCCTTTTCACTGTTTTCCCAATTTCCCGACTCAGCTCCAGAGACGGCGACCTCAGCTTGAACAACAGCGACCCCCACCCCCCCTCCCCCAAATGTGCCATCAAGGTACTCTTCAAAACCAGGCTTTTCTTTATCACGCTGGTCACACAAATATCTCTTTGATTTAAACCCTCGCCAATTTAGGTTACCATCCTCCACGACACTTTCACTGACGCTTTTTGTACCCTGGGTTGCCTCTACGTCTAGTTCCGAGATCTCCAATGAATAGTTCTCTATTAGCTCCATCACTTGGACCATCCACCCTGTTTTGGTATTTGAGTTGAAAATACTCTGGAACATTACTTTTCACCATCGGCCGTCGAGGAGATTTACCAAATAGTTAAGATAACAGAGTTTCAATAAGTCTACCCTGTCCTTGATCCTCATCCACCCAAGCTCACACCTGATTGCTTCTAGTGCTGCGGTATTACTCGACCCTGTTATCCATCGGCCTGCATCGTTCTGCAGGGTTTCCAAGCTCTTTGCAGCCGTTTGGTTTAGGGGTACCACTTCCATACCATGTGTTATACTTGGCAGACTCACCATTACCCAAATGGTTTTCCCCTCGAAAACCTTTTTGAAACTGTTTCTCCCTATAAGTTTCATTTGGTTAAGGATTCGCCTCCCCTTCAGTACCATTGTTTCGGTAGATGCCTCTTCCTGTGATGTTTATATTTACCCCCAGATACTCGTAGTCACCTGTCTCTCCTACATTAAGAAGTTTGTTGTTACCTTCCGGAATACAGAACTCCCCCACTCTCCACCTTCCACTTTACGGACCACGGGTATAACTTTGCTTTTGCTTTCATTTAGTTCGAGTCTCCATTTGCTCCCATATTTCCCAGCGTTTTTGCTAGCCCCTCTTCGCATTTCTGACACTAGCACCATATCGTCTGCAAAAATATCCCTGGGATCTTCAAGTCCCCAACTGCTAGCACTTCATCGCTATGCAGGAGTTCATCTCCTAAACCCTAGATGTACAAAGCACAAAGAATTGCCGAAAGGATACACTCCTGTTTTAGGCCTATCTCCATAGACACACGTTTTGTTGTTATGCTACCCAGGCTAAGTTCACTCTGTACATCTTTATATAATGCTTTCACAATTCCAACAAACACGCCTTCCAAGCACAGAGCCCCAAGTTTTCGCCACATACCATCCCTACATACTCTACCGTATGCCCTTTAACATCCCAAAAGGCCATAAATATTTTTTTCTTCTTTACTTTCGCGAATTCTATCATTTTGGATAGCGTGAAAAGATGGTCAGTGCCTCAACTTCCCTTCCTGGGGCCATTCGGAATCTCTCCCGAAAAACCCTTCATATCAATTACCTCCTCTAATCTTCCATACAGGACTTTACAGAGACCTTTTCCACAGAAATCCCACGATAATTATCCAAAACGTCTTTTTACCCCTTTTTGTGAATAAATGTTACTTTGCTTTCTCTCCACTCTATTGGGACCTCTTGCTTTTTCTATGGCTCAATTGAATAGGGCAGTTAGGCTTCCACAGAATTCCTCTCCCCCTTTTTGAGAAACTCGTTGGGAATTTCGTCCACCCCTGCCAATTTTCCATTCCTTAATTTTGAGATTGCCGGTCGCCTTTCGTACCTCCTCGGTTTCAAGTTCGCTGCACACGAAGTTCGATAGAATTTCCTCGACCTGGTTCTGACACGCTGGTGGGTTCCCCGTGTCTCATCGCTTATCGTTTTCCTTTTCCCGGGGGTGACTAGTTCTGATGCGATTTGATCTTGATCGTCTGTATCTCTGCCATCTACTTTAATACTCTGTGGATCACTTCCTTTGTTACGTTTATTCACCCATTTCCAACTCGATCCTCCTGTCATTCTTATCGTCCCAATAAGACGGCTATTTCGCACTCTCCGATTATCGTCTTTAATCTTATTTACTTTACTTCCTGATTATTGGTATTCTCCCTTTGCCACCATGGTCTCGTTGCTTTCCACTTCCTTGAGTTTTCTACTTCTCCTGCATGCAGCACATTTAGCTTCTCTACCATTTATGGCCCTTTTCAGTTCTTCGTTCGCTCTGTACCCAAGTCGGCACTCTAATCTTTCCTACACTCCCCTTTCCTGCCTCCACCAGGCTCGCAACTATGGCGTCGGCCATTTTCTGAATACTGGTCCCTTGTGTACCTGATCGTAACAGTAATCAAGTTGAGATCACGATCACGATCAAACTCCCTTTTACCCTCATCATCCACTTCTACCCCTTCACCTCCCTCCATAAATTTATATCTGCGAGAATACAGTCGCTTATTGATTTTCTGTCTTATAAGGATTCGTCTTGCTGGGATTCATCTTGTTGGGATATTTTACCGATTCGTCTTCTTGGGATTCGTCTTGTTGGGATGATACCATTCTGACATCACCATTATGTTTATGTACAAAATGCACTATCGGAGTCTCGCTCTTGTTTCTAAGGTGGTTATATCCTTAGATATATAAAGATCGAGTCGGATACGTTTTCTATTTTAACATAATGATGATAATATACTACTTACATTTTGCATCCACCAAACATACGGATTTGTTTCAGATCCTCCCCAATAATATATTGTAATTGACCAAGGGTGAAAGACCGATATTGTCCTTGGTATATTTTCACGCATAGACAAATTTGTGACGAGACGACTTACATTGTGCATCCAGTAGTTTTTTCGCCTTTGTTCACAGACACTCTCCCAATCACCACTGCATTATAGGTTAAATATACTTTCTTTCGCCCGAACAAAAGTGTAACAAAATGCGACACAAGCCTATACACTCCGTGCTCAATGTATAATCTCAAGTAACTGGATAAATAACCGAATGGAAATAGAGAACTGGAATGCGGGTTCCGATTGTACAAAGAACAGTGTTATGCCGACAATCTCGAATGTTTTGTGAATAAAGAATTGAACGTCATTTACCCCGACTTTTATCTGAGCGGTTCTCCAGACTAAACATGCAAACTGTATGTGGAGGATTGATTGACATATTCCAACTATTTGAACGAAAGCTTCATTTCGCAGTATGCACGAACAAAAAGGGAAACAAATAGAGTGCTTGCGAAGTGGATTACCACTAAACACCCATAGAGAGGTAATTTCAGTTGAACAATAAATCCGTGGTCTCTTTGAGGGTATGACAAAATCATGGAAAGTTTGATGCAGTAGACTTCCGGGTTCCATCCGGACATTCACAGGATCAACTTCACATGTGTGCCCTGTGCCTTGTCTTAAAATTCGGGGATATATACGATGCCAACAATACAGTTGGATATCATAGAATTTACGGTTTGAAGTGTACACCTGGCCTTCTCTAGTCTTAAAAAGACTCTTCCTCAACGGGCACACAATAGTGAGATGACAACCACGTCGCAATTCGATCGAGACAGCCACAGCATTTTCGATTACAGTCCTCCACAGTAGATGCAATGACACTAACAGTGAGCAGGTTGAATTGCGTATACCCAGGAATCAATACTATAAAACTTTTACAATTGTATTTTTTAGAATTGTATTTTCTACCTATTAATATAACTGACTAAAATACATCATTAGCATTTTAAAAGATATGGCAATTTGCCAACTAGCAAATTGCCAGATCTTTGAAAATGCTAATGGCTTATTTTAACTCATTTAAAGTTATAACTTGAAACTACAATTCTACAATTGTAAAATTTTTATAGTACTGAAAAGGGTGAACTACCAGGCATTCATTGTTGACATTTTTATGTTTAAACTATAATTTGCCTCAGCTTATATGGGTTAATAAGTTTTCTAACAAAATATAGCATTAACTTAGAACGATTTCTTAGGCTTCTTTTTTCAACTCAGCTACAATAAATTGACCCGCCAATTTAATTTCAAAATCACCATATTTTCAATGTGACGAAATATTAATACATGACCTGCCAAATGATATCGCGACAACAAATTACCTGTTACTCGAATAAAATGTCGGTCTTATAAAGTCAAACAAGTGAAGTGTATAAAATAATTTCATTTGGGAGTGAATAAAACGAAGCACATCATCACACAATTGCGCTCACAGACTTGAACGACAAAAGAACATTTACCTGGAAATATATTTTCACACGGACCACTGTCAGTTTTTTGAGTACTATAAAGGTAGGGTCTATCAAACATTATATTATTTTTTCCAGTTATAAACACCTGACAGATGTTTAGTAAAATCGAGGCACAAAACTTATTCCATTCAATCAAGCGAGTTCTGTAAAGAACCCCCTATTTGAATTCATTAACATGGCTTCTCGCTTCATGCGGAACATCGAGTGCAGCAACTGAAAGAGTCAGTAACAAAAGATCAAGTTCATTTTTCCGTATGTTTTTTTGAGAAAAACAAAAATCCGATATGGATGAAAAAGTATGATAAAAAATCTTTTCGAATTTATCCAACTACTCAATTCCACCTTTACTGTATTTGTGATCACGAATAACGAAAAATCCAGGTATGTTTTAACCCTTTACCCAACGCAGACGATATCAAAATTTATTATTTTAAATATCATTTTTTAAAAAATTTCAAACAATTTCAACAAAACCATATCATGTGACCCCTCGTTGGAACGAGCTCGTTCCAACGAGGGGTCACATGATATGGTTTTGTTGACATTTTTTGAAAAATAATATTTTTTTTTAAACTGCTGAATTTGCATATTAGCGGGTGGATGCGACGATTCGTTGGGTAAAGGGTTAAGAAACCGAGTCATGTAATAATATTTATATTTAAAACAATATAGCACTCTGTTGATTTTTCTACATACAAGCAGAGTAATTTATTTAGGTCTTTTTTTTTTCATTTCAATAGGATCATTATTGTTGGTTAAGAATTATTCGCAACATACTCTGTCATTACAAACTCGAACTAAAATGACATACAAATGCATTCATCCGCTTTAGAATCCTTTATGTGTTGGTTTTGTGCATGTTCAAGTCCGTATATTGCACGAATGATGACAAACTAAACGTTTTTACCTGCACTGTTTACTGCACGTAATTGAAAGATAAAGGAATGTGGGAAGCGTAAACATGCAGGAATAGTGCCTACAATCATATCGTGCACGCGATGAGAATGCAGGAATTGTATGTCGCGGCTCTTCTCGGTTTGTTTTATCACAAAGTCCAACTCACGCAACCAAAAGTTCTACAGCCCACTGATGTGTGTATCTAAATAGATGTGTTGATATGGTGTTGTGCAACACCTACAGTATTGTTTTCACAATATCGGTTATTTACTCGTTCAGATCACGAGCAGGTGGCGATGCATTTGTACCAGTGGATGGAAATTTCACACATAAATTTGAGATATTAAGAGCGAATCAAGATAAACAAACAAAAGCAGCATCTGAGACACAATGTTGTCGAATTTCTTCTCTATTGGTGGGGAAGTAGATTGGAAAGTGGACAGATCCGGTCGAACTGCACTGTCCATTGCTGTTTTTGGCATCAGATAATAACAGATGCAAGGAGTCGCATTTCCTTTTAAACAGTGTGAGATATACACAGGACGACACACGTGTGTGAATGTGTTAATCGATATGGCACGAGTGCCAGCACGGAAGAATAAAACGAGAGGCCACAGGCCACGAGTATTATCCTTCCGCGATAGCATAAGTACCATATCAATTAACCCATTTACACACGCGTGTCGTTCTGTGTTTATTACACGCATTCCCGTCTAAAAAAACAACAATTATTAGAAGGACACTCAGCAATTCATTTCACCGCTATCAACAAAAAGAACACATTTTATCGCCAAACAAATATGCGAAGGGAACCCGTGTTACTATTTCCTCCCCTGCGTTCCACTGTGTTCTATGCGCCTACTGGCACATAGGACACACTGGAACTCAGGGGACGATTTTTCGCTATCGCTAGCGATTGAAATTCTAATTACGGTGCAGGATTTGCAGAAAAGTCCAGTGAAATTTCCCTTCTTCATAAAAATAGTCTGACAACGATTTCTGTTCCGCACATATGTGCGAAACAGATTTTCATTTTCCGCATGGTTTAGTGTTGCTGCAGATGGGGATTTCATAGAACAGACGTGTAATAAATGATGGACAGGAAAGTTGGCACAGAATTGCGACCGGATCGCGACCCTCTCGCAGTCCATTCTAAATTTATTCTGATTTTATTGTGACAGCATTGAATCTGTCGCAGCAGAAAATATCCTGTTGTTTTCGGCCTTGAAGAAATAAGACAACACACTAAAAACTAAAGTGTTAAAACTGTCACTTTCAAGGTGTTACACCCATTCTAACTCTTAGGGTTTTAACACTCAAAGTGCAATGCTTTGAACACTTAGACATTACAATCGTCAGACATCTGAAACTTGAATGGATGGCACTTCCCATGTGTCTTGCATTGGTGGTTCTTCCAGAATCTTCCATAATTTGATTTGCGCCTGGTGGGTACATAATTAAAAGGACACAACGCAGATGGCGCGGATCAGGCTCGAGAGTTCGAGCCTGATCCGCGTCATCTGCGTTGTTTCCTTTTAAGTGTCACGACATTACACTTGCCAAGTGGTATTATTATAACACCTGTCAAGTTCTGGGATATCTACACTTGAACAAAGTGCTAGTTCAGCACTTAGTAAGTATTAAATACAGCACTTGAAGTGTAGGTTTTAACACTTTAGTTTTTAGCGTGAACATGTGTTCAATTCAACTACATCTCTAGACACTGGAGACGAAAGAGGACGATCCTTTTAGTTTAAACAATATTTATTGGAAAATTTGTTACTTGTATACATTACATAGTAAATAATAAGAAAGGTACAACACAAAATGCACAATAGTACACAAGATAACAAAGATGAACAAATAGATGGGTTACAATGTAAAGAAGGGATTCGACAAGAAGCTGACAGCTTATGTAAGTCGTCTCCCTAAAAATTCACGATCCTTTTCGAGAGCTGTCGAATGTATTTATATTATTGTCTTTCCAAGTACCACAATCTATCGTAAAACATCGTGTTTCTGACTTTGGCAAAGAAATCTTGCGGTGCACCCTGCCAATGGAAGATGCATTCCGCGCCATTTCCAACAATGTATTACATCACAACATCTAGGCGGCTTAAAGATTGAAATTGAAGGAATATAGCTATTTAAGGTTGCTGATCCTGTAGCCCGCACCGGTTGGGCGAACCTGGATATTCTTGGGATGGACAACGTTTTTTGGCATTTCTTGGGTAACTTTTTGTGTTGATTCCGAATCCGTTTGAAGCCACTCTGTAAACCATGAGCAACTTGAGATAACCAGGATGATGTTCAAGATGGCCACCAAAACACAACTTTCATCAATTCGTTTATATATCACACTGCATCTTACACGATGTGTGTATCACCATATGATCGACCAACCAAGGCCAAGGTCACAGATAGAGGTCAACACATGAAATGAGCATGCATATCAACTTTTTTGGGCCGGCAATAACTTCCTAAATCACAATGAAACCTACATAAAGTGCGTACCACCCTGTACGGTGTGTCCCATAAGACATTCAATTGTAGCGTTGTTATAACTTTTTAATAAAAAGAGATATCATAATGACACTTACACAACATATGCACCACAACTAGATGATGTGTGCCGTACAAAATTTAATATCAACACGGCGGTCAAGGCCACAATAAGGTTCAACACTAAAGATTAAAAAGTTATAACTCGGACACGAACTAGTTGATGTGCATGCTGATTCTATGTGTTGATCGCTACCTGTGACCTTGACATTGACTTTGGTGGGTAAGTCATGAGTTTGTGTACGACACATTGTATAGGGATAGTACATACGTTGTGTAAGATTCATAGCCATTCTGTCATCAGCAGAATGGCCTGAAAAAATCATCAAACGAACGATGTTAAGGACCGACTACGGCCTGGACAACCCCGAAATACCTTTTATCGGGAGGATCGGTGTCTGGCACGCCTCGTTTGACATGGACCTTCTGCTTCAAGTGGGGTTTTGAAATGCCTTTGGCTCCCAACAAGCGTTTGTGCAACAGCACTGTTCGAAACCGTCTCAAAGCACTGGGTATGAGGTCCAGAAGACCCATGAAGCGTCCAGCTCTATCTGCTCAGCATCAAAGACGACGTTTGGAGAGGTGTATGGCACGACAACAATGGAATCTCAGGACATAAAAGAGAGTCCATTGGTCAGAGGAGAGTAGGTTCCTGCTTCACCTCACAGATGGTCGCATGTGAGTGTGGAGAAATAGAAATACTGCTTAAGTGCCCGGGAACATCAGACCTACTGTTTCTTGTGGTGAAGAATCACTAATGACCTGGGGATGTTTCTGCATACTTGTCGAGAAAACATCAGTGATAAATATGTGTAATTAGCTCCGTTAAAATACTGCATATTTTCATCGTTGTTTTGTCTTTCTTTTGTCAATAGACCATTCTTTCCGCAAACAACCACGTTTGGCCATCTTAAACATAACATGAAAGTAATGCCAGTTTCTATTAACCCTACTGCGAAAAAACCCATGGGGTGCTTAAGTAAGTTCTAGGTGTATATAAACGAATTTATGAAAATATTGATTTTGGCGACCATCTTGGGCGTCATCCTGAATATCTCCATTTGCCAAAGGTTTAAAGAAGGGCAGCAAACGGATTCGGGTTCAGCACAAAACGTTACCATAGAAACGTAAAAAATGTTGTCCACCACCGAAATTTCCAGGTTTGACCCCAAATCGGCCACCCTGTGGCGGGCTATAACCTTTTATCAATCGCAACAGTCAGTCTGGATGGAGCTACTAAAAAGAAGTGCGGCCATTCGCGCATCCCCCAAAAGAGGTTTCGGGTGAGTGCGAAGTTGTGGTGGGAGGTCTGGGTGTTTCTTTGTGAAAGTTTCTTTTCGATTATCTGAGAAGTTTGCCAAATCTTCTCGCTTTCTCGATACCGCGAGAGAGACACGCCAATTTTCATGTTATTTTCATGCCTGACAACAGGTTCCGTACAATCGTGAGTAGTGATTCCAGCCATGAACTTCGGACACTGGGAGAACAAAAAACAATAAAACTTTTTTGAGACAAACCGCACTATTTTCGGCCTGTGTAGTCTTTGGACGCCGTTCCGCAGTCACTTCTAATTAAGCACAGCCCTTTTATCCATACCAGTGATTTGAAACATAGTATCTTACAATATCATGCTGCGATGTTAGACAGAGAACAGAATCATTTAGAACGAAGACATATTATATACACGTGGAGAAGTAGTTTTACATTCAATTTAATTCATTAACCTTTGAATTCTAGTGGTATCCTCCATGCCATTTCAGTGGAAGAACTTGAACGAGTCCATATTCATTATTTGGGGTAGACCTATCAATATTTTGAACGTGCGGCCTCGGGGCTGCACGTTGAAAATATTGATGTGTCTACCCCACATATTTACTTAACAGCCATCCTATATAATGACGTTATGACGCATTGTATTCCTGGTCGGAAAAACGGCCGCTAGGGTTCAAAGGGTTAAGTATATACTCAACCTAAAGAGCAGAGCAGACGACACTTATTGTTTTGTTACAATTTCTTGGACAGTGCCAACAAATTCTTGAATCACTTAATATTTCATTTATTGCCTCAAAACACAGCTGATGACACCTAATTAGCGCGAGATAGTTTCAATAAGGGGCCATAAGCTATGTTTATGAGACGAAAATGGAAAAATATAACTTGAATGGTGATTTTTGTGAATGGAGCTGAACGGTTTTGGCAGTTACGTTTGGTAACGGCCTACAAGGGACTTGAAACATAACTTTCCAATCATTCTGGCCTGCAGGATTTACTACAGCACTAACGATATTGTTTCTAATGTTCCGTCACCTTTGCCTAAAATCGCCATCGCCACACCATAGCCCAAGCCCCCGCGAAATGATGCTGACAATCCATAAGAACAATCTGTAAAACCGTGATTTAGGCCGAAAGCAGTCCGTCCTGCTCTTAGCGGCCGCCCCGCATTCATCCACATTTCAAGGGAAGATGTATCAATATTATGTGTTTATTTGTATCAATATTATGTGTTTATTTGTATCAATATTATGTGTTTATTTGTATCAATATTATGTGTTTATTTGTATCAATATTATGTGTTTATTTGTATCAATATTATGTGTTTATTTGTATCAATATTATGTGTTTATTTGTATCAATATTGTGTGTTTATTTACACCTGAACAAAAATTCGAAAAATGGTAAACAGGGAAAAGGGGTATTAAAAACATTTAGATAACTTCCACCGACTTAGCCTTGTTTCCCAGTTTGTTCAGATCAGAAGATGGAGAAATATGGGGGTTACACTCTACAGTTCACATTGGAAACAGAGGGGATGGTAATAAATAGAGGATATGAAATGAGTGTTTTTCTCATGATATTTATGAAAGGAGTCTAAGAATTTTCCGTTTAGGCGAGCCCCAAACGGAAAATTCGGACAAGTTTCATAAATATCATATGCGAAAAACATTTATTTCATATTCTATTTATCATATGACACACATATGCACAGATTAACGACTTAGTATGACTTTTTAACCCTTTACCTAACGTGAGTTGCAGACGGCACTTGCCAAAAAACATCATCATACAACCAAAAATTTTAATTTTTTGCTTCCAAAACATAGGTAATGACCCCTCATTGGAACGAGCGCCATTTTTCGTATATAGCACTGGCCGGTTTTGGTCGTTACGTTAGGTAAAAGATTAATACAATATAACCCACCCTAAATAGGACAGATAACGTAAATTCTCCCTACTGAAATTATGCAAATGTGACCCAGTTGTATTTTGTTTAGCCAATCAAATTGGCCAGTTTTGAAACTGACCAATGAAAGCTCCCAACTCTAATTATGCAAATTATGAAAATGTGTCCCAGTTGTATTTTGTTCAGCCAATCAAATTGTCTAGTTTTGAAATTGACCAATGAAATTGACGGAAGGCTTTATTTATCACTGATTAATATGAAAACAAAATATCAAATGTTTTAAAGTGAACAAAACGGACGAGTCATATGATAAAAACTGATATTATTCTTGGCCAAATAGAGCAGGTCTTGGCCCTTTGAACCCGATAGGTCGCGTTTTCGTCCAGGTACACGATACGTCATCATTTCATTAAATAGGATGGATGCTAAGTGACCATTTGTCATAAGGATGCACGTTGAAAATATTAATTGGTATACCCCTAAATAATAAATATAGACTCTTCCAGTTGCTGTCATTGAACTGATATGGAAGATACCACCAGGGTTCAAAAAGTTAAAATTATCGCTATTTCCGAGAATCGGTTTTATTTCTCGCGAAATCCTGCTGCGGGAATTAATTTTCAGCTCGCAAATATTTAGAATTTGAAAGCAATGTTATACCCTTTTGGATGCAATCGGGGACCAGTACAATACAACTTTTCCAGTTGTATTTTTACAGAATTGTATTTTCTATTTATGGAAATAACTAATTGAAATGAACCATTAGCATTTTCACTGAGTTGGCAAATTGCCATATTTTTTAAATTGCTATTGATTCATTTCCATCATTTATATTCGCTTGTAGGAAATACAATTTGGCAAAATACAATTGTAATTGGTTCCAGGATATATTCCATAGTAATAAACAAACTTCATATTTATCAATTTAGTAGAGTTTATATCTTAAATGCCTAATTCAAATTGTGATGCAGTTTGGGGTTCATATATACGTGTTCAACACACATTCCAATATGCGGGCTTCTGATAGTCTTGCTGGAAGCTACAGTTCTTTGACAGGGATTTCTAGTGACGTCTTGGTTGCCTGTGCAGGCAACCAAGACTTCACTAGACGTCACTGTTAGGTTAAAGTGTTACAATAATTATTATAAGGGAGCAAAACAAAAGAATTTTTCAGGCCTTTAAGCCATTAACAACACTTTCATAATCTTTGTCAAGAACCGAATGCACATTCTGCGAGAATCAAAGTTAATTCATATAGTTTTCCTCACGAGATTTATTTGCGAATTTTAGAACATGAGAGACCCACTTTGAGATCACAGTAATGAATTGGAATATATAGTAGTGTAAGGGTTCTTTCTGTAATTAATTGAGTATCACACGGCCAACAGGAGCAGCTTTTCTAGTAATTAAAGCTATCAAAGCACTGTTTAGTAAAAAGTAACCAAAATATGGAACACTGCTCAGTCAAACGGCCGAAGCAGTTTCACTTAAAAGGTAAAAATGAGACCATTTATTTCCCATTGCGCTATACGATTGAATGATCACTTAGTCTCATTAATGCACTTTGTCTTATAACCCTTTACCCAACGAATCGCCCACATCCGCCCGCGTAATATGCAAATTCAGCAGTTGAAAAAGTATTATTTTTTCAAAAAAACTTCATCAAAACCATATCATGTGACCCCTCGTTGGAACGAGCTCGTTCCAACGAGGGGTCACATGATATGGTTTTGTTGAAATGTTTTGAAAATTTTTAAAAAATGATATTTAAAATAATAAATTTTGATATCGTCTGCGTTGGGTAAAGGGATAAATGCTTGTCTGAGAAAAAAAATCGTCTTGGGATTCTTGTTAGGATCGTCTTGTTGGGATATTTTGCAGATTCGTCTTGTTGGGATTCGTCTTATTGGGATGACACCAATCTAACATCACCATTATGTTTATGTACAAAAAGCTGTTACGTGGTCTCGCTCTTGTTTCTGAGGTGGCTATGACTTTAGAGAGATACAGATCGAGTCGGATACGTTTTCTACATAAACATAATGATGATAATATATATGTATTCTGGGTTCAAAATGGTGATATCATTTATAAGTATACTGGTGGAAAGTGCAGAAAAATGCCTTTCACAAGAGCCGTCGCAAATTGGTTTCGTCAGAGACGAGAAATCGTTACCTGCTTCACACTGTAATTGGCTCTGTAGGGGGAAACAGTTAGTCTGGAACTGTTGTGTTCTATTTATGACTAATGGAATTTTATTGAATAATATATTGTACTTGAACAAGGGTGAAAAACCTTTACTGCCCTTGATATATTTTCACGAACATACAAATGTGTGACGCAACTACTTACATTTTACTTCCAACAGTGTTTCCACATTTGTTTACAGATCCTTCCCCTAATAATATATTATAATTGAACAAGGGTGAAAGACCTTTATTGTCCTTGATTTATTTTCTCGCACAGACAAATTTACGACCAGGATACTTACATTGTGCATCCAACAGTGCTTTCGTCTTTGTTTACTGATAACTCTCACAATCACCACTGCATATTACGTCAAATATACTTTCTTTCATCCGGACAAATGTGTAACAAAATAGGGCACAAGTTTAAAAATACTGTGTTCAATGTATAATCCCAAGTAACAGGTTAATTCAAAGAATCGGAGAAACGAGTGGAAATAGAGAACTCGAGTGTGGGTTCAGATTGTACAAAGAGCAGTTTTATGCCGACAGTCTCCAATAATTTGTGAATAAAGTATGGACATCTTTCTAATGCCATTTTGGTATTTTACGCCAACTTTTATCTAAGCGATTCTCCAGACTAAGCAAGTAAACGGTGTGTGGATGATTGATTAACATATTCCAACTATTTGAACGAAAGGGGGCGCGGTGGCTCAGTGGTAGACTGTTGGACTTCTGTGCTAAAGGTTCCGAGTCCGATCCCCGTCCGGGTCGACCCGCGCTGTGTCCTTGGGCAAGGCACTTTATCCCGGTTGCCTGCATAAGGGCACGATGGCGTCGTGTACTAAGGCGTACTGCACGTCGATGGTGCAATGTCTTCAACCAATGTAACCCTGATTGAGAGGAGCTTGAACAGAGTTAGAATGTTGAGGATCCGATATTTGCTCGACGATGCTCAGTGGTTCTTTCCGGATACTCCGGCTTCCTCCACCCGTAAAACTGTCACGGTCACGATTAGCCACCGTGCATAAGTATGTGACCTTAAACACCAATACAAATAAATTTGAACGAAATCTTCATTTCGCAGTATGCAGCATGCACGGACATATCAGACACAAATAGAGTGCTTGCCACCCGGAGTCAACTTCACTTGTGTGCCATGCGCCTTGTCACAAAATTCGAGTTATTACGCAAGTGGTAACTCCATTCCACGAGCATTGTATTAGTAATCAGCTGTCTGCATACTGTATTAGTACACTTCGGGTAAGTGACATGGTCTTATGGCCACCTCCCCGCTACTGTCGCGAAACATGAGTTTTGAAGAGAGCAGAAGTTACAAGGTACAGCCAACGTGATCCGGTCTTCGCACAGAAAAACTGAAAAAGCAAGATAAAGAGCAGCGAAGCCTTTCCCCTTTCCGTGACCTATATTTATCATGCCAACAGATGTTTTGAATAAAGATTCTTTCCCGGTGTTTAGAATATATGCAACGTAATCGCGCTTAACAAGAAAAGTTATTTTTTCCCTTGTGATAGACGTGACTGGTGGAAGACGCATGGTTGTAATGAACAGGTACTTAGAAGCCTATAACCATGAAGACATCTGTCATGACGATTCTCACATCTGATAATTATACTGCAAGTATACAAGTGCCCCTGGACGTCCAAGTCATCGGGGGTTGTTTTTATAGCAAATTTCCAGTTTTCAATTTCTAAAAGAGCAAATGGTGAATTTTCAGGTAATCCATTTGTCTTTTTCTCGAAGAACAATGTCGATAAAGTATCTCAACAAAAACCTACTCTGTTGATACAGTACGTGGAGAGTGGATTATAACAAATCATCCGTGGAGTGCACATATCACCCAAAGTATCACTTTCAAATTCTCTACATATAGACAAAAACACAAGCAATGTTTCAGCCAATGGATCTCCGGGTTTAACCCGGAGGTCCATTGGCTGGAACTTTGCTTGTGCTTCTTACGCTTTGCACACAATTTGCAATTATTGCTTGGGTGGAATCTCCATTCCACGGGTGATGTAGTGATAATATACTCTACACGTACTGTACAACCGGAAAAAAATATAAAGAACGTAAGATGACATAAAAATACTCTTTTCGTCTTTATTAAGCGTGTTTGTATCAAAGAGGTACTGTTTCGTTGGTATTCCATTCTCTACGTAATGTAAAATTAATATTTTCTGGACACGTTCGGTGAGGTTTGGTAATTGCCTTGCGTTACAAAATGAACGCGGATGAAGCAGACAACATTGTGAACAACAGAGAGTAAGGTCGACCCATTGGCCTATATACAGCGAACAACCTCGCAGCTTAATCGCCCCCCCCCCCCCCCCTAAGATGACGTCAAGTCAATAAACGCGGTAACTTCTCCCATTGATGACTTTTGTTGACATGGAAGCTATTACACTGTGATTGCATAGCGCTGATCTCTATACAACTGGATAGCTGGAATGCCAGCTAAAATGCCGCGACTCAATCGATTCCTTCAAGACGGCGTAATGTCAATCAACGCGGTAACGCCTCTCATTGATGACGTTTGATGATCTGAATGTTGTTGAATGCTGTAGATATTACATTTGTACTGCCATGAAGAATGTGGACCTCGTAAATATATTAACAGACAAGTATATTCCTTAAAAAGCGATCGTCGACGGCGAGAAGTAGGAACACTGAAAACCATTGTGAATTGTTTTTTGGTTGAGCATTGTTTATTTATAACAACAGCTGCCCCCTCGCCCCCTACCATTGAAACTTGAAGTTCTGTCACAGTTAGCGCACAAAATGCTCGTTAGTTAACGCGCTCTTTACTGTTAAAGAATGAAGTAGTCTGAAATACACAAGAGCGTCTGCGCTGTGCAATGCAAAACGCAATGCGCTATTGGCGAAGTCGGTTGTGAAATCACGATCAAACAGAAAGAAAACATTGAGACCACTGTATGTGGAGAGTGGATTACTACTAAATCGCTGAGGGATAGATTTTTCACTTAGTAATTATTTACAATTTCTAAGGACAAAACACAATCGCTTGCAAATTTCCATCACATGGACCCGGTGGTCCATGTGATGAAAGTTTACAAGTGTGTCTTGTGCTTTGATGAACAATTATAAATATTTTTCGAGTGGAGCATATATGGCGCGGCGTCTAGGTAGTAATGCACTTTCTCCGTTCTGAATAGGGAGTCGGATTTTAATACCTATTAATGTCATTACATGTACATGTATCCCAGTAGAGGTTAGGAATGATGTTAATGATCTCTATTTACTAGTATAAGGGAGCGCGGTGGCTCAGTTGGTAGAGGTGCAGGCTGCAAGCCGAGAGGTCCTCGGTTCGAATCCCACCTGCGCCAACCGCGTCGTGTCCTTGGGCAAGACACTTCATCTCCACTGCCCGCGTAGGGGGCACGGTGGCGTTGTGTACTAAGGCGTACTGCACGTCGATGGTGCACTTGTCTTCACCCAATGCTAACCCTGCTTGTGTGGAGTTAGTATGTTGGGGAGCTGACAGTTGCTCGCCGTTGCTCGGTGGTTCTCTCCGGGTACTCCGGCTTCCTCCACCCGCAAAACTGTCACGGTCTTGTTGATTAGCCATTGTGCATAAATATGTGACCTTAAAACACCAATAAATAAATAAATAAATAAATAAATACTAGTATAAAATATATAAAGTTGGGCACGCTGTATTTCTGCAGGAATTGAGTTACGCTAATGGTGTAGTTTGACAAGAACAAAGGTGCACTTATTCAGCGCGCTATTACTTCAAATAGTGAACAATACAGGAACATGACTTCTAGTTTCAACTGTAAGGTGGCAGCCGGTGAAATGCTTTACTGCATAAGGCCAATGAACGTTCCAGCAATCCCGTTGTATAGAGATCAGTAGGGGCGATCCAACTGTCATATAGAGCTGTAGAGAAATGTTGAGGAGCTGACAGTTGCTCGTCGATGCTCGGTAGTTCTCTCCGAGTACTCCGGCTTCCTCCACCCGTAAAACCGCCACGGTCACGATTAGCAGTTGTGCATAAGTATGTGACCTTAAACACCAATAAATAAATAAATAAATAAATAAATAAATAAATAAATAAATAAATAAATAAATAAATAGAGCTGTAGAGTCAATACACTGAGCTTCTCTACAAATACAAAATGCATGAAAAAGCAGAGTCGCCCATTTTGTTATTGGGAATTTTGTAGACGGCGATGACATTCAGAAAAAAGACCTAGAGTAAACCTGTTACCTAATATTACGCCCAGTTCAGTCGACTCTGTTCACAACGTTCAGATTGTATTACCTTTTCCATTTGTGTATCCAGAAATAAAAGATGAGCGCGTTCCATTAAGGGGTCACAAGTTTATCATTTGTGGAAAAAAAATATATTTAGTTATTCAAGAAATGTTGTTGCAAGCGCCGTCCACGGGGAAAGTCTTTATTTAATTGACTCGAAACTTTCTTGAAATTATTTGTTACAGTTATAAAGAAGGTTCAACAATTTACGTACACAAAACTACCGCTCTCTGTATAGGTTGTTTATCGTGGGCAAACAATGCACATGTATTCGCACATGTGTGACACCGCACTTAACGAAACTGTGTCGTACACTTCATCAGAAAAACTTTCGTGAATTCCTTTCGCTATTGAAACACTTTTCAAGCGCGGAGAGAAGAGGGTGAGGTTATATGGTACGTACACTGGTTGTTAACTTTCTCGATTTCATGCATAGGCATTCTCCATCCACCACACTCTTACAATTTCGAAGAAAAAGTCGAAAGACACTTTCAACGATTTAAACTTTGACGCACCGCCTGTACTCTGGCAAAACTAAAACCTACGAATGCTTCTTTGGTTTTTCTCAGAGATCGTAAATAACTGTCTGATGAAAAAAATCTATTCCACACTGTTTGCTTTCGTTTGTGAAATGTTCTTGCGTAAACCCGTGTTGGAAAGTGCACTTACAAACTCTCCCAGAAGTATGTCGAATACAAGAATGCCAATCACGTAATTAGGGATTAATTTAATTGTCAACTCTTCTATAGTAAACTGCTTTAGTTGGAAAAGTTGCACGATAGATCTATAAACACATTGATTACATACGAGTCGCATTAGCAATGCATACATGCATTGTTAAATGTATACCAAAGGAAGAAGGCAGAGACGGCTCCAAACTCGATACATTTCACATTTTTTCAAGAATAAGGTGGTGAAATACTGTACACCGAGCGTGACACGCCCTAGGATAATTCTGACTGACAGCTTTCACAAATGTGGAATGAAGAGAATCATACGCGACTTGAGACTGACTGACTAGAAACAGGAGGCTCAAAACCCTCGTGAACACTTGTGGTATCTTCCATGCCAGTCCAATAAAAACAGTTAGAAGAGTCCATGTTCATTATTTGGGGTAGACCAATCAATTTTCACGTTGAAAATATTGATTGGTCTACGTCACATGTTCACTGAACAGCCACCCTATTTAATAACGTTATGGCTTATCATGTTCCTGACCGGAAAAATGGCCACTAGGGTGCACAGTGTTAAGTTTTGTACCTATTTCTAATTCTTTTTTATTTGGATACACATATACTATCATCTTTATGTTTATGTATAAAATATTATCTCAGTATCTCGCTATTGTTACTGGCGCTACATCTTGAAGAGTCTTATAATTCTCAACTTTATTAACTTGATTACCACTGTACGTGACGACTCAGCCGAATCGTCCCACGTAATTTACTAATTAAGCGCTTAAGTTGAAAAAACATTGTTCCAAAAGTTTGAACAAAAACATATCATGTGACTCTTCATTGGAACGAGCTCCACGTGAATTTATAATATCGTGTTTTGAGTTCAGGGTTAACTAGCATATTAAATTCCAATTTCCCTTTCAGGCTCATAAAAATACTTGTCTTTTCGGTTTAAACTGTATGTGGCTACCTTGAAATTTTACGACCCTCGAATAAACTTACTGAGCGCGTTCGTATTCACCATTTTAAACGACTATGCGCTGTAATAGTGTAGTTGCGTACTGTTCCAGCTTGAATGCCTCCAGTGATTCAGATAAAAAAGCATACATTACAATCGCCGTGGACAGGTCGAAATCCACGCGTGGACAGTGATGTCCACGCTTGCGTTTACCAGGTAATAAAAATGATCAGAAAAAAATTAATTAATGAAGCATCGGATTGTACCCGGTGCTTCACTGATTAAATTTTTGTTTATTATTCCTATAATTAGTGTTTGGAATCTAATATCATTGCTTTCGTGGAAATATTACCCACTCGTGGAAAATGACCGGTCCACGGCGGCCGTACTGTAAAAGCAACATGCCTCAACAATTTACTAATTATACTTTTGAGAAGCGTTTTTTTTTTCTTTTCGTATATAGAAACGTACAAGGTCCACCACAAACGACGCGTTTCGAAATCTTGTAATGTTCTGTAAATAATAGCACGCGCTTGTATTATGCATTTGCAAGAAACAGATTTTGTATCTTGGCCCCCGATACACGCCGCATTCAGGCAATTACGGCTCAACACATACTTATGGTAAGATAAATAATTTTTTTATTCGAATAGATTTCAGTGTGCTCCATGACATTTTGTGTGGCATACGATAACTTCAACGAGATTACATCATCTCCGATAGCCTCTGTAGCGAGTACCATTCTATTTCAACAATTTGCTAAGGCGACGTTAGTAGTGGCCCAGAGAATGGAACTAAATGGGGGTGAGATAACCAGACCAAAGTTGAAACACCAACACATGGGATATGCTACTGAGAGGTGTCTGAGGAGTCTACCAAATTTATATAGAACCATCAGATACATTTGGATTGCTATACTGGACATTTTCGGAATCAATATTTGAAAATTGAGTGATGTATCTTCCTTTAAATATTTTCCTATCATCTGAACTACGTATATTTCTATTTATGTCATTCCATATTTTCGGGTACAAAGAAAAGTGTAAGTTACCCAATGATGTTATCTTGGTTCTACTTATACGTAGACGTACTACCTGTAACTGTCTCGACATTCGTTTGGCCTGGTTATCAACTATTCTGAATAATTCATTCAAGAACATTGTTAAGTTTCTTTTTTTCCAGTTAAAGATAAAAAGTAAAACTTTAAACCCGGTCATATACTTTTAGGATTTTATTCTTTGCGCACAAGGTGTCGCTGTGGGCATAAAATGCTTTATTAAATAACCCCATATATGAAATCTTTCTCTCAAGTTGCTATGTATTAGCCCACAATAGGGAGTGCTCATAGCATCGCGTTGGAATGTATTTCTTTACGCCTTTGATGGCAAAAGTCACCAGAAGCCTACTTGAGCAAATCTGACCTTTAACACTCAGCACTCTGTCAAATTTCTGAAATTTTGTGCATTTCCTTCCCATGAGGCAACTAGGAATTTAAACAATACAATCTTGTTTGACAGAGCTCAGTGAGCTCTGTCAAACAAGATTGAATTGCTTAAATTTCTTAATGCATTATGGGAAAAACTTAAAGGTTGAAATTTTGGTCTTCTGACATCAGAATGCAGAGGGTTAATAAAAAAGATGATTACAGTACTCTAATCACAAAAAGAATAGAGAATGTCGACCGAAATTTTCTGTCAACTTTCCACCCCACAACATATCACACCTTTCGAAAATGATATTACGGCAAATATAATATGTATAGAATTTTCGTTGGTTTTTATGCAGTCTGATTTCACAGTACTGTATTTTGGAAATCACAACACACTGGGTCTAAGTCCGTCGCGATATCATCGTGGAAGGAGCCGTTTTTGTGATCGCAGTTTTGTATAATATTTTGTAATACCTAAAAAACTTAATTGGTTATTCGGTATTATTGGAACCACAATATTTACTTTTTGATAATTCATGGGAGAATGGGAGGGAAAGTGACATTGGTTGAAATGAAAAAGTTGAATGCCATATATACGATGCTGGGGACAGGCGAATCCATACTTAAGACGTTTATGCTTGCAGCCAGGAGTCAGGTGAGGGTATCTCAATCTATGCTGCAAGGTTGAACATTTATTTTCCCTGGCAGTTGAACCGAGAAAATGTAGGAAGGTATGCACGAACTTTGCTCAGGACCATTTTCAAGACACCCCCACCCCAGCCAGTCAATATAGATTACACCATAAAAGGAATTAGTTTTACATTTCAGCTCAGATTTCCTAACTATCACCTTCTCCACTGCACAAGACCTACATGTCTCTATTAGAAAGGAGGAGAGAAGCCTATTTTAACATTTTCAGAAAAAATAAAATTGTTGGGCAATTCGAAGCTTGAAGATTAATCCTCATGTAAATTCTTGTCACTTTTTTGGACATATTTCTCTTTTGGACAGATTCAAGCAATGAGGACAGCAAACAACCAGAGGTCGTGTGTTGAACTCATCATCTTAATATATACAATAAACGTTGTCACAATTTGATGGAATGATATATACCACTGTAGTCAAATCTATTATTATGCTAATAAATTTGTTTATCCAATCAAATGAAGTTACTAAGAGACATAGACTCCGCAATATTAGGTTCCGGTTGGCTGAAAAGCACCCAATATTAATTTAGTATTAGGTGCCCGTCATCCATTTTGTTTTATCATTATATCCACACGCCTGAGCTTTTAATTTACACGTACGTACATGCGGCAGCGCAGTCGTACAGAAGACCCACCACATAAAACAGCCCCGTTGTATAAACATTGCATTCGATTGAATGAAACTGTTATAATAATATGCCAAACCAGCCCAAAACATTGGCGGTTATAGAACCAGTCACGAGTGATTTATTGGAATGCGGAAGCAAAATTACTCCCCTTGTTGAATATGTAAACATCGTCTGCTTTGTTTACATTTTTCGAGAAATGCGCATCATTTAACTATTCGCTGAGTTAACTTCCCCAATGACATTTTAGCATGTCGTGCATAATAAATACGTTATAGGGCGTTTAGTTGGCAGATACAGTGTCATATGACACTGTATCTGCCAACTAAACGCTCTGTAACGTATATTATTACCACTCAATCTACACTCAATCTATAAGTTACTAGTCGATTAACATAAGTTTGGAGGCCCTATTAAAACTCGATAATTTCAGTGACGTCATTCGACGGAGCCGGGCCGCGGGCGATAATGGTATAAATAGCCATTAGCGGCCCGCGGCCCGGCTATTTTTAGATTCAAGTTAGCTGTAACAGGGAATGGTAATAATAGTAATAACATGATTGTTGTCAGGCATCATGATTCATTAGCGGCTCTGCAGCAATGATGAACAGCCCTTGGCTTATTAACGGACCTCGACTTCGTCTCGGGCCTTTACTAAACCCTCGGGCGATTCATCACTGCTGCAGGGCCGCCAATGAACCATAATGCCCTCCAAAATCGTGTTATTGTTATAATGGTAAATGTCTATACATATGGATCTCCAGACTATGGAATGAGACATCGCCCTGACAGTAAGAGTAGACGTCCTGCTGATGTGAAAATCAAATTAACTACTTCAGATGGCGTTGATTATATTTTGCTATTTCAAGCCGGAAAATCTTCTGAAAATATACTGTTACTATTATTTTTACTTGAGCAAAGCTAGACAGACTTTTTAAATCATATTAATTTGAGTTCAAATACCGTTCAATCTAATTGATCGCAGGTTTCTCCCGCCCAAGCACTTTACATGTTCTCTTCTGAGTAGGTCTGCTTATTTACCTTCAATAAAGAGGAGTTATTAACAATAAAATGTGATAAAATAGATAGCTACTGGCTATTAATGGTCCACATTGATTTATAATATGTTTTAATCAACAAAACATGCCGAATTATGTCTTTAACACTTACGCTGCCGAAATCGACTATTGTCACCTATTTTATGATAATTATCTGTACGTTCTGGTATGGGCGGGTCAAACCTACCATCTCATTAATTGTTGGAAAGGGCTCATAGAGTCCTTTCCAACAATTAATCAGATGATAGAATTTCAAGTATGTCATCAAGTTTATTAACCCTCCTCACATACAGGGTACATAGTACATAGAGGTCTTCCATATATGGATAACGTGGGCGTGCAGGGAAAGGTTAACTCTTTTAGCGCGACAGGCGACTAAAGTCGACAGACGGCAGACCGTGGAAAGGTACTGCAGTAGTCATTTTAACCAATTGTATGTGTCCATTTCTAAGTGCGTTTAACCCTTTAACCAACGCAGACGATTTCACAATTTATTATTTTGAATATCATTTTTTCAAACTGTTCAAACAATTTCAACAAAACCATATCATGTGACCCCTCGTTGGGACGAGCTCGTTCCAACGAGGGGTCACGTGATGCGGTTTTGTTGAAATTGTTCGAAAAATAATATTTTTTCAACTGCTGAAATTGCATATTACGCGGGGTTGGGGGAGGGGTGCGACCGATTCATTGGGTAAAAGGTTGAACAAACATACGTATTCCTATGTTTCATGCACCATTTATGTCCTATCCATAAACAACAATATCGTCCCTTGAAAGTTTAAAGGTGACATTTAAATATATACAGAAAATCATTTGAAAAACTGTCAACGAGATCGTTAGAACATCTTTTAAAATAATAACGCTTTAGTCTAACAAGTTATTCTTTTTGTAAAATTCCTGATGAATATTAGACGCTAAGAATTCTGTTTCTCAGATTATTCCGCGCAAAAAGAGTTAAACTCACGTAGCAAGGCAAACCACAATGTCAAAAAGTAAAAGAGGTATAAAGATAAAAATATACCAGCTCTCTTGTGTTTTAATTTATCAAGGGACATAAATTATTAGATAAGCACACACGCTTTTACTTACGGGCTTTGAGTTGGATTGGAGTGGTTGTACAACAAGGTACCTTTTGATTTATTGTCGCTGAGTCATTTAAATCATCCAAGTGAATAACAATAAAAAAAAAATTATATATTTATTCTTGTACTGCGTTTTAAAATATTTTCTCTCTTACGCAACAGAAAATATTGATCTATAGCTTTGAGCAAACGTAATTTACAATAAGACAGTTGAATTAATTCTGCGCTTTGATTTGAATAGATCGCATATATACTGTTAGCAACCTGTGTGAACACTGGAGAACAAAACACGTTAACCAAACATACAAAAGTAAATTTTATTAACCATTTACAAAAATCACCGTTCACATATATCTTAAAACATATTTTTACATAAAAATAGTTTATGCAGCATCGTTGGGGCGAGCTCGTTGGGGCTCAGACAAGGAGGGTATGAAGCTCTGTTTTCGAATCAGAAAATTAAAACGTTTAATTATTCAAGAAATATGTTTTTACAAGTTTGTCTCAGATTGGTGTTAGGTAGTTGAGTACAGTTAATATGACTTGTGAGGACTTGACAACAGGAGAGAAGATCTGGGTATTGTCAAAATTATCAGATGACAATATTGTCCTTCCAAGACTGCATGTAAGATTAACTTTCAAACTTGCGGTTCTACCCTTACGTTAAACGCCATGTCATCCTAACAATAACTACTATAAGGGCTATCTTTTTGTCGAACGCTGAAATAATTAAATCGTTCACTGCAATGCCTCTACACATGCTCATATCTGTTGTAACATATCAGTTGGAGAAATATGGACGCATCGGAGAACATAACAGTCGTCCCGCGCTTGCTCTTTCAGTACGGACCTTGGTGGCGTATTGCTGACGTACTGCAGCAACATGTCGACCTATTGACGATGAGGTTACAGATGGTTGAAGAATTTATGGATACACTCGCACATGTTTCCTTCTGCAGTTTTGCCTTGACCCGATTTCAGTTTGTTCTAATAGCCACTGTTCTGATATGATAACGGTAAACTGTTTCTGACTTAGGACGATCCGCAGGAGCCAAAACTAGAAAACCTTTGCAATTGTATTTTTTAGAATTGTATTATTACCTATTAATATAACTGACCAAAAGTAATCATAAGTATTTCCAAAGATATGGCAATCTGCCAACTGGCAAATTGCCATATCTTTGAAAATTCTAATGATTCATTTCCAACCATTTGATGTCATAACTAGAAAATACAACTTTAGAAAATACAATTCTAAGTGTTACAGTAATGACCACCAAACATCGACCGTTGGTAACATCCTGAGTTTGTCAGTATCGTGCTCACAACCTCCTCACAGATTAAAAAAAACATTCACTGTCTCTTTCCCGACCAGATTGCGATCGGGTTGCAACTCAGTAACACCAGAGAGTCCAGATATCTTCACCATTTACCAAATAGGAACATTTTTTTGCCTAGATACAGGTTATTGGAATGGTCTTGTTTTACTGGCTCTCGTAATGAGCTATTTAGGGGGGGGGGGGGGGTCGAGCCATGGGCCTTTTGGTTGGAAGTCCAATTTTGTAACCACTGAGCCACCGTGATGGGTTATAAGGTATGTGTTTAAGATATAAAAGGGAGATGGACAATTTTAAATGACGATGTTTTTGTGAACAGCACAAATGGATTATGTTTTGTTACGAACAGAGTTAAGGAAAAACAACGAAAATGAGATCCAAGTTTTCGTGTTTCTTTCGTGTTTTCTTGACTCACTTGTATTTTGCCTTATGAACGCGATGGGATCGAGAAGGAGATCTCTTTTGTGATCACGATACAGCATCGATTTCTGTTAGCATGTTGGGTAAATGTTTTATCTGCATCGTTTGGAACGTGAATTTGTTGAAAGTGAATATACAGTTCTGTGATCACAAAAGCAGGCAGATAATTTCGATCGGGTCGAAATTTTATTACACGCCTGTTCTATGAAGTCCCCATCTACTGCAACACTACACCATGCGGAAAATGAAAATCCGTTCCGCACACGTGTCGAAAGGAAATCGTTGAGCAGACGATTGATCACCCGAAACTGAACCGACTGCGAAATAACTAAATAAAATTCAAAAACTGAAGGATATTGCGAGTTTAATGTGTACGAAAATAGCGCAGAAGAGTCGACAGACGAAGGAGATAATGAATATCCCGAAAAAGAAGATGAGTATGAGTACCCAAATTTGGTTGGCGATAAAATCTGTTCTTTTTGTTGATAGTTGTCAAATGAATTGGTGAATGTCCTTCTAATAACAGTTTTTTATAGACGTGAAGGCGAGTGCCAGTGCGGAAGGATAAAACGAAAGGCCGCAGGCGCGTGTCGTTCTATTAGAACGACACGCGTCTGCGGCCTTTCGTTTTATCCTTCCGCGCTGGCACTCGTGCCATATCGATTAACCCATTCACATGCGCTTGTCGTTCTGTATATATCTGTACGCTTACTGCCCCTTAACACTTCAGAAACTCACATGTCGAAAACGAAATACGACATTGAATCTGTGCTGTTTTAATTTGGGTTTCTCCATGCAGCCTTTATTTCGTAAAATATTTCATTTAAGAAATCTCGATCAACTGTTGTAGGGATGTCGCGAGTCGATCACGATCTGATCGCGAAAAGCACCGATTTATTTTTTGTTGAAACCATAGAAAGATAAGTTAGAAAATTTAATTCTTTACTAAAAAAGAAATCAAATTGTCCGGCTGACAACCGGTTGATGTCAAGCTACTCACCACATATGATTTTCTCTTCTCTTCCACTATCGGAATGGTTGTTTCCTTGAGCCTGTCTATCAGTTATCTTTCCCCACTGATCTCTATGCAGCTGGATTGCCAGCATGATCATCAGTCACGTACAGAAAAGTACGCCCTCTATCTTACGGGGTGGGGATTGGGGAATCGAGTGTTTCTTTGAATAGATACTGTTAAACAAACACGCTTTTCTCCTTTTCTGACGCCTCGCAATCGCCAATTGCTTTCACCCTTTACCTTACACGAAAGACAGAAGACACTTGCAAATAAAATTCTTGAATAACTATTTTTTCATTTTTTTGCGTCAAAAACAATGCTTATGATCCTCATTGGAACGAGCTCGTTCCAACGAGTGTCATAAGCTATGTTTTTGGACAAAAAAATGAAAGAAAAATGAAAATTAATGATGATTTTTGTGAATAGCGCTGGTCGCTTTGATCGTTACGCTGGGTAAAGGGTTAAAGAATATACTTAGATGTCTGAGATAAACGAATGTGCTAATACTGTGTACATTTTTCACGGCAAAGCAAAGTGGGACATAGAAAAGTGTTATTGTGAGATTTCCCCGTGGGTCGTTTGCCTTAGCATCCGATCCAACTGGAACAATTTACTGTAATATAGGCTTAACACAGGCGATATAACTCTAAGGTCAAGTAGTTGCATCTTCAAAGATTTTCCATTAATTGAGATTCCTGTGTTTAAAAACTGGCACCATAGACCTATACCTATGTACCAGTAATCTGTTCCAATTGCACTGAATGCTGAGGCAAACGATCCACGGGTAAATCTCACGATAACACAGGTTACTTATAGACAATTACGAATGAACACTGAAAACAATTCCAATAATTCAGTAATTGTCAGTTCTCGAATATCGGTATCGGGGCGGGTTATAAATGTGAACTAACATACTGGCTGAGTTAATTGCAATCTTTTTGGGGGTTACCGTTAGCTCAGATGGTATTGTGGCAGAACATTTATGGCTAGGCGATTGGGTACAGTAAATCCGGGATCAACTTCTGTTAGGGCCACCTTCTAAAAAACTATATATATATATACATATATATGCATATTAAGAGTATAGCATGTATGAAACGTCCCCTATCAGCAGGACCCCTGGCAGGCCTCCGGAAGTGATGTCGTGTCACGTGACCCAATGGCGCCATGTTATGTTGTTATGGTAACCCGCGTGAGCGGCCATGTTGTGACGTCATCTTCATAGTGATACGTGATTTCCGTCGTCCATATTGTATACTGGAAGCCGCCATCCTGATTTCTATGGTAGCACGTGATTGCTATGTTACCCAAAGGCTTATAGTTGGACAGGGGTATGTTCATAGGGTGTGTCCGATTGAATCGGAGTATCACGAATTACCTAAATTTTCATGGACCTCATGCCCCCAAAACAAATGAGGCTAAGAGGTATAGTAAATGAGACCTCGTTGAGGGCTTTCTCATAGCTCTCAAGGCATCATACGACTAAAACAGGGTTCCATAACCAGAGACGTTTCACAAAAAGGGATTCCATGGGACGTGGCCATTGAATATAGAGGTGATGAGAATCGTATAGGACTTCGCTGTAATAAGGGGAGATAACTCTGATTACAGATTATGGGGGGGGGGGGGGGGGGTGGGGGGTGAAGCAATCTGATTGGTTAGTTACCGTCAGGAAAGTGAAGTGATTTGATGATCTAGATAAATGAAACAACAAGAGTACTCGGAATAGGATCAGAACTAACAAGAGCGGATCAGAAAAGCTAAATATAGTAATAATAGGCTAAACTGTTCCAACTGAAAGGCTCTTCTTCTCTACTGGAGTATACTTAGATTCAATCGAACTCACCCCATTTGCCCCTCGGTACTATAGCACTACGTGCTGGGCCGTTAAAATGGGGAATCCGTATTAAATAAAGTCGTTTTGGTGATTTGGAGAGATTGTCGGGTTTATTTGGGTAATTCCTGATACTCCGATTCAATCGAAAACACCCTCTGAACATACCCCTGTCCAATTATAAGCCTTTGGGTAACATAGCGACCACGTGCTACCAGAAAAACAAAGTTGGCGGCCTCCAGTATACAAAATGGACGATGGAAATACTTAGCACCCCAACAACACGCGCTGCGCATGCGCACTAACACCACGTATCACTATGGAGATGACGTCACAACATGGCCGCTCACGCGGGTTACCATAACAACACAACATAGTGCCACTGGGTCACGTGACATGACGTCACTTCCGGGATCCTGTTGATTGGGGACGTTTCATACATGCTATACTACTCATATTGATAACTCCTTGTTAACGAAATAATTTTAAAGGTATTATGAAAGATCTCTATCTCTTGAGGAGGGCTGGGTGCTCAGGGCGCGTTGTACAAAATGGGTAAACCGACGGATTTGTGCTCCTTGCGTGCATTGTTACACATTTACGAACACACTGTTTTCTTTTTTTTAATATTAGGCAACCGTGGTACTTTGGATAGCGAGAAAAAGATAAAATGGAAGAGGAAGACAAACCACAAAATGATGAAGGGAGTTCAACAGAGACACCCGAGAAAGAAGTATATTATCAGATCAATGACATACCGGCGCCTCACATGTGTTTGTTATTTAGTTTTCAGGTAAGACATGCATCAGAGCGAAATTCGTCCTCTTATTAATCCTTTGTTTCTTTTTATACAGACTGGTAGAATAATTTTTTTCTTTTTATACAAATTAGTAGATTCATTCTTGTCAAATGCATGAGGCTACGCTGAAAGTTCAGTAGGGATGTCCCGGATGTGTGAGCTTTAGAGGCGCGACACCCTCTTTGCGAATTATAGCTCCAGTGGAGAAATCGACAAGACAGATCACAAATCAACCTCACGTGGAATAAGACGCCATCTGCAATGCTGATTTGGCATTGCAGATGGTTCCTTATTCCACTCAAGGAACGAAATGAAATATACATTTTGTTTCATGTTGTTTTACATTGAATTTTTCATATATTTATATATATGTGTGTTTGTGTGCGTGCAATAAAAAACGACACGTGTTTTACTTTTCGTTTAATATCATTATATATCAATAACGATCATCATAACACGTGTCGCCTTTTCGCCTTTTATTTATTTATATTATATATATTTATTACTCTCCAAAGTGTGATTTATTGGGATTTCCGTTTTTGATTATAAACGATAACTTCGCAAGTGAATTATGCAATCAACAATTGTGTCATGTATCCGTGCGCGCAAACGAAGACGCTTTGCAGTGGGAGTAATGGGGACTTTATTGTTTTTTAACCCTTTACCTAACATGAAAAGCAGACGTCACTTGCAAAAAAAAAACGATCTTGAATAACTATTATTTTCATTTTTTGTCTCAAAAACATAGGTTATGACCCCTCATTGGAACGAGATCGACGAGCTCGTTCCAATCAGGGGTCATAAATTATGTTTTAGAGACAAACAAATGAAAAAATAATGAAAATGAATTGGCGAGTTTTGAGAATAGCGCTGGCCGTTGACCGTTAGGTTAGGTAAAGGGTTTGCGCGTTAATCTACGCGTTATGGCCATAGTAAGGATATCAAATTCTGAACAAATGGCCTGTGCACAAGCAATGTTTCAGCCAATGGACCTCCGGGTGACCCGGAGGTCCATTGGCAGAAGCATTGCCTGTGTTTGCTACGAGTAACCAGGAGCACCTACCGTGCTTTGGATGCCATCCGGTATGGCGATTGCGCGCAATTCCTACGCGCAATTAAGCCTAGATAAGCGTACAATTCATGAAAGGACTTCTAGTTTTAACTGTACAAGAGGAACATATCTTCCGAGCTCTACTCAAGAACTTATAAGTGACAGGACTTGTTTCAACGCCCTCTGTCCACGATTTCTCCACCCCACACTTTGTGTGTTCCATTGATCGTTTTGAATTTTGTCATTACCATATTGATTGTCACCTTTTGTTTTTGCCATTTATTACTTTCCAAAGAGTGATTTACTGGGATTTCCGGGTTTGATTATAAACGATAACTTCACAAGTGAATTATGCAATCAACAATTGTGCCATGTATCCGTGCAAGCAAACGAAGACGCTTTGCCGTGGGTGTAATGGGGACTTCATTGTTTTGTTTTGCTTTTTTTAACCCTTTACCTAATATGAAAAGCAGACGATACTTTCAAAAAAAATTCTTGAATAACTATTATTTTCATTTTTTGTCTCAAAAACATGGGTGATCACCACTCATTGGAACGAGCTCGTCGAGCTCGTTCCAATGAGGGGTCATAACCTATGTTTTAGAGACAAAAAAAATGAAAAAATAATGAAAATTAATTGGCGAGTTCTGAGAATAGCGTTGGCCGTTTTTGGATGTTATGTTAGGTCAAGGGTTAAATAGTATAATTATCGTTAATAATGAAAAGTAATAAACAGAGTAATCGCTTGAGTGGACTGGTTATGTGAAACAATACATTCGAGACGAGGGACTATATAGTAAAACACTCGTGCGCATTCGCGCGCTCGTGTTTGTACAATGTCCCTCACCTCTCATGAATTATTTCACGTAACCAGTCCAGTCAAGCGATTACTCTCTATATGTACAATATTCACTTTTCGTATAATATCATTGGCGAAAAGGTACCACGATGACATCATGGAGAGTTAATGACAGCTGAAATAATTACTATCCATGCTTTTTAACATAATTTAAGAATTACTGCATGGTCTGCGGTGGAAAGAACGCACTTCGTTTCTGTTTAGTTCACATTCTTCTGTGCACGTACAATCTGATAGGACCGGGAGAGTACTTTCTTGATAATACTTTTGAGAAATAAAAATAGTCAAAATGGACCTGTTTTACATTGATAGATGGGGATAGCTTTGCCACTGCCGATGAAATATTCCGTGAGAGGCTGTGTTGGAAAGGAGTGTCGTAAAAGTACACAAATTGAAATTACGTATTGTCCCACTGATCTGATTTTATAAAGCAGGGTAACCGGAAATGAATAATTTGTTTTACTAATGAGATTTCGTTACGCTAGAGTCCTGAGATCGTAAAGGCTGTCTTCTCGATCTGATCGCAATCAGGAGTCGACACATTTACGCCATTGGATGGAGACTTCATGAATAAAATAATTGAAAGATAAATACCAAATAAAAAAAACAAAAACAAATGCAGATGGGATCTGAGATTCAATGTTGTCGTATTTATGCGATGTTATCTTATGGTATGGAATTGAAAACGAACAGAACGTTTTGCCCTATCGCGCCTCAAATATTTGCTATCCACAAACACGCCAATGCCTTTTGTGAGTAACATAGACATTTACTCACTTTAACGCTGGTGTTCAGGGAGGTGCAGTTGCTGGGTGGTTACGGTATTGGACTTCAATCCGAAAGGTCCACGGCTCGATCCCCACCAGGGGTAACTACGTTGTGTCATTGGGCAAGACGATTCGTCCCGATTTCCCGCATGGGGGCACGGTGGCGCTGAGTACTAAGGCGTACTGTACGTTGATGGTGCAACTTGTGTGGAGTTAGTACGTTAGGGAGTCTGGTAGTTGCTCGCCGTTGCTCGATGGTTGTCTCCGGGTACTCAGACACGAGGAAACCCTGACTGTCGAAAGTGTCGTTAAACTCCAATAAATAAAAAATAAAAAAATAAATTAACGTTGGTGTTCATGTCCTGCACCAACGACGTTATTCAGTGCAATTGTCGAAAAAATGTCACGGTTCTTGATAACGAAATGCTAAGCTTTTCCAAACAGGGCAGACAATCATTTCATTTCAAAATATGTACTTGCAGAGAAGGATCAGTGACTATCAAATCTTACTCGTCCCATGAGACAATTAAATCATACTATAAAAATAGAGAATCAATATTAAGTTCAAACCACAGCATCTCGCGTCTCACTTCAGTTTGAAGTCAATGTTGATTTTTTTTTTATGACTGTTACATATACAGAACCACAATTATGTTTGAATGGGTTAACGATTACTGGACGAGAGCGAGTGGCGCAGGGATACCACGAGAGCCGGTAGGCTCGAATGGTTATCCCAGCGCCACACGCTCGAGTCCAGTAATCGTTAACCCATTCAGACATACGTGTGGTTCTGTATTTGTTACACACCCAACCATGAAGAAGAATTCACTGTAATTAATCGCTAATTTAATTAAATAGTCGACAATTTGAACGTTTGAAAGAATTTTAGAGAGAAACGGGCAATTGTGTCAGAGAACCAGCCTTAAGTCTTTGACCTTGCCACCTGTAGAATCGCTGTTGATTCATTTTATTCGCAAAAAAATGTCGATTCGAACACTCAAAACTCAAAAGATTGCGTTCAGCATATCAGACGTCACAAATTATGAGGTCTCAAATGTGTTTTCTACGGAAACGTCCTAGCGCCAACGAGAAAAAAAAATTAAATCGTAATTACGATTTAATAAACCGTAATTACGATTTAGATAAACCGTAATTACGATTTACCAATATGATTACGATTTCATATGAACATTATTACGACATAGATAACTACGAATTGTAGTTTTAATAAGGACCCACACCCCTAGTAAACACCCATATCTCAGACTAGAATGGCCAAGTTAAGGTCATTATGTTTTTGGTTTTAGTACCATTTTACTCCCATATAAAATATCTTTCACACGTATTAAAATTATGATAATTGGAGTCGGTCATGCTGGAGCGTATGAAGAATTGGACTATGAAGAATTCTATATCCTCGGACACTGATTCCACTACTTCATAACGGACATGACAAGGGAATGATGGGAATGTATATAGCATACAAATCGAATGTAGGGGAAAGTGGTCTAAAACGGGCCCCTTAAGGAAATCTTTGAAAAATAGAAGAAAAAAAGACTGAAAAATATAGGAGTTTAAGTGTAATACAATTCACCACCGGTTCATTTCCAATATGTAACATACCAGTTATAGTAGAACTCGCTATAAATTCTGATACGTGACTCTAACTGACCCCCCCCCCTCCGCCCGGGTCTGTTTTACCCCACGGGTATGGATAAAACGGGCCACTGGGTTAGCAAGTCACGTGGTTCTTTTTGTTGCAGTCACTTTCAGGGTTGCATACATTTTATTTCAGTCATCTTATTCCACATAAAACGCACTCGCGGCATGTAAATAAAAATATATCCGGGGGGGGGGGGGGGGGAGCATCAAATCGGTGTGTGTGTGGGGGGGGGGGGGGGTTCTCAGCCGTATGTGGTACTTTATACATGTTGGGACTCTATTCAGTCCCTCATCACCACTACACACAGAAGCAATTACTCTCACACATCTGTCACATCCCTGTGTTGGTTTTACGGAGGTATTTTTTTCGGGGCCCGTTTTACTCGGAACACACCACTTCCAGTGAACCACAAGGTTTAAAACTTTCAATACACCCAAAGGCCTCTTATTTTATTTCGAAAATAAGCAGCTTAATTTGATTTTGTAGTGACACAATTTCTAGAACATTAGATTACAAAATGAGCTTTGAGTTGTTGGTGGAACAAATAAGAAAAATGCTATAAGAATGTTTCTAACTTTTTAAATAACTGCGCTCCAAAACTTCATGGTGATACGCATGGGTGTTTTTCTTTCAAACCAATAAGAGTTGCCCCCCCCCCCCCCCCCCCGCGTTGTCTGTACGGCAGTTTGCTCGGTTGCTCGTTCTATCTCGGGGGACCGTTTTTGACCACTTTCCCCTACATATTTTTCTTTAAACTAACTTTTATTAACCATTAACATTAGAATGATATTTATTGAATGATAGTTCAGTAAATCATCGTAGAGCATAATAAATCGAAAAAAGACGCGTTTTGGAGTAATAGCCGTCGTTATTGCAATATAGGTGAACTTTTGGAACAGTGAATTTTCGCAATACGGTACCTACCGAACTTTCGGAATAGCGAACCTTCGGAATAGCAAACTGTGTGGTGACAGGGCTGTCGCCTCCTTGTCCTTGCCAACGAGGGTGAGTAAGGGGGGGGGGGGGGGGGCGAAAGTGCTGATCATCGGTTAAGCCGTAATCATAGAACAAAGAAGGAGCTGCCAGTTCGGCTAAAAGCTACAAGAATACATCATTTCAGTGCTGAAAATCGTTGCGAGGGTGCTGATAGAATCCCCGGACCCCGTTATGCCTCCTGTCTTCAGTAGTCGAACCAAAAGCCATCTGTTGCTACACCATCCGTCTTCCTTCATAGAAAATTAACTCGCACTTTGATAATCTCGCCTGCCCTGGATCGGTGCGTCGAATTACCTAAACGGACCGAAACACGACTGAAGCGGACCAAAACATGTGATCAAGCTACCGAAACGGGCGACCAACCGACCGGAAGTCATCGGCCATCCAAACGGCTGAAACAGGTGATAAGAAGGCCTTTTCCACTGTAAGGAGTGTGCGTCCAATCCCCCACCCCATTTCGTAACAAACATGGAGAGTTAATATCACTCAGGTGACTTTTGATAAGTGAATCACAGCACAGGCAGATGCATGTGCATATCATTGGAAGGGGGCACTAAAAAGTGTATATCGATACAGACACTTGGATCTACCCAAACTATTTTATTGTTTTACGAGTAAACGGGAGGTCTGGGATGTAGGCCTACTAATTAGTTGTAGGCCTAATTTGGTATCAACGGGTATTTTCAAGACTGAAACCAAATAACTATCAAGAAATAAATATTTTGTATGTTTTGGATTAAGAAAACCGATGCGCAACTCACTAAAAAGTGTATACCGATCGATAAGTTTCTACATAACATAGCCCAAATGACTGGACTCGGAGGTGTGAAAAACGGAGATTGGACCGAAAAATAGTTGACGCATTAGGCCTATAGGACGGGGAGGGGGGGGGGGGGGGGGGGGGGGGCGTCACGGTGTTTACAACTGTTTTACAATGTCATCCAGGCTGATGTGTCCAGACATCCAGGTTAGTGTGGTTTTGTTACAAATGATTAAACACTGGTGTCTATCCGTAGTATCTGTGCATAACCCTCCTCACTCGCGTTGTGTAAGTGGGCGGGGTTGTAGGGGGTGAGGGCGCAGTTACCACGTTAAAAAATTGTAAAGGCGCCATCCAAACTGATATTCTGTTATAAATTGTTAAACACTGGCGTCTATCCTAGTGTATAGCCCCCCCCCCCCCCCCCCCAAACTCGCATTGTTTACGGGCGGCAGAGGTGTCGGTTATCGTGCTAAAAAAAATTGGGGAGGGCGGGGGGGGGTACCATGTTAAAAATTTGTAACACGCCATCCAAACTGTAGTGTGGCTTTGTTAAAAAAAATTAAATCGTAATTAAGGTTTATTAAATCGTAATTACGGTTTATTAAATCGTAATTACGGTTTAGTAAAGCGTAATTACGGTTTAGTAAATCGAGGCGAGGGACTATATTGTAAAACACTCGTGCGCAATCACGCACTCGTGTTTGAACAACGCCCCTCACCTCTCATGAATTATTTCACGTAACAAGTCCAGTCAAGCGATTACTCTCTATTTAATTAGAGACAAACAATGTTTCCATAACCAAGGGTATTGAAAAATCCTCAGAATACTGACGCCACCACACGGTTGTTGTTGTCATGTCCCATTTACCGGCATCTATCATTGTTACCTCTCGGCTTTTTTGAAGATATTTATTTATTTATTTATTTATTTATTTATTTATTTATTTATTTATTTATTTATTGATGATTAAGGTCACATATTTCTGCACAATGACAAATCATGACAACGAAGATATCTGTAATCATGTTATCTCATAAATCGAGCAAACGAGCCGTTGTATGGAACACCCACAAAATGTATTACAGTTTTACTTGCTACAATATATGTATATATACGAAATTAGAACCATATAACAGGATTTATTATGCCTCAAAGTTAATTTGTCCAATCAGAACGTTTGAATACCATCCAAGGATTCTGCCGTATCAGGTAACTCACCTGATACTATTTGATATCAGGTTAGTAGCAGCCATTACTATTTTGATCAAATTGAAGCATTTCCACTCGCTTCGAATTTTCAAAATTTGAATTGAAACAAAAAAAAGAGAATTTAGGTACCAAAAATATTTTCAAGGTACCGTGTTTATTAATTTAAAACATTAAATATTAAGAAAAATGGACAGAAAATATTATTTGTAGTTCTAAAAGTTCTTTATTGTCTTTACGGCTCTAGCCTATACCGACCAAACTTCAAAGGCTTCGATTTTTTTTTATGCTCAAGCGAACATTTTCTTTACAGTTTACTCAGCAGATTGAAAGTGGTTTTTTGAACATTTAAAAGTTCTTGTTTAACCCTTTTTGAGGTGGTAATGATAGTAAATGTATGTAAGGGTATTTCAGATATGCTTGTAGCGAAATGTTTTATTTTGTAAACAAATCGTCCCCTGAGTTCCAATGTGTTCTATGTGCCTACGTGCACATTGGAACTCAGGGGACGAAATATAGCACTTCGAACAGTGAAGATTGTTTACTGTCACCATGGATACATAACGGCTCTGTTGATGAATCTGTGCGGTGCTGCCAATTGCAGCTTTTAAATAATAAGCGCCCGGTAGTTCTTTGTTTCTCGAGAAAATTTATTAATCCCTTGATATACATGGACTTTCGACCTAACAAATATGTTACATGGCATGCCGCAGGCTGATACATTTCCATACAAGGCTCTGAGAGCCATGAAACTTATAATACACGAAATTAGAACCATATACATGTAAAAGGATGTATAGTGCACTTTCCCTTTGCTCGTAATCAATAGAGAGTAATCGTTTGACTGGACTGGTTACGTGAAATAATTCATGAGAGGTGAGGGATGTTGTACAAACACGAGTGTGCGAATACGCATGAGTGTTTTACAATATAGTCCCTCGCCTCGAATGAATTATTTCACGTAACCAGTCCAGTCAAGCAATTGCCCTGTTTATTACTTTTCATTATAAACAATAATTATATTATTTAACCCTTTACCTAACATAACGGCCAAAACCGGCCAGCGCTATTTGAAAAATCCCCAGAATACTGACGCCACCACACGGTTGTTGTTGTCATGTCCCATTTACCGGCATCTATCATTGTTACCTCTCGGCTTTTTTGAAGATATTTATTTATTTATTTATTTATTTATTTATTTATTGATGATTAAGGTCACATATTTCTGCCTAATGACAAATCATGACAACGAAGATATCTGTAATCATGTTATCTCATAAATCGAGCAAACGAGCCGTTGTATGGAACACCCACAAAATGTATTACAGTTTTACTTGCTACAATATATGTACATATACGAAATTAGAACCATATAACAGGATTTATTATGCCTCAAAGTTAATTTGTCCAATCAGAACGTTTGAATACCATCCAAGGATTCCGCCGTATCAGGTAACTCACCTGATATTATTTGATATCAGGTTAGTAGCAGCCATTACTATTTTGATCAAATTGAAGCATTTCCACTCGCTTCGAATTTTCAAAATTTGAATTGAAACAAAAAAAGAGAATTTAGGTACCAAAAATATTTTCAAGGTACCGTGTTTATTGATTTAAAACATTAAATATTAAAAAAATGGACAGAAAATATTATTTGTAGTTCCAAAAGTTCTTTGTTGTCTTTACGGCTCTAGCCTATACCGACCAAACTTCAAAGGCTATCGATTTTTTTTTATGCTCAAGCGAACATTTTCTTTACAGTTTACTCAGCAGATTGAAAGTGATTTTTTGAACATTTAAAAGTTCTTGTTTAACCCTTTTTGAGGTGGTAATGATAGTAAATGTATGTAAGGGTATTTCAGATATGCTTGTAGCGAAATGTTTTATTTTGTAAACAAATCGTCCCCTGAGTTCCAATGTGTTCTATGTGACTACGTGCACATTGGAACTCAGGGGACGAAATATAGCACTTCGAACAGTGAAGATTGTTTACTGTCACCATGGATACATACCGGCTCTGTTGATGAATCTGTGCGGTGCTGCCAATTGCAGCTTTTAAAAACTAAGCGCCCGGTAGTTCTTTGTTTCTCGAGAAAATTTATTAATCCCTTGATATATCTGGACTTTCGACCTAACAAATATGTTACATGGCGTGCCGCAGGCTGATACATTTCCATACAAGGCTCTGAGAGCCATGAAACTTATAATACACGAAATTAGAACCATATACATGTAAAATGATGTATAGTGCACTTTCCCTTTGCTTGTAATCAATAGAGAGTAATCGTTTTACTGGACTGGTTACGTGAAATAATTCATGAGAGGTGAGGGATGTTGTACAAACACGAGTGTGCGAATACGCATGAGTGTTTTACAATATAGTCCCTCGCCTCGAATGAATTATTTCAAGTAAGCAGTCCAGTCAAGCAATTGCCCTGTTTATTACTTTTCATTATTAACAATAATTATATTATTTAACCCTTTACCTAACATAACGGCCAAAACCGGCCAACGCTAGTCTCAAAAATCAATTAATTTTCATTATTTTTTCATTTTTTGTCTTTAAAACATAGGTTATGACCCCTCATTGGAACGAGCTCATCGAGCTCGTTCCATTGAGGGGTCATAACCTATGTTTTTGAGTTAAAAAATGAAAATAATTGTTATTCAAGAATTTTTTTGCAAGTGTCGTCTGCTTTTCATGTTAGGTGAAGGGTTAAAAAAAAACCAAAACAACGAAGTCCCCATTACACCCACGTCAAAGCGTCTTCTTTTGCGCGCGCGGATACATGGCACAATTGTTGATTGCATAATTCACTTGTGAAGTTATCATTTATAATCAAACCCGGTAATCCCAGTAAATCACACTTTGGAAAATAACAATACACGTTATCGGTACTCTGCGCGCAACTTGATGCATCTTAAGACGCAAACGTGCATCGGCTTGCTATATTACATGCATGTGTGTTCATGTATTGAAGTACGCACAACCACCCCATCCCCGTTTACCTTTGTTTCCCAGGTATTGTTTAAATAAGCGTCAGATTAGCGATCTCCGTTTCTAGTTTTACGAGTGATGTTGATGCCCTGTGTTGTATAAATCGCATTCCGATATCACACAAGATCGAGATCAAAATGTTACAAACCCTGATCACTGGGTTACCGGGTGTAAAGTGTTTCCGCTTCACCTAACTTGACAACACAAAAGTATCTTTAATTAAAGCGACATACACTTAAAACGTGTCAGACTCGTCTAACAATCCATACAAACATGAAAGAGATATTACAGTAAAATGCGATACAAAATATCAGTGACCCGGCATATCCACTTGTTGAAACTTTCGGCTAATGTATTTCATCTGTGTGTTAATTTTGTCATATAATCACAATGAAATATCCCATTACAAAAATATCATCTGTAACATGTGTGTTTATATTTTTTTTATCACTATTATGTTTATATACAAAATGTTGTTTTTGACATCTCCCAATCGCCGATCATTATATGCTATTCAAAAAAAAGTAGGGGATATCCAAACTGATGTAAATATTCGGAAAATGGTGTTCGATACGCGTGATTGGACACATCAATATGTTACCAAGTTTAGTGTGGATCATGAATATCAACGACCCACAAAATCTTCGTGCAGATATTTCGCAGGAAGAATGGAATGACATCGGTCAAGCTGATATTGGACGTTTGATGAGGAGTATGCCACGTCGGATTCGTGCTTGTCTCGCGAACCGAGGAGGATTTATAAGGTATTGAGGTCTTTGACTGAATGTGGCAAATTCTCTGACTGACCGTCCATGTCTTCTACAGCTCAGTTCGTGCAATGTGTGCTTGTCAGACACCCAACTATCGCTGAAATCATTCACCAGATGTCACAGTGAAATGCCTGAACTGTCATTTTGCTGAAAATATAAATATATTTCTTCATATATCTCAGTTTTATCAGTTTCTAAGAACATATCTCGACGAGTCGAAATATGGCCGTAGAAACGAGACAACATTTGACACATAAACATTATGGTGATGATAGATTTTTCTTACTTCTCAACTACCGTAACTTGATTAACACTTTACCCAACGAATCGGCTGCACCTTCTCATGTCATTTACAAACTGAGCAGTTGAAAAAACGCATTATTTTTCCACAAATTCAACAAAACCATGTTATGTGACCCCCTCACTTGAATGAGCTCGACGACCTCGTTTCAGTGACGGGGTCACAAGATATTATTTTGTTGACATTTTTGGAAAAGTTTTATAAAAAATAATTAAATAACAAAAATGTGATATCGTGTGCACTAAGTAAAGGGTTGACGAGCATTTTAATTTCAGATTTCATTTCCAATCTCATAAAAATGTTTGTCGTTTCAGCTAAAACTGTACGCGGCTGCCTTGACCTTTTGCGATCCTTGGATAAACTTATTGAACACATACATGTTCAGCATTCCGAAAAGACTGCGCCCCTTAACAGTATAGCTGCGTGTTTTTCCATCTTGGATGCTTCCAGGGATTCCGGTGCAAATACCTAAAAGCAAAGTAGTTCCATAATTTAATTTGAGAAGTGTTTTTTTTTTGTCTTTTCGTATATAGAAAGGTGCAAGATCCCTCGCAAACACGTATCAAAAGCTTGTAAGCTTCCATGAATAGTAACTTAAACAAATTTTATCCATGCACACGCTTGTATTATGCAATAACAAAATACAGAATCTAAGTCAGGGGACCCTGCACTCAGGTAATAACGTTCCCAATACATTACTATGGTAAGATAATGCATATGATCAGAGAACACGGCTTGTCACGATGCTTTTAAAATCATCTTGAATATATACAGATTCTGAAGGGGAAAAGAATTCTGAACCAACTAAAACTTTTAGGGAAAAATAGTTTCAACAAGGTCTTTGTGGGGAAAACACTGTGGGAGAGGGTGGGTTTACCAAGTATAACGTATGGCACGGACGTGATTCCATTAAACCAAACCGTTACTAAGAAGTTGGAAAATACTCAAAATGATGCCGGCAGATGGATAACAGGGTCGAGTAATGCTGCAGCTTTGGAAGCAGTAAGGGGGGAGCTTGGGTGGATGAAAGTCAAGGACAGGGTAGATTTGGGAAAACTGTGTTACTTTAACTACTTGAGAAACCTGCCTGACAACCGGTGGTGCAAATTGATGCTCGATACCATTTGGAATTCTAATATAGAAACGGGGTGGTCAAAACATGTGAGGGAACTAATGGACAATTACTCTATAGAGGTCACAAACATAGAAGTAGGAATGAAAGAAGGCAAAAGGTTTGTCAAAGAGAGAGTCATGGAAGATTGCAATCGAAACTGGCGAGCAGGGGTTAGCGTGAAAAGATCACTGCAGGGGTTACAATATAAAGAAAAGCCAGCTTTTGAGAAGTACCTAGATGGCACCTTTGGAGGGTCACTGCTGTTCAAACTGAGATCAAGATCACTGGAGCTTCGGGGAAAAATTGGGAGAGATGGGGAAAAGGGATGCCAAATGTGCCACTCTGGAGTAGTGGAGACCCTGGAACATTTTCTCTTGGAATGCCCACAGTATATACCTCATAGAATAAAATTTACTGGAAGAATAATGCAGAAGTGGGGTGAAGAAACAAAGGATAGATGGCTGAAGGGGGACACGAGGGAGAGGGTAGGAATGCTTATTGAAGAAATTGAAAAAGAGGAAGTGAGGGACACTATTAAGCAGTTTATATCTGAATGCTGGGAGGAGAGGAGGGGAAGAGGGGGTGGGGTGCAGGGGGAATGATGGCCTTCTCTTATGAGGACCGCGACAAATCAGCGGCTGGCCAAATAGTTATTATTATTATACAGGTCGTCTATCGAGAATACGAGATAATGAACAACCTCTAGCTCATTTGAAATCCCACCGAAGTATGCTCAGCGAATCAGATAACAGGTGAGACCCACGTTCGGTTTCCGCAGTTATCTGACGTTGATCAGCCTGGAAAGGGTAGTTCACTGACCAACAAAGCTGTGTTGAAATGGACGGGGGTCTATTCCTAGCATATCTGAGGGCCAACTTCTTGATTTTCGTCACCCAGCGATTGGAAGTATTTGATAGGGAACCAGTCCTATATAGTAGGTGGAATTTCGTACCCAAACAAGATCGGATCCCCTATTAATTCTCTATCCCTCAGCATGCTCAATGTGGTGCAGACGTTTAAAAGAAATTCCTAAAATACAAGAAGTTCAGTGGTTGGATTTTTCACATCTTACCCGGTGCACTCTAAAATAAGTTGGGTTAAAAATAAACCCAAATCAACTGGGTTGGGTGAATATGAACCCAATTGGGTTGATTTGGGTTTATTTATAATCCAACTGGATTTAGAGTTTATTGTCCACACCAATTGCTATTTGAAAGTCACACTGATATGGGAAGTCTATGGAAAACGATTGTTACACCACCTCCATCCCACACTAACATACAACCATCACGAATAACTGCGGTAAGAAAAAAAGTCTAACATTACTCTGTGTCCCACAATATCTTTTCGTTTTTTTGTTGTTGACCAGTTTCTTTATATCTAATGTATCACCGAGTGCATTGTTTCAGAATTGCTGGAAATCACATTTTATGCCCCCCCCCCCCCCCAAAGCACTGCAGAAGTTCATACATGCATTTTCAAACTCAAAAAAATGGGCCAGGCCCGGGGGTGGGGGGGGGGGGGGGTACCAAAAATTTGCAAGACGTGACGTGGGGGTGGGTGGGTCTCTTGAGTGCGCCAAAAATATGCATTTCCAACTTGTGCAATTTTTTGAATTTTTTAAAAATATATCAATATATCAGCTAATATATACCATCATTTGTGTTTCAAACCTTAAAGATGATGTTGTACATCACACTCTTAACATAAATATAAATACAACATCAGGAGGCTTCATATGTGAGAATATTGGGCTTAATCTGGGAAAATGTCACACGTTAGTAGGGGGTGGGTGTCTTGTTCGAAATGTAGAAAATGTGCAGACAATATTTTGGGAAAATACTCTCTAATGCACTAAATTCAACCCAAGTTATTTATTTATTGGTGTTTAACGACACTTTAACAACCAGGGTCATATCGTGTCGGTGAGAGGTTTACGGGTGGAGGAAGCCAGAATACCCGGAGAGAACCACCGATCAATGACGAGCAGCTGTCAGCTCTTCAGCATCACAATCCACGACTGTACTACACACTGCACAATGGTATTGCGTACTACACAGCACAGACAGGGTTAGATTGGCTGAAGACATGTGCACCCCGGCGTGCAGTACGTCTCAGCACACAGCGTCATCGTGTCCCCACGTGGGCAATTGGGGTAAGTTTATTTTGGATTTTAATGGGAGAGTGGGGAGTGGGTGTCTGAGAACGGTAGTAGAAAATTTGCATGTAGTGGGTGGGTGGGTGTAAACAGGAGCCGAATAAAAAATAGGACGTCACGTCTTGCAAATTTTTAGTGCCCCCCCCCCCCCCCCTGCCAGGCCATAGATATCCGATTTCTTTGTAGAACACGTTGCCCGTTGTGCACAGAAGTTATTTCTGGTTTCTTGAAAAGGTTTATCTGATTCCTGTTTGAAAATTGTTTAAACGCTGTTTACAAAAATCCATTTCTGGTTTCTTGAAAGATATTTGTTCCCGAAAATAAGTCTCCATAAATCAACTTCCAAAATTATTTTGTTCGGATGCTTTCACCGTTTTCACACTCGAATTTACTGGTTGCAGTAAATTCTGTTTCTTTAGTTCTCTTTCTTTATTCTTTAGGACACATTTCCATTTCAAATATTACTCCTCGGAAGTTACATTATATCTGGGGAGTAAATTATCTGGTTTTGTTTTCAAAGTAAAATTGACATTTTATAGGCAGCAAAGCGTCAGCTTCTTTATGAAGTTAATTTTATTCAATTCGGATGACATATGTACGATGGATGATGGACCCGAAGGGAGTACTTTTTTTACTTTACTTTCATCGTCTCGAATTCACATCAGAGATTTAAATTAAATGACCTACACTTCATCGTCTATTCTTAACCCAAGCAAAAACACGAACCAAAAACCGACCCTGGAAAAAATTATATTTTTAATGTCTATAAAATTACATTTTACTCTGCGTCATATATCTACTCCAACATTCTTTTCGTTTTGTAATAAGAAATGAAATATGTGGCCAACTGCGTGGAATATATGAAACAAACAAGATCAAATCCTTGCGTGATGGTGGTGGATATTTCCGCCCAGGACATAATTTCTCTTAACACTGAAATATGTATAATTTGTGTACATTTAATCACATTTCACTCCTGTAAATTCAATGGATGTTTGCACCGATGATTTCTTGAGTTAAATTTAGATGAATGTTTCTTTGAATCTAGTCGTGACTACTTTACAGCATATGTGACTATATTTTATGAAAAGTATCTTGAAAATACTCCGCGGGTTAAGAGTTAAACTGTCTCATTATAATATCCAGCTATATAAATTACACTTAGTTATATGGCCTTTTAAATTTGATGGCGCCATATCTTTGCAGAGAATATAAAAATGATGACTTGGTTCGAAGTGGGCATTGTAGACTGTATCCCTGAGGAACACATTCTGCCTCCCGGGGTCATGGATGATAATTTTCGTCATTGGAAGCGATTTACGAGAAAGTTAACTCCCTTTCATTTTCAAAAGCTGTCTGTAAATTTTACACGAAGGTTATGGGAATTTCATATAAAAATTGACATTTCGAAATGTTAGCGATTTTCTAACATCAATGTGCGCCTCATTTCACAAACTTCTGGCATTTTGTGTAGAGTAGTACAAAATGTCAGTAGCTGGATGTTTACAATTTTTCCAATCAGTTTGATCGTTTGACAATTATTCTGTGTTGCAACTAATTAACCCTTTACCCAACGCAGACGATATCAAAATTTATTAATGTAAATATCGTTTTTTTAATTTGTTTCGATAAATTTCAACAAAACCATATCATGTGACCCCTCATTGGAACGAGCTCGACGAGCTCGTTCCAAAGAGGGGGTCACATGATATGGGTTTTTGACATTTTTCAAAAAAAATTTTTTTTAGCTGCTGAATCTGTATATTTCGCGTTTACATTCAAACTTATTCGACAATTGTAGAAAGTTATTTGGATTGAAATTCGCGGTTTCCTTTAATTCTTCCCACTTCTAGTGACGCGTCTTCGGGAAGTCTCGATATTAGCGGTAGACAATGCAAAAGATCTTGACGGCTATGTTCACCGGACGGGCAATATAGCAAACTAATTAAAACTCCTCATGGGAAATTAACATAGGATCTTATCATGAATTATAATAAGCCTAAATTTTATGTTTTTTTTCTTTGTTTTTAGCAAGCCATTATGTGTATTGGTAGCGTAATATCCATTCCATACATCATCACATCCCAGATATGCATACCTGCAAGAGATGATGTCAGAGCCGAACTACTCAGTATATCACTGGTGATGTGTGGAACAGCAACAATATTACAAGATATCATCGGGATCAGGTAACGTAGTGAATGATATTTCTCGATTCTAGGACTTCGGAAATGTTTTTAGTTTTGACATATGTTCGCTTGAGAAAACCGAAGGTGTTATTACAGTGATTTCGAAGAAAGCTGAATGTTATATGTATCCCAGTGTTTTATATAACTCCAGGTAGCTCCATAATTCTAATCATAACTAGACTTTATGATTCTGGAGAATCATGGCTTTTCCCGATGAGATTCCATGATTTTTCATGACCCCACAGTGTCTGATGAATTGTTTTTAACTGTCTCACTGAAGTTCCTTCATTGATGTTATGAGAAAGGTGAGTATAGTAGTCTCAAAGGACACAGTTTGATAAAAAATTGTTAAGTAAAAACCACCATTAACGGTGGAGAGATTTAATGTCAATATCGTCGTCCAACAAGTCAATGACCGACAAAATGAGTTGTGTTTGTTTGACACATACCCACTGGGTGCTGTGTCAATTTAAAAATGGTCCATTTTATCTCAAATGTATCCAAAATATTGATGTCTGGCAGCTTGTAGAAGGTTAACAAGTGCTAACAGGAATATTTATTCATGAAACTTGTAATGTCACACCAAGAACTGTGAATGGCCATTTTTTCTTTAAAATGTACAAGATGTATTCAGAGAAATCCAGAGAGAACATGAATTTTAAGCTTTTGATGGGTATCATTGTTTATCCAGCTCAAAACGGGTTAAGTGTTGTTTTTTGAATACTCTTATTACTTCCAAAATAATTTTCAGTGAATTCTACTTCCACTTATTTCGATCTCTCCTCCCAACTTCGGGTGCTGTGGGTACGCAAACACAGCCCATTTTATCAACATTTTGATGTTTGAGAACCTGCATAGGGTTAACAAATGCTTACAGGAATATTTTGTACATGCACCTCCAATGGGTTAAGACCTCGATTTTTGAATACATTTACTTCTCACAAAAATGTTTCCCTGTCAGTTTTGCGTCCGGTAAAAGAAGTTACGTTTCTCTTTTGCATTCCCATTTGATGTTGTTGGTGTTCAAAAACAGACTATTTTTTCAAAATTTTGACATTTAGCAGCCCATGGAGGGTTAACAGATGCTTACCGGAATCATTTATCCAATCAACTGGTAATGTGACACCATGACCTATCAATGGCTATTTTCTCTTGAAAACCCTACCAGATGTTTGTAAAGAAATCCAGGGAAAACATAAATTTTTAAGCTTATGATGGGTATCACTATTAACAACCACAAAACGGGTTAACGCTTGGTTTTTTTAATACCCTTATTACTTACAAAAATGGTCCTCGGTGAATTCCACTTCCAGCAAAGGAGATTATGTTTATTTCTCAGGTACACGTTGGGTGCTGTGCGTGTCTGAAAACAGCCCACTTCAACAAAATTACGATGCTTGGCAGCCTGTAGAGGGTTAATAAACGCTCACCGGAATATTTTGTCCATGCAACTTATAATGTCACACAAAGACCTGCGAGTAGACAATTTTTCTTGAAAACCTACACGATGTATTTAGAGAAATCCACAGAAAATGTGAATTTTAAGATTTTAAGGATGCTCTCTCTTTAGCCTGCCCAAAATGGGTTAAGACTTCGACTTTTGAATACCCTTACTACTTACAAAAATATTGTCATATAGATTGTTCGCTCGATAAAAGAAGACACTTTTCTTTGTGGCGTACCCATTGGGTGCTGTTGGCGTCCAAAAACAGCCCATTTTATCACAATTTTGTCTTTTAGCAGCCTGTGGAGGGTTAACAAATGCTCACCGCAGTATTTTGTCCATGCAACTTCTATTGTCACACCAAGGCCTGGAAGTGACAAATTTTTCTTGAAAATCTACAAGAATCGTTTAGAGAAATCCACGGAAAACATGAATGTTTGAGCTTTATGGGGGTATTGCTGTTTAGCCAGCCCAAAACGGGTTAACGCTTGGTTTTTTGAACACCCTTATTACTTACTAAAATAGTCCTCGGTGAATTCCACTTCCAATAAAGAAAGTTATGTTTATCGCTCATGTATTATTTGGGTGCAGTGGGGGCCTGAAACCGGCCTATTGCATCACAATTTCGATGTTTAGCAGCCTGTGGAGGGTTACCATATGCATCGCCTGATATGTCGTGTGTATCAAAGGTCGAGTCACGGGCAGGGCAGGTCTAGCAATGACGAATGTTTGAAAAAAATCTACAAGACGTGTTTCGAGAAAGTGCCGATAAACCCCAATTGTGGCAGTTTTTTTGCCAATTCTGACGAAACAAGGGTTAAATCGAAAATTCCGCTTTTTAGATTTTGTGACCGTCTATGAGTGTGCAAAATTTCCTGAAAATCGGTTCAAAAATGGCTTCTGAATCGTACGGACAAAATGTGTGGAAAAAAAATGAAAAAAAACAAAAAAATAATCCGTAGAAAAACAATAGTCTTTTCCAGAGGGAAAGCCTAATAACAATAGATTCGGAATTCAGGAACCTAACGGCTGATCCAGCTTCAGTGTGACTTACGCACTGATTGGGTGTATTTATACACGTATTAATACACGTAGCACATCCTCTTTAAGTCTGAAGTAATCAGAATTGACTAGAATTTACCATCCACATGTCCAATTGAGGCGTTTGAATTAGATAGTCTACAGGAGGGATCGTGACAAAATGGTTCAAGCCGCAATCTGGGACAAATCCACATTTTTCTGTTCATTGAGCAACAAACTTTTGAAATCAGATACATCGGGGTGGGTGTCTGAAACTGGATGGAAAAAGAGCACATTAAGTAGGTTGCGAACCAAAAATGGTGATGTAAAAAAATCAACTTGATGTTTTGAAACTTTTTCCACTCTCTGTTCCTGTTTTCATTTAGATTCCTCAAGTCAGTCTCTTAAGCCACCTTTCCAATTCTGAAATAAATGTAACTCTATTATGGCCGGTAACCAGTTTAGCCCTTAAATAGACAGCACCTGTTTTTAGATTCAATTGGATGAACTATTTGAGTTGAACGAAAAAGTGAACGTACGGTTCGCCTTTCGATCCAACCGAATTATTCCATCCGATTGATTCTGAAAAACCCCTAGTGAACACCAGAAATGTTTGATTTGAACACCGAATCTTAAATAGCGTTATCAACACTATTTGAAATGTTTACTGAATAATTAAGAATGAAACCTCCCCATAGCTATTGTTTAATGATTACGCTGCGTAGTTCTATCAATTGGGTTACCATCTTTTGATGTTTCAAGGTGAATTAAATAGTTATCCCTATAACTGAAGCTTGAAAGAATATATGTATATCTTTATGAGTGAGGGGACCTGACATTAAATCCAAACTCCACTAAAAGTGGGTAAATAACGGGCCATAATTTCGTGGTTGGTGGCCGGAGCTCTTGGCATCAAGTTTGATAATGCGATATGGAATCTCCTGTTACAACGATGTGCTTCACGTGTTTCACATTTGTTTAATGTTCAGTATAACATTATCCAATACATTACAATTCAACCAAACTCACAGCGGAAACCAGTGTCCGAAAAGTAGAAGAATGTTCCCAAATTTGAGGTCTTAGCAAATAGTTTTTGTTTTTATGCTTTTTTTTCTGTCGAAATTCATATGAAGGAGTTTAACCCTCTGCACTCTGATGTCATACTGCCACAGCTTTCAGCAGCAAATATTTCCCATAATGCAGTTTGATATTTAACCAAATATACCTTGTTTGACAGCGCTCATTGAGCTCTGTCAAACAAGATATAATTGGTTAAGGTCTATAGGAACTGGCGAATTTTCCCAAAATAGACAAAAACAAATGGTTCCAAAACACGATAATTAAACAATTTTCATACAAGCAATCACAGGCAATGGTACTGTTTTGAACTAAAGAATATTTGGAGTGCTGAAGTTTCAAACTAAAAAGTGTTTTTATTGTTCAAAATCAACTTTTAAATTGCAAATTGCACTAACAACAGAACTAAACAGAACTAAAAATTCACATTTGGAACACTTAAATTACTGAAACCAAAATTAATCTGAACCATGCATCTACAGCACTTTACCGACGAATGAACTTTGAGGTACTTTTTCAATTATTTAAAACACATTTTTAATCTCCACTCTGAAAGATTTTTTTAGTATCAATATTAAGATGTGTAACCTTAAGAATGCATGCTTAGGATTCACTGAAGCTTTGCACTTTTCATCAGTTCTGTTTACCATCAACTGAGCAATGATTGCCCATCTTGTGTTGGGGACAAAATAATTAGTGTATTTATCCTTGACCAGTCAGCTGTATCGTGTATTGCCATTTCATAAGAAGGTTCAACATTGAACACCTCTGTCAGTGTTAGATGTTTGGATTTAGCAATCAGTGTCAACAAACATTCATGCATATCTGTACCAAATACATCAGTCAAAGTGTTATGTATATCTTGCATATGCCATTTGTCTCTTAAGTGTCACGTCTTGGTGTCATTACTGAAAAATATTTTGGAATGGACATTAAAAACATGTTTTAAGGGCCTATATAAGTAATGAAATTTTGTTTATTTTAAAAATTCTCACCTCTGATATTCCTTCAATTCAAATTAAATATACACAAAATGTACATCAAAATGAAGGTTGGGATGCATAGAACACGAAACACATGTGTAATCAACTCATAGATCGACTGTAGGCACCACTGGTTCCTGGAAGTCTGCTGCCGTATTCGCACCAGAACTGATAATTTAATAATATTTCACGAAAACAACTTGTGGCTAAATGTGTTTTACATATCCAAGAACAAAGCTGGGGGATAACAATTCTTCAAAACACGACGACAGAGCTGCATTGGGGAAAATTCCAAAGCCTTTGCTTTTGTTCACGTATGAGTATACTTTCAATTTCCGGTCGACGTCATCGGACAGAAAAAAGCATGTAAAAACAACGCCGTCTAAAATCAAATAATGAAAAAGATCGCCTTCATACAGTATACTGTTATTAGATTGAGATTGCACAGATGCCATATTCAATGCAAGGTATCATGATACCTGTTGAAATTTCTTAGAATTACGATTTTGTTTTTCGATGGAAATTCGTGGTAACGAGTGATTTGCGCATGTCTGTCGAGCATGGAAACCAACATCAATAAAAAATGCAGACAGTTTGTCCTTTTCCAAAATGCAGTCCAATCGCTGTATTCGAAAGTGTTTTGAATGCATAGCTTTGTTCTTGGATATATAAAGCACATTTGGCCACAAGTTGTTCTGATCTGATGAAATATTATTTTATTATCCGTTCTGGTGCGAATACGGTAGCAGACTTCCAGGAACCAGTGGTGCCTACAGTCGACTCTATGAATTGATTACATATGTGTTTCGTGTTCTATACATCCCAACCTTCATTTTGATGTATAATTTGTGTATATTCAATCTGCATTTAAGGAATATGAGATGTGAGAATTTCAAACTAAACAAAATTCCATTACTTATATAGGCCCTTAATTAATTTTAAAATCACTCCAGAGTTCATTTCTCGGAAAAGTGCTATAGATATATGTTTTGGATTAATTTTGGTTTCATTACTTTAAGAGTGTCGTGTGTGAATTTTCCGTTATGTTGTTAGTGCGCTCTACATATTAGAAGTTGATTTTCAACAATAAAATTACTTTTCAGTTTAAAACTTCAGCAAACAAAATATTCTTTAGATCCAAGCAGTATCATTGTTTGTCACCGTTTGTACGAAAATCATTTAATTTACTTGTTTTAGAATTCTTTTGTTGTTGAACATTTGGGGAAATTCACCGGTTCCTATAGACCTTAAATTGATTATTAATTTAAGTTATACAAGAGAAAAACCGAGGGATTGAAGAACATTCTGTTGCACTACCAGAATGCTAGGGGTGAACATTTTTGCTACACGTTGACAGGCTCTATCCCGTTGTTTTGCAGTTGTTTCTAGGCAAGTCTTGGATGCCTATATAGGCATCTGCAGGGTACATAAAATATAACAGCGAGTTTACCCAGTGACTGCATGTTGGGAGCACCTGTTTTGTTGCAGGAAAAAACATGAGCAAAGTTGGAATTAGACACTGTTGGGTCAAAAGGTATTCTCAGTAAGGTTTAATACCCGGAACGGAGATTTCAAAGCTTTGCGGCTCCAGGTTTTGAAAGTCAATTACGATATACGAGAAATGCATAGAGCATGGCATCAATGATTCCGTATTATAGTTTATGAGATTACGGCGAATGCAAATTTCTTCCGAGACCAGCATCTCCGTTGGAGCTATGGTTTAATCTCGCGAACGAATATTTCCCGGTTACTGGTTCTGAAAATGAGTGGTAATGCCTTGGAAATTCATAGACTAGAATCGGAAATCAAAGGTTGCGGAACGCAACCTTTGATTCCCTATTCTGTCCTATGAATTTCCAGGATATCGGCACTGATATTCAGAAACGACAACCGGAAAATCCCTTGTATCGTGACTGACTTTCAACAACGAAAACCAGAAAATTTCCATTACGGTATTAAACCCTAAGGCTGAGGTACCAGTAAAGACCAAGTAAGCCTGAAATGGTATTTCGGACAGCCATTAATGCAAAAGTGTCGTTAATAGGGTGGAAAGGCAACTGACTTGGCAAGTCTGCGATGTCCCTACATTTGGCCGCTCACATATTTGGAAAACTCCCCGAACCGCCATGAACTGAATGTTGATTGAGATGTTAACCAGTCCACAAGACATGATTGTTTTGTTACCTCTTATTAAAGCGTACTCACTGGTCCTTCAAACGAATTACTACAAACCAATTTTTGAGAATTGATAAATCTTTCAATACAAGATACAAAACTTTTAAACGACTTGACAAATTATTCACTGGCTAAAAACTCCCTTCACCTAATCTGTGCTCCGATTTGCAAAACTACGAAAACCCGCTCATGTGTAATTCCGCTTAACAAAATGTTTATTCTTCCCTTTTGTATTGAACAACGGAACGTATGGAGTTTCATCAGAATGCGTTAATCAGACTACTCATTGGAGATCTCGGACCTAGACGTTGGGGCAACTCAGGGTAAAAACATCGTCGGAGAAAGAGTCATGGAGGATGGTAACTCAATTGGCGAGAGGGGATCAAACCAAAAAGGTCTTTGGGTGGCCTGCGTGATAAAGAAAAGCCTGGTTTTGAAGAGTACCTTGATGGCACCTTTGGAGGGGTCATTGTTCGCGAGGTCGCGGTCCATGGAGCTGAGGGGACAAATTGAGAAAAACGGTGAAAAGGAGTGCCAGATGTGTAATTTAGGCGTGGTGGAGACCCTGGAACACTTTCTTCTAGAATGCCCAAAATACCAGTCTAAAAGACTAAGATTCACCGGGAGTATAATGTAGTCCAGGCACATTAGACATAAAAATGAGAAAGTAAGGAAAAAAATCGGAGAAAGCTGATTTTTTTTATATGTTTCCGGGACACACATTGTGGATAAAGTGTGAAAAGTCCCCGCGAATCCGAGTTGAGCTTTTTTAGTTATAGCGTTTTTCTGATGAAAAAAAAAATTAAAAAAAAAATTCGACCCAGCTCCATATTTCTCATTCTTATTCGCCTTAGTAGGGTGAGAATCATAAATATCGTGCTGAATTATATTGAGAATACATATCCCCAACAGAAAATGCCAACTTTGTACCAATCCTCACACTCAATGGTGAAATATTCACGAAAATGTACAAAATTACGAAAAAAAATGTATTGTTTTCATACACACAACGGTACACAACGTCCATTAAATCAAATCTACGACTACTTTGGGAGTTAAATTATAGATCAAAAATTGCAGAAAAGCAGTGGCTTTATAATGATATATAACAATAGTCATTTATTCCATAATGAACTGGTGAAACGTGTGAAATATTAACCATACCCCCTAAACTCAAATTCAAACGGCATCGACTTTTCTCATTCAAATACCGTATTATAGCATCATTGTTTCAATTTCCATGTTCGATTAAATCACATAATGTGGTGTTCGCCTACACTCAAGATGCAAACTGAATGTGAGAAACAGGGACTCACAACAGTATGTCAACACAATTTTGGCGGATGACAGTACACCAAGTGCAGTAGCCGCTGCCGGGGAACAACTTCTCCTGATCTTATACAGGAGTAAAACTGTTTCCTCTCTCGACCAATATAGATATGTCACTTACAAGCGTTATGTAGCAAAATCTAAACTGAATAAACCCATCGACCTAGCCTCACTCCCACCAAGCAGCGATGCTGCACAACAACATGTTTACAGATGTTATCTCCAGGTCCAACAATGGCTGGGCACTTCGCTTCCTCCGACGGATTGGGGGTGGTCGCTAGACAATGGACTTCTTGTACCGACTGCAGCCACAAAGCCATGTGCCCCCGATAACCTACTGAATCTGATCAGTTGTGGTTGCAAGAGTGCTTGTACAAAAAGGTGTGGGTGTAAGAAAGCAGGACTCTCTTGCTCAGGTTTGTGTAATTGCAGTTCGGATTCTTGTAACAACCACAGAAACACTGTCCTGTCGGAAATTTCTGAGTTCGATGAATAATATGTATATAGGTCATGTCATTTCTGTATATAGCGTTGATAATAGTCAATGTAACTTAATCCATGTTGATTGATTTGTACATTCTGTAAATATTATTTATTGATTTTTGTACATTCTGTAAATATTATTTATTGATCTAATGCTGCCAGACACAGACGTGTCTGTTCGGTCCCAAGCCCGAAAATAGTTGAGTTCTCATGCTGACGAATTTTATGCCAAAAGGGGAACTCGGCCAGAAGCAGAAGGGGTCTTCCATAATGTCTATTTTGTAAGCAATGATAAAAGTCTTCAAATGGTGGTGGATTTTTTATCGTCTGTCCAACTAACATCCCGTTCTGTACTACGACCCTTTGGGCAAATCCGTTAGGAAAATCGTTATTTTTTGCGTAAATCCGATACTTTTTTGTGAATTTTCAATAATTTTTCGCAGAAATTGTCACAGAATGCACATTTTCCTCTAGGTAAATGTATATTAGACATTATGTAGCTCGAAATACGCGTAAACAAAAAATACAGTTGGATCAATTCGAGGTTACAAAGTTCGTGCGATTTTTTTTGATTTTTTTCAAACGCGTTTTCGAAAAAAGGCTGTAGAAAAAAAGCTCAACTGGGATTTTAGGGGACTTTTGTCTAATCGTTCAGTGACATGTACTCGACATTCCCTGAAAAAATCAGCTTTCTCCGATTTTTTTCCCTAGTGAAGCCTAATGTTCTTGGGCTAATGGGGAAGTGGGATGGGAGAATGAAGGACATGTGGTTAGTGAGTGACTCAAAGGAGGGGGTAATCTGCTAATCGGTGAAATTGGGAAGAATGGGGCAGGGGATGTCATCAAGTATTTTGTCTCAGAGTTGGGAGGAGAGAAGGAGTGTGGGAATAGGGGAGCAGTTGGGGGCACATGGGTAACTAAGGCCTTCTCACCAGAGAATCGCGACAAATCTGCGGCCGGCCAAAGTGTTATTATTATTAGACTAATACGAATAAGTAGTTGTGTTTGGTTTGAGCAGGAACAGGAACATTTTATTAACTTCAATACTTCATCTGGGGCCAGAGCAACATCGGGTTGAACTGTTATGGGCTGGAGCGACTTAGTGTCTAGTTCCTTCCCGAAGCCATATTTGATAGGATCTAAATATGGAGATCTCGGTGGAAGGGCGTTCTGTTTGAAGGTGTGCTCTTTTGATATTTTCCTCGAAGGCTGCTGTAGTAGGAGGCAGAGAACAGAGTTTCGGTGCATTGCCTTGGGATTCCTGGTTTTCAAAAAACACGCATCAATACGTACATCAGTCATTGATTTTAGAACCGTAACAAAGAGAAATGGATTGGGTTGCTTGATCGAGTACATTTGACCACTCAGCGTCTTCATCCCCAAAGATTTGAACGAAGCTCCGCTTTGGATGACTTTTATTATTCGACCCTTCTCTATCTCGAACAGGCTCCACCTTGTGTCGCAGCCCGCAGTGGCATGAACAGCGAGTAAATCTGCGATGAATGCCCGATTAGTTCTCACAGTTTCTAGTATATCAATGCACGTTCGCCGTGAATAAGGGATTCCACAGTGATCGGAACAACTACATTCTGCTGTAAATAGTGATGCAGCAACAAAGCGTACACTTCGGTGTCGTCTGCAAGCACAACTACAGCCTCCTGTTAATCAGAAGCAACCTTAATGGCTTGATAAGCGATAATATTGTCTGCTTCTTCATGCGTCGTGTCAGATCGAATCGTTTCCTCACTGATCCTTTGCTAAATTAGACGGGGATTTAGTTTTTGCCAGTTATCACCAGTTTATGCTTCATTGTATTCAACTCAAACAACTTGTCGGTGACAAACTGTTCACATCTTATGTCTATTAACTGCGGCTTGTTTGCAACAATCGTTAAAACTTGTTTCTGTGGTAGGAGAATAGCTTTGGCGGCTGGTTAAAACGCTCTACAACTAGAACGTCTGTCAGCCCCGGTTACGGACTTGGTGCTGCAATCCGCATATCTGCCAAAGATCAAATAGACGTCATTGGTTTGCAAGTGCGTATTTAAACTTTTCTTCAGAATTCCATGACTGTCACTTGGTGCGTTTTGCTCACAACTGGCCAATGTGGAATCCACAACAATGCACAGCCATCTATCACTACTGTTGTATGCCTCCTGCTAACCATTCTGTTAGTCGAAACAACCATCGTCTTATTTTTTAAATCTGACTTTGATTTAGAAATCCGCATGTCACAAGTCTCGCCAAAGAGTGATGTGGGCAGTGGCGACAATTCGTAAGAGAAAAGTCCCTTAACATCGAAGTTGCGAGAGCTTACAGTAGTCTGATTACTGTGGAGTATATGAGGTTCGTATCATAAACTTTAACATCACCAATTTTGACAGATTTTCTTGACACAGCCATGGTTTGGACCGGCACTGGAATAGGGTCGTAGAATCCCTCAGGAAGGTTCTGTTTGAACTTGATCATCAGTTGATAGACCCAGGACTTACCTTTCTGGTTACGATATTGACAATTTTTTCAGGGTGCTGTGGCGGATCCATAGGATGGAAAATTTGGGATATTTCTGTGTTCATGTCCTAACGTATCTCTCATATGATATGCACTAAGAATCCACAGGCATGTAAACTTAGAACCCATACTTTATGGGTTTCTTATTGAGAGTAATGTCTATAATACGCGACTTACTGTGGCCATAGCTCATAAATGTACCAATGTATGAACATGCCACTCCATAACCCGTTCCAAAGACCGGGAATGTGACTCATGACATGTTCACCTCCCATGAAATGAGCCAACACATTAGGTTCAAGATTCTCCTTTTGGCGGAGGTAGTGCAGGCCATACCTCGCGTAATTCGCATGACCGAATGCAAGAAAGAATGGCAACATACTTCGTACAACAGGAAGGTGAAAAGGCCAGCCCACCTTCACGTTCAGCGCCAACATTCAACCTCATGAGGAAAACCGGCTTCAGAAAAGCATCCACCTACATTTTCGTTATCCGATCACTTAAATCTCCAATAAAGAGGTCAGATCTCCCGGGCATTCAAAGTTGTTTTTTCTCGAATAATTTACGGAAAGTTTCTTTTGCCAATGAACGCATAGCTCTCATGCTCATTGGAAATTTTTTTTCAGCTAGAAATTTTTGCACCTCTCCAAACACCAATTGCAACAAACCTGATTCAGCCACTAGCTTTCCTACTGCACCGATGAAGCCCGTAATCAGATGCATATCTCCTAAATGGGGAATAAAAGAAGGACAGTTGTCCGCGGACACCCACGATACCCGCGGGGCGATATATAGTTTTACGAATTTCAACACCTAGGCTAACTATGCAAATTGAAATAGGGTAACTCTTTTCTGCGACGAATATCTCAAATTGTGTGATGCTGTCGGACGTCCAGTAAACTTGTCCCTCCATTAACAATCACAAAAAAAACTTTGGACGTGATTTTGAGATTGGACAGAATGTTGGCATTTGGCGGCTGGACTAATATTCAATTTGTATTGTCGTAAAGATATGCACAAGATCAACGTATTCACTTTTCATGGTATGTTCTTTATTGATGTTTTTTTAAGGTCACATATTTATGCACAATGGCTAATCATGACCGTGACAGTTTTACGGGTGGAGGAAGCCGGAGTACCCGGAGAGAACCACCGAGCAACGACGAGCAGCTGCCAGCTCCCCAACATCGGAACTCCGCACTGCAGCACAGGCAGGGTTAGATTGGTTGAAGACATGCGCACCATCGACGTGCAGTACGCCTTAGTACACGGCGTCATCGTGCCCCCACGCGGGCAATGGAGATGAAGTGTCTTGCCCAAGGACACAACGCGGTTGCCGCAGGTGGGATTCGAACCGAGGACCTCTCGGCTTGCAGCCTGCACCTCTACCTACTGAGCCACCGCGCTCCCGGTATGTTCTTTAAAACGCGATCGTCGGTTGTGAGGCGTGGGTAAACTGAAAATCTTTGAGAAGATGCGACAGTTGATACACTTTTCTATAAAGCACGGCCGCCGTGGTCTGGTCACTTTCCACGAGGCGACAATAGATTCCAAACACTAATTATAGGAATAACCATCAGAAATTTAATTAATGAAGCACCGGGTACAACCCGGTGCTTCATTAATTAAAATTTTGCTGATAATGATTTTTATAACGTAGTAAACGCATGTGTGGACATGACTGCCTCACGCATGTATTACGACCAGCCCACAGCGACTCTACTGTACATGTATATGACCAATGTGGGCTCCAACAACCAACTTGTATAGGGATGAGTGGGAGATATGCATTGAAACCAAATTGTCGAACGTTTTGACACTGCCTTTGAACAGTTCCGAAGTAAGGAGCGGGCGTATAATAAAGTGAACGTGAATAAAAAGAGTATGTTCTTAAATTTTATTCCTTTTTCAGCGCAAAATATATTTGCTATTAAAGTCGGACAGGTAAAATTGATTTATCTGCTATTGAAAAATAGACATGCCTATCGAAATATACTAGTTTTCTGTTAAGATTCGATTTAAATCACTGACATATGAACTTTTACAGAGAAGAGAATAGTGTCCATACGAAGGCAAAACAACTTTTTCCGCCTTTGACTAAGCCTACCCAAGTTTGAAGACTACACGCACCTCCGATATTAATGTTCTTGATCCACCCCCATTTTTGTGGTGGTCACCAGACAGTCTTGTTTATTTTTTTATTGGTGTTTACTGATACCTTCAATACCATGGTCATATCGCATTGACCACCAAGTCAGTAATTCAGGTTTATATAACAAGATCAGTTTATCCACTGATGCGATCGCACACCATGTTATTTATTTAGAAATAAACGTTTCCTTCAAGATAGAACTTGCATCTGATGTAAATTCTGCATTAAGAATTTACGGCCCGGACAAGGGTAATCTGCCGACCATTTAGTACCATCCTATAGACTGCGAAGCCAAAATTGCATCACGATCACGCTTCACATAAAGTGACATATACTTTTTATTGTGTTTTACTCCTTGCTGGCGTTTATTCCTGCCCCGGGCAGGAATACCTTGCCACTAAAATAATTCTAACCTTAAATCAAATGTCACCACTGAAAACTGAATCGTTTTTTTTACCAATAGTTTCAAGAATTAAATTTAGACGATTTTTCATCAAATTTAGTCACGGCTGCTTCAAAGCAGCCGTGACTAGATTTGATCAAAATATCTTTTAAAAAATTAGCGGGGCTTAACAAACGCCTTGTGGGTTTGGAATCTTTCAGAATATAATTAGAGAAAACAAAATATTGGTGGTCTCCAGGTTTTGTGCACATGTTCGATGACCAGGTTCCAAGCATATTATAACTTTGCAAGGCCACGCCTAATTTATAATGCCTTCAACCTATCATTTATATTTTTATATTTTGTGCTATAATTTTGTGATCAAATTGTTGATTCATACTGTTGTTTTCCAGACTGCCAATTATACAAGGAGGGTCGCATGGATATATTGCAGCTATCGCGGCAGTAATGTCTTTGAGCAAATGGGATTGTCCAGACGCAGGTAATATAAGAACTATAGATTTCCTGAACCATCTGCAGTATAATGCCCAGAATTTCAGGGGGGGCGGGGGGGGGGGGGGGGGTAGGAAAACATTTGCAGACACCGATTTTTTGTTTTTGACCGGTCGGAGGACCCACCCACCCACCCCATGTAATTTTTTTCCAGTTTTACAATTTTTTCCGGGGTTATCTGAACCACCCACACCCACTAAATACATGCTTCTGCATCATCCTTCCCACCATACTGCACCATAACCAATTTTATCATACAGTATTGAGTGATTGACCTTGTGCAGTAGGACAGGTCTTGAAAGAACATCCGTTTTATCAGACCAAAGTTTGTTATAGGAGGCAGATGGTCTCCTATAACAAATAAAATATAGAGTAAAGCTGGTATGTCCAGGTATGTCCATATAAAACATGGTCTCCAAAGACATCGGTCTCTTAAGGCATGTTCTATTGTAATTCATTAACACTCTTGAATGTCATATCATTATCTTTTTACCTATAGTTATCTCTCCATGTGTTCAGACATGTTGTAGAAACCAAAAATATATATGGTATTCCACAGTGTTCAGAGAGCTTTGTAAAATATCATACAAATTGTTGATTTTTTTGACGAAGGTTTGGGTGGGGCATGGCTGGGTTGGGGGAGGGGATTTATTACTTATTTTCAGTCCATCCCTAGAAGGTCTGGTACATGATTCTGTTGACACCTGTATTCTCAGATGTGTTTGAAATAAATTAGCAGTTCAATCAGGTTCAATGTTTAGTAGTTTTTGTGTTACATACTTCCTACAATGGCAATAAGAGTCATTGGTGTTTTCGTAATAGGTCTGGATACATCTTTGTACAGAATTGTTCCTGCAGCTGAAAGCTGTAACTGTTCCTGACTTCACATAATTGTCTTTGCTCCTCATCTAAGCCAGCCGATCTCACCAGGGTGAACATATTAGAAATTTAATCAAACGGAACACCCTCAAGATAACTTATCCTTAGAGTGCAGTGTTTGATAATTGCAATTAGTGATGCATTTTAACTTGCATTATTCAATATGTCATACATTGTATCACTATAAGCCGAATCATAGCTCAGCCGCAATAACAGGTTTATAATCGTATATAACCCATGGTAGGTACCCACTGATAACTTGAGTGTCTTTTTATTGGTTCTTGAATGATACTTCACTGATTATGGTATACAATTTTGCCCAAAAGTGTCTGAGGAAAAAATTTGCAAGCATCGGAATTTTTTTTTGTCCTCCTTGACCACCCACCCATCCTGGCATCAGTGTTTTGCAAATTTTTTCCACCCCCCCCACCCCTGAGAATTTGAGAAAAAAAAGGATTTTTATGCGCATCCACAACTATTGGATAAGTGGCACAATTGGCTTTAGTGATGGGCAATATACCGAAAACCCGACACCGATAACATGGGGACTCCGTAAGACCGAATCGAACCATTCATTGAACACGTAAAACATCCGTCCTTTCAAATTTTCTTTCATTCGCTATTTATAAGGCCTTGATGTTGCTTAATAGCAGTTAAGTGTTCGTTTTCATAGAAAAAGTGACTGATTTTTTTCAGTTTTAGTAACCCTTAAGGGGCTGGGCAATTGTTGTGAATCCACACTAGACTACACCCTGTACATGCCTACTTGCTAAGCAGTGATTGCTGCCCGGGGAATTTGACCATTGTCGGTAGGACCCTCTCCGCAATGACGCAATCTTACGGACACATACTCTGAGACCACTAAAGCCCGAAATGGGCCTTTAAAAGTTAAGGTGTGTTTATAGCCAGTCACAAAATTATGTTGGTGGAAGAATGCTAATGTTGTGCTCATTGACAATGACATTTTTGGCGCAGTGATAGAATGGTATAAGAACAACTTATTCTGTATTTTTCGGGTGTGAATTACCCTTTCGTTCTTTAAGAAAATCTCAGTCAAGTTACATACTGAATACCGGATCGATATCGCAGTGCCCCCCCCCCCCCCCCCCACACACACACACCTAAAATACGGAACTCAAAATCCCAATAGCGTCCATCTCTGGTTTGATTAGTTATTGTTGTATATAATGACATATTAGGGAAAGGGTTGGTACATTTTCAAGAAACGTATTAATTTTCCATTTCAAACTCAGACTTACGGCTTTGATTCATTGAAGATCCATAAATTTATTCCCATGTTTACGACCTACTTGCTTCCGTTCATGGGTGACCGTGATTTTACCGCTTAAGTTTACAAATTGTGTGATTTACTGTCACTAGCAGTTGATGTCGTTACTAACCGCATTATCTACTATTAACGGCAAAACGTGGTATATTTTTGTTCGTATTTTTAAGATGCCTCAAGTAAGATATGAATTGTTCTCCACATCACTGGATCTAGTTACACCAGGGTTATTGATACGTGATCGGGAGGAAATATTTTCTAATTTTTTTTCAGCTGATAAAACATGCAAAAAATCCAAACTCGGACCTTTTGAAATGCTTCTATGTCATGCGTTATTCACCACATTTAATGTTTTTATTATATTCTTGCCGCAAAAATACCGGGAAATTTCTAAAATGGAAAATGCAATATGCAATTCTTCCCAACCTACTCACAAGTGTTTACAATTGGCTGTAACGTAAGTGCAAGCCCTACTTCGGAACTAACTCAAGCTAATAGACTTTTCCAAACGAGTTGGAAAAGTGGAAGAGTGCAAAAGCACGAAAAAAAAAAAAAAAAAAAAGATCGAAAAGGGGTCGAGCGAGACCGGCGCTCGACATTCCAGGTACTCTCTCTGCACACCTCTTGCATTTTCCGAACCCATGCGCAACAACCGTGACGTCAATTCCTTTTCTTTCCGCCATCGTGCATTGTCGGAATTTTTGTGACTCGTGTTGCTCAGATTGTTGTCTTCGTGAACTACTTGATTATTTCGCTAGCTGTTATTGTTATTTGTGCAAAGTGGATTGTATCCTTCACTCAAGCTCTAAATTGATTGTATTTTATAATATTTATTCTCATTTTCGCTTGTATTCTCCTTACGTGTCTTGCTTTTTCCGCGCGCGAAAACGCGCGAAAACGGTGGGAAGCTCGATTCTTTGGATATTTTGTTTTTTTTCCCCAATAGAAATTCTTCTGCCACCTTTTTGGACAATGCCGAAAACTATTCCTTGTCCATCTTGTATGCAGGTGAAACTTGTAGATGGTGTTCACGGTACTTGTGTCACTTGCAACAATTGCTCTTAGGGCCATCCCTGTGGTGTTTGTGGGATTTGGTCCTCCAAGTTCTGGGCTTCCGTGAACAAGGTGGTTCTCACCAGAGCTAGAACCCCTCGTTCTCTGGGCAAAGGTAGCCGTGCCTCTTCTGATTTTTCTGAGAGTGCACGTGGTGACTCTGTCACGCAGGATGTTGGAAGCCTATTTCGGTAGCAAGTCCCTCTGCAACTGTTGGCGGTGCTGGTGCTGGGATGCCTGAAGTGGGGACTGCGGTATCTCTTCCCTTGGCGCCGGAAGTCACCCTTGAGGCGACTGTTTTCGTTGAGAGTTTTTCCGAGGTCAGCTCGGCCACTTCCTCTGATTTGCCACCTTCATCATCGGCAGTTGCTGAGGAAATTGTTCCTGCTGCTCTTATCTTGCATGATAGTGCTTCTGCCATCTCTTCCGGGGATGGTATACAGGTCTCGGGGGTCCGAGGCTATATCTAGTGGTGTGTGACTGGGCTCCCAGTCTTCCCGGCTTCTCAGAGAAGCTGTACGGGTTTGCTGGCTGCCCCGTCTCATCTGGCTAGGTTTGCTCCTGGTCGGTTGGGACGCTCGGTCGCTTCGGCCACGATTCCTCGTCCCTCGAGCGAATCGTTTGTTGTTCCGCCTTCAACTGCTGATGAGCCGACTAGCGGGATGGGGCTGGGACATTGGCATCCAGGGCCTGCTGTTCGGCAGAGGCCAGTGACGGCTCCTGTTAGCTGTCACTCTTGGGATTTTCCTCCGGTGACTTCTCACTGTGTCCCAAGTCTGGCTGTCGATCGATGCTTGACGTCGGTCTCAGAGGATGGGCAGTTTGGGCCTTCTGTTGCACAGAGGCCAATGGCAGATTCCTGTCATTCTTGGGACAATCCTCAGGTGTCTTCTCATCGTATCCCAGGTTCAGCTACCGATCGACGTACGCCGTAGGTCTCTCTAGAGGATTTGCAGGCAGGGCCTTCTGTTTTGCAGAGGTCAGTGAATGCCCCTGTGCGTCACTCTTGGGACTGTCCTCCGGTGTCTTCTCACCGTCTTCCTACTCTGTCGGCTGATCGACCGTCGTCGTCGGTCCCTTCTGAAGATTTGAGTTCTTCTAGAAGGGTCCATTGGGAAGACACTCCGTCGGGCGCGGATGCTACGATGGATCCTCAGGGTGAGCTGAGGAAGGCCGTTCTGGCGCTCACCCGGTTGCTTTCTAGCAACCCTCAAGTTGGCTTCCCTGCGCCTCCTGGGGCACAACCTCCTTTGGTCGGTCGCAGAGATTCCTCGCCTGGCCCTTTGGATGCTGTTCAGCATTCACAGGAGGTTTCCGCTGGTCAGCCCCAGTTGGGCTACGTCTCCTCTGCCACAGAGGATGACGATTTATTTGAAGGCGACGGGCCCCCCTCGTCAGTCTTGGAGCAGGCTTTAGATTTTGTCTTTGGCTTATTGCCAGACATTCAACCTCCAGACCAGCCATCAGTGATCGTCCGGCCGAGGTCCTCTGTGTAGCGCCGCAACCCTGTTGAGGCTTCTAGCTCTGGGGTTTTGCGCCCTCTGCAATCGGCTCAGGTTGTTGAGTCCTTCCAGGGCCTGGAGGCCAAAATGAAGGGTTCTTTCTTTTCACGATCTGATGCTTTTCTGCCTTCATCGCGGTTTCGTGTCTACGAATCCGTCTGTGCATCAGTCTTCCAAGGGATGACTAATGTGTACGAAGATTCTTCCTCCCTCGGGTTGACTAAGCCTAAGTCGGCAGTTCTCCCGATGTCGGTCGTTGAATCTATGGTAGACCGGTCCCGAGAGATGCTGGGTATGTTATCTCTCGCGGACCACGTCGTCGCTGCCCTGGCTGCCTATTTTCCTCCAGGGGAGTTTGATGATGCTCAGGCGCCATCGCGTGCTTTGTCGCAGGCTCTTATGAATCTGACACACGCTCACGCCTGCAACACGGCTGATTTGGAGCTTGCACGCCGGGATGCAGTGTTGGACACTTCTCCATCCCTTCCTTCTGAACAGCGTGCTGTTCTGAAGTCTGCCTCTTTGGTTGGACCTCACATGTTCCGTGGTTCCATGGGAGCTGTCCGTGGTGAGGTTCTTCGTCATTCGAAGGACCAGATTTTGTTACAGCAGCTGGACCAACCTGCAGCTGCGGGTGGTGGTCGTTCCAGGCCCGCCAAGCGCCCAGCTGCGTCGGCCACGCCTTCGGCTCTGTCCGCTCCTTCTGCTCAGAAGAAACGCCGATGCGGCCAAGCTCGCTGGCAGCCTCAGGGAGGAAAGTCTCAGGACTCTGTTGCTTCCCGGGGGGGGGGGGGGGGGGGTCTCCTCTCGGGGGCCTCATCGAGGCCGCAAATGAAGGTCCTCACCTCCATTCGCCTGCAGGCGGGAGAAGGCTTTCGCTGTTGTTCGACCGTTGGACAGAGATAACGTCGGTCCTCGACGTCATCCAATCAGGTCTGCGACTGTCCTTCCGCCGGCACCCCTGTTTATCTCGGGTGCCCCTCCCGACTCAGGTCCCTTCCGATCCTCAGCGTCTGGACCTTCTGGTGCAGGAGATTGACAATCTCCTCTCCAAAGGGGCGATCGAGGTGGTCAGGAACACCCTTTCTCCGGGGTTCTACTCGAGACTTTTCTTGGTGCCGAAGAAAAACGGCCAGTTTCGTCCTGTCATCGATTTGAGTATCCTGAACGAGTCCATCATAGCACCTCGTTTCAGCATGGAGAGTTTCAGGTCGGTTCGACGTTCGATTCATCAGGGCGATTTTGCAGCCAGTATCGACCTGAAGGATGCCTATTTCCATGTACCCATTCATCTGGCGTCACGGAAATACCTTTGGTTCTCGTTTCGGGATCGTGTCTAGCAATTCAAAGCTCTCCTGTTCGGTTTGAACCTGGCTCCTTGAGCCTTCGCCCGACTGATGTCACATGTGCTCGCTTTTCAGCGTACTCAGTCGGCTGTGACTTCGTCAGCCTACCCGGACGACATCCTTCAACGGCACCACAATGCTGCTGTCCTGGAGTCCGATGTCCGACAGTTGCTTGGCCTACTGGCGTCGCTTGGTTTCAGAGTCAATTGCGGGAAGTCGGATCTCCTTCCTTCTCAGCAATTTCGTCATTTGCGAATGGATTTCGACGCTCTTCACAGTGTGGTGTCAGTTCCCAATGCTCTTGCGATAATCCTTTCTGCCTTGCCTCGGAATTTGCTCCGATCCTCCTCGGTCTCGGCGAGGACTTTCGTTCGGATGCTGGGCCTTTGCGGTTCGGTGACAGATCTCATTCCGCTGGGTCGCTTGTTTATCCGACCTCTCCAACACTTCATGTTGGATCAGTGGCGTCCGAATGTGGAGCCTCTGGACCTGGAACGTCCTATTCCTCGGTCCCTGCTTTGTCACCTCCACCCTTGGGCCGATGTTCCCTGGTTGACTCAGGGTGTCCCGTTGTATCTTCCTTCGGCCGATCGCATCTTTACTGTGGATTCCAGCGATCGGGACTGGGGTGCGACATTGGATCCTGTAGGTCTGTCTACTCACGGCGAGTGGGACAGTGAGCAGATGGGCCATCATATCAACCAGAAGGAGCTCCTTGCTCTTCTTTTGAGTTTTCAGCAATGGATCTCTCACCTTTCGGACCACACAGTCCTGCTTCTTTCGGACAACTCGACAGTGGTGGCCTATATACGGAATCAAGGTGGCAACTTCTGCTGTTGGCGCGGGATGTAAACGCTCGGGTGGCCATTCGGCACATTCCCGGACGTCTCAACGTCCTAGCAGACTCCCCGTCCCAACGCGACAGTGTCCTTCCAACCGAATGGATGCTGCATCGATCGGTGTTTCAGGCGATTTGCGAGCGGTGGGAGCGTCCTCTGGTCGACATTTTCGCCACTCGCTGGAATCATCAGGTAGAGACCTTTGTCTCCCCTTGTCCGGATCCACTAGTCTTTGTGGTAGACGCTCTGTCTCTGAATTGGAGAAGTTGGATCGGCTATGCCTTCCCTCCTGCACCGATGATTCCTCAGGTGTTGGCGAAGATTCGCGCTTGCAGTTGCAGGGTCATTCTGATCGCACCCCTGTCTCCACAGAGAGTGTGGATCAATCTGCTGCGGCCTCTGTTGGCAGATCGGCCCATTTGTCAACCTCTACGCCGCGATCGTCTTTCCCAGAGTCGGCCCAGCAAGTATCACAACAACCTGGCAAGCCTGTCCCTTCACGCCTGTCTTTTATCAGGTCCTATCTCCGACGTATAGATTTTTCGAAAAGCACATTGGAGTGCATTTCTGCATCACGGCGACATTCCACTAGCATGACAGCTCAACGTGTGGATTACCGTTATCCGCCAATCCCTCAAATTGCGGATTTTCTGGTATACATTTTTGACTCGAAGGGCCTCCAGCCTGTTACTATCAAGGGCTATCGGTCTATGCTGTCAGATACTTTCTCTTATGTAGGAAAGCGGTGCATCGGTCGTAACCTCTTTCTCTCCAAACTGATTCAGCACTTTTCTCTGAAGACGCCTCGAGGTTTGCGTCTTACACCCAAATGGAACTTGGCATGGATGTTACATTGTTGGAGGGAGCGCCATTCGAGCCTATATCTGAGACCGATATGCGTTTTCTCACATATAAGACTGCTTTCCTTCTAGCGTTTGCTTCTGTCAGACGTGTCAGTGAGCTTCATGTGCTTTCTGTTGATTCAGCTTTCTTCAGAAATAAGGCTAAGAGTGTAACCTTCACTACTGATTGCTCTTTTCTGGCCCAGAATCAACTTCCTGTTTCGGTACCTCCTCCCATCTGCATTCGGGCCCTCCCTGCTGTCGATGACCGGAGTCCTCTTCTTTGTCCTCTTCGTGCGATCAAGACTTTTATTAATCGCACGCAGTTCATTAGGAGGGGTCGTAAGAGATTCTTTCTGTCTCACATTCCTGAGTGGCAGTCTATCTCTTCCCATTCTATTTCCAGATGGATCTGTCTTGCAATCAAGCTGGTTTATTCCAGTTTGTCTGCTTCGGATCTTGTTTCGAACCGGTTTAATGCTCATGATGTTCGTGCCATTTCTACGTCCTGGGCGTTCTCCAATTCTGTTTCTCTCAGGGATGTTATGAATGCGGCTTACTGGAGGAATGTTTCTACTTTCTCCTCCTTTTATCTCCTCCACCTACAGCAGCAATCTGAGGACCTTTTTTCTTTAGGCCCTCTTGTTGCTGCTCAGGCTGTTGTGCACCCTAGTTAAATATATATTTTCAGGTTTGGGCACCGCTCAGCTTTGTTCTTTACAGGTGCTTCATTCTTTCTTCTTTTACAGGTTTCGCTGTCTTTCTCTGCCCTCCTTGCATTTCTTTCTGCTGCGATTGTTGGTATTGGTTATGTGATTCACCTCCTTCTATTGTGTATTCAGCCAATTGTAAACAATTGTGAGTAGGTTGAGAAGAAATTAAATTTTTTTAGTATATTTTGTTTCTTAACATACCTACCACAATTGTTTACCGGAGGCCAACCTTTCTTGGGGATATCTTTGATATCGTTGCCTCCCCGCTAAATCACAAACTTCTCGTTGGCGGAAATTCGGAATTGACGTCACGGTTTTTGCGCATGCGCTCGGTAAATGCAAGAGGTATGCAGTTAGAGTACCTGTAATGTCGAGCGCCGGTCCCGTTCGACCCCTTTTCGATCTTTTTTTCGTGCTTTTGCACTCTTCCACTTTTCCAACTCGTTTGGAAAAGTGTATTATCTTGAATTAGTTCCGAAGTAGGGCTTGCACTTACGTTACAGCCAATTGTAAACAATTGTGTTAGGTATGTTACGAAACAAAATGTACTAAAAAAATTAATTTCTTTGACCAACACGATGTATAAGAAAGTCGTATTTATAAATCATATTTCACTCTCGGGGCGACCAGACGGATAATTACGTTCAAACGTTTCAAATCAATTGGTCGTTGTTTTCAACAAGGTTTCTCTGACATTTCTTTGTAAACAATGATAGTTTCTACTACATAGCATTACCGAGCAAAATTCGTGAGCATATAGTAAAATAAATACATACGTTTTTTGTTTGAACACCATTTTAACCCTTTACCTAACATGAAAAGCAGACGACACTTGGAAACAAAATTCTTAAATAACTAATGTTTTTCATTTTTTTGTCTCAAAAACATAGGTTATGACCCCTCTTTGGAACGAGCTCGTCGAGCTCGTTCCAAAGAGGGGTCATAACCTATGTTTTTGAGACAATAAATGAAAAAAATAATGAAAATTAATTGGCGATTTTTGTGAATAGCGCTGACCGGTTTTGATCGTTACGTTGGGTGAAGCGTTAAGGAAGAATGAAATGGAACTATTGTATTCCACAGAAGCACACAATCAGGGACGTGGCTATAGGTTTCCGATTAGGGGGTGGGGTGGAGGGTAGTGAATTTCCAACTAGAGGGAGGGACCCGAAAGGGGTTTCCCCGGTCCCTCCCCCTAGTTGGAAATTCACTAGCGAGAAACATTTTGAAATTGAAGTCACAAGGGCATAAAATTGATTCTTGTAACTGAAATGACAACACATTTATGATAGAATTATCAGATTATTATTATTTGGTATTATTCTGGGAAATGAACATGTGCTAAACAAATGCTCAACCTCAGACCTTTGAGCAATTCACACTTATCAGATCTTATGCAGATGTGATAAATTTTCGATGTTTCATCATTTTGTAACTGTGAATGATGGAAATACATGTAACTCTGGATAACGATTTTACATGATGTGATTTTCTTGAAGTGCATTTCGTGGATTTTTTTTATTACACTAAGTAAACGTACTATAGAAATATCGTACCGATTGACACCATACATACTTATGAAGCTCGATATTGCGTACACTGTAGTTGTAAACAGTAACAGTTAGAATTTTTGCCGATTTGAAACCGAGTTGAAATTTTAGGAAGTAAAGGAGATATCAGCATCACCAAAGAAGCTCTAAAATCCAGATAGATGGAATTGCCCTTCGAATTTCCAACTATATGAAATTTTGGCCAGGATTGGGAGGGGGTGGGGTGGGGGGGGGGGGGGGGCTGTGGGGTGATACAACCCCGCACACCCCTGTCGCCACGTCCCTGCACACAATCTGACCTTCACAGTGGTTCTCCGTCGACCGGTTGGTTGAACTTGAAGTGATTTCATTCAATCGGTTGTTGTTTTAAACATCATTTGGGGGAAATTCTCAGTACGCATTACAACTGCCACAAAACAGCAAATATATCCTTAATACCGTGGACATATAATACAAAGAATACCTTCGGTTTTCGTTTAAATATCTGAATCATCTCATTCGTGAATGGAATGAAATAATGCATTTTTACTCACGGCTTTCAGCCGCTCGTGAAAATGCCGTATTTATTTCCAATCACTCATGAGGTAATTCCGGTATTTAACCCTTTACCTAACGAATCGGCCGCATCCGCCCTCGTAATTTACAAATTAACCCTTTACCTAACGTAACGCCAATACCGGCCAGCGCTATTCTCAAAAATCGCCAATTAATTTTCATTATTTTTTTCATTTTTTGTCTCAAAAACATAGGTTATGACCCCTCGTTGGAACGAGCTCGTCGAGCTCGTTCCAACGAGGGGTCATAATCTATGTTTTTGAGACAAAAAATGAAAAAAATTAGTTATTCAAGAATTATTTTTGCAAGTGTCGTCTGCTTTTCAGGTTAGGTAAAGGGTCAAGTAGTTAAAAAAAATATATTTTTCAAAACATTTCAACGAAACCATATCATGTGACCCCTCATTAGAATGAGTTCGTCCCAATGAGGGGTCACATGATATGGTTTCTTTGAAATGTTTTGAAAAATTTGAAAAAACAAATATTAAAAAAATAAATTTTGATATCGTATGCGTTGGGTAAAGAGTTAAACGAAAAACGTAGGTATCTTCTGTATAACCCTGAAGAAAAACGACGAATTAAAATGTTCCAATTTCACAAACAATAACAATTTTAATTTTTAAAATGAGTACTTTTGTTTGTGGGTGAAAGTGTGTTGGTGGGATGGAACAATGTAGAATTGTTCAATATCTTTCTTTTATTTTACGTAGTTAATGGACATCCATAAAATTGTGTCTTAACTAAATTAACAAATATTAAAATGAAACTTTACGAAATGTGATTATTTCATAGGATAGTTAGGTCTTCCGATGGAACACACACTATTTTGAAGAGGAGCTGATATTTTCTACTTGGAAAATATATTCAACCGAGTGGAAATTGAATATACTTTCCATGCATGGGATTTATGAACAGTGATGCAGCCAACTATCAAAAGAACTTGAATCACACACATTGATCTTACTACAAGCATATAGGTTCTCTAATACAAATAAAACGTTCAGACTAACCAAAATTCTCTATTGAGGATAGCACCACTCAATGCACATGTAAACTGAGGAAGGAATGTTTTAGTATCTGCACTTGATCACGAAAGTAATTAAATACTCCAATTTGTACATATGTTGATGAGAATATTTTATTATTTATTATTTATTTTAAATTTAAACTTTAATGACAATGACATATTTTTTATTCTGGCAAATCACCGGCAAATCACTCATGACAGCAGCACTGTATTTGTGTATTTGGTTTGGCATAAAATAAAATATTTACCCGTTTAAATGAGGAGTTGGTAACATCTAGGAGAGGGATAAATTGTGCAATACTGCACTGGAGGATTCCGAGATGGTGCATTGAAGTCTCATCCTCGTCCCTGTGGCGTAAATTAACTTATACGCTGCCGAAAGTGACTATTGTCACCTATTTTATGATGATTATATGTACGTTCTGGTATGCGCAGATCAAACCTACCTTCTGATTAATTGTTGGAAAGGGCTCAAGGAATTTCAAATATGTCATAAATTTGATGAAACTTCCTGGCATACAGGCGCAAATATAAGTCCCCATATATGGCTAAAATGGGCGTGGCAGTAAAAGGGTTAAAATCCGTTACACGCTAGACGTGATAAGTCAAAATTAACCCTTTACCTAACATGAAAAGCAGACGACACGTGCAAAAAAATTCTTGAATAACTAATTTTTTTCATTTTTTGTCTCAAAAACATAGGTTATGACCCCTCGTTGGAACGAGCTCGACGAGCTCGTTCCAACGAGGGGTCATAACCTATGTTTTTGAGACAAAAAATGAAAAAAATAATGAAAATTAATTGGCGATTTTTGAGAATAGCGCTGGCCGGTTTTGGCCGTTACGTTGGGTAAAGGGTTAACGTTCTACCTCTTCCAAGTATGCAAATAGGAAACAGTATCAGATTGATCGTTGCTGTATCACAAATAGTGACTACACTGTGTCAATACAAAGTCAAACATAACTAAAACACATCTGATCCGAGATTTATCGAAGCTCAGATCGATTTAAGTTATCAAATCGTGACGAATTTGAGATTCCTTTTATCACATATTGTTTGATTTATCCTTTTGTATCTGCACTAACCGTCGTCAACCTAAATTTGTTAATTTTTCAATTGTTACCTCGAAAACATAACTTATGACCCCTCCCATACCTCCTCACATGAACGCGCTCGTCGGTCATTGTTTGTCCTGGGACGTCTTGAGGATCCAGCAAATGAAACTCAAGTTCATGGATCACTGGGTACACTACTGGTGGCATGCACTCAGACCACCAGTCTAATTCAATAACAAATTCGACGCTGTTGTGGCGTGGAACGAGTCTATTATTTATTATTGATTTGTAGGGGTTTAACGACACCTTCAACAGCCAGGGTCACCTTGTGTCGGACAGTTTTACGGATGGAGGAAGCCGGAATACCCGGAGAGAACCACCAACGCGGTTGCCGCAGGTGGGATTCGAACCGAGGAACTCTCGGATTGCAGCCTGCACCTCTACCTGCTGAGCCATCGCGCACACATGAAGGAGTCTAGCGCACAAATAGATCATCGCCTTTGTTCACATTCACTCTGGAATATTTCATTTGGATGGAAATGGAATTCTGCAAAGATTAATTTTCTGTGAATCAAAGCTAGAAACGATGTGTTAATATCTTGATATTTTCAGGGGAATTAAATACTTATTGATTGGAATATTTATAACTGGGCAGAAAAGAATACCTGTATATCTTTGCAAATTATGGCACACCATATTCCATCAATGGTCGTCTACGTGCAAATTTTCACAACAACGGGATAAACAAACAGCCCACAACAACTTCGAATTTCGAACCGAATTAAACTGGTGGCCTGAGAGCTTGTAGTGCTGGGTCAAGTTAGGGCAGTTTACCGATTGATGTTGGCTCCCTCTGGGTCATTTCGCAACCGGTAGTTTCGGCCCCCACCTGGGGTAGTTTCGCCTTGGTATGTGAGTCATTTTATGCTTCCTCGATACCTAATATCAGGCGCGTATTTCTAACAGTATCGTATTGAAATTTTATACAGAAAATCTCTACAATATAAGTAATACATAGAATGAGAGGTCAATTAACCGACGACCGTTCGTAAGTGATACACAGAATGAGCAGTCAATTAACTGACGATTCGTTCGTAAAAAAATTAGGTAAGATCGAATGGAAGGCAACTGAATAAGAATATGATCATCACGATATCGCCCCATGTTTCTTGTTTCATCGATTCCAAATATAATTTTTATCCATTTTCTGATTAATTTCGGCTGACTCATGGCCGATTCTGTTCTGATAACAGAGGACCGCCGACAACGATCACAACCTTACCTAGCCCATCTCTGTATATTTTTGTACAGAACAGTCAACGTGGACGGATTGTAACCCACGCGTGGGCAGTGATGTCCACGCTTGCGGTTACCAGGTTATAAAAATTATCATCAGTTGTACCTGATACTTCATTAATTAAATGTTTGAGGATTATTCCTATAATTAGGCTTTGTAATCTAATATAATTGCATCATTGGGCATATTGCCCACCAGTGGAAATTGACCAGTCCACGGCGGTCGTACTGTATGTAGGGACACGTTTTTATTAACTGGTAGAGTGCTGGAAGCCCATATTTGGGCTTTATTCAGAAGTGCAGGTGCTGCAACTTAATGGTTCATATTCTATGGTTTTGCGTCATATAATTTTTGAATTGAAATTATTTAGTCTCTGAGGATTTGCCTTGTTACAATTTATGGGAGAGTGCCACTAGGCACTCTCCCTTAAATTGTAACATGGCAAAGAGACGTAGACAAATTTGAATGACCAAAAATAATTTAGCACTCTACCAGTTAATACTTGTCCTCTTGGTCCAATCAAAAATGCTGCCGTCGAGACCTTTATTGTTCAAAACACCTGTGAATTCGACAAGGTATGCCTGTTGCGAATTTAGTTTAAACAATATTTATTGACAGAAACACTGCAATTGCATACAATATAGTTTACAACAATAACAAAAAACCCCAAAACATACACATACAATTTTAAGATAATGGATGCAGTATACAGTTATATGAATAAATGAAGCAAAATGATGAAGGGATTCAACAGAAAGCTTAATGTTGCGAATTTAAGCGGTTGTAAAGAACAATGATAAAATGATGGATACTATTTTCAACAAGCCAAATGGTTAAATATTGACGTCATATAACCGATTATTGCGAGATAAGCTGTACTCTTACAATGCACGGAAAGACTTCGGGGAACGGTTTCCGGGGTTGTGTGCAATGGACTGACATAACCACATATTTCGGATACGGTGGGTCTAACAGAATATCAAAGATGGCGTTGGCTTTACAGTGAAAAAACAACCAAATACAAATATGACCTGCTCAAATCAAATGTTGGTCTCGTAGAATCCTCAGCACCAATTCAGAACCTTGCACGAACAGAGATGCATATTTCATTTGTATATTTTTCAGATAGAATGAAATCCGACATTGAATTTAGCGATAGAGAATGGAAAGCTCGCATGTGTGAGGTAGGTGAATGTAAACTCTTCTATGAGTAATCAAACGCCGCAATGTTTGTGAAGAAAAGTCTATTATCTTCGTCATTAATGCATTTCCAAAACCACAAGAATTTGAATTGTATGCAAAGTTCAAAAGCTTATGTACTTTAGAAATGTATTATGTTCCAATAAGTTTAAAATTCGCGGCCTCTGATTGGACGTGAGCTAGCGTAGTTTTTTATGTTTACGATTCCGATAGCATATGTCACCACGCGACACTTTGGAAGTCAGGCTCAAAATTGGAGGAGATACAAAGTGCATTCTACCTATAAAATTGTATTTTTTGAGGCCAGCGACCTTTCTTTAAATATATTCTCACAACCGATCTACGATCAGTAAAATTCACACAAGAGAGAAAAAATGCACCTATCTTCAGTGAATGCACGATATAACTATAAACACGAATTGAACACGCTGTATCCGAATGAAGTGTTATTTAAATTGTTAACCCTTTACCTAACATGAAAGGCAGACAACATTTGCCAAAAAAATTCTTGAATAACTAATTTTATTCATTTTTTGTCTCAAAAACATAGGTTATGACCCCTCATTGGAAAGAGCTCGACGAGCTCGTTCCAATGAGGGGTCATAACCTATGTTTTTGAGACAAATATGAAAAAAATAATGAAGATTAATTGGCGATTTTTGAGAATAGCGCTGGCCGGTTTTGGCCGTTACGTTGGGTAAAGGGTTAATCTGTTCACAATTTGACCTGGTCTTTGTCTTGGGTATTTATCCAGTCAAGTCTTGCGATACACGAAAGGTATATTTGAAAAAAAATCTTTAAAAGTTGCCTTTTTCTTTTCATCAACTTGAAGCTACTTGAAATTTAGTCAGTCTGATTTAGTGTGCAATAATGTGTCTTCGATGTATAGACACGGGCATGCTTCTATCCTTCCTACTCTATCTGACCATTGCATGTTAACTGAAGTAGAAAATAGTCCAAAATAATTTCAAAAGCTTTATATGAGCAAAAATCAAATTACACCTTGTCAAAATTAAAGTAACTCTTGATCTTAAAGTCTGAACTTATTTCATAAGCCAGAAGAATATCAAAACTTAAGTGAACTTTCTTTTTTAAACTAATTATTAGCGCATGCTTGATGCCGCCTGGAGCAAACTATTCAATTTCCCCTTGTAACTCTTTTCGTGCGAACTTTCTCCGAGTCACATATCTTTACTGGACATTCTGATCCAGGATGCTTGTGTCCATATGCTAGGACCAGTAATCTACATTACACATGGGCACCTATATGTCCCTAAACAAACTCATTAGAATATCTCCCACGCAGCCTCAGGCGGTTATTAAAATGCTGGAATAGTCAATGAAAGAGTCTTAAATATTAAAAGAAATGAACAATACTCCGTTTGACAGGGCTAGGTCTGCATTCTAAGATTTTAGAGAGTGGGTCCCCGAAAATGATTCGGAAAAAATAATAAAAGGTGCATTTAGGGCTGGTGAGAGTCTGAAGGGCGGAAAATGTTTTTTTTTTTTAACCCTGTGTCTGCAAATTTTGTCCACCCCACCCCTGGATAACACTAAATTAAAATATTGCATTTTGAATGAAACAAGGAACCATCTGCAATGCTTCAGCATTGCAGATGGCGCCTTGTTGCACTCAAAGGATGGATACATGGTCAGTTTGTTGCCATTTACGTCAAGATTCCATTTCGCACTAAAATCTTTCATTTGGCCAGATTTTGCCATAATTTTCGAACTAACCTGAACACTGCCTGTCACCAAGTGCAAGATACTCGCTTAAGTGGGGTTTTTTTCGACACATAGTTCCATCTTTTCAGCTGACGTTTTAAATTGTACCAGAGATTTCCAGACTGTATCGGAGTTTTAACAGGTTTCAATTTATTTCATTTTCAGATACAAGGGGGTCTGATTCTAGCATCACTTACACAAGTTTTTCTCGGATGTACTGGGCTGATGGGTGTATTCATGAACTTCATCGGTCCTCTTACCATAGCACCGACGATATCTTTGATTGGCTTGTCGCTGACATCAGTTGCTGCGGGATTTGACGAAAAACACTGGGGTATAGCAGCAATGTAAGTCACTGTTTATTTATTTATTTATTTATTTATTTATTTATTTATTTATTTATTTATTTATTTATTTAGGTTTAACGACACTTTCTACAGCCAGGGCCGCCTCGTGTCGGACAGTTTTACGGATGGAGGAAGCCGGAGTACCCGGAGAGAACCTCCAAGCAACGGCGAGCAGCTGTACAGACTCCAAAACGTACTAACTCCACACAAGCAGAGTTAGCAATAGTTGAAGATTAGTGCACCGTCGACGTGCAGTATCCCTTAGTACATAGCGTCACCGAGCACCCACGTGGCAATCGAGATTAATTGCCTTGACTAAGGAAACAGCGCAGTTGCCCCTGGCGGGGATCGAGCAACGAACCTTTCGGTTTGAAGTCCAATGCTGTAACCAATCAGCCACCGCGCTACCAATGTTATTCACTGGAAACGTCTCTATAAAGTGTACATTCACAACAAAATGGCGATGATTAACACCACATAATCTCAGCTACACATTATAGTTTCGAAATCCAACCATGTGAATGCTTCACACCATTCTCTACTTCTTCGAAGAAAAAACACATTGTACGTCTTAGCAGGAGAAAAGGAATGAAGAAATTGCATAACCCTGCATGATTCCTGTTCATCTGAAGCGACATTCTTTTGAGAAACGATACCCAAGGCAAATATATTTCTTCAGCAATTATATTCTTTTTTTCATGCATCAGCTATAAATATGCACGCGCAATGGCTAGGCTTATCAGCCATAAAGATGCACACGCTTTGACTAGGCCTATCAGCCATAAATATACACGCGCAAAAAGTAGGCGTATGTTTGGAGTTTAGTATATGGTAGTCCTACAGAGTCTTGGAAGTATGGGGTGGGCGACTGACAAATATGTCGACCAGATCATAATCCAGTGCCTTAGGGATGAGATGAGCATGTGTCTTACCAACATAGTTGGTACGCCGGTAAAACTATCCACATAAGGCTCTGGGATTTAAATTATCATGGGTCCTCCCGTTCAGTAAGGCGTTCATTTTCTTATCTAGTCTAATGGTCGAGAAGATCGTTTCACTTGCACGAAGTCTATTGCCTTTTCGAGACAGAACTATTTTGTTTACTAAAACAAACCCGCACATTACTTAAACAGCCAGTAGCGAGTGTTGTTAATATGTCGCGACAGTCAGTCATCGGGCAAACTATCCCTATTTATTATTATTTATTTATTGGTGCTTAAGGTCACATACTTATGCACAATGGCTAATCGTGACCGTGACAGTTGTACGGGTGGAGGAAGCCGGAGTACCCGGAGAGAACCACCGAGCAACGACGAGCAGCTGTCAGCTCTAAAACTATGCCTACTATATGACTAACACTCCTATTCAGTGGTGGCGGCCGGTGTGGTATATGCCTTGAAGTCGACTATCGCCACTATATGATCAACACGATCACTCTGTGGTGGCGGTGTTTGTGATATATGTCATGAATCCATCTTTTTTTTCTTTTTTTTATTATTTAATCTTATTTGTCTTACAAGGATTGGCGAACAAGTTATGCAACTTATATTAACGCCTCTCCTTGGCCCAATGGCTTGGGTGTGTGGGATGACCTTCATAGCGGCAACTTCGTGACCTAGCTCTTCTCGAATATTACGAAAGGATCTTTAGCCTGCACGGAGTGTGTCTCTCTCCGCACAGAGGACAGCCATTTTACATCCCCACCCGATAGAACGGTACGCTGTAACAGCATCAACCCCACAATTGTTGCTGACAGAGAGTGTTCGGACACCTCGAGAACTTTCCCCGACCGGGGGATCGATCCCGGGACCTCTGGCATGACAGACCAGCGCACTTATCCACTCGGCCACCACTCTCTTATAAAGAGAGTGGTGGCCGAGTGGATAAGTGCGCTGGTCTCTCATGAATCCATCTATATCCGCTATGTCACCAACGTTCCTGCTCCGTTGTGGCAGTAGGTAGGTGTGTCATAAGGTTGACTATCGGCACTATATGACCAATGCGCCTAATCTCTTAGGCGGTAGGTGTGGTATATATCATAAGGCTGATTATCGCCACACAATGACCAACACTAAACTATGTGGTGTCGGTGGCTGTAATATATGCCATAAGGCCGATTATCACCACAGTATGACCAACACTCCCACTCTGTGGCGTCGGTAGGTATTGTATATGTCATAAGTCCTACTATACCCACTATATGACTAACACGCCCACTCCGTGGTGGTAGTAGCTGTGGTATATGCCACAAAGTGAACTATATATGTCATAGGTCCGACTATAGCTATTGTATAACCAGTACACCCACTTTGTTGTGGTGTACATGTGGTATATGCCATAAAACCGGTTTTTGCCACTCTATGGCTAACAAAACCACTCTGTGGTTTGCTGTGGCTGTGGCCTATGCCATAAAGTAGACTATCGCCACTGTATGACCAACACGTCCACTCTGTTATGGTGGTGGATGTGGCATATGAAATAAGACCGTCTATCGCAACTGTACATGCATGACTAACAATCCATCTCTGGTGGCGGGGGCTGTGGTATATGTAAAAAGGCTGACTATTGCCACCATATGACCAACATTTCACTTTATTGTGGGTGTGTATATGCCATAAGGCTAACTATCGGCACCACTGTATGACTAACCTGCCTCTTCTGTGATGGCAGCGGGCGTGGTATATGACACAAGCTCGACTATCGCCCCTATATGGCTATCATTCCTTCTCTGTTGTGGCGGTGGGTGTAGTATATGCCGTAAGTCCGACTATGGCGGTGGCTCTGGTGTGTGCCTTAGGGTTGACTATCTTAACCGTATGGCCAACACACCCACTCATTGATGGCGACGGGTGTGATATATGTCATAAGGCCGACTATCGCCACTATATAACCAGTACTCGTACTATGCTGTGGCGGTGGCTGTGGTAAACGCCATTATGTCGACTATCACCACAATATGAACAACACGTTCACTTTGTTGTGGCGGTAGGTGTGGTATATGCCTTAAGGCCGACTATCGACACAATATGACAATTACTCTGTTGTTGCGGTGGGTGTTGTATATGCCATAATACCGATTATCGCCACTCTGTGACCAACAGCTCTGACGAGGCGGTATACTATCGCCGCTGTATGAGCAACACGTTTACTTCGTTGTGGCGGTAGTTGTGGTATATGCCGTAAAGCCGACTGTCGGTACTCTATGACCAGCACTACCAGTCTGTGGTGCCGGTGGCCCTGGTATATGCCATAAGGTCGACTATAGCCACTGTATGACCATCACACCCACTTTGTTTTGGCGGTTGGATGTAGAATATGCCATAAGTCCGACTATTGCAACTATATAACCAGCACTTCACCGTTGTGGCGGTAGGTGTGATATAAGACATAAGTCCGACTCTGGCCATTATTTGACCTTCACGACTACCCTGTTGTGGCGATGGCTGTGGTATATGCCATAAGGCGGACTGCCACCACCGTTTGGCCAACACTATCACTCGGCATTGGCTCTGTGTGTGGTATAGACATAATTCAGACAATCGCAACTATATGATCAGCACTCTTACTCTGTTGTGGCGATGGGTGTAATATTTGCTGTACGCGAGTAGTATAGCTCGCACTTTTGGGGCCTAGTCCAGGCACATTAGACATAAAAATGAGAAAGTAAGGAAAAAAATCGGAGAAAGCTGATTTTTTTTTTATATGTTTCCGGGACACACATTGCGGATAAAGTGTGAAAAGTCCCCGCGAATCCGAATTGAGCTTTTTTCGTTATAGCGTTTTTTTGATGAAAAAACAAATTTAAAAAAAAATTCGACCCAGCTCCATATTTCTCATTCTTATTCGCCTTAGTAGGGTGAGAATCATAAATATCGTGCTGAATTATATTGAGAATACATATCCCCAACAGAAAATGCCAACTTTGTACCAATCCTCACACTCAATGGTGAAATATTCACGAAAATGTACAAAATTACGAAAAAAAAAATATTGTTTTCATACACACAACGGTACACAACGTCCATTAAATCAAATCTACGACTACTTTGGGAGTTAAATTATATATCAAAAATTGCAGAAAAGCAGTGGCTTTATAATGATATATAACAATAGTCATTTATTCCATAATGAACTGGTGAAACGTGTGAAATATTAACCATACCCCCTAAACTCAAATTCAAACGGCATCGACTTTTCTCATTCAAATACCGTATTATAGCATCATTGTTTCAATTTCCATGTTCGATTAAATCACATAATGTGGTGTTCGTCCAGTGACGTTTGACCAACCACTTTATATCAAAGCAGTGGAGATTGTGTCTTCGTCAGATAAGTTGACAAAAGTTTTCGTTAGACTCGGCGGCTTCCATATGATTATGTCATATTTAGGGGCAATTGGTTCGATCATGGCTGGTAGCGGCTTGGACGAACTTTGGGGGACTGTTTATGCTGGTGGGTCAATCCATCATTTGATCAGTGGTCATGCATATTCAAGAGCAGTTCGTGCCCATTTGCTAACACAAATTGCCATTACAAAACTTGTGTTTGAAGAAAGCCGAACACTAGATAACATAGAATGCACAGAAGTCAATGAAATATTCTGTGGACTTGCCAGAGGTGACTGTACAACAGCTGACGCTGTCAATCAAGAAAGTGTCAACCATCTACTGTCAAAATTACACGAACTGCTCCAGAATGCGTCCGTAGGACGCACAGGAAAGCTTTGGGTACAATACTACGAGCAAATAGGTCTTCTCCAGTTGTTCTTGAGAGCAGAGCGCACAGGCGACTGGGAACTCCACACATATTGTGTTCGCAATATGATTCCAGTATTTCATGCAGGTGGTCATTTTGCATACGCAAAAAGTTCTCATCTCTATTTGCAGCAGATGAATGAGCTAACAGAAATAATGCAACAGGATGATTTGAAGTTGTTCACCGAGAAAGGTTACTTTACCATAAGACGCTCAGATAAATTCTGGGACGGGATATATTCTGATCAGACCATAGAGCAGTGTTTAATGAGAATGTTCAAGCTCCCTGGTGGTCTCACACATGGCAGGGGAATAACCGATAGCACTGTTGCGAAATGGGTACATGGACTACCTCTTTGCCTTCCGATATGTAATGCTCTCGAAAATTTTGTTCATGTTCACACTGGTCATGGCGAACAACATCGGGATCTCCGTCAAAGTTCACAATTGACTGATGCCAATGATATCACCAAATTATTGAACTGGCTCAGAGTGCATTCCCCCTTTCAGAATAGAGATCCACTACAATTAGTCTCTATAGCGACCGGGCTTGTGGCCGACGAAACTGTGAACTGTGACCAAGTTCGCAAAATTGGTGAATGTTGCGTATCGAATGTTGTAAGCAAAACGTTCAACAGCATCAAACTACGACGTGTTGACACTGTGAAGTCTTTCGCATCGATGGCAAATAGCATCAAAGTCCGTGGAAGTAAGGTAGTGATTGACCCCACAATTCTGTTCAAGCGCATCACGTGTGTTATTCATTCACAAGCAGAGATGGAAGAGTATCTCAAATATGGACTCGCCCCGAAAACACCAGCATTGTTTGATTCTGCTGGAATGAGGAAGACACAGAAAAGCACACTCGGTAAGATCCTCAAAACATACGGTTCCGAGCAAACTAAAATCCCAGAACATTCTCTGTTTGTTGTAGATGGTGGATTTTTATTGAGGGCATTTGTATGGCCTAAACAGTCGTCATATAAGGACATATGTACATCATATTCCAATTATCTAGTGAGACATTTTGGGGCGAACGTCGTGGTTGTTTTTGATGGTTATGCTTGTACAATGTCGACAAAGGGCATGGAACAAGCCCATAGATCTAAAGACAGGTATTCCATTGATATCAATATCTCACCCGAGTTACCAGCCACCACACCCCAATCCGATTTCCTTGCAAATGCCAAGAACAAAACCCAACTGATCGATCTTCTAATGCAGGAGCTATCTGCTATCAATATTCAGTCCAAGCAGGCCGAGGCTGATGCTGATGTACTGATAGCCGAAACTGCACTTGACATCGCTCAAGATGACAACAATGTTGTCGTTGTGGGAACAGACACAGACTTGTTAGTCATTCTTACCTCTCGAGTTCAACCGGGATGTAATATTTACATTATGTATTCCATTACCCCAAACTTACTAGTTTCAGTTAGTGAAATAGCAACCAAAATGGGTGACCATAGAAGCAACCTCCTTGTAGCACATTCTATAAGTGGTTGTGACACTACTTCTGCACTCTTTCGAGTTGGTAAGAAGAAAGTATTCAGTACAATTGTCTCCGATGTTACTAGCGACTCACAACAGTATGTCAACACAATTTTGGCGGATGACAGTACACCAAGTGCAGTAGCCGCTGCCGGGGAACAACTTCTCCTGATCTTATACGGGAGTAAAACTGTTTCCTCTCTCGACCAATATAGATATGTCACTTACAAGCGTTATGTAGCAAAATCTAAACTGAATAAACCCATCGACCTAGCCTCACTCCCACCAAGCAACGATGCTGCACAACAACATGTCTACAGATGTTATCTCCAGGTCCAACAATGACTGGGCACTTCGCTTCCTCCGACGGATTGGGGGTGGTCGCTAAACAATGGACTTCTTGTACCGACTGCAGCCACAAAGCCATGTGCCCCCGATAACCCACTGAATCTGATCAGTTGTGGTTGCAAGAGTGCTTGTACAAAAAGGTGTGGGTGTAAGAAGGCAGGACTCTCTTGCTCAGGTTTGTGTAATTGCAGTTCGGATTCTTGTAACAACCACAGAAACACTGTCCTGTCGGAAATTTCTGAGTTCGATGAATAATATGTATATAGGTCATGTCATTTCTGTATATAGCGTTGATAATAGTCAATGTAACTTAATCCATGTTGATTGATTTGTACATTCTGTAAATATTATTTATTGATTTTTGTACATTCTGTAAATATTATTTATTGATCTAATGCTGCCAGACACAGACGTGTCTGTTCGGTCCCAAGCCCGAAAATAGTTGAGTTCTCATGCTGACGAATTTTATGCCAAAAGGGGAACTCGGCCAGAAGCAGAGGGGGTCTTCCATAATGTCTATTTTGTAAGCAATGATAAAAGTCTTCAAATGGTGGTGGATTTTTTATTGTCTGTCCAACTAACATCCCGTTCTGTACTACGACCCTTTGGGCAAATCCGTTAGGAAAATCGTCATTTTTTGCGTAAATCCGATACTTTTTTGTGAATTTTCAATAATTTTTCGCAGAAATTGTCACAGAATGCACATTTTCCTCTAGGTAAATGTATATTAGACATTATGTAGCTCGAAATACGCGTAAACAAAAAATACAGTTGGATCAATTCGAGGTTACAAAGTTCGTGCGATTTTTTAATATTTTTTTCAAACGCGTTTTCGAAAAAAGGCTGTAGAAAAAAAAGCTCAACTGGGATTTTAGGGGACTTTTGTCTAATCGTTCAGTGACATGTACTCGACATTCCCTGAAAAAATCAGCTTTCTCCGATTTTTTTCCCTAGTGAAACCTAATGTTCTTGGGCTAGCCCTATTGGCAGGATCTCATTGCAAGATCTCATGTGACGTCACAGTCACGTGACGTAGTGGCGCCATATTGTGTTGTAATGGTAACCCGCGTGATCGGCCATGTTGTGACGTCATCCCCATAGTGATACGTGGTGTTAGTGCGCACGCGCAGCGCGTGTTCTTAGGGTGATACGTGTTTCCGTCGTCTATTTTGTATACTGGAGGCCGCCATCTTGGTTTCTATGGTAGCACGTGATTGCTATGTAACCCAATTTTTCTGCAATAGACAGGGGTATGTTCGGAGGGTGTGTTCGATTGAATCGGAGTAAATCTGATTACCACAAACAACCCGACAATCCTTCCAAATCACCAAAATCCACCTAAAATCACCGAAATTGACTTTATTTCCACAATTTATCGGCTTAGCACGTAGTGCTATAGTACTAAGGGGGTACAAATCGATTGAACAGGAGTAATGTTCTGGCTTAGAATTCTCCCAGAATCCCTTTTTGGATCCCTATCCCATGACGTTTTTCCCATTAGAAGACACGTTCCTTTGGTCATTACCCAGAATTCTCTGCTTCTATCTATATATGCAATAGTTTACGTCTATCAGGCCATGTTCCTTTGTTCTAGAGTATACTCCAGTAACGTAGAAGAGCCTATTAGTTGGAACAGCTTTGCTTATTATTACTATATTTAGCTATTCTAGTCTATTCTTGTTAGTTCTGACCCTATTCCGTGTACACTTGTTGTTTCATTTATCTAGATCATTTATATAAATTATAACTAACCAATCAGATTGCTTGATTTCCCATAACCTGTACTTAATCGTATAGATTTATATCCCCTTATTACAACGAAGTTGTATCAGATTCTCATCACATCTATATCCAATGGCAATATTCCAGGGCACCCCAATTTCGGCACCCCTTTTTTGAAAAACATATGACCTTCGGCACCCCTTTTTTGTCATATGTGCTTATGTGAAAAAGCACAATGTGACACAATGTGCCCAAGCACATAGGCACATGCTTTATGTGCCGATATGTGCTAATGTGAAAAGGCACGATGTGACACAATGTGCCCTAGCACATAGGCACATACGGGTATTTGAGGATACCTATTGCCTGGTATTGTATTATTCGAGGATACCTACTAGAGAATCCATTTTTTGTCATATGTGCTTATGTGAAAAAACACAATGTGACACAATGTGTCCTAGCACAAAGGCACATTCTTTATGTGCCGATATGTGCTTATGTGAAAAGGCACAATGTGACACAATGTGCCCTATCACATAGTCACATACGGGTATTTGAGGATACCTATAGCCTAGTATTGTATTATTTGAGGATACCTATATAGGATACCTTCTGGAGAATCCCTTTTTGTCATATGTGCTTATGTGAAAAAGCACAATGTGATACAATGTGACCTAGCACATAAGCACATGCTCTATGTGCCGATATGTGCTTATGTGAAAAGGCACAATGTGACACAATGTGCCCTATCACATACGACCAAAATGGGATTCCATAGCCACAGGTGTTTCGCAAAAGGGATTCTTTAAAAGGGATTCCATAATATGGAATTCCTATCCGACTCCGTAAAATGGGATTCCGTGTTTTATCATCGACACTCGAGGGTATGGAAAGGTACTCATAACACCCAATTATTATTGCAAGAACCCGAACAGGTACAACTGACAACCAAGATCGAAGAGAACATAACATAAACTTTGATTTAATCTTAACGCCCAATATATGCAATACAATTTTTAACCTGAAGGGACTGTAACCCCTAAATACTACATGCAGCAACCTAACTAAACAGACGAAACATGAACGAAGATCGAACTAGTTGGAAACAACTGAACAGAACCAACTCAACTACAGTTGAACTGTTGAAGTCGCAGTGAACGAAGATCCAACACAACCAATTGTGAACAGAACAAATTGAAGAAACTCGAACTGATCTGATCGAGTATTAGCAAACTCGAAGTGAATTGACCATAAAAAATGAACTAGATCCAACACAGCCAAGATCGAAGTGAACAGAACAAAGTGAACGAAGATCAAACCGATCTGATTGAACTACAACCCCTAAATATAACCCAATGTTAACCCTCTTGAACTGTTTGAAGTGAACTACAACCCTAATGAAGGTATATATAATTAACCCCCTTGAACCGTTTGAATGAACTATAACCCCTAAATATATCCCAATGTTAACACCCTTGAACTTTTTGAATGAACTTTTTATATCTAATATAAGTAAACACCCTTTGAACTGAACGACATTTAACTGAATAAATTTTAAACTTAATGAACTACAACCCATTGAACTGAATTCTTCTAATAGGGAAGGGGAATACCCTCGAGTGTCGATGATAAAACACGGAATCCCATTTTACGGAGTCGGATAGGAATTCCATTTTATGGAATCCCTTTTAAAGAATCTCTTTTGGAAAACACCTGTGGTTATGGAATCCCATTTTGGTCGTATGTGCCTATGTGATAGGGCGCATTGTGTCATATTGTGCCTTTTCACATAAGCACATATCGGCACATAAAGCATGTGCTTATGTGCTAGGTCACATTGTGTCACATTGTGCTTTTTCACGTAAGCACATATGACAAAAAATGGATTCTCTAGCAGAAACAACAAGAGTACACGGAATAGGGTCAGAACTAACAAGAATAGACTAGAATAGCTAAATATAGTAATAATAAGCAAAGCTGTTCCAACTAATAGACTCTTCTACGTTACTGGAGTATACTCTAGAACAAAGGAACATGGCCAGATAGAGGTAAACTATTGCATATATAGATAGAAGCAGAGAATTCTGGGTAATGACCAAAGGAACGTGACTTTTAATGGGAAAAACGCCATGGGATAGGGATCCAAAAAGAGATTCTGGGAGAATTCTAAGCCAGAACATTACTCCTGTTCAATCGAACGCACCCCTTTGTATCCCCTTAGTACTATAGCACTACGTGCTAAGCCGATAAATTGGGGAAATAAAGTCAATTTCGGTGATTTTGGGTGGATTTTGGTGATTTGGAAGGATTGTCGGGTTGTTTGTGGTAATCAGATTTACTCCGATTCAATCGAACATACCCTCCGAACATACCCCTGTCTATTGCAGAAAAATTGGGTTACATAGCAATCACGTGCTACCATAGAAACCAAGATGGCGGTCTCCAGTATACAAAATGGACGACGGAAACACGTAGCACCCTAACAACACGCGCTGCGCATGTGCACTAACACCGCGTATCACTATTGGGATGAAGTCACAACATGGCCGCTAACGCGGGTTACCATGACAACACAACATGGCGCCACTACGTCACGTGACTATGACGTCACATGAGATCCTGCAATGAGATCCTGCCAATAGGGCCCCAAACGTGCGAGCTATACTACTTACGTGCGACTTGAATATCGCAGCTCTAAGACCTGCACACCTTGTGGTGTGTGTCATAAGGTCGACCATCGCCACTGTATGACCAACATTACCGCTCTGTGGTGACGATGGGTGTAGGCCATAAAACTGACTATCGCCGCTATATGACGAGCATTCCTACTCTGTTATAGCGATGGTTGCAGTACATGCCATGTCCGACTCTAGCCGTTATATAATCAACACTACCCCCCACTGTTGTGGCGGTAGGTGTGGTATTTGCCAAAAGTCCAACGATCGTCGCTATATGGCCTGCACCCCTACTCTCTTATGGTGGTGGGAATGGTATATGCCATGAGACGCACTGTCGACACTCTATGACTAACACTCCCAGTCTGTGATGGCGGCAGTGTGGCATAATTATGCTGTAGGGCAGATTATTGATACAGTATGGCCTACACCCCGCTCTGTGGGCGCAGGTGTTGCGATTTATGCCTTGAAGCCGGCTTTCGTTACTATATTATCAACACTCCCACTCAATGGTGACGGTGGGTGTGGCAAATGCCGTGAGGCCGACTATCGTCAATGCATTGCCAAACTTTCACAATGTGGTGGCGGGGATGCTGTATATGCCATCAAGTCGACCTTCGTTACTATATTACCAACATTCCCTCTCCGTGGTCGCGGGTAGGTGTAGTATATGCCGTAAGGCCGATACCGGCGCAACTTAGTCAACACCCCCACGCTCTGGTAGCGGCGGGGTTTAGAATATGCCAGATTTCGCCGCGCTTTATACAAGACTGTTGCTGCGATATAGTTGATTTGTTCAACCTAAAGTAATCTGAACATATATCCGATTACTCCATTTACAGTGTCATTGGGGACCTCGGTTATATATAGGTTACTACTACCTGAAGCGGGGGAGTGGGGGAGGCTCCTAGCAGGTGTATTAAGTCGAGACCTCGTCACTGATAATATCAGACTCGGTCGAGTTATGACCCAGATATGAGGTGGAGACTTCAATAGAGCTGTCTCGGTGTTGAAATTTGACTTCGATGTCGATTTTCAATTTTTTGGACAAAAAACCTCGATGTCGATGTTAATAACACATGTGCCTCATTCAGTCTTTCGAGTTTGAAAATTGTGCGCGAGTGAGGTTTTAGTAACTTTTAGCGCTGTTTTGAGAAAAGTGGGCCTCGTTTCAAGTCCATAAAAACACTTTTTTGTAAAATATTGAAAAAAACGCAGTACCTTTATGATCGTCAGGCATTAATCTAATAATCTATGCATGTCATGATGTGTATTGAATATTCTATCAATCAACGTGATGAATTTAAGAGCCTTTAAATCCACAATGTTAGTTTGGGTTTCATGTGTAAACATTTAATTAACAAAAGAGCACGTGCTGAATATGCACACTCGATTGACAGTTGAGTGTTCCTGCTGCAAAGTCTTGAATCAAAAGTCCAGTAATTGAACAGAAAACGGCACACAGATCGGAAGATTATCGGGACTGAGGGATTTGCACAATTAGCAACAGGGACACTCGACTATCAATCAAGTGTGCGTATTGACTATTGACCACGCGCTCTTATGTTAATTAGATGTCTATTATGAATTATGAAAATATTGAGAGAAAAAATTGTAACTTGCTGACTTTCTTTTATGCGAGTGGCACGTCGCTCCATGTTGCAAACGCACAACAGAAACAGAAAATTGCATTATGAATATAACATCGACTTTCGCGATTTTTTAAAAATTGCTTCGGTTCGATTTTCGGTGTTCTTATACACCGAAAATCGCACCGAAAAAACGACACCGAGACAGCTCTAGACTTCCATTCACCCTCTCGGAACCCCCTTGGGTGGTAATGACAAATGTATCTTACAATATCGCGCCTTCATAAATCCCTTTGACACTTTTGTACGTTTTTTGACGTACGAAGTCAAACAGCGCGTTGATACTTTTGTGCGTCTAGTGACGTACGAAATCAAACAGCGCCTTGATACTGTGTGGTCATTTATTTTGTTATTACTTTTCGATGTTTTAAAGTTTTAACCTCAATTCCTATTTTCTCCCGAATGGTGGTCAGTGCCAACCGTTGAACCAAATGTTATCGCAGCTTAAAATTTTAATATAATCCTGCAGTCAAGACTTCTGAGCTGTTAAGGTTCCGCTCCACAGTTTCGCACTATTGCACAGGGGTGAAATTCTAAACATAGGGCATATGTTGAAACTAAGGCCATGTAAAATTGAGATATATTTTTAGTATCAGATATATGATTACATTAGGCTTTTTGTTGGACAAGAGAATTTGAAGTTTTGGTCCCAAAGTTAGATTCTGATACATAGGGGTAAATTACCAGATGAATTATGGGAAACAGTGGCTTCGAAAAATTGACTATTTTTTAAAATGTAATTTTTACACGGGTTTGTTACCAGACAGGTAACTAAAAAATGAGACGGAAACATATCAATTTTTTGTTGGGCATTTCAGAAACAGGAGATGCTCTGTTCCAGGGGTGGGTAGGTGGGATTGGTGGAAAAATTCTGCTTTTGAGTCTGCTAGGTGGCTGAAAATGACTGGTTTCGGCATTTTTTTATGCAATTTTTCAGGTTGAAGTCTGGCCTTTGATAATAAATTATTCCACCCACATTCAGATTGTTTATTTCTACGTTGTCAGATAGTGTTATATGTTTGTTGTGGATTTGGGAAATGTAATACATGTTATGAGTTAGATAACTAAGCTACAGAATATTTGCATTTGAAGAGAGTGTATGGCATGTCATATTTGGAAATGCCTGGAAAACTGTGGAGCGGAACCTTAGTGCAGGAAGCCACTATCAGGGCTTTCAAAAAATGAGGATACCTGAGCAAAAGCCAACACTTCCCTTGCTTATATTTCATATTCAGTCAAACACAAATAATATTTTGTTTATATAAATTTGTTTTATTACAAATTATTGGAGAGTGTCTGTGGGCACTCTCCAATGATTTGTAATAAAACAAGTTTTGAATAATAAATTCAGACCACCAAAAATAATCTAGCCCTCAACCAGATAATCACTAATGTGAAAAATATCTTATTTGTACTTTCCGACGTTTGACGTCACATTTTGAAAAACGTTGAAGAAACTGAATTCCCAGTGACGTTTGAACGTCAGAATAATTAAAGTCTGAAAGGGTTAAAAATAACCAACGTCTCGGTTAAAGAAGAAACTACATTCAGTGAGCAAACACAAAGCTATTGTGATGAGTGATTTTACTATTCAGGGACCTATATTTACGCACATTTACGTTGATTAAAACCACTATCATTGTAACGTCGTTTCAGTTTCAGTCGAGTGTAAAACAATTGATTTCGACTGCACTTGTTAAGTACATTAAATCAGTAGGCTTTTTGACATTATTAGTTTTATTAAACCAGTGATCTCAACTTATATACAAGTGGTGGCCTAGTGGATAAGTGCGCTGGTCTCTCATGCCAGAGATCCCGGAATCGATCCCCCGGTCGGGGAAAGTTCTCGAGGTGTCCGAACACTCTCTGTCAGCATCAATTGTGGGGTTGATGCTGTCACAGGGTACCGTCCCATCGGGTGGGGACGTAAAATGGCTGTCCTCTGTGCGGAGAGAGACCCACTCCGTGCAGGCAAAAGATCCTTTCGTAGTATTCGAGAAGAGCTAGGCCACGAAGTTGCCGCTATGAAAGTCATTTCACACACCTACGCCATTGGGCCAAGGAGAGGCGTTAATATGACAATACGCAAGGCGTAAGAAGGAACCCCAAAGTATCCAACGTATTGAAATATTTCATTCCGCAACCATTACTCCAAAAACATTTTGGTTTATTCAGTCGAATTCCTGCAATTGTTTAATTTCAGCCAAACAAGAATACGTTTCACAGTACTAAATATTTTCCCATAGGCGACCATTATAACGTTCAGGCGAAAAAAAATATGGTCGCATCATTTTAAATTTAGCATTCAAATATTTTTTTGTCAAGTATAGCCCTTCAGACAACCTTTTAATGATTTTTAAACAGGGGTCATGCAACAAAACTAACAGAAAGGGAAGTGCTGGTCACATGTTCATATTTCTCAGGGAATTCCCAAACAAAACACACCAATAGTCAAACAAATTTTTAGGTTCTAAATTCCTCAGATCATCCTCTTTATTCATCTGGAACATTCAACAGTAATGCAAAATGTCAGTAGACTTCTTCAAATGTTTATTGAAACAATATATTTCCCCAAGCCTGCTTAGTTTTGGGAATTACATAATTTCCGAGCGCAACTTTTCGAGGCATGTAAATCTAATTAAAGTATTTACAACAGTTATACCTTTGAGCAAACCCAACCCTACCAAGGTACTGTTACCTCTTTCATGTGATGAAAGAGTCATTTCTGCAATAGAATTCAACTTTTGGCTTCTGTCTAGTCCAAAGCATGGGAAATTTGTTCTTTTGAAGAGAACTGTCCAATCTGTGTCAAATAGGCTTAAAAACTGTTATTGCCTCCGACAGAATTTCTACTCTGTTACCCAATGAGTTGGGAGGGACAAGAATTCACAGCTTTCTTTGAAACTACCCAAATCCCAAAATAAAACTAAAATCTGCATCAGCACACAAAACCTTTTTCACAAAATCTGTTTTAATTAATCATACAGCAAGATAAATAGGGCCCCACCACCATGAAACAATATGTCAATTTTGTTTCAAAATTGGGGTTGTGCAGGGCTTGTAGTTCCTCTAAATTTGGGAGAATCCATTTGGATTCTTGCGGAAATCGTTCCGAGAATTCAAACCTGCTATGGGCCAGGATCCTATTAGGTCAGTATGACTGAACCCCTGTTGCATACTGATAATACATGTTAACCCTTTACCCAATACAGCTTTTTTAATTTTTACAACACCAACTACTGATTTTTACCCCCCCCCCCCTGGGCCCTTAATCGCTCACCTGACGAGGTGATTCAGAGAACAGCTGTAGACAAGTACTGCCAAACTTCCAAGGGTTGTTGTGTCACTGCACTTTGAAAGGCAAATTTTATGGAAAAGCTCTAAGGAATGGATTTGAACATTTATGAACAACCTCGAACCTAACCCACCCCTGCCCAAATATTAAGCCACAGACCTGAAATGAACAAACTCAAATCTGCCCCCCCCCCCTTCCTGCGATACCAAATATGAAAGGGTTCTGACTGGCAGGAACCAAACTGGAACAAATTTACATCTGACCTCCCCAGAGATGTTGTACACCAAATATTAAAGCATTAAACTGCGATACCAAATATGAAAGGGTTCTGACTGGCAGGAACCAAACTGGAACAAATTTACATCTGACCTCCCCAGAGATGTTGTACACCAAATATTAAAGCATTAAACTAGTGGGTCTGAAGAAAAAGATTTTTAAAGAAATTTTCTCATGTTGCTTTGAGTTAATTTGCACTCCCATAATGAGCCCATATATTAACCACGAGATTTGGCTTGAACAAACATGAATCTGACCCCCTTAGAGATGCTGTAAGCCAAATACGAAAGGATTCTGACTGGTGGATCTGAAAAAAAACGAGTTTTAAAGAAATTTCCTCATACTGCACTGAGTTAAACTTTGGGCTTCAATAGATAGACCAAATATTAACCCAGAGACCCGATTCAAACAAACTTCAATCTACCCTCCCCCCTGTCCCCCACCCCACTAGAAATGTTGCATTCCAAATATGAAAGCATTCTGACTGGTGGATCTGAAGGAGGTTTTCAAAGAAATTTCCTCATGTTGCACTGTTGATATTTGGGTGCCCATAGGGAGCCCAAATATCAACTCAGGGACTTGATTTGAACAAACCTGAACCTATCCCTCCCACCCCTAGAGATGATGTATACCAAGTATCAAAAGATTCTTATACATGGTTCTGGAGAAGATTTTTTTTCAATTTTGGAAAACAATTTATGCATGCTATCAGAGAAATGCTTGGGGCCCCCTGTGGGTGTGGCAACGTTATTTGAACAAACTGGAATTCATATATGATAAGGAACATGAATATCAAATTTGGTTCAATTCGGCTCAGTTGTTTATGAGGAGAGGTTAGTAATATGAGAGCCGGTTCCAATGACAGCCATATTTGTACAAATTTTATTGCCAGTGTCACAATATTTCAGGTCATGTTAGTGTTGTATTGGTTAATTTGCTGCCTTTGTGTTAGGTAAAGGGTTAAACTGACTCAGTTCTTTTCATGTGAATCCTAGCAGCAATGTTACGAGAAGCTACATGGTTTCTCACTGGTTTTGTTGCACGGATCTCTACGGGAATCGATTCTCAGATTCTTATAAGCCCTGGCTGAGGCTAAAAAATCCATCAATATCAATAGAAAGTGCCATTTTATCTCAACAAATGATGTCAAATATTCTTTTACCTAGTGATGAGGTAAATTATAGCCATGGATGTACCCCCCCCCCCCCCCTGCCCCAAGCTCTCAGTATGCATTTTGTCCTAAAACAAGAGACCCCAGGGTGCCCACCTGTACATGGTAATCTAAATATCAACCCAGAGAATTGATTTCAACAAGTTGCATCTACTCCTCCTAAGAAAAGCTTATACCAAATATCCAAAGATTCTGACAAGTGGATCTAAAAAAAATGATTTTTAAAGAATATTCCTCATATTGAACCAAGTTATAATTCGGGCTCCCACAGGGAGCCCATATATGAACCCAGGGACTTGGGTTTAACAAACTTGAATCTCACCCCCCTAAGGATGCCACACACCAAATATCAAAACATTCCAACTGCTGGATCTGAAGAAGAAGATTTTTAAAGAAAATTCCTCATTTTGAACTAAGTTACAATTCGAGCTCCCACAGTGAGCCCAAACATGGACCTAGGGACATGGCTTGAACAAACTTGAATCTAGCCTCCTGAGGATGCTGCATAAAAAATATCAAAAGCATTCATCTGCTGGACCTGAAGAAGATTTTTTAAAAAAAATTCCTCATTTCGAACTAAGTTACAATTCAAGCTCCCACAGTGAGTCCAAATATGGACCTAGGGACATGGCTTGAACAAACTTGAATCTCACCCCCCTAAGAATGCTGCATACCAAATATTAAAACATTTTGACTGCTGGATCTGAAGAAGAAGATTTTTAAAGAAAATTCCTCATTTTGAACTACATGTAAGTTATCATTCGGGCTCCCACAGTGAGCCCAAATATGGACCTAGGGACATAGCTTGAACAAACTTGAATCTCACCCCCCTAAGGATGCTGCATACCAAATATCAAAACTTTCCGACTGCTGGATCTGAAGAAGATTTTTAAAGAAAATTCCTCATTTTGAACTAAGTTATAATTCGGGTTACCACAGTGAGCCCAAATATGAAACCAGGGACTTGGCTTGAACAACTTGAATCTCACCCCCTAAGCATGCTGCATACCCAATATCAAAAGATTCTGCTGCTGGATCTTGAGAAGAAGATTTTCAAAGAAATTTGCCTGAAATGCACAAAGTTCAAATTTGGGATCCTATACTGAGCCCAAATATGAACCCAGGGGGCTGATTTGAACAAACTTGAATCAGATCCACCCCACAATGTCGCATACCAAATATCAAAAGATTCTGCCTTCTGGATCTGGAGAAGAATATTTTTAAAGAAATTTGCCTGAAATGCTTCTACGGTGAGCCCAAATATGAATCCAGGGGGCCGATTTGAACAAACTTGAATCAGATCCACCCCACAATGTTGCATACCAAATATCAGAAGATTATGCCAGCTGAATCTGATGAAGAAGATTTTTTAAGAAATTTGCCTGAAATGCACTAAGTTTGAATTCGGGCTCCTATACTGAGCCCAAATATAAACCCAGGGGGGCGGATTTGAACAAACTTGAATCAGATCCACCCTACAATGTTGCATACCATATATCGAAAGATTCTGCCTGCTGGATCTAGAGAAGATTTTTTAATGTTTTTCCCATTGCCTACAGTGTTAAAAAGTGTTTTCAAAGTCCCGAAACTGTACCCTATGATAAAACCGATGGCAATTTTTTTTTACCAATCCTTTCTGTTGGTCATAAGGAAGCTTCACACCAAATAAAAATCCTCAGTGCCGTGCAGTTTTGGAGATATGGCGTTTTACTTTTTTCGATTTTTAGCTCCTTCGGTTTCCACGGGGCTACAGAAAAAGAAAATTTGGCATAAATTAGGTACTTATGACCCAATAAGCCCTCACATAAAATTTGATTCAAATCAGCCTCTCGGTTCGGAAAACAGAAATTTTGGGCGAGGCCAAAAATTTTGCCCCTCCCATAACGACGCCAAATATAGCCCATCAAACTTCGCTTAAAGAAATCCAAGTCTACATCTTAAAAGGAAGCTGCATACCATATATCAAGTCTCTGCTACTGCTGGTTGATGAGAAGATTTTGGTGCCCCTTGTGGGCATGGCACCACCCAGGAGAAGGGGGCAACTTCATTTGAACAAATCTGAATTGGCATTAGGTAATAAACATTTACCCAGCATTTGAATAATGTAAAGTTAACGCCGGACGGACGGCGGACAGAATGTGATCAGTAAAGCTCCCACTGAGCTTTGCTCAGGTGAGCTAAAAAACTTTATTAATTTATAAATAAATTGATGGTGACATGAATTTTCCATTATTTTTTAATCACATTCTTGCTTCTGAACACATTTCACATTGTGTTTGATATTCTGCAATCTTTGTAAGAAAAAGCCTAAGTTTTCTCAGTTAAGGCACCTCGAGTCATAAAATTTTTTCCAACAGAATGACCAGTACCTGCTACTGTGGTGTATCACGACACTGTTAAAATTCTTAAAATCATCAAATATTGATTCATTAGTGCTGTGCTTGTGCTGCAAATATCCACAAGTGCACTTTCACTATTTTGGTTTTAATCCCCACAGGCATGCATTCTGTCAAAAGGAAAATATGTTCACAAAGAGGACAAGTTACAGTACAGTCGCCGTGGACGGGTTGTAATACACGCGTGGGCAGTGATGTCCACTCATGCATTTACCAGTCAATAAAAATCATCATCTCAAAATTTTAATTGATGAAGCATCGGTTGGTACCTGGTGCTTCATTATTTAAATTTTTGATGATTATACCTATAGTTAGTGTTTGGCATCAAATATTATTGTATGAATTTGTATCCGTGGAAATATTGCCCATCCATGGAAAGTGAGCAGTACACTGCTGCCACTGTACTGTATTTGTTTCAAGTATATAATATACTCTTTGATGTTTAATATACTTGTGATAGGCTGGGTCCAAAGTACTCAGTACTCATAGTACTCGAGTACCACTTTTTTGATAAAATACTCAATACTTGCCAGCCCAGATTTTTGTATGTGTGTGTGTGTGTGTGTGTTTGTGTGTGTGTGTGGGTGGGGGGGGGGGAGGTTGGAGGATGAAAGATAGCTGCAAATTATTTAAAATGTTGACCCAGGCAAATGAAAAGCAAACAAACATTTCATCCGAAGGACAAACAGACAGACAGACATGCAGTAACAAATTTGGGAAGCCTAAATAAAAGTAGTGACTAACTTACAATGAAAAATATAGATAGAAGAGCCAGGGCAATGTTGTCAAACAGAAAACAAACAAGAGCCCCCAGAGGGCCTGATGGCATTCACCTGACATGGTAGCCTAAATATCAACCCAGGGAATTTATTTGAACATTTAGTTGCATCTGCCCCTCATAAGAAAAGCTTATACAAAATATCCAAAGATTCTGACCGGTGGATCTTAAAAAAAGGATTTTTAAAGAATATTCCTCATATTGAACTAAGTTATAATTCAGGTTCCCACAGAGAGCCCAAATATGAACCCAAGGACTTGGCTTGAACAAATTTGAATCTCACATCCCTAAAGATGCTTCTATATACTACTATCAAAAGATTCTGACTACTGGATTTTAAAGAATATTCCTCTTATTGAACTAAGTTGTAATTTGGACTCCCACAGGGAGCCCAAATATGAACCCAGGGACTTGGCTCAAACAAACTTGAATCTCACCCCTCTAAGGATGCAGCATCCCAAATATCAAAATATTCTGAAGAGTGGGTCAGAAGAAGATTTTTAAAAAATATTCCTCATATTGCACTAATCTAATCATAGAGAGCCCAAATATGGACCCAGGGATTTGATTTCAACAAACATGTGAATAAATCTTCCAAAGATGTTATATGCAAAATATGAAAGCCTTTGGAGCAGTGGTATGGGAGAAGAAGATTTTTTAATGTTTTTCCCATTACTAAAATGATGACTCCGCATAAGTCCTGGAAAACTTCCCTATGATAAAACTGATGGCAATTTTTTTTTTACCATTCTTTTCGACTGTTCGTAAGGAAGCGTCACACAAAATAAAAATTCTCAGTGCCATGTAGGTTTGAAGATATGGGCGTTTTAAATTTTTTCTATATTTAGATCCTGCAGTTCCCACAGGGCCACAGGAAAATGTTTTGGCATAAATTAGGTACTTACGACCCAATAAGCCCATCATATCAAATTTGCTTCAAGTCAGCCTCTCAATTTGGAAAATAGAAATTTTGGTACAATTAGGGCTCCTACAGGAAGACCAAATATGAACCCAGGGACTTGGCTTTAACAAACTTATATCTCACCTCCCTAAGGATACTGTATATATCAAAACATTCTGACTGCTGAATGTGAAGAATACTTTTGAAGAATATTCCTCATTTTGAACTAAGTTATAATTCAGGCTCCCACAGTGAGCCCAAATATGAACCCAGGGACTTGGCGTAAACAAACTTGAATCTCCCACAGTGAGCCCAAATATGAACCCAGGGACTTGGCGTAAACAAACTTGAATCTCACACTGGCTCACCCTGATTAAACGACTAACCAATGATCAATATCTTGATTGATAAAAAAAAGTGACTGATCGGTTAACCGTTACTTTTGAAGTACGGTACTATATGGCAGGGTATTTGATGGCTGGATTCACATCGCAAAATGCTATACAAAAATTCCATTTGCTAACCATTTTTCTTTCATATTGGATAAGCTTATATTCACTATTTATCATCACTTTTTGAAACCAAGATGGAAACTGTTAATCCAATTTTTAAAAACAAAAAATACCCTGTGTGGGTTAACTATGGAACAAACTTGCTCCAAAACAGGCAAACATTGTCACACTGGCTCACATCAATTGCATGAGACAGAGAAATGCATGCCAGTTACGTGCCAAAATACTTGTTCACTTGCATGATCATTATACTGGATCAGTAGCTGAAAACGGTCATTCTCAACCCTTCACCAAATGCAAGTAGCAGACGATACTTGCACAAGAAATTCTTGAATTACTAAAGATTTTCAATGTTTGTCTCAAAAACATAGCTTATGCCCCCCCCTATTGGAACAAGCTCAACGAGCTTGTTCCAATGAGGGGTCATAAGCTATGTTTTGAGACAAAAATTGAAAATATAATAAAATTTGAATGGACGTGTTTGTATATGGCGCTGCCCGGTTTTGTCCGTTATGCTGAGTAAAGTTTTAATTATATAAATGGTCAACGGTACAGCAATTATTCAGCTACCTATTGGGGCAAGTGATTAATCGGTTAACCAAGGTTAACCCATGTGATTAATCAATCACGAAAACCCTTTAATTGTTTCAGCTCTAAAATTAATTTAATTTTATTAAATTTAATCTGATGAAAAAATGCTTATAATTTGGGGGGAATGGTAAATATGGATCTTCTTAACAAGCATTTGCAATAACATCACAGGAATGAAATCACCGTTCTCGCAATTTGCAAAACCCTGGTGAGCCAAAATATAGGCTTGGCTTGAAGAAACTTAAATCTCACCCGCCTAATGATGGTGCATAGCAAATATCAAAAGATTCTGATTGGTGGGTCTGAAGAAAAAGATTTTTAAAGAATATTCCTCATACTGCACTAATTTCAACATTTGGACTCCCATAGAGGCCAAATATGGACCCAGGGATTTGATTTCAATAAACATGTAAAAAAATCTTGCAAAGTATATGTAAAATCTGAAAGGTTTTGAAGGAGTGAATTGGGTGAAGAAGAGTCTGAAATGCTTTCTTCATTACCCACAATGTTACAGAACGCTGACTAAGCATTTTTTCAAAGTCACGAAAAAGTACCCCATGATTGACCTGACAGAAATTTGCTTAGACCATTCCATTCTGTTGGTCCCAAGGAAGCTTCACACCAAATAGGAATTCTCAGTGCCATGTAGTTTTGGAGATATGTGCATTTTGATTGAATTTTGTTCTATTTTTAGCTCCTGCGGTTCCCATGGGGGGATGGGAAAATATTTTGGGGCATAAAATAATTACTTATGATCAAATAAAACCAAAAATTAAATCTGGTTCAAATCAGCCTCTTGGTTCGAAAAACAGAAATTTTGGGCGGGGCAAAAATACATACCCTCCAATAATGAAGGCAAATAAAGGCCCATAAACTTCTCTTGAACAAAACTGAGTCTACACCTCAAAAGGAAGCAGCACACCACATATCAAATCTCTGCTATTCTTGGTTCACGAGAAGATTTTTTTAAGATTTAGGCAAAATTTTGGGGCATGGCCCAACTGGGGGCAGGGCAACTTGATTTAAGCAAAATCAAAATGCAATGTCATAACAAACAAGCATCTCACATTTCACTTAAATGATTAATCAGTTCAGCAGTTTTGGAGGAGAAGACGCAAACACCATGTTCACGGACGACAGACGGCAAGTGATCACTACACCTCACCCTGACTGAAAGTCAGGTGAGCTAAAAACTCAATGGACCATGAGTGCTGCAGTTGGGCGAGATGCTTGGTTCAAGGAGAGAAGAAACTTGTAGCTGCTGGCTTTCGAAAGTGTTGTTAAAACCCAATAAAAAAATAAATAAACAAGAGGCCCTACAGGGCCTGAAGTGCTCACCTTGAACAGAACACGATATAAACAGAGAACAGAACACGATATAAGAGTCCAAGAATGAATCTACATGTACATTAAGCAATCCATCTCCATAGGATACACTGCAAATCTTTGAGCCCCTCAGGAGTGACAAAAACAGTCCAAGCATCATGCCTTTTCTTTAGTTGATTATGATGTAAAATGTGGAGCTCCCCTCTCAAGCCCCTTGATACAACCTATGTAGATTACTCTTCACCTCTTGAGGGTACTGAATAAAAAATGTCTAATTCTTCAGCTACTTGGCCAATTCCGGCTCCCATAGGGAGCTCAAATATCAACCCAGGCACTCGATTTGAACAAAGTTGAATCTGATCTCCTTGAAGATGCTGTATACCAAATATGAAAGCATTCTGACTGGTGGATCTGAAGAACAAAATTTTAAAGAAATTTCCTCATATTGCACAAAGTTAAAATTTGGGCTACCATAGCGAGCCCAAACTTTAACCTACAGACCCGATTTGAACAAACTTGAATCTCACCCCCACTCCCACCCCTCCCCCCTTAGATATGTTGTATACCAAATACGAAAGCATTCTGACTGGTGGATCTGAAGAAGAAGATTTTTAAAAAAAACTTCCCCATACAGCCCTAAGTTAAATTTGGGCTACCAAAGGAAGCCCAAATATTAACATAGGGTATCGCGGAACTAAATATTGAAGTTAGAGTGAACCGCCTTAAAATGTTGCACTCGGAAATGACGCAATCTCTAAAAATAAACAGCCTTGGGAAAATCCATTGTTTCAATAAAAGTTTGAAACATTCTATTGACATCTTGCATTATTGTTGAATATTCCTGATATAAAAGAGAGTGAATTGATGACTTTTGGACCTAAAAAATACAATTTACTTTTTGTGCGTTTTTGTAGGGAATTCCCTGAAAAATATGTGCACGTGACCGGTACTTTCCTTTGTGTCAGTTTTTCTCTCTTATTTGTTGCATGACCCCCCTGTTTTCAGATCAGAAAAAGTTGTCTGAAGGGCTATACTTGACAGAGATATTTGAATGCCAAAATTAAAGTGATGCGATCATATTTTTTTCCACCTGAACGTTATAATGGTCGCCTATGGGAAAATATTTAGTTCTGTGAGACCTATAGGAAATATGTTTTTTGGCTTCCAGACCAGATTCAGTTATCATTTTGGGGGATTATTTCACATTTAAATATTTATTTGGGGACCATACACCTTACCAAACCATTTTATTGTTTTGAGAAGTTACATTTTTGTCACAGTCAGCAATTAAAGCTATATATTTCCAAAACTAAGGCCGTTCATGCAAGAAAATTCACATCTTGAGCAAGTGTATTCCCCAGGAGCACACTATAACCTCTAGCAGCTGCTAACTAACAGCCTATCTTACCCTATTAACATATTTATTTAAACCATGGTTTCTCCTCATATTTCTAGGGGCAGGGAGGATTCCAAATCTTCCAACCCCCTCCCAAATCACCATTCAAACGCAGACAGAAAACCTACACTGCCCTTCTATTCACTATTATTTAGAAGTTTTTCTCTTCTATATTATGCTCTTCAAAATGTTGGAAAACAATTCCTTCATTGAAAGAGTATCCTGGAACACAAATTTGAGGAGGGGGTGGGGCTACAGTGGAAAATAACATAATAAAATTACAAATGTGAGTGAATGGCATTTGTGCATAGCTACCAATATAGTTGTCTAGTACTAGTGATGCCATGGTTCCCCTGATACAGCATAAATTTACAGTGACAGTTGTGAAATATTGCTCTTTCCCTGAACCAAGTCCTCTCTCCCACACATATTCAACCCTTCTGCTGATGATAAACATTTGGAAAGACTGAACAGCATGTTTTTAGAGACTGAAGTTAGTATCATACACTTTCAGTTTCTTATGATTTACTTTGAGGCTTCAGCACTCATGGTCCACTGAGTTATTTTTCAATTTAACAACCTTGCCCTGGCTCTTCCACTATATTTTTCATTGTATGCCATTCAGTACTCTCATGTAAACCTCCTACATGTGTGACTGCAAGCCTATCTGTCTGTCTGTCTGCCTGTCTGTGTGTCTGTCTCTTCATCAGACATGGTGTTTCTTTGCTTTTCACTTGCCTGGATCTACATTTTCAATAATTGGCAGCTGACTAACTTTCACCCCCCCCACACACAAAAGTATATTAAACATCAAATACCACTATATTCTTGAAGCAAATGTCTGATTCATCCTCTTTGGAAACATGTTTTCAACAATTTCAATCTTTTTGCCAGAATGGGTGTCTGTGGGGATTAAAACAAAGGTTATGAAAGTGCACTTATGGGAACTTGCAGCATAAGCATAGCACTATAGAATCAATATTTGATGGTTTTAGGCATCTTACCAGTGTTATGAGATATCACAGTAGCAGGTACTGGTCATTCTTTTGGAAAAAAACACTGTTTTATGTTTTGTCAGTGCCATACCAATGACTCTATGTGCCTTTACTGAGAAAACTGAGGCTTTTCTTTTACAAAAATTGCAAAATATTCATCAATACAATGTGAAATGTCTTCAGAAGCCGGACTGTGATTTAAAAACTATTACAGATGGGAAGGTTCATATCACAGTAGGTTTGTTTTGGGTCAATATCAATTAAATTATGAATTATATCACATATTTTGATGAAAAGGGGCATACCGGGGGGTCCTATTCAGGGCAAAATTTTACCACATCAGATGGTGGAATAAAATTTGACATCAGTTGTTAGGATAAACTGGTAAAGTCCTCTCATATTGGTGAAATATATAGCTGCATCCCCAGTTTTGGAAACAAAATTGACATCCATATTGTTCCATGGGGGTTGGGACACTGTTTTGCTTGCAGTATGGTTAAATGAGACAGATTTTTTCTAAAAATATTTTGTGCTGATGCAGATGTTAGTTTTATTTTGGGATCAGGTAGTTTTTTAAAGAAAGCTGTAAATTCTCATCCTTCTCAGTTAATTTATAAAGTAACAGGATAGAAAAATCTTTTGGAGGCAATACCAGTTTTCAAGCCCACTTGACAAAGTTTGGACACTTTTCCTTAAAAGAGCAAATTTTCCATGTTTTTGACTCAGCCAAAGCCAAAAGTTGGATTCTAATGCAGAAATGACTCTTTTATCTCATGGAAGTGGTAAAATGTCTCTTTGGTGGGGTTGGGGATGATTATTAGTATGGCGGAACTAAATATTGAAATTACAGTGAACCGCCTTAAAATGTTGCACTCGGAAATGACGCAATCTCTAAAAATAAACAGCCTTGGGAAAATCCGTTGTTTCAATAAAAGTTTGAAACATTCTATTGACATCTTGCATTATTGTTGAATATTCCTGATAAAAAAGAGGGTGATTTGATGACTTTTGGACCTAAAAAATACTATTTACTTTTTGTGTGTTTTTGTAGGGAATACCCTGAAAAATATGTGCACGTGACCGGTACTTCCCTTTGTGTCAGTTTTTCCCTCTTATTTGTTGCATGACTCCCTGTTTTCAGATCAGAAAAAGTTGTCTGAAGGGCTATACTTGACAGAGATATTTGAATGCCAAAATTAAAGTGATGCGATCATATTTTTTTCCACCTAAACGTTATAATGGTCGCCTATGAGAAAATATTTAGTTCTGTGAGACCATAGGGACTTGGTTTGAACAATCTTGAATCTGACCATCATAACAATGAGGGTACCAAAGATTAAAAAATTCTGACTCGTGGTTCTGAAGAAGATTTTTAAAGAAAATTCCCCATAAAATTTGGGCTCCTGCATTGAGTCCAAATATGAACGAATGGGCTTCATTTTAACAAACTTGTATCTGACCCCTCTATGAATGCTGTATACCAAATATCAAAAGATTCTGAACATTGGTTCTTGAAAAAAGATTTTCTAAAATGTTTGCAAAAATGCTGCACCAACATTATTCTGATGCCCTCTGCAGAACTCTCTAACAACAACAGAGGGCATTTTTTTTACCATTCAATTCTACTGGTCCTAAGGATGCTTCATACCACATAACAGTTCTCTGTTCCAAGTGGTTTGGGAAACATGGGAGTTTGAAAACATTTCTATTTTTTGCTCCTGGGGTTCCCATGGGGATGAAGGGGTTTTTTTTTCATGAGGTAAGTACTTATGACCTAATATTACCACGATACTGAATTTCATTCAAATCGGACCATCGGTTCGGAAAATAGAAATTTTGGGTGGCACCAAAAATCTAACCACTGCCATTACAAAGCCAAATATTGCTTCACAAAGTACGTTTGAACAAGCATGATTCTACACCTCAAAAGGTAGTTCCATATCGAATATAAAGTCACTGTACCCACTGGTTCATAAGATTTTAAAAATATTTTGGGAGCATTTTACCCCACCCCCTCCCTATGGGGCTGGGCATGTTGAGTTAAACAAAAATGTAATACCCATTTGGTACCATTACTCACACAAACTTTAACTTGAATTGACCAAAACATGGTGTTGATGGATGACAGATGGATGGACAATGGATGGAGAGTGATTAGATAAGCCCTGCTTGACTTTGTCGAAGTGAGCTAAAAAAAGAAAAAATTAAACGGTTCATGTCCGATATTTTACCCATGTTATTAAAATTGATAAATTTGTCCCTGGAGTGCAACAAGGTTTATGCTATACATGTAGCATTGCAAAGCCTTCTTGCACTCAAGTGATGGAATACACCTCCATCCAAGCTATTCTGTAGATTATGAGGCCTAAAACAAACCAAGAACATGAACTTATGCATGAATATTATTACAATGAATACACTGTCTTACACAACGGAATACCACACAATCCAGTGTAGACTGATTTCAAAAAGTCCTCCGTAGTGGAAGGGCAATTTTAACAAACATACAGGCCCAAATAAGCTTCATACACAGTGTAAAAATTCCACAAAATTAATAAACATTCATATATGTTTAATAGGAATTAGGAGTATTGTAATTAAAAGTCAATTGTGTGGTTGTTTATAAACTTATATTACTTTGTTATCAGGTGTCAAAAAATATGAATATTTGTAAACACACCCACCCATTTAGATTAGTCCCTGCTCATAGCAGTGACACAGACATACAGAACAGTTGCTGGTCATAATCCTTGCATGGGCAGTGCATGATGTCCATGCATGTTTTTTTCCAGGTAATAGAAAATCATCATCAATAAAATTTTAATTAATGAAGCACCGAATTGTATCCTGTGGTTCATTAATTAAATTTTTGATGATTATTGCTGTAAACAATGTTTGAAAACTAATATCATTGCATCCGCAGAAATATTGCCCACCCACAGAAAGTGACCAGTACACAGCAGCACAGAGTCAAGGTAATTGTGTTTTACTGTCTTGAATTTCAAATTTTTTTGTTTGTTTGTTTGTTTGTTTTTTTTTTTTGGGGGGGGGGGTGCACCAGACCCCTCCACTGATGAGAGGGTCACACCTATCTCACTGCTATGTGGCTCAGGTGATTCTGTGCATCATATTCTTTATGACTCCCACCAGATACATGTATTACTCTTGCCCCTACATGTAACTTAGATATCCTGGCTTAGCACCAGTATAATGGTAAACTAACATCAAATTGTGTGCTTATGTACAGTAGCTAACATATTGGAATAGTATAATGAGCTTTGTCAGAAACTTGATCAAGTATTGATGACAAACAACAATTTTCATTACCAGTACCTGGTGCCAGTAATAAAATAAGATTTGCAAATATCACCCTGCGTTTTTTTCAGCTATTAACTAACATAAAATTGTGCGCTTCATGAAAATTATTTCGTTACTACCTGTTAAAAATTACCGTTTCTTGTTTTGCTCTTTTAGAAAAAGAAATCACTCCTTTTCTGGCGGGCACACTAAACACCGAGGCAACCGAGGGATACCAAGGTGAAGGAAAACAGGAGAGAAACGGGTATGAGGTGGTGTGTTCTTTTTATTATTTATTTATTGGTGTTTAAGGTCACATTTATCTGCACAACAGCTTATTGTGACCATGGCAGTTTTATGGATGGAGGAAACTAGAGTACCCAGGAGAACCACTGAGCAATGGCAAACAACTGTGAGCTCCCCAACATACTACACAAGCACGGTTAGCCTTTTTCGAAGACAGGTACACCAAGAACATGCAGTATGCCTTAGTACACAGCATACCTTGCCCCCACATGGGTAGTGGGGGTGAAGTGTCTTGCCCAAGGTCACAAAGCTGTTGCTGCAGGTGGATTCGAACCGAGGATCTCTCGGCTTGCAGTCTGCACTTCACCTCAGTAAGCAACAGTGTGAAAGCCGGCAGCCATCTTTAATTTCGGGCCGCACCCAAAAACACTTGTTCTCATCCCAAGGTGATAACAAAGATACCCAAGAAGTTTCATGAAGATCGGTTCATAAATACAGCCTCCAGCCTTAGCATATTGACATGTGCACTTACAGTGTATAAGAAGCACTGAAAAAATCAAAGGTCATCTAATTTGCATAATTTCTGCAAGAGAAAAAAACCTGTATTATACAGTATTTTTGTGATGTATTCCATGTTACTAAACATTCATACAAAAATTTATTCAAATCAGAACTTTCATACAGAAGTTCTGTACAAAAAACTGATTGCACTAATTTTGGTACAAAATGGCTGCTAGTGGCCATCTTGAATTTCGAACTGCATCCAAAAACACTCGCTCTCATCCCACGGTGATAACAAAGGTACCCCACACGTTTCGTAAAGATTGGTTCATAAATACGGGCTCTAGCCTGAGCCGTATAGAAGTTGTGTACAAAAAACTGATTGTATCTAATTTTGGTACAAAATGGCCTCTGGCAGCCATCTTGAATTTTGGATCGCACCCAAAACACTCATCCTCGTCCCTAGGTGATAACAAAGGTACCCAAGAAGCTTGGTGAAGATCGGTTCATAAATACAGCCCCTAGCCCGAGCCATATTGACATGTGTACTTACTGTGTATAAGTAGTACTGAATAAATCAAAGTTTGTCTAATTTGCATAATTTCTGTACAAGAAAAAAACCTGTATTTTATGTGATGTATTCCATGTTACTAAACAATCCTACACAAATTTATTCAAATCAGAACTTTCATACAGAAGTTCTGTACAAATGAAAGTGTCAATGACACTGTAGCTCAACTTGTCAAGACAAAGACATGTACATGTATAGTATGTGACACAGCAATGACAGACATATAGGTAATGACCTGATAACAAAGGTACATATAAAGTATTGTAACGGTCTGTACATAAATACTGAGCGTTGCCTGTAACAAATGTATAGGTAAAGTATTGTAAAGGTGGGTGACAGTCAGATGCTAAACTAGAAAAAAATCTTTGAGTCCCAGAGTGGGTCTGACTGAACCCCAAAATATTTGTTCTCATAGCACAGTGATAACAAAGGCACCCCAAAACACACTCATTCCTGTCCCAAGGTGAAAACAAAGGTACCCAAGAAGTTTCGTGAAGATCAGTTCACAAATATGAGGTGTGTAGAAGTTGTGACAAAAAACTGATTGGACCTGATTTCGGTACAAAATGGCCACTGGCAGCCATCTTGAATTTTGGACCACGCCCAGAAACACTCGTTCTTGTCCCAAGGTGATAACAAAGGTACCCAAGAAGTTTTGTGTAGATCGGTTCATAAATACAGCCTCTAGCCCGAGCCGTATTGACATGTGCACTTACAGAGTATAAGTAGCACTGAATAAATCAAAGTTCATCTAATTTGCATAATTTCTGCACGAGAAAAAAACCCGTACTATATGTGATGTATTCCATGTTACTAAACATTCATACAAAAATTTATTCAAATCAGAACTTTCATACAGAAGTTCTGTACAAAAGACTGATTGCACTAATTTTGGTACAAAATGGCTGCTGGTGGCCATCTTGAAATTCGGACCACACCCAAAAACACTCGTTCTCATCCCACGGTAATAACAAAGGTACCCATGAAGTTTCGTAGAGATCGGTTCATAAATACGGCATCTAGCCTGAGCCATATAGAAGTTGTGTACAAAAAACTGATTAGACCTAATTTCGATACAAAATGGCCACTGGCAGTCATCTTGAATTTTGGACCGCACCCAGAAACACTCGTTCTCGTCCCAAGGTGATAACAAAGGTACCCAAGACGTTTCGTGAAGATCGGTTCATAAATACAGACTCCAGCCCGAGCCGTATTGACATGTGTACTTACTGTGTGTAAGCAGCACTGAAAAAATCAAAGTTCATCTAATTTGCATAATTTCTGCACGAGAAAAAAACCCGTATTATATGTGATGTATCCCATGGTACTAAACATTCACACAAAAAATTATTCAAATCAGCGCTTTCATATGGAAGTTCTGTGCAAAAATCTGATTGCACCAAATTTCGTACAAAATGGCTGCCATCGGCCATCTTGAATTTCGGACCGCACCCCAAAACAATCGTTCTCGTCCCACGGTGATAACAAAGGTACCCAAGAAGTTTCGTAAAGATCGGTTCATAAATACGGCCTCTAGCCCGAGCCGTATTGGCATTTGCACTTACAGTGCTGAAAGTAACACCAAAAAACATCAAAGTTAGTCTAATTTGCATAATTTACGCACGAGAAAAAAACCCGTATTATATGTGATGTATCCCATGGTACTAAACATTCATACAAAAAATTATTCAAATCAGAGCTTTCATATGGAAGTTCTGTACAAAAAACAGATTTCTGCATCGTCGGTACAAAATGGCAGCTGGCTGCCATCTTGAATTTCGGACCGCACCCAAAAACACTCGTTCTCGTCCCACAGTCATAACAAAGGTACCCAAGAAGTTTCGTAAAGATCGGTTCATAAATACGGCCTCTAGCCCGAGCCATAGCAGCTTGGCACTTACAGCTCTGAAAGTAACACTAAATAAATCAAAGTCAGTCTAATTTGCACAATTTACGCACGAGAAAAAAACCCGTATTATATGTGATGTATCCCATGGTACTAAACATTTATACAAAACTTTATTCAAATCAGAACTTTCATACAGAAGTTCTGTACAAAAAACTGATTTTTGCATCATCGGTACAAAATGGCCGCTGGCAGCCATCTTGAATTTCGGACCACACCTAAAAACACTCGTTCCCGTCCCAGGGTCATAACAAAGGTACACAACAAGTTTCGTAAAGATCGGTTCATAAATACGACCTCTAGCCCGAGCCATAGCCAATTGTTTACGTACGGACAGACGGACAGACAGACAGACGGACGACGGACGACGGGCCATGACAATAGCTCAGATTTGACTTCGTCAAAGTTGAGCTAAAAACTGATTGCAGTAATTTCATTTTCAGTACAAAATAGCTGCCGGTGGCCATCTAGAATTTTGTACTCCCCCCAAAAACACTCATTCTAACCCCATGGTGATAACAAAGGTACCCAAGAAATTTTGTAAAGATCGATTCATAATTACGGCCTCTAGCCCAAGTTGTATAGAAGTTCTGTACAAAAAACTGATTGTACCTAATTTCGGTACAAAATGGCCACTGGTATCCATATTGAATTTTGGACCGCACCCAAAAACACTCATTCTCATCCCAAGGTGATAGCAAAGGTACCCAAGAAGTTTCATGAAGATCAGTTCATAAATACAGCCTAGCCCAAGCCGTATTGGCATGTGCAGTTACTGGGTATACATGTAAGCAGCACTGAATAAATTAAAGTTCATCTAATTTGCATAATATCAGCACGAGAAAAAAACCTGTATTATATGTGATGTACTCCATGTTACTAAACATTCATGCAAAAATTTGTTCAAATCAGAACTTTCATACAGAAGTTCTGTACAAAAAACTGATTGCACTAATTTCTGTACAAAATGGCTGCTGGAGGCCATCTTGCATTTTGGACCGTACCCCAAAACACTTGTTCTCGTCCCACGGTGATAACAAAGGTACCCAAGAAGTTTCGTAAAGATCGGTTCATAAATACAACCTCTAGCCTGAGTCGTATTGAATTGTTGTTTCCAAACAGACGGACAACGGGCTATGACACAACCTTAAATATGACTTTGTCAAAGCTGAGCTAAAAATGGGGAGTATCCAGAGTATCACAAAACAAAAACCTATTTTGTAAAGGACTCCCCCTTTCAAGGACAATGGGACAGCATTGGCATTCACCACCATGCTGCCTTGAGGCTGCATTTTGAATTCCTGTGTTTGTTGTTCTTATGAAATATTATTTTATTATTATCAATTATGGTACAAATATGGTACCGATAGCACACTTTCAGGATCCGCTGATGTCTGATGGCGACTGTGTGTCAGTGTGTGAGATGCACACATACTATACACCACATCCTTCATTTTGCTATATAATTTGTGTAAATTTATTTGGAATTTATAGAATTTCAGACTTGGAAATTTCATAGTATTGTTTTTGCCTTTGTTATGGTGCTTTATAAGTAATGGGCAGTTTAGTTTGAAAAAAGGGGTTCATGAAGATTCAGTCACAGGAAGATTTAGCCCTCATACTTTTTCTTAGAATATTCGGTCTCAGTTGTGGTCGAATGTCATCACCTCTTGAGGTCAAATCCTCACAGAATTTTTTTTTTTAAATATTCTATTTATACAGTGGTGCCCACTTAATTGGATATATCTTAATTGTATACAGTTGAAACTAGAAGTCCTGTCCCAAATTGTGTGCTTATCTAGGCTTAATTGCGCGTAGGAATTGCGCGCAATTGCCATATCGAATGGCATCCAAAGTACGGCAGGTTCTCCTGATTACTCATAGTAAACACAGGCAATGTTTCTGCCAATGGACCTCCGGGTTACCCGGAGATCCATTGGCTGAAACATTGCTTGTGCACAGGCCATATGTACAGAATATGATAGCCTTACTATGGCCATAACGCGTAGATTAACGCGCAAATCGACGTGCTATTTGTGCGCACTTCATGACAGGACTTCTAGTTTTAACTGTATCCCTGTTAATAGAATATAATTTCCCAACACAAAACCATTTACCTCCAGTACAAATTTGACCTGGTAATTGAATATAGGTTATAGAGGAATCTCCTGTTAATTGAATAAAAAATCTTGTAACATGTTGAGAAATTGCCCTGTCTCTTCCCAGTTTTCCTTTGGTTATAGACCAATTTGGCCTCAGTACATTCAATACAGGCATTTAATCTATTATATCTTGTTTGACAGAGATCGTGGAGCTCTGTCAAACAAAATATAATAGAATAAATGCTAAGTTTATCTCTGGAATACAGGAAAGTGACACAATCCCTGTTAATTGAATACTCCTGCTAATTGAATAATGTTATTGGCAAAGTGGCTCTTCAATTAACAGGGTTCCACTGTACAGAAAAAACAAATATCACAAACTAATAATGAAACTATGTACTTGTGAAATTTTCATGTGGCCATTCTACAAAATGTTTTAGCTGGTACTATACAGTTTTGAAGGTTAAAGGGCTCAGTACTTAGAGGTGAAGGCTGCAAGCCAAAGGGTCCTCTATCAAATACCACCTGTGGCAACCACTTTGTTTCCTTGGGCAATACACTTCATTCCCACTGCCCACGTAATGACATTGCGTGCCAAGGCATACTGCAAGTCAATCGTACACTTGTCTTCAACCAATGTTAACCCAGCGTGTGTGCCGTTTGTACGTTAGATGTTTGTAATTGCTCTGGGGTTCTCTCTGGCTTTTCCCACCTGTAAAACTATCCGACATGAAGTGACCCTGGCTATCGAAGTGTCATTAAACCCCAATAAAGAAATCAATAAGAATCATGTGTCCTTATTCTGGAGAACAGTTTGGGGCAAATTGCCAAAGGATGGTTTGGGTTAGATTAATATCCAGTTTGGGTCAAATTGTTGGAGGACAGTTTGGATGCAATTCTCACGAATTCCAGTCACTTTGGCCCCCAAGTCATTTTGGCCCCAGTCATTACAGCCTCAGGTCAATTCAGCCCCAATATACCAGGTCATTTCGGCCTCTTTAAATATTTTCAAATATTGTTTGAATTTTACCATTTTTCTATTTAATTTCTTTTCAACATATATATCTCTCAATTAGATATTCAGGTATACATGATATATGTCCAGTAGATTTTCTTTCATGATGAATAAATAAAAGAAAAGTTTCAGCACGTCGAAGATGCACATGGACAATGTGGGATTTGAAATCACTTGTGACCTGAATAATTTTATTTGCTTATGAATCTATGAGAGCCGGAAGCGAGGGTAAGTAATGTGATTTGGTTTGAGTGTATACCTTGGGGCACTGGGATCAGACCCCGTGGACATCGAACTGGAAGGGGACTAGGAATTGCGCATAACTACAAGGATTCTGCTCTGTGTTTTAGAAAATGTGGACATATTTATGGTAGTATCAAAATCGCAGTTTGGTGGTTGTTTCAGAAAAAAAAATAAGAAAAAGAAACCCTGTGAACCTCAAACTGGAAGGTGACTAGGAATTGTGCATAACAATATGAATAAATGACTGCATATTCCGGTACTTTGCAAAATTCCAAAGTAAAATAATTTCTCTTACTTATACGGATAGCATCTTAAATGTATGTAAAATTGAACACATGGATAATTTTTAATGTCATGTATAACTGTTCTGTACACTGTGTAAATACAAATAACTGAACATTACTTAATAAAGGTAATTACCCATTATTTCTAAACATGAACTATGCACTGATCTTTATAGATCTCTACACTTAAAATGGTGCCGAAATGACCAAGGGACCAAAGTGACTAGGACAGAGATGACTTTGAGGTCGAATTGACCAGAGGATGAGATGACTTGGAGCCGAAGTGATTGGATATCATTCTAACAGATGAGAGACGTTAATTAGGCCCTATTACAGAACACATTGAATGTGAATTTACTACAGAGATAATAATTGCTTGACGATATATTATATTAATATTTTTTCAATAAATATCGAACAATCTATTAATATTTTTTTTAAGAATTATTTTCAGGAGTTAAAACGAATATCGTAGCGTATCTAAAATATCCTAACAGATGTGTACTGCTTTTCTTTTGGATGATTCTTCCCTGGGCCTAGTTCTCCCCAGGCTGAAGATTCCCCCAGTTCCCGAAAAAAGATGACATGCATTTTCAATGGCGGTAAATATCCAAAAGGGTTATTATTTTCCATTTTTTAGTGTTTGAAACTACAAAGCACTGTTCAGAAATACAGATGGCACCAAAAAGTAACACATTATTACTTTGTTTTGGTTTCTAACGGGACTGAAAGCAACCTGTCAGTATCACTTTTTTGAATTACACCAATTTCGTCTGCTAACCAAATCGTCCGCTGCAATTTTACCCAAGTCGTCCTCTACAATTATACCCAACACGTCCGAAACTCGTTCGCTGGGGGAAAGTATTCAAGTATTGCATTTTGAATCATTTTTCATTTATATAATAATTTTATTGTATAATTTATTGTATATTACCTATTGTAATGTATCTTAATGTACCTCCATTGTAATATATCTTAATGTACCTCCTTGCATTAAATTTCATATATGTGTATGAAATTCAGAAAACAGAAATGTCAGAACAAAATAAACTATCCAGCCATCTAATAAATTTTAATTACTGTTTATTCAATGGATTACCAATAAAAATTATATTATTACAGTAAAAGTTCTTAAAGTATATGTACGTTATATTAAGTTCCACAACATAATCTTACAATTTTGCAATTTTTCATTGAAGAGCTCCACCGGCACCTTACAGTGAATAATTGCAAAATTATTAGCATAAGTATTATAAGAATTAATTATATTAAGAAATGCAACAAAATTTGTTATATTAAATTCTGCAACATAATCTTATAATTTTGCAATTATTCATCAAGGCGCACCGTCGCTTTACAATGAATAATAGCAAAATTATTAGCAAATGTATTATAAGAATTAATTATATTAAGAAACGCATCAAAATTTATGGTTTATTAAATTCTGCAACATAATCTTATTATTTTGCAATTATTCTTGGAAGAGCATCACCAGCGCTTTACAATGAATAATCACAAAATTATTAGCAAATGTATTATTGGAATTAATAATATTAAGAAACACATCAAAACGTGTTATAATTATATTAAGAAATGCATCAAAACTTGTTATATTAAGTTACGTAACATAATCTTATAATTTTGCAATTATTCCAGGGGGAGGGGGGTCGGGGGGGGGGGCAAAAATTTGCAAGACGTGATGTGGGGGTGGGTGAGTCTCTTGAGTGCACGAAAAATGTGCAATTTTTTAAAAACATATCAATATATCAGCCAATATATGACATCATTTGTGTTTCAAACCTTAAAGATGATGTTGTACATCACACTCTTAACATAAATACAACATCAGGAGGCTTTATATGTGAGAATATTGGGCTTAATCTGGGAAAATGTCACACGTTAGTAGGGGGTGGGTGTCTTGTTCGAAATGTGGAAAATGTGCAGACAATATTTTCCTTGACAAGCGGACGACTCGGCTTGCGGACGAAACGTCCGTATACCCTTTTTTCAAGCAAACTTTTCCTTACTTTTACAACACCTTAACATTCGGATAAATCAACAACTGAGTTTCTGTTCATCTTGATATTTCACGAGATACGTGTCAATGCATATCTGTATACAATCGCACCAATATAACAACAATTATCAGTTATATTATCGGTTATATGTACGTTTTTTTCGATTGAGGTTATCACTGGCAGACAAGCTGCAACGAAATCAGGACTGAGTGTTCGATCTGAAATGACGAGATCATCAGCTGAGCATATTGACAAACCTCCAGAAGGACAGAACTCGAGTAATAATAGTAACACTTTGGCCGGCCGCTGATTTGTCGCGGTTCTCGGTTGAGAAGGCCTGGTTACTCCTGAAGTGTAGATATGTAGGCCAATGTATCACGCAAAGCTTTGAGGCGAAACAAAAAACATTTGATTCCCAGAGGGGGACAGGCCAATTGCAATTGCATGGGCAATTCGACACCGGAAGTTACGTGTTTTTTTCACTGAAATTTACTGTTCACTTCAAAAATCACATTGACGGCTATAGAGAATTCTGTTCTGGAACACATTTATCTGACTGGGTATGTGGAACCGTTTGCGGGCCTATGGCCCGCTTGGGGTTCCTAATATAAGTTGCATAACTTGTTCGCCAATCCTTGTAGAACAAATAAGATTAAATAAAAAAACTTCTATACAAACTGCAGTATTTGCTTACTTTTGTGTTGGAATGCAGACTCAAAAATCTGCCTTCCATATTTCGCACATGCATGGCGTGTCGCTTCCCTCAACACAGATTTGTATTTAGTTCAGACGGTTTTACTTGTATTGGAGAAAATACGTATTTGTTGGAAGATAAACATTTGAATTTATGCCATGAGCTAACAAGCTACGTCGACAGCGAATAGTGAGCGGTGGTCTTGCTGTGGCGGGAGGCGATCAAAGGACCAGAGGGCGGACTACCGTCAAAATGTATTCAACACACCCAATCTGAGGTGACGGTGGGTGTAATATTGTTAGCCATCACCACCATTTACAGCCACCAACCTCTATCAAATATTCACGATGGTAAACTCGACAGAATTTGAACATGTGAGAGGTGTACGATCTCATTTAATGTGACTGTTTGGAGCTTTCGTGAGGGTACCAATTGAACAACAAAGGCACCGAAAGGGCTGAATTTAATTGTTGTCTACTCTTCGAATTTCTCGTGGATGTTAACCCTTTACCTAACGCAGACGATTTCAAAGTTTAGTATTTTAAATATCATTTTTTCGAATTTTTCAAAATATTTAAAAAAAAACATATCATGTGACGACCCCTCATTCGAACGAGCTCGTCGAACTCGTTCCAAAGAGGGGTCACATGATATGGTGTTGTTTAATTAGAAGCAACAAGTTCACAAATAATCCGTCATTAAGAATATTTATCAGTATCATACCTCCCATTTTGGCTCTTTGTTTAGCTGATTTGCTTTTACAATAATGTGCAAGTTTTTATTCTTCACAGGAAAACAAATAGCAAATCTCGCCTTGTAGACATATATATTAATGACATGTAACTTATGTATTTTTACACTAATGTACGGGAAAATGGCAGAAATTTGGGAAATGATGCGCACATATGAACTAACCATACCCTTAGGTTTATTTTTTCAGACAGCTGACTAAGGGGAGCTAACTTTTCCGTAAATCTTTTCCAATGAAGAAAATTATGAGAAATCGGTTAAATTTATAAGTGAACTGTAACTACGTGCTTACATTTGCAGACACTATTTACAGGAATGCCTGTACATTGATACATTTTCAAAATTTAACCCTTTAATCAACGCAAACGATATCAAATTCCATTACTTTAAATATGATTTTTTCAAGGTTTTCAAAACATTTCAACAAAACCATATCATGTGACCGCTCATTGGAAGGAGCTCGTTCCAACGAGAGGTCACATAATATGATTTTGTTGAAACTTTTTAAAATTTTCTTTTTCAACTGCTGAATTTGTATATTACGCGGGCGGATGCGGCCGATTCGTAAGGTAAGGTTTTAAACTCTTTGTACAGTAACGTAAACAGCAGTATGTGGCAAAAAGTGCTCGTGGGTATGGGTGTGTGTATGTGGAGGTGGAGTACATTTGCTCCTGTAACCTCCATTCCCACCCTTCTTTCGTCAACGTCTGTTCCTGTTCCTAACATATATACCAAAGGGTGCTTACATGTATTTCATATGGGCATTTGAGAACACTGTTCTGTTTCCTTACAGGTCTGCTCTGATTGTCTTGATATGCTCTCTGTATCTAGGTGGACTTAAGATACCACTTCCAGCTTACTCGAGATCAGAAGGTTGCCACGTTATTCGCTATCCAATTTTTTCGCTGCTGCCGGTAAGTCAGACACTTAATACTTGACCCCTAATTTGTATCCAACACATCCTTGTCAAAATCATTTTGTGAAGAAAATCAAACCATTTTAGCAATAACAAATGTAAAGCAAATGAGTTAAACTCACTTGTGTTTCTGTTGCTATTTTCAAATTCGTAACATTAAACGCAGTTCGTATGGATGTTAAAGTCAAAACTGTATTACTAGGTGTCGGGCTGAATTGGGAAGTCAATTTCGTTATTCACCGGTTGCTCGTATCTCCGCTTTAACTTTATTAAACTGCTTGAAAGGCGATCCGACGTGCAGCAGACATCGAATGTTGTAATTGGCGTGTGTCTTGTTTTCTGCATAAAGGATAAAGAACGTCGATGGATTGCGTAGAATAAAATATAACTTCCTGAGATCGATATTTTCCGCATTTGTGGTACTTCCGTATTTGTGATCCGATATGATTTATATGTCAGTCGGCCACGTCCTCCTTTCCGCCCTTTTACAGTGCCAAACAATCGGGTGCAACACAACATGGATCCGCTTATGTTCTACTTGTGTTGCGAACACGTTGCTTCTTAATGAATACCACAAGGTGGGTTTGTAGTATAAGGTGGTGTATTCTGAGTTAAAATAAAAGAGAATTGCTGTAGACTTTCTTTACTATACTATCATTTAAAACCCTTTACCCAACGAATCGCCCGCATCCGCCCGCTTAATATGCAAATTCAGCAGCTGAAAAATATTATGTTTCGAAAAATGTCAACAAAACCATATCATGTAACCCCTCTTTGGAACGAGCTCGTTGAGCTCGTTCCAAAGAGGGGGTCACATAATATGTTTTTGTTGACATTTTTTGAAAAAATTTAAAAAATGATATTTAAAATAATAAATTTTGAAATAGTCTGCGTTGGGTAAAGGGTTAATCGTAAACGACTTTATAATATACTTCATCGACATACTAGACCCGATAAGTGGGCTGGTAATCCCATGATGACCTCAAGGTACAGTTTCGACTCTTCCTCTTCGTTGTTCGATCCTTACCATTATCTGTCTGTACAAGAAAAATCACTACTCTTCCATCTGGTATAGAAAGAATTGGGTGCTCCCTAAATGGCTGCTAAAGACAACCGTTTTCTTGCGCATCTCGAACGACAATAGTTAACATGCAACTAATGCCTAAAGACTGCTTTATTGTGGGGTTGTCGAGATCACCCTATCCCCCTATCGGAGAGTACAAGACACTCTGTGGGGGGAAATCCTGACGCCATCACTGGCCCAACACATAATCCGTAAGTGGTAGAATGTTCTAGTCTGAGGATTCCTAGCACCAGCATCAGCACCAGCAACTGTGGACTGAATCTCCCCTACTTTTTGACTTCTTAGATTTAAGCAATAATGGTATTGAAAATCTAATGAACATCGGTATCATAGTCAAAAGGGGTTGCAATTAGACAATAGCAGATTAATCGAATAATCACTGTTAACCCACCGGAAGAAGCGTCCAAATATGAAGTATTTAATAGATAAATAGTTTACCCGTCGCGAGTCGCTCGCGACGCTTTGAAGTATTTATCTAATTAAATAATACCTTTTGTAAAGTTAATAACCTACGTTTTGTTGAAGAAAAAACAATGCCCAGTTACCACTCAATGGCAATTAAAGTTGACAGTTTGTCCAAAGACTTTCTAAAACCTTGACAAAATCAAGGGGTTTCAGTGTGTTTCCTGAAAATCGTGTTACTCTTTCCGCTTTTATTGCCAAATGGCGTTTTCCTTGTACTTAAAGTAGTTATTTCGTTATCGATCGCGCTCTTCACTGCTGCAATGGCTTTCCGTCACAAGTGAAGGGAGTTTTTTTAGGTGCCAAAAACTTTAGCAAAGGAAGAATTGTTTGGTACCAAATCAACGTTTTAGTGCAATAGGCTAAATGTTCACCCGACAGCGTGAACACTGGTAGTGGATCATGATTGGCCAACAAATTATTTGCTTATGAAACACATAAATGAATTCTATGTGTTTTGTATGAAAGATATAGCCTGTACTGGCAGTGGAATACTTACATTCGTAATTACTCTATTTGCAATTTCCGCATTTTTAGTTTGTAGAGATTTTAATTCAAAACTTACATGACATCATCCAAGGCATCTAATGATAATAATAAAGACAAAATAATGATAATTCTTTCAATCTTACATGGCAAGCAGTGAGAACAAAGGATACCGTTCTAATGGAATAGCCACTATGGCAATAAAAGCTATTCAGTGTTCAGTTAGTCAGAAATTGGTAATTTTCCTACAGTACACAGAGAGTGTATTGTCAATAAATCACCTGTGGTGTGATGATTTCTCTCAAGCGATAAATGCTAATTTGATGGAAAGCGTAATTAGCATAAGCAAAGTTTCAGCCAATGGATATCCGGGTTAAACCCGGAGGTCCATTGGTTGAAACTTGGTTTGTGCTTCTTGTGAGTAGTAAATGTGGAGATCGGGCCCCATTTGGGGGATCTCATGGGGGATCTCATGTGACGTCATAGTCACGTGATCTGGTGGCGCCATGTTTGGTTGTCATGATAACCCGCGTGAGCGGCCATCTTGTGACGTCATCTTCATAGTGATACGTGGTCCTACTGCGCATGCGCAGCGCGTGTTGTTAGGGTGATACGTGTTTCCGTCGTCCATTTTATATACTGGAGGCCGCCATCTTGGTTTCTATGGTAGCACGTGGTTGCTATGTGACCTAAAGTCTTACAACAAGACGGAAGACGGGGGTATATTCGGAGGGTATGTTCGATTGAATCGGAGTATCACGAATTACCACAAACAACCCGACAATCCCTCCAAATCACCGAAATTGAATTTATTGACTATGGATTCACCGATTTATCGGTGTAGCACGTAGTGCTATAGTACCAAGGCACACAGCGGGGTCTGTTCCTTTCTAGAAGAGTATTTTTCTGAGTTACAATTTTCCCCATAATCCTCGTCTAATTACCACAAACAATTTTTACAGAATTTTCTGCCTCTATCTATATATACAATAGTTTTCGTCTACCTAGGCACGTTTCTTTGTCCTGGAGTATACTCCAGTAGCGTAGAAGAGCCTATCAACTGGAACAGCTTTACTTATTATTACTATATTTAGCTTCTCTGGTCTATTCTTGTTAGTTCTGACCCTATTCCGTGTACTCGTTGTTTCATTTATCTAGATCATTTATATAAATTATAACTAACCAATCAGATTGTTTGATTTCCCATAATCTGTATGCAGAGTTATCTCCCCTTATTACATCGAAGTCGTATCCGATTCTCAACACATCTATATCCAATGGCCATATCCCATGGAATCCCATTTTGGGGAAACACCCGTGGTTATGGAATCCCTTTTTTTGTCGTATGAGGCCATGAGGGCTATGTAAAAGCCCTCAATGAGGCCTCATTTATTATCCCTCATAGCCTCATTGCATGTTGAGGTCATGAGGGCCATGAAAAATCCCTCAATGAGGTATAATTTACTACGACTCTTAGCCTCATTTCAGTATTTAACAGATATATGCTATGGAATCCCATTTGGAAAACACCTGTGACTGTGGAATCCCTTTTTTGTCGTATGAGGCCATGAGGGCTATGTAAAAGCCCTCAATGAGGCCTCATTTTCTATCCCTCATAGCCTCGTTGAATTTTGAGGTGATGAGGACCATGAAAAATCCCTCAATGAGGTATAATTTACTACGACTCTTAGCCTCATTTCAGTATTGAGGATACCTATGGCCTGGTATTGTATTCTTCGAGGATACCTATCGAGGATACCTTTTAGAGAATCCTTTTTTTGTCGTATGAGGCCATGAGGACCATGAGTAATCCCTCAATGGGGTCTAAGGTAGTCTTACCAACAGTTTCCATCTTGTCGCCAAAGCTCCAAGGCCACTACAGGTCTATGACCTATCTGTCCTATCATTAGCCTCTACAGCAGGCTTGTTCCATTGCGGCCTTGTACCAGTACTATTGACTAAACTATCATCCATTAATACTGACTTGTATCACTACATCATAGCTTTACGCTTTCAAAATGTTCAATCAGATTCAATCACGGAATCCAAATTTTACGGACTCGGCTAGGAATCTCAATTACGGAATGCCTTATATGTATACAGGGGAAATCTCCTACTACTCTTGTGTTCCTGTATCAAATTTGAGAGTAGTACCTTGGGTGAAACCTCCACTCCATGGGTAATTGGTTGACAGTCCACCCTCCTGCATACTCTGAGTATTTATTAGATTATGAGATTATATTGTGTTTAACAGAAGCTCATATTGTCTTAAAGGCTTGTAAACCTGAGAAAAGATAGCTGGTCAGTGTAATTCTTTCGGCAAATCACACTATTTTTTTATTCAATCACCAGGGATTAACACTATAGCATACATCCAGTTAACAAGTCAAATATATACTGAAAGATCGTAAATAGTCTGGTGTCTGCTAATTATGTACAATTAAGTGGATTATTCTAAAAAGTATTCGACTTTATAGCTTGTGAATTATCGCAAATTATCTAAAAGATATTTCTCGATATCTATCGACTCGATGGATATCGAGGAATATCCCCCAGTAGCTTCCTAAATAACGTCACGCTACGCCGCATCATGTCGCCTTGAAGAAACGATCAGCTGATCTTTATTATTGTTTTGAAACTGACGCATTTCTCGTCGAATTGGGTTGCATATTGTGCAATAAAAGGTCTCGTTGCATATAATAACAAAGAACATCTACTCTATTTTAGTCAGTATCTGGAATTATCTCACGAGTGTGGACCTGAAAGTTTTATTTATTTTAAGGTCCACACGATGAACATTTTAAGTAGCTTCCTAAATAAAGTTACGCTTCGGCGCATGACGTCACATTGAACGCCGCCTTGAAGGAACTATCAGCAACGTTTTGTTATTGTCTTGAAACTGTTTGCGATCGAATTGGGCTGAATGTTGCGCGTTAAAATGTCACGTAGAATATAATAAAAAGGAAATCTACTCTGCTTTAATGAATATCGGGAATTATCTCGTTCGTGTGGACCGGAAAGTTTTATTTTTCACGAGCGCTAATTCCCGATATTCACTAAAACAGCGTCGATATCCTCTATGTAATCAATTAAGCTATACTAGCGGAACAAAAAATGTTCATCGCACCTATATGACTGATAAAAATTGCAGTTCTAAAAATCGATTAACTCTTTACCCAACTTAACGGACAAAACCGGCCACTGCTATTCTCAAAAATCGCCAATTAATTTTCATTATTTTTTTCATTTTTGTCTCAAAAACATAGGTTATGACCCCCTCGTTGGAACGAGCTCGTTGAGCTCGTTCCAATGAGGGGTGATAACCTATGTTTTGGAGAAAAAAATTAGTTATTCAAGAATTTTTTTTGCAAGTGTCGTCTGCTTTTCATGTTAGGTAAAGGGTTAAAAGCGCAGTGGACCGAGATTGCATCAACAAAATGATGCCAAATCAATAACCAAGTCAAGAAACACAAACGAGAATAGCAAAACATTATTATCGGATTTACGTTCCGATAGGGAAATTCTAATACTGCGTGGAAAGAGAAGCAAAAAGATGATCTTTACTATATCGCGACTGGGTCGCGATCAAGTCGAAATTGTCTCCGCCGTGTGATTACAATGCTGCACTGAAATCTTTTATCGTATTTCGAACGTGATTTAAAAAGAAATATTTATTTTTTTATAAAAAAGGAAATACCAAATGGCTTAAGATTTCAATATCTTCTGTCAAAGCAATCGGTTTTTTTTGGCTGGCGGGATAATGTAAGGCCATTTTCCAAAAAGGACACCCACACGTTATAGGCGACCAGATGAAGTGTTTTTTTTTTCTGAATTCGGAATTGTACACGTACCAAACCATTATTGTCTCATTTATTATCCCATTCTGAAACATGCCGTCTCGACCCCGTAACACACATCAGCTTTGCTCTTCTAAAATGAACTCTTCTATTTGAAAGGATTCATTAAGAAATTCGACGTTGAAATGGTGAGCTCGAATCCATAACGATTCTATTTTCAGGTACTACTCGCGATTGGGATAACATGGTTGTTTTGTTATATACTGACGGAAACAGAGGTATTTCCAGATAAACCCGAGGAAGTGGGATACTTCGCAAGGACAGATATTGGACTCAGCGTAGTCGATTCTGCCCCGTGGCTCTACTTTCCATACCCGTGTACGTACAATTAAAACCCTATTAACACACTGAAGCATGTCTAGTTGCTTACGATGTTGTAGATCAAGTGCCCTGACACTGACCTTTCTGGATAATAATGAACATGAGAGGTTGTTTTACCCTTTACTTAACATGAAAAGCAGACGACACTTGCAAATAAAATTCTTGAATAACCACACTTTTTAATTTTTGTCTCACAAACATAGGTTATGACCCCTCAATGGAACGAGCTCGATGAGCTCGTTCCAATGAGGGGTCATAACCTATGTTTTTGAGACAAAAAATGAAAACATAATGGAAATTAATTGGCGATGTTTGAGAATAGCGCTGGTCGGTTTTGGCGTTACGGTGGGCAAAGGGTTAACCGAAGCAGCTGATTTCAATCTCGTGAGAGTTAAAGTATATATCCATTTTGTACAGTACGTGATGTCAATTTGAACCGACTTTAAAAGAGAAGGTCAAATTTCAGCTGAGGATGACTCCAGTAAAACAGTTCTCGAAACCATACTCCGTGGACCTTCTATGGCGGAAGCTTGATAAACTCTTCAGTCGAAAGGCATGTTTGAAAACTTGGACAAAATGGCTCGCAAGATTTGTGTATATTCATCCTGAAATTTTCCTAGCTGTTAGATAAAACATGAGTTTGAAGTTTTACTAATGCTGCCAGATCTATAGTACAGTAAACATTGATGATTTCTAAAACATTCTGGACATTTCCCACCCGATGAATATTTATAATTTCTATGAAAAACATAAGAAGGGCCAGCAAACGTTCAGCCCACGGACGACCGACCGCATAGAATATCAATCCGAACAATTCATATTATTTTGTTGGGCTATTTTTTCAATGTACCTCCATTAGTTACTGCCAGATATAACGGTTAATTGGGCTGTTTTCACGTCCGTAGGTAAGGCATTCATCAAGTGTATTGTCAGTCTGCTTTCCTAACACACAGTCCTTAAATTACAGCGAGGATTTGAAAAACCCTCATTTCCAAGTGAAATGAAAGTAGAGAGATAAACACTTACAGTACGCGGGGAGTGGATTGTAACTAAATCACCCGCAGAGTGGAGTTATCACCCAAACTATAACTTCCAAAGTTTGTACATATGGACAAAAAACACAAGCAATGTTTCAGCCAATGAACCTCCGGGTTTAACCCGGAGGTCCATTGGTTGAAACTTTGCCTGTGCTTGTTATGCTTTGAAACAAATTTGCAATTATTGCTTGGGTTGAATCTCCACTCTGCGGGTGATTTAGTGATAATACACTCTCCACGTACTGTACTTTGATATTTTCTTTTGATTCGCGAAGATCAATCTCGACTTTCTCTGAAATGATGTCGTGCTAGACATTTTTTTACCCTGCGGTAAATATAAGATAATTATGAAACAGCCCCAGGCATCCGTGTTTCAAATTATTTTAGTTCAATTGAAAATTAAAGTACAAAAACAACACCCCATTTATTAACCATACATCATTTAAAAACATTTGCTATGGCGTTTGGGAGCGCGGTGGCTCAGTAGGTAGAGGTGCAGGCTGCAAGCCGAGAGGTCCTCGGTTCGAATCCCACCTGCGGCAACCGCGTTGTGTCCTTGGGCAAGACACTTCATCTCCATTGCCCGCGTGGGGGCACGATGACGCCGTGTACTAAGGCGTACTGCACGTCGATGGTACGCATGTCTTCAACCAATCTAACCCTGCCTGTGCTGCAGTGCGGAGTTACGATGTTGGGGAGCTGGCTGCTGCTCGTCGTTGCTCGGTGGTTCTCTCCGGGTACTCCGGCTTCCGCCACCCGTAAAACTGTCACGGTCATGATTAGCCATTGCGCATAAATATGTGTCCTTAAACATCAATAAATAATAATGCTATGGCGTTTGCAAATTGATGTCTTGCTATTCAAGGTAACCAAGAACCATAACCATGGATAATAACCTGCTGACCGATTTTCTTACCGTTAAGTATGTAACGCGTAGTGAACCGGTTATCCGGCTAATCGTTTTAGCACAATTCATGACCTATCAGTCAGAAGGCCACACCTCCAAATAATGATTTTTTAAAATTTCTTTTCATTCATAGTTCAGTTTGGTCGTCCGACGTTCAGTACAGCCGGTTTCGTCGCATTTTTGGCAGCAACACTTGCTTCAATCATAGAATCTGTCGGAGACTACTTTGCTTGTGCCAGAATATCTGGAGCACCACCACCCCCGCCACATGCCATAAATAGAGGTATTGCCATGGAGGGATTTTCCAGCATCTTATCCGGCATGTTGGGCGCCGGTCACGCAACAACCTCATACAGTGGTAACATTGGCGCTATCGGAATAACGAAAGTAAGTGCATTCAACTTCATTCTTCGCTCAAGGTTCTAGCCTAGGTACCTACCATGCTCGATACTATATTTTAATACATTCGGTTGACACCCATTGCTCAAAATATTTATGAATGAAAGAGTTCACTCTAACTTATAGGACTTTTCCATACACTTTATCTTAAACTTTGCAAATTGATCAGTAGTATATAGTGTTTGAACCAGGTCTTATTTCGTCGCCTGTGAGCGCGGTGGCTCAGTCGTAGACTGTTGGACTTCTTTGCTAGAGGTCCCGAGTTCGATCACCGTCCGGGACGACCTGCGTTGTGTTCTTGGGCAAGGCACTTTATCCCGGTTGCCTACATGGGGGAACGATGACGTCTTGTACTAAGGCGCACTGCACGTCGATGGTGCACATGTCTTCAACCGCTGTAACTCTGCTTAAGTGGAGCTTGAACAGAGTTAGAATGTTGAGGAGCTGACAGTTGCTCGTCGAGGCTCGGTGGTTCTCCCCGGGCTTCCTCCACCCGGAAATACATACTTATGCACGATTAGCCATTGTGCATAAGTATGTGATCTTAAACACAAATAAATAAATAAATAAAAAATGCCGCTCAGGATCACCGATCCAATGTCGAGTTGTGACAACAGTTCCTCGCACCAAGGCCAACACACCTATGAAGTTTCATGACTCTAGGTTGAACCACTATCAAGTTATCATCCGGAAACCAATTGTTGCGATATACTATGTTCAAGGTCACTGTGACCTTGACCTTTGACCTGGTGAGTCCAAGATCAATAGGGTTCTTCCTCGCACCAAGGCCAACACACCTATGAAGTTTCATGACTCTAGGTTGAACCACTATCAAGTTATCATCCGGAAACCAATTGTTGCGATATACTATGTTAAAGGTCACTGTGACCTTGACCTTTGATCTGGTGAGTCCAAGATCAATAGAGTTCTTCCTCGCACCAAGGCCAACCCACCTATGAAGTTTCATGAATGTAGGTTGAACTACTATCAAGTTATCATCCGGAAAGGAATTGTTGCGATTTACTATGTTCACGGTCACGTTGACCTTGACCTTTGACGTAGCGAGTCCAAAATCAATAAGGTTCTTCCCCTCACCAAGGCCAATCTACCTATGAAGTTTCATGAATGTGAGTTGAACCATTATCAAGTTATCATCCGGAAACCAATTGTTTAAGATTTACTACGTTCAAGGTCACTGTGACCTTGACCTTCGACGTAGCATGTCCAAAATCAATAGGGTTCTTCCTCCCACCAAGACCAACCTACGTATGAAGTTTAATGAATGTGAGTTCAACCACTATCAAGTTATCATCCGGAAACCAATTGTTTACGCCCGCCCAAACGCCCACCCGCCCGCCCGCCCGCCCGCCATTCACCAAACTATAAGTCGAGTTTGACTTCGTCACAACTCGACTAATAAATGAATATTTCGTCGCCTGAGTGCTAGAATGTGCTATGTCCCTAGGGGGAGCCGGGATGAGACATGATGTTTTTCGCTCCTTCCATCTGGATCTGGCAAGTGCTTAACCCAATGCATGCATACTATAGTGTGTTATGGTATGTATAGTTATGTCTTTATGTACATAACACTGTTGGCCTCTGGTCTTGCTGTGTTGAAGGGTATACTCGGTCATCCATTACGGTATTAAAGGAGCGATTGTCTTTACCCTTGTTAGTCTGGGTTTAACCCTCGGTACTATTTACATGCACTCATCTAATGAATGCGGCATCCAGTAAACAGAATAGACAACGGAAACACCTGACACCCTAACAACACGCACTGCGCATGCACACTAACAACGTATATCACCCTGGTGATGATGTCAAGCATATATGCCAACACGGGCTACCGTGACAAACCAACACGATGCCCCTGTCCACACGAGTTATGACATCACTTCCGTCTAACTGGGATTAAACCATATGCTATACTACTGGTGTCCACCTTATTGGATTGGCCATCAAGCGAATCGTTTACCCCTGCGACCTACACCACTTTTAATCCTTTTCAACGCCCTTAAATAATCAAAACACGCCTTCAAAAACTTGAGTCTCCTATTTACCTCTTATTCTATACCGGCCTTCTTTTCATTTGGCTCTCTAGCGCATTTTCCCACCTCTTTCGCAAGATATGATCTTTCCATTCTATCAAGCACACTCAAATTAAAAAATCAAGAGGATTTTCACTTTTGCGAGGTATACCTCATTCCACTTATTCAGTACCCTCGAATTATCCAAGAAACATATTCAAACCCTGGGTAGGAAAGGTGGTAACGAGACGCCCTATGTTTTTTCTCCTACTATGAGGAAGATGTTTTGCGGCAGAATTTCGTTTAACATCAGAATACCATGTGAAATTATTTAGACTGCCGCCCGTGAAAATTCAATAAAACCGTTGGGCTTTCAACAGAATTGTTGCCCCCTAAGCTGGCATTCTTCGAAATTAAATTCCTAGTATTTTAACGTTCTTTAACTGGTAGAGTGCTGAATTATTTTTGGTCATCAAAATTTGTTCACATATGTTTGCCTTGTTACAATTTATGAGAGAGTGCCAATAGCACTCTCCCATAAATTGTAACAAGGCAAATCCTAACAGACTAAATAATTTCACTTCAAAGGTGGTATGAACAACATCCACAAAATATGAAGCCTTTAAGTGCTGGTACTGACACTTCAGAGTAAAGCCCAAATATGGGCTTCCAGCACTCTACCAGTTAACACTTAAGCTGCCGAAAGCGACTATTGTCACCTATTTTATGATGATTATCTGTACGTTCTTGTGTGCGCAGATCAAACCTACCATCTGATTAATTGTTGGAAAGGTCCCAGGGAGCCATTTCCAACAATTAATCAGGTGATAGAGTTTCAAGTATGTCACAAGTTTCATTAAACTTCCTCGCATACAGGCGTACATAGAGGTCCTCTATATATGGCTAAAGTAGGCATGGCAGAGTAAATGTGTTAATGATAGTCGATTTACTTGCATATATTTGGTCGAGATGAGTTTTTCATTACTCAATAAATGATTTTGAATATTTTTTTGTCGTATGAAAGTGTTTGCTTTTCGCACCCATTCGTTAATAAAAAAATGAAGGCTTGTGCAACGGTGCAACTAAACTATAATTGCTGCAGGTAGTCTATTAATTAGTATTGACAAGTGTTGTCCACACTAATATCCACCCCCCCCCCCCCCCCCGAGTATTCGAGACTGAGTGCATTAGCCTACGTCGGAGCCTGTGTTGAAAGTAATAAAACTGTCGTGTGCACAACAGTTTATATGCGGAGATATGGCGGAGACGTCGGTCGCGTAAGGATACGTTATAACACAAGCAAACACTATAAATTAAATTATAACAAACGGAATTATCTTATTACTTTCCAAAGTGTGATTTACTGAGATTTCCAGGTTTGATTATAAACGATAACTTTACAAGCGAATTATTGGGTCATGTATTCGTGCGCGCAAACGAAGACGCTTTGCCGTGGGTATAATGGGGACTTCACTGTTTTTAGTTTTTTTTAACCCATTACCTAACATGAAAAGCAGACGACACTTGCAAAAAACAAATTCTTGAATAACTATTATTTTCATTTTTTGTCTCAAAAACATAGGTTATGACCCCTCATTGGAACCAGCCCGACGAACTCGTTCCAATGAGGGGTCATAACATATGGATTAGAGACGAACAAATTAAAATATAATGAAAATTAATTGGCGATTTTTGAGAATAGCGCTGGCCGGTTTTGGCCCTTATGTGAGGTAAAGGGTTAAATAATATAATTATCGTTAATAATGAAAAGTAATAAACAAAGTAATCGCTTGACTGGACTGGTTACGTGAAATAATTCATTCGAGGCGAGAGACTATATTGTAAAACACTCGTGCGCATTCGCGCACTCGTGTTTGTACAACGTTCCTCACCTCTCATGAATTATTTCACGTTACCAGACCAGTCAAGCGATTACTCTCTATATCTCCCACAGTCTCGGAATATGGATGTGGGATAGGCGTGTTAAGTTTTGCATGAACTGCTGCACACAACATCCAACATAACACATCGACCCACATTCATACTCCGATAAAGCTACTGATAATGCCTATTCCAAACCAGTTTCGACTGAGCTGTGAACGTCGCGAAAGAAACAAAAGGGAACCAAAATTGCTGCTTCACATTAAAACTAATCTACATAATAGGGAAATGGTTAGATCAGATTATTTGTGGCGTTAGTGTTTCATCGATGGCTTTGTCGCATAGGCTTCTGTTTACGAAACACGCATAATGAAAGTGAAAATCTATTCTTTTTAAATGGACACCAACGATTATGTCATGAGTGGATACGAGAATTATGTATACATGTTCATCATATCTACTCATGAATTAAACATAGGTATCTAGGCAGAAAACTTCTAAGATCCCTTCCACTTGCCATACATCTGTTCCAGGGAAATAACCGCCGCAGAGCCGTTTTACGTGCAATACATTGGAATTGTTCGCGCATTATCCAGTACCATTTTTATGTATGGCATTCCCGTAGTCACTTATTGAGGTGTTATACTGTAGTACACAGAATGTTTATACATAACCAATCTATATTCCAGAATATATACTATTCAAAAAAGTAGGGGATATTTGATAAAAGTGAGATATCTGAAGAAATATATTTCTATTTTCATCAAGAAGACAGTTGAGGCATTGGACTGTGACATCTGGTGAATGATTTCAGCTATAGTTAGGTGTCTGTCAGGCACACATTCCACGCACTGAGCTGTAGAAGACATGGACGGCCAGTCAGAGAATTTACCACATTCAGTCCAAGACCTCAATACCCTGTAAGTCCTCCTCGGTTCGCGAGACAAGTGCGGATCTGACGTGGCATACTCCTCACCAAACATGTAATATCAGCTTGACTGATGTTGTTACATTTTTCTTGCAGTTCAGCGGCGAGTTCCTTGACATTGGTAGGGGACTGTTGGCTTTATCGTACGTGCCTGCTAAGCATATCCCAGACGTGCTCGATTGGTGAAAGGTCTGGACTTTGTGCTAGCCAAGGCAGTGTAGTGATGTTCTGCTCCTGACGGAACTCTGTAGCGACACGGATCTTGTTTGCTCTTGCATTGTCATCTCGGAAAACGAATTGACCGCTGTGACGTCGCGCAAATGGCACAACATGTGCTGCTAACATGTCACTGTAGTACTGCCCTGCGGCACGCCCCTGGATGACATGTAATGCTGTTCAGCTTGTCATAGTTATGCCTCCCCACACCACAACAGATCCACCACCAAAACGATCGTGCTGCCTAACGGTTACGTCATGGTATCGTTCCTTCAGCCGCCGCCACACTCTGTTTCGCGTATTGTGGAAGTCTAGAGTGAACCTCGGTTCATCGGAAAACATGACGTTGCTCCACCGACGATTGTCCGAGCGCTGTCACACCAATTACGCCTTGTTGCGATGTGACGTTCAGTCAAACCTGGAATTATTCGAGGTCGTCGAGCGTACAAATTCCAGCTGCGTAGGCGATTTCGGATAGTCTGATCACTGACTCCCACATCTGTCGCCCGGTACATCTGCTGTCTAATGTCCGAGGCACTTTGATGGCGGTTATGTAATGTTTTGGTTGGGAAGAAACGATCCTGGTTAGCAGTTGTCGCCCTTGGACAACTTGGCCGACGCGTGTCACCAACATTGCCTTCTGACGTTAGCGTGACCACAATCTGCTAATCGCACCAATTGAGCAACGTTAAGAATTTGAGCCACTGCAGTCTGACTGTTGCCAGCTTCCAACGTGCCAACGGCACGTAAACGTTGGTTACGTGTCAGTCTTCGCATACCTCAAAAGTTACGTTTCGACCCGAAACTATTGATGAACGAGTTTATACCAAGAAAAGAACGATAAGACCTCCGAAAAAGCCCGTCCAGTACAAATGAAAATTTCAAAACGTACCCCACAGACATTAACGCGGCGCTCGTGCGAAAAACCTGCACGAAGTGTCCGTGGGCCTGTGACATTCATGATCCACACCAAACTAGGTAACATATCCATGTGTCCAGTCACGCGTATCCGATACCATTTTCCGAAAATATCAACATCAGTTTGGATATCCCCTGCTTTATTGGAATAGTATATAATAAAATATGTAATATATGTTCATTTTGATAATCTGATTTGGAGTACTTGATGACGTAGTTGAAGTACCAATTGCTGTAAATAGTCGGTAAACAGGCAGTTAATACTACTAGTGTGCGAATTTCATTATCACGTTGTAATAAATGTAGCCTTGTTTAACCCTTTAAATTCGTAAGATCGATTTTTCGGGCCAAGATATAATTTCGTCTCATTTATAATAAGAGATCTATACACGGGGCATTCATGAGAAAGTAATAACTGCAGTCTGCAGCCAGACGGCTGCAGACTACAGTTATTATTTTATCCTCCCTGTGTATTGATATTTGACTGACACTTCTCACTGTAAGTGTGCACAAAGGCGATGCCATTCCAGGATTGAAACTAGGGTCCAAATGGTTATGTTCATGACTTATTTAGTGGGAACAACAAATTCATTTGCATCCACAATATACGCCTTAGTACACGGCGTCATCGCGCCTCCATGTAGGCAATCAGAATAAAGTTCCTTGCCCAACGACACAACGCGGGTCGTCCCGGGCGGGGATCAAACTCGAGTCCTCTAGCATAGACGTCCAACAGTCTACCACTGAGCCACCACGCTCCCAGAGAGCCCTTTTCAACAATTAATCAGGTAAGAGAGTTTCAAGTATGTCACAAATTTTATTAAACTTCCTCGCATACAGGTGTGCATAGAGGTCCTCCATATATGGCTAAATAACAAATTCCTTTGCATCCACAATATGCGATCACTGTACTGAGACACCAAAAAGCGCACAGAGAATATCGAATGGATCGCGATGGCGTCCAATCGCCATTTCGTTTCTGGTTTTGATAATATACCATTGTAGAATCCCCCCTCCCGTTCGAAAAGAAACGAGAGAAAACTGACTTTGAAATACTCTTTTCGTTTTGTTTTTCTTGATACGTTGTTTATTTCGCTTCATTTTGTTGATAAAATCTCGACTCAATGGTGTATAAGTCTAGCCGATCCAATCACATGTTTGAGAAAAATACCACCTTTATGATTTTATGGACAGGTGGGCGGGAAACAAAAAGTATGGAAGAAAAATCTCGACCAATTACAAACAAGAATATCGGCTACGCTTGAAGAAGTTTAAATTATTATTGAAACCTATTCTTTAACCCTTTACCCAATGTAACGGCAAAAACCGCCCAGCGCTATTCTCAAAAATTGCCAATTAATTTTCATTATTTTTTCATTTTTTGTCTCAAAAAGATAGATTATGACATCTCGTTGGAACGAGCTCGTCGAGCTCGTTCCAACGAGAGGTCATAACCTAAGTTTTTGAGAAAAAAAGGAAAACATAGTTATTCAAGAATTTTTTTGGCAAGTGTCGTCTGCTTTTCATGTTAGGTAAAGGGTTAAGTCTTGTCTTGTTTGTTCTGGAAAAAGAGAGGTCCGAATATAAGCCAACAAGCATCTCTCGTGCGCTGTGCCTAGACATTGTGGGGTTACGTTCACAGACAATGCCATTTCCCACCACCCGTCAAATTCTTACTGCATGATTTGCTTTCGAGTAGTAATTTGTATATTTATTCGGGGTTAACAAAATTCTCAAAAGTGTGGGTCATTCGTGTCGGACAGTTTTGTGGGAGGAGGAAGCCGGGGTACTTGGAGAGAAGCACCGGGCTTCAGAGAGTAACTATTAAATTACCTACCCTCTTTTGTAATCGCAGCGCTCTAGATGTGTAGACTTATTGAACACAAAACACGCAAGACTGTAACACTGTCATCGAGAAGACTGCCTTCAGAAACACATCCCATCACTGTCAAATCTGTTCATATTGCTTGTCATCAAACCAACCCTGCCGAACACAAGGGGCACTACAATCGGAAAAGGTGCAAATGGCAGTACCTTGGAACAGAGACTCCACGATAAACTTTTTATTAAAGTCTCCCCCTGGCCTCATGGTGTGATTTCAGTTGGAGTGCAGCTTTATACACGCCAACGCCAACGACTTTATGAACTGCCATGGGAGGGGTGGGGGCATTTATACCATGAAAAAAGAAAAATGTTTATCCGATAATGAAAAACGCCACTCGACCAATCACAAGCAAGAATATCAACTATTCCTGAAGAAAATAGAATTATCTTGAATCATACACATGAATGTCACCAATTTAATGGATAACCACCCACCACCCACCTATCTATTACAGTGCTACAGACATAGAGAAAAGCTGTTTCCTACAACGCCCAATTCTTGCTGTACTTGAAACTGTATCAGCCCAATATTTACTATTATTTACGCAAATAACTGACATTGGACACGAAGTTAGTACACAATGAACAACTAGTGAATAAGAATGAGACCCGCAACCCTATTGGGCTGAGGATTACCTATAGACAGTTCTGTAAATGACATTCATGAAACCTTGCCAAAACACATTACATAAAGGCTTAAGACGTCACCATTATTATTATCCTCGCTGTTAGAGCCTATCTCTAACAAGACCCGATTTCAAGTGAAATGTCTGAAACGAGCGCATTAAAATCTTCCCGATCTGAGGTTTATCGGGGCTCAGGTCGATGTTAGAGAACGAGGTTTATAAATTTCATATTCAATCGTCACGAATTTGATATGCTTTTTATCACAAACTCTAATTTAATGAAATAAATGTCTTCAAACACGGAGGCCATTTATTCAATTCCACCTCCAAAGCCAACTGACTCACAATTTTACTCACTTATGCGATCATAGAGGTGGGACAATAGAGTAGTCCGTTCCCTCTTGCCAAGTGACTCCTGTTTTGGCCCTGTAAATGTGGAAAGTGCACAAAGCAAGAAATTGATTAACATGAACTGTTTCTCTTCGAAAGACCAAGGTTAGATTTCAAATAACAGTCTTTCATCAAATGAGGCTAAATGACCCCGGATATTCATCGTTACCTAATTCGCTGATCATATTTCAATGGCACGTCAAAGGACCCCGATGTTCGTAATCTCCGAAGACCAGTGTTCGCATTGGCTGGTGCCAATTTAGCCAATTGCACCAAAAAATTTTGAATTGGCACCAAAAAGTCGTCGGTGACTAAAATTGTGGCACCAAAAAAGTGTTTTCCACGTGTGAAGGAAAGCCATCGTGTCAGCCAAGAGAGAATGACGAAAGAAACAGAAATATGTATTACGTCTTTTGTCAGTAACGTGTTCGAAATAGTGTTTTGACAAACTTTCAACGTTAATTGTCAGTGAATGGTAATGAGGTGTTGTTTTTTCTTCAATAAAACATTGTTGGTTACCAGCTTTACAAAAGGCAGCATTTAATTAGATAAGTACTAATTCATACCGTGGCAAGTCACTCTCGACGGTATTTTTTTATTTATTTATTTATGTTTTTAAGGTCACATATTTATGCACAATGGCTAATCATGACCGTGACAGTTTTACGGGTGGAGGAAGCCGGAGTACCCGGAGAGAACCACCGAGCATCGACGAGCAGCTGCCAGCTCCCCAACATCGTAACTCGCGTTAGATTGGTTGGAGACATGCGCACCATCGACGTGCAGTACGCCATAGTACACGGCGTCATCGTGCCCCCACGCGGGCAATGGAGATGAAGTGTCTTGCCCAAGGACACAACGCGGTTGCCGCAGGTGGGATTCGAACCGAGGACCTCTCGGCTTGCAGCCTGCACCTCTACCTACTGAGCCACCGCGCTCCCTACTCTCGACGGTATAAAGTATATCTAGTTAAAAATAGCTTTTTGAAAAGACTGGCAACTCTCCAAGCCCAGTGGTTTACCATTACTTAGTTGATTAATCTGGTATTATATAAGTGCAGCAACAGGTATACGTACCGACAGAAAACAGCCTGATCGTTAATTTAATCAGTGGTATATATACAGAACGACACTCGCTTGTGAATGGGTTAATCGATATGACACGAGTGCCAGCGCGGAAGGATAGAACAAGAGGCCACAGACCACGAGTTTTATCCTTCCGCGATGGTACAAGTGCCATATCAATTAACCCATTCAAGCGCGTGTCGTTCTGTGTTTATTACACGCCTTCGCGTCTCTAAAAGCAATTATTATAAGTTCACTCAGCAATTCATTTGACAACTATCAACAAAAAGAACACATTTTATCGCCAACCAAATTTGCGAGTGGAACCCGTGTTAATATCTCGTCCCCTCAGTTCCAATGTGCTCTGAACGCATTGAAACTCAGGGGACGATTTCCAGCTATCGCTAGAGATTCAAATTGTAATTGCTTTGCACGCTTTGCAGAAAATTCCAGTGAAATTTCGCTTCTATTTAAAAATAGTTCGTTAACGATTTCCGTTCCGCACATGTGTTCGGAACAGATTTTCTTTTTCCGCATGGTTTAGTGTTGCTGTAGATGGGGATTGTATAGAACGGGCGTGTAATAAATAAATTCAGTGACCGCGCTTTTCGTCTACTGAGGATTTCGTCAGAACTTAGGAATTCTGTGCAATGTTTTCCATGACCAATTGTCCACTCAGGCTTGAAATAATTGCCTGTTCATTTTTTAGATCAGACAGCGAATACAGCCTCCACTCCCATTGGCGCCAAAACACTTTGTCCAGCTCTAATCTGTCCAGAATGGCTAAAATGTGAAACAAAATGTTTGGTCCAGCGTGAACAATGCCGAAGACACTCTGTACATATTCCGTTAAGAGTTGAATCAGTATTTCGAATCAATGCGAGTCGTCGTGACCTTTTTACCTAACGTGTTTTGTTACATGTTCTATTTCAGTGCTCAACATAACTTTTTTTCTTTGCGTAGCAAAATGCTACAAATTTCCAAAAAATGAATAGCATTTTGTAAAAGTTACATAGCTATTTTTGTATACCAGAGTTATGTTATGCTGTTTTCTATCGAATTCTTCTAAGTAGATAGAATAGTTTCCATCCATTTCTGGGCATTTCCAAATGATCTGCAACACATGAAACATTTACTCTGGTTTTTTTTAACTGAACTGCCTTTAAGGGTTGCGTGGACTTGGATATTTTCAAATAGCGTCTTGGTTGATCAATAGAGTTCTCAAAATGGAAGTTGGAATTTTTAATTTGATGGGCTTGAAGTTATTTTTAATGTACATTTTATGCAAAATGTTGTAAAAACAGGAAGAATCTAAACCAATAGAATTCATCTTGCATATGAAGTTGCTGATGATGCTTGATGGAGAGTTAATCTGAGTTATGCCTGGAATGTTCCACAATCAGAAGTAAAGCATCAGTGAACTAGTTTTCAAATTTGTTTGCAAATTTTCATTTACATTTTGCGATACAAGATAATCAACTGCAGCCTAATAGGCTGCAGTTGATTATCTTGTATCGCAAAATGCTATACATAATTGAACATTGTGTAGCTTATTGCAAGTTTTGCATAGCAAAAAGCGACGCGACACCGCTTATTTTTAGCCCTGGTCTATTTGGTAGTGATTATGTGATAATTTATTTCAGATTGCCAGTAGAGTTGTATTCATATTAGCTGGGATTATAATGATCTTATGTGGAGTGATCGGAAAGCTTGGGGCAGTACTGACACTCATACCCGAGCCTATCATTGGAGGGACATTGACGCTCTTATTTGGCATGGTTGCTGCTGTCGGTATATCTACATTACAATACATTGACCTACAGTCAGCAAGAAATCTTACCATTCTTGGAACGTCATTGATTTGTGGTCTAATGGTTCCGGAATGGATACGCGCGAATCAAACAGCAATAAATACCAGTGAGTATATTGGACCCAACGCCTTATTCAAATAAGAATTTCAGTGCTTTTCCATTGCTGTACGGAAAGGTGTAGTGCTGCATTAGGTATTAATGATACGTTGCGAATAAGATTATTATTAAGTAACACTACATTTTGACCACACTATATCCGTAGTAGGACATAGTTTCTGTAAAATGTTTGTACCCAATCCCTCCCCGTCCAATGAAAAATAGTACACTTAATAATACGCTTCTGGCACATTATATACGAAAGAGCTGGTTTATATGCTAACTCTCAGGGGCTATATTACGTTATTGCTTTCATATCTGCCGAGACATCATACCAGCATGAAGTAACTTCATGTCAGTCTGAGCTCGAAGTTACCGAGGGATGATATTACAGCCAATATGAAACTAACCAAGTAACAATCTCTTTATTTATTAACTGGTGGAGTGCTAAATTATGTTTGGTCATCCAAATTTGTCCACGTCTCTTTGCCTTGTTACAATTTATGGGAGAGTGCCTAGTGGCAGTCTCCCATAAATTGTAACGAGGCAAATCGTCACAGACTAAATAATTTCAATTCCAAAATTATATGACTCACAACCATAGAATATGAAGCCATTATGTTGCAGCACCTGCACTTCAGAATAAAGCCCAAATATGGGCTTCCAGCACTCGACCAGTTGAACTAATACAAATAATTAAACAACTTCTCAGATCTGTTACCGTTGTTTGACGCTCTTAATGTTTCTCATTATTTTTTTTAATCTCCGAAGTTTCCTCTTCTCCTTCGTCAGTTATCCGAGCGTCTCGGCTTCCGCAGTGGGACGCCGACGTTCGGGTAGCTGAACTATCTCTTCTCTCACTTTGCCGAATCTGCACTTTCGACTCGCAATCTTAGTTTGCGTTCACTTTTGTGTACAACTCTCTTCTTTTTCTCTTTAACCACCTAATCGTTTCTTATTGCCGTCATTAATTCTACATCATACAAAAAGTCCCCCCCCTTTTTCCTTGTAACGCCAGCTTTCTCGATTGCATTCGGACGATTTCGCTGTAAACAAATTGGTTGCGCCTAATTGCAAATCAAAGGGAACAACTCTAACTTGGTCAATATCAGCCGAGGTCGGCCTCATATCAGCTGAGTTTGGAGTAATATCAGCCGAGCTCGATAATAGGCAATTCCGGAAAAGAAAAGCATATCTAAACTGTCATAATATGTAGCGAAATTGATGAATCGACTTATATCACGTGAAACGTCGTTAATTTCGACGTAACAACCCATATCGTATTGCCTGATTATCGACTAGTGTCTAATCGGCGCGTGCTCCCACAGCAGCAGCGTTGTATTCTTGCTGCGTAGTTCACATGACGTCAATTAAAACAACAGGTGCAAGTAATGCGCAGACATGACGTCATGGCGGGAAACGTCTGAGCTAACGAACTGATTGTCAGTTGTTTGGGGAGAATTTGGCGACAATGAATTAAATAAAAAGTGTAAAAAACATTCAAAAATTCATGTGATATACAGAATCTTTAACTCGTGATGCTTGGATATAAGATTTTTTGAAACCCGTTTGATGAATTCGATTCACAACTCGCCTAAAGGCTCGTTGTGAATCAAATTCATCAAACTCGTTTCAAAAAAATCTTATATCCAAACATTACTCGTTTGAGATCCTCTATTTATTTCGAAGACAGTTACGAGGCTGGTACTAATCGTTCTTGTTTTGTAGGCAAAGCTTTCCATACAATACAAACTCTTAAAATAAAATAGCATAAATAGCAAGATATTAGATCTCTGACCGCGAAAGTCAAGTTACCAGATTAATATATGGAGTTTGTCTAGTTACTTTTCACAATTTGAATTTCAGATAATGAAGACGCTGATCAAGTGATAAACGTTTTATTGGGAACACCAATGTTTGTAGGAGGTGTTATTGGATTTGTGTTAGATAATACTGCCCCAGGTATGGTATAATACGAAATAAACACACACACTAAGCATGTATGTACATTTTTGGGGCGAAGGTAGCGTGAGCTTGCTCTAGGAAGAATGCGAACACTTATAGGTATTCAATTGGCAATGGATGCAAACAAAAAGCGGGTAGTTTAGCAAGAACGAAAAGATGTAATTTATTTTACTTCCATGTTATTTCATCTTTTATTCTATTTTGATACATTGTATCCATAATTGCGCCAACTGCAATGAATATGTTTGCGTTTATCATGACGTCATCACGCGTGCCGTGTCCATAAGTGATTAGAAACAAACAAGATGCCATTGTTATTGAATATCCTGTGACACCAAGTCTGTGTTCTCCTGTTAACGGAAAAACGCCCATTCACACCCAGTCTGTGTCATAAAAGTGTTGTATATAGTACTTACGTTTAATAACAGTTTTGGTTTTCAGGCACGTGGTAGGAATTTGTCTGATTGGCAGACTGTCCGTGAATAGCACGATGCTTTGTTTTATGAGAGAAAAATATTTATTATTTCGAAAACGTTTCGTTAACCCTTTATCCAACATGACAAAAATAGCTTCTAGCGCATCAGTGAAACAAACTGGTCGAATTCAACGAACTCATTGTAATGGTGAATAGTCAGAAGCTATGATTTAGAGGTCAGAATTTAAAAAAAAGTAATATAATTTGAATAGCTTTTATTAGTCAGAAGCTCTGATTTAGAGGTCAGAATTTAAAAAAAGTAATATCATTTGAATAGCATTTTTTTTATTAATAACGTTGGGTGACATGGCTGCCAAGTTAGATAGAGTATTAAAGACATACATATCTCGAGTCTCTCTCACGAGAAAGGGTTGTCTGAACAGTCATATGGAAATATCTTGACGATTTGGAACCTGGACAATTCGACCTGAAACATCTTCATCTCGGCAAATCACTTTGGATGATTCGGCACCTTTGTTGGGCGATTCGGCATACCGACCTGCTAGATTAGACGCCACCCACGAATTAAAATAGACAGTGACAGATTTTGTTTGTCGGGTGTATAAATTGCTGTTTAGGAGATAAAAAAATGAACTGACCGAAAACATGGAATCAGTTTAAATTATTTATAGGCAGATTTGCATGTCAGCCTTTTCGAACTTCCAAGATTGTTTGATGTTCTGTGTGGAAAGAACGCAACAAACACTTTAATGGTGTTTTTCAAAACCTTTTTTTGGTTGGAAGTATAAATATAGACCACAATTAGTCTAGAATGATCTCAGCATTAGAACCACCAGCAAACTCACTATAATTACTGGGTTAGGCGGTCGCACACAGTGGTTCTTGAACAAATTGTTTCGAAATACTTTTTTTGCATTCGGTCGTCTCTTTACCGTTTGTACACGAAAGGTCGCTTTTTCGGCCCAGGATCTGGATACGACCTGAACTCATAAAGTAGATAGTTGCTCAGTGAATTTGTGTGGTAGACCAATAAAGAGTATCTTGGCTGCACGTAGAAAATATTTATTGCTTTTCCTCCAAGTTATGAAATAAACTCCACCAATTGATGACTCTAAACTGGCATGAAATATCCCATCAGGATCTAATCAGTTAATAAAGCCCATTTAGAGCAGAGACGATTAATCACATGGATAAACCTTGGTTAACCGATTAATCACTTGCCCTTATAAGTAGCTGAATAACAGCCGTACCGTTGATGATTTATAGCATTAACCCTTTACCCAGCGTAAAGGACAAAATCGGCCAGCTCTCGAGGGGTCACGAGATATGGTTTTGTTGACATTTTTCGAAAAATAATATTTTTTTCAGCTGCTGAATCGGCATTTTACGTGGGCGGATGCGGGCGATTCGTTGGGTAAAGGGTTAAATTGTGACCCTCGCTATCATCCGCTAACTCGTATACAATTGAAAGGACATTCATTTTTTTGTGTCGGAGGGAGGGGGGGGGGGGGTGGGAGTCGAAAAAATCCTTAGGAACATATGGTGATTTTTAAATTTCGACTTGTTAGACCACCCTCTCACCCCTTTCTCCCAGTGCGTTTTCCATTTCTACAGTTTTGTTCAACCACTTTATGAGATCCCCCCCCCCCCCCCCCTTTTGAGGGATATTCACATTCCTACCCTGTATTCACTAGAGTTTAAAAATGTTGAAATGGTTGGTCGCTATATCTATGTCACTTTCTCCCAGTTTTAGTTGTCCACAATCTTCACAGAAGGTTGATGAGCATGTTGTTTTGAAAACCGTCTGCAAAATATGGTGAGCTTTCTGCAAGTTTGTGGTCTACATACCCATATCCTCAGAGTATTGAGGATTTACAGCTTGGATCCTGGGGCAAGGTTAATCAAATGATGACAGTTGATCAAATGTTGAACAATGATTTTATTTTCACAAATCCTAACTTCCAGAATTGAACTTAAGAGTTGTCTTCTTGTATCCTTGTTTAACAAACATGGTCAATGAGATACCAAACTAGACCAATGTATTAATCAAGCTGCCCAGGTAGTGTACCGCGACATATTTCAGACAGTAGGCTACTTAAAAAATTAAAGCATGTGATTATAAAAATACATTAATACTTCTAGTCTCTGGTATCTGAGGTTGGATGACTTCTATTGCATGTAATGTATTGGATTGAGTATACCTTTTTCGTTTTCTTTAGCTTGCACATGAAGTTTATAGAGTGATTTTTCTTACGATATATATATTTTATTTCAAAAATTGATTGTGAAAACGAATGGAGTGACAGGAAGCAGTTTGAAGAACCAATCTATTATCAGTTTCCTACAATGACTTTCAATAATTTTGAGGATCTATCCAATGACCTATCTTTAGTGAAAGCGTTAGCAGGAATAAATGTTATAACTTCGTTGCATTTGTTTTGAATTTTGATGATTGTTTCTTATATATATATATATATATATATATATATATATATATATATATATATATATATATATATATATATATATATATATATATATATATATATATATATACATCTGGAACATAATTAAGCACCACGTGTTTTTTCACAGTGATGTTATTAGAAACTGGCATTAATTTCATGCTATCTTTAAGATGGTCAAAAGTGATTGTTTGCGAAAAAATGATCTATTGACAAAATAAAGACAACGCAATGATGAAAATATATGGTATTGTAATGGCAATAATTACACATATGTTACTAATGTTTTTGATAGAAAATGTTCTCTCGACAAGTATGGTGATGGAACGGTCCATAATGAGGCAATATCGGCAATTACTGACAAAAATTGTAACCCCTGATCTTTGGAACACAATATCAGTGTCCGACGTCAGTAGCGAGTGTATCCATCACGTTCCCGGATGACAGAATGAAACCTCCCCCTAATGCTAACAGCGAGCCTTCTGATACGACCCAGTGGCGACTGCTACCACTCCTCATGCAATGCAGCTTCCAAATCGGCCAAATTCTGTACAGGCGGATCCCTTGCTTGAACATGACGTCCAAGAAAGTCCCAGATGTGTTCTAAGGGATTCAAATCGGGGCCCGTTGCAGGTCAAGGTAGTGCTGTAATAGCGATGTTCTGAAGGAATGCTCTCACAGCATGGGGACGATGTTACCTTGCATTGTTGTCCATGAATACAGGCCGAGAAGCCACTGGGTGGTTGTCAAAATGAGGCACGACAACCGGATTGAGAATATCCCGGGTGTACTGATGAGCATTAAGATTCCCACGAACAGTCTCCATATCAAGTTTACAATCATGGGAAGGGCATACCCAGATCATTACTGATCCTTCACCATAAGGAATAGTACTTAATTAGGTTCTATGTGTATATATATATAAGGCAGATATATATATATATCAGATGTCGCTTCTACTGACATTGTTGTGTAAAAAGCTAAAAAAGTTCAAGATGGTTGAAAAAAGTGATTAATGACTCATAGAATGATTACTGCAAATCTATAAAAAAAAGTCAAAATCAACATTTACATCAATGTATCTGGCCCAAAAAGCCCATCAAATCATTAAAAGAATGAAAGGAAAAACATTTTTAGACCATGGAATAATATGATATCTGTCAACTCCGACCACCCACCTACCCCAGCATACATTCCTGGAACCTTTGCCCCCTCCAGACCGTTTTTGTTGGAAAAAACTGCCACCATCATGACGCCACCAAACAATGTGACTTACATGGAGTAACAATCGTACGTGTTCAAGTTGTCTTCAGTTGCAAAAACCTTAGTTACAATTTCAAGATATTGCCTCAGATTTACAACCAATCTCGACTGGCGTCCCACAAGGTTCTATTCTTGGACCAATTTTATTTCTCATCTATATTAATGACTTGTCAAACTGTACCATCCTTGACATTTTATCATTTGCGGATGATACAACAGCTTTTAGGTCCGGTAATAACTTAGATACCCTTTTTAACAATACGAATGAAGAGCTTATAAAAGTCCAGCAATGGTGTGCTGCCAATAGATTGGTAATTAATGCATCGAAAACTAAATTCATCATGCTACATCCCCCCAATGATTCGTGTCAAGTAGATAACAGAAGGTTAAGATTAGGTGATACGCATCTGGAGCGTATCGTCAGCCAGTGTAATGCATAAGTAGCAAAATTTCTTGGAGTCCATGTAGATGAAAATTTAACATTCAATCACCATATCTCAATTGTTTGCTCAAAAGTGTCAAGGGCTATATATGCCATCAACAGGGCAAAAAATATGCTGCCGTTAAATGCCCTGAAGATCTTGTACTTCTCGTTAATCCACAGTCATTTTCTATATGGAATCCAAGTCTGGGGTCATTCACCGTCTACAAGAAAACTCTTCATGTTGCAGAAAAAAGCGATTCGAATTATTAGTAAGAAAAGAAGAATATCACATACCGACCCTCTTTTTAAAACTCTCAAAGTTCTTAAATTTAATGACCTCTACAAAACCCAAGTTCTGTTGTTTATGCATGACTGGCAGAATAACAGATTACCTGTATCATTTAATAACATGTTCCAGCAATATGTAAATCCAGCAGGTATGATGACCAGGCAGACCGGTAAACTGCAACTTCCTAAGCCGAGGACAAAGTTTTCATCAGATCTCCCTTTCCATACGTTCCCCAGATTATGGAATACAATCGACCAGAATACACAGAACTTAACAAGGCCGCAGTTTAAAAAGAAACTGACGGCCTTATCCCTCGACAGATATTCAGAGATTGTACGCTGTAACTTTAGAAACTGTCCTGACTGTGTTTAATTACCAGATATGGAAATAAAAATATAAAATATAAAATAAAAATTATGTCTGTTGATGCCATGATCCCGTTCCCCTTTACTTTACTTTATTTCGGTTCAGTTCAGCCCAGTACAGCACAGTGCTTAAAATTAACATAAACACTTCACTCTCTCTGGAGCAGCCTCTTTATCCTCTAAGTGCAGCCAAGCGACGTGATCAATTGCCGATGCTATCGTGGTGTGTTTCCACTTACTCCTTGCTGTTTCAGTTATTTTTTGTTCTTTGGTGTACATGAATACTAAATTAAGAACAGTTACAACAACATGTGTAAGACAGGGCCTGAAACCCGAGATCTCTTCAAAAAGGATTTTGGCTTTCAAGACCTGGGTACATTTAAAAACTTTTGGAATAGATGGTGGTCGTAGTCATGTTCCATATATAACATTCTTTGACTCAGTACGTCGAGAAACTATGCTTTGTATGATACTCAGTCAAGTCGCTATAATCAGGTATTCTCGGTCTATCCAATATCTCTTCAATAACTGTGATCCTTATACGCTCGGTCATTTTGTAAATAATACAAAATTGCTCAACTTAAAAACTGTTTTCGAATGCACGATCTGCTGTCGAGAAATTCTTCTATTTTTACAAGGGGCGACAGGAAGACAGCTAACATTGCTATGTCGCTTCCTTGCAGTATATCAAAGTATGTTAAAATGAATTGTTTAATTTTCCTACTGTACTTTATATGTAATTGATATACTGTGAATAAAGGTGAATTGAATTGAATTGAATTGAATTTTAGCTGCAGTTTCAATTGACCAGACGTAAGTTGTTGGGAATCTACAGATTCGACAATGAGGTGACATGTGTGAAATGGTCATCTCAGCGATAGCTATCAGTCTAGCCCTTTACCTAACACGAAAGGCAGGCGACACTTTCAAACAACATTCTTGAATAGCTACATTTTTTTCATTTTTGCGTCAAAAACATAGCTTATGACTTCTCACTGGAGACAACAAATAAAGAATAATGACATATGAATGGTGATTTTTATGAATAGTGCTCGCCGGTGTTGGCCGTAACGTTGGGTAAAGGGCTAGAGAAGTTATCCAATTTTTATCGTCTCAGATTTCAGCAAATTGGGAAGGGATGGTTTCCAAGGTTTCTGATTTGTTCACTTTTATAATTTGATTCTTTGGAATGTTTATTAATGTTTCAGGGCTCAATAGACAAAAAAGCAATCTGTTATGTTTTTTGTCATGCGGATTTACGAAAACTGAAAACCCCATCACTTGAATATTTAATTTTAGCATGTTTTAAAACGTGTCCATAACCAATTTAATCTAGGGCATACATGATACATGGCGACAGGACTGAGTGAATTCAGCCACGCCTTCATAATTATATAGACTTCTCTATTGATTGCATACCAAAAGTATTACTTGACTAAGAATGGAAAATAGTATATTTTCAAACTGAAAAGAAAACTGTCGTATTGCGATCGATAACCTAGAGTTTTGTTCGAGATAGCACTGGGATTCATAAAGTCAAGGGAGATAAATCCTCATTGGAAATTGAACCGAGAAGATGATTTCACTTAGCATTTGTTTAATTATTGCGGTTTAACGACACTTTTGATAGCCTGGGTCACCTGGAGTAAGACAATTTTACGGCTGTAGTGAGGCGGAGTACCCGAAGAGAACCTCGAGCAGCGGCGAGCAACTGTCAGATTCGCCAACGTACTAACTCCGCACAAGCAGGGTTAGCATTGTTTGAAGACGCGTACACTTTCGACGTATAGACGCCTTAGTACACAGCATCATCGTTCCTTCACGTGGGCAATCGTGTCTTGTTGGAGGACATAACGCAGTTGAATGCGCTATAACGTTACCTATGAGTAGACATGTACAGAAACAGATGAACATAAAAGGATGCGTGAATAATTCAGACAAAATTAGTGGTACTTTTTAACCTTTTACCTAACACGAAAAGCAGACGACACTTACAAACAAAATTCTTGAATAACTAATTTTTTTCATATTTTGTCTCAGAAACATAGGTTAGAACCCCTCATTGGAACGAGCTTGTTCCAAAGAGGGGTCGTTACCTATGTTTTTGAATCAAAAAATGAAAAAATAATGAAAATTAATTGACGATTTTTGTGAATAGCGCTGGCCGGTTTTGGCCATTACGTTGGGTAAAGGGTTAGCAAGGGGTGATCTCCAACTAGCAAACACATGGAATCTAGGGTTTATAACAGTTTATCAAATCAAAATAATTCTTGATTACATCTAACATAGTGGATATAAAAAAAAAACCTTTTAGATATATATACAGCATTCACGAGGTTACAGAATATGGCACAAATAATAAAATCTGAACAGAATATGAAATGTATCGATATGTATCGAAATATACAGGATGCGATGAAATCGAAAATCGTCACACATAAAAATAAAGTACAAACTTACCAGATATTCGGTGTCTATAATATACTGAATCTTCACAGATAAGTACATGACTTTATAATTTTTAAATTATATTAAAACAACTGATCAGTGATAAAGCTGACATAAAAATGTCGTGTAATGACATAGGGAAAGGTTGAGTGCTGGCGAGAAATACGTGAGTGCTGGTTAATAAAGGCACGCACGTGCAGTGACTGTCGTCAGTCAGTTGGTCATAGGGTAAAGTTTTACCGCAGTCATGTACATTAGTCCATGACCAAGCAGTGCCTGTTCCATTCCACAGCAGTAAATTAAGAGAAACACAATCTATATATGGCAGTATATTTGCAACTCTGGTTGCAGAAGCCAATACAATCACTATCATATTAGCTGAAACTTTTCGTGAATATTTGGGAGACAATGTCGGACGCCAACTTTGAACAGTTTTCAAAAGATTAACGTCACAAAACTCTTAATTATTTTCACTTGGATGTTATGTGGGAAGATGGGTCAACTTGAAACTGCACTTGGAACATTTGTTCATTTTAATGTAATTACGATAGCCTTCCAGTATGACAAATTCGTTCTACAGGGCTTGACAGGGTACACATTCCCATGTACTCAGTACGTATCATTCTGGCTGTGTTTATGAGACTGTGTACCCTGCCAAAAACCGCATGCAACTAATATCGTCACACGCGGCGCATCCACAGCTGAATGTATGTTATTTTTGCGGTCGTGAGAGATATGATATCGGGATTCTGTCGTTCGATTTCGGTGTTCTATCGATAACAACAGATTTTCTTTTTTCATGTACGTTTGACTTTGCCCTTTTTGAGAGTATTTGGAAAACGAAATAACAGTTGACCTTAACTTGCAAACTGAAGACGCAAACTACTCTTTATGCCTTCTGCCTCTTTCAATGGAAGTAACGAGAAGAGAATCCAGTGGTTGTGTACGGGAATCCAATAGCACGAGCCACTTGTGCAATTACATTACATGTTTTTGGTACCCCACCTATTCTCTATGTCCCCCACGTGGAGATATCGAGTGTTATGAATTCAACATTTTCCTGATAATTTACATCAGTGCGTATAATGCATTGTTTTTATCGATAGAATACAACATGTCGAATAATACGTCGATGTTGTATAGCAATACGGATACTTGTTCGTGATATTGGGATATTAACTTTCAGGAAGAACATATTTCTCCCCAACTCAGGTAAAAACATCCAGACAAAGTACAAATCTGTATTGAGGGTAGCAACCGCACGTGCTGTCATTTGATTCAGAAAGAAAACATTGCTTACCTGCACTCAACGTTTTTGACAGCTATAATTAAATGATAAACAGATCACAAGCCGTACGGAATAAATTAGACAAGATCATTTTAAGTCATGATGATATTTGTATATAGGCCTTCCATGCGTTGAACATGACGAAAACAAAGAAACACACGGATGAAGCATTACTATAAACTTCTGCGGTTATAATACAGCGAGAACAATGAATGGGGATTACGACTTGTGTAGCGCAAGAACGCTATACCATGAAGTCATGACCATCATCCATAAAAAAGGAATGCACCAGCGATGATGATTGTCAAACCAGACACCGTTAAACCCGTTCCCAATCCCTGTACTATGCGAAGAAGTCAGGAAAGGGAGCATAAACGGGACGAATATTGTAAGAGAAATTGGTTATTACCACCATGTGGGTTTCGGAGATGGTATATTGAAGTCTCAACCTCGCCTCTGGGTCATATATAGACTCGTCCTAACGGACTCAGCGATTGCCTAGAGACGTGGTTTCAACTTCAGTTCGCAATTTTGGAAACCCAGATGGTGGTAATAACCTATATTTTTGCCTCAAAAACATAGCTTATGATCCTTCATTGGAACGAGTTCGTTGAGCTCGTTCCAATGAGGGATCATAAGCTATGTTTTTGAGACAAAAATTGAAAATTTTGAGTAATTCAAGAATCTGTTTTGCAAATGTCGTCTGCTACACGCATTGGGTAAAGGTTAACTTTAGAATGACCAGTTCTAGCTACTGATACAATATAACGACCATGCAAGAGAACAAGTATGTCATCACGTAACTTGCATACATTTTACTTGAATAAATTTATACAGTTATTAATAAGGCTAATGCGCAATTACCCTGGCCAGATCAATATTTTGTTTAACGAGGCTTCGAGCGCGGTGAGCAAAACTTGGTCCTGTCCATATAATGATTTTTCTGCTGAAATTAGACATCATTATTGCTCATTGACCGTTTTGATATCTGACATAAGCCATATTCGGGGAAAAACCAACATAATATATCTTGCCAATGTGAACACCATAAACTGAAAACCTGTTTCTAAACGCCTATTCTGATTCGTCCAAAGACTCGGGCGAACGATTTGCAGTTAGCTGGAGACTCCTGTCGCTTGTTTTCTCTCTCCATATATACTTTAACACGAAACGGTGAACTCGATCTATTTATTGGTTATTTTCCATGGATACTTGTAAATATCGTGGCCTAGCATCAGGATGAAATTGTAATGGAATATAGTTCAATTAACCCTTTACTCAACGTAACGGCCAAAACCGGCCATCGCTATTCGCAAAACTCGCCAATTAATTTTCATTATTTTTTTCATTTTTTGTCTCAAAAACATAGGTTATGACCCCTCGTTGGAACGAGCTCGTTCGAACGAGGGGACATAACCTATATTTTTGAGACAAAAAATGAAACAAATTAGTTATTCAAGACTTTTTTGCAAGTGTCGTCTGCTTTTCTTGTTAGGTAAAGGGTTAATAAACAAGTTATCTGTAACATGGTTGATTTTATTACAAACGTTTTATTATATAACTGTCACAGATAAGGACACAATTTCGTTTATCAAATCTCACTTAAAGTATCAGATTGAGTGCAATACTGCTGAAACTGGCAAACGCAAAATCGAAATCGAGGCTGGGTATGAATTGTGTCCTCTTCTACCACCTCGTGCTATAAAATGTGATCGAAATCTAGAAACCATCAATCAATTAAAATTTATTACATTTGTCTCGTTGCACAAATGCATAAATTCACTTTTCAACGAATGTTGTCGGGGAGATCGAGTCCATCCAATTTGGGGTGGAGATAAAAAAAACACGCCGCAGCAACAGTTACAACAAAATCTATATATTGTATATTGTAGGTACATTGGAGCAGCGAGGCTTATCACGATGGAGAGATATGCAAATATCTTCAAGCGACGAGCAAACTGAAGAATCAAAAAAAGTGTACGACTTCCCTTACATCATGAAATATATTCGCAGGATTAATTGCTTCCAATATGTGCCAATATGCCCAACCTTCAATAACTGGCGTTGCCTTTCTGGACATGCACCGAAAACTGCCACACATGTTTACGAACAGAATGTTGAAAATGGGAGCATTGACGGTTTGAATGACATAAAATCGACCAAGTTATGAAGCCTTTCACCCGTTTTCTCAATCGGGGTTCATGCTGTAAAAGTTTTACAATAGAATTTCTCAGAGTTCTATTTTCAGTGTATGAATATCAAAAATCGAAATGAGTGACCTGGAGCCAATACTATAAAACTTTTACAATTGTATTTTCTAGAATTGTATTTTCTACAAGTGAGTTTTAATGACGGAAATGAATCATTGGCATTTCAAAAGATATGGCAATTTGAAAAAGCTAATGGTTCATTTCAATTAGTTATTTCCATAAATAGAAAATACAATTCAGAAAAATACAGCTGTAAAAGTTTTACAGTATTGTGAAATTGAGCAAATTGTCACGTCTTTTAAACTAAACCCGTACGATTTTTGTAGTCACTAAACTGACAGGTGGAAACTGCACTTCAGAAAAATACACAAGCAAAGGGTTTAGAGTATTGGTCCCGGGTCGTACAATTAAAACTAGAAGTCCTGTCACGAACTGTGCGCTTATATAGGCTTAATTGCGCGTAGGAATTGTGCACAATTGTCATAATGAATAGCATCCAAAAGCACGGCCGGTTCTCCTGGCTACTCATAGCAAACCCAGGCAATGTTTTTGCCAATGGACCTCCGGGTTACCCGGAGGTCCATTGGCTGAAACATTGCTTGTGCACAGGCCATATGCACAGAATTTGATATCCTTACTGTGGTCATAACGCGTAGATTAACGCGCAGATCGACGTGCTATTTGTGCGCATTTCATGACAGTACTTCTAGTTTTAACTATACAATACCCACAAGAAGGTTCGATTCTCGACCACCACTGAATCGAGTGGACATGTACAAAATGTTTCTGACTAGTTTGGCACACTTTAACATCCAGGTTGCAAATATGTATCCCCTGGTACAAAGGGTAGACTTGGCTTATTGGGTGCTTTAATCATCCGATTTCTGCTGTTAAAATCTTTCATTTGAGCAACAGGCTGATAAACGACAATATCACTGTACCTCACAATCGAGATTAGGTATTCTACCCAAGTACTCACCGCCGATGACGTCATGATCGTCAGGATCGTCAGGATCCTTCGATTTGACGTCTATTGCGCAAACCAATGGACAACCGTGCACGTTCAGTTGAAGTGTGCAACAAAATCAAATGTGAGAATCAATATTTGGACATTATTCGACATTTTTCGTCATATTACTGCAACAGACTGGAAATATCTATACGGTAAAACGTTTAAGCCGTTTTCTTAACGTTTCAGCCATAACGACCACGCTATTCCCTTCACATGTTATTACGTTTTCAATTTTACAAAGTTTTACTCATTCAAGGAATTGTTTTAAAAGGTATAGAGGAGAAAAATTAAAGTAGATTCCCACCTGTTCATAGAACACTTATTTTCCTCAGCATGAGAAAGGTCTTCTAGTATTTTATATAGTAATTTTTTAAAACAGATTAATTAAAACGGTGTTAATTGCGGCTTTCTGGCATTCGTACATTCGTAATTCAGCAGTAGCATAATTAGAATCGCACAGAGAATCGATAATTGGAAATTATTCGACATTTTTTCGTTATATCACTGCAACAGACTGGAAATATCTATACGGTAAAACGTTTAAGCCGTTTTCCTAACGTTTCAGCCATAACGACCACGCTATTCACTTCACATTTTATTACGTTTTTAATTTTGCAAAGTTTTACTTATTCAAGGAATTGTTTTAATAGGTATGGAGGTGAAAAATTAAAGTAGATTCCCACCTGTTCATAGAACATTTATTTTACTCAGCATGAGAAAGGTCTTTCATTTTTTATATAGTAATTTCCAAAACAGATTACTTAAAACGGTGTTAATTGCGGCTTTCTGGCATTCGTAATTCAGCAGTAGCATAATTAGAATCGGACAGAGAATATTAAAACACGCCAAATATTTTTACTTTTCATATTTATATTATTATTATTACTTGTCCCTATATCCCGATAAATTCGGTCTTTTGATTGGTCAGAATGCCTTGGACAAATAGCCATGGCCAAGGATGCACTCAACATCCAAGGTATATGAGAGCATGCAACATCCAGGGTATAAGTGCACGTGAAACATCAGGGGGTGTGGGGGGGGGGGGGTGTATATGGTTTAAACGAAAGCTTTCCGCTTTTGCTCGCCTCGAAATAAAAATCGAACCAAAAAAACGAAAATAGTCACAAATATCATCAGATTTCCAACAATTCAATCATAAAAATAAAATAAGAGCGAATAATTCGTCCCCTGGGTACCAATGTGTTCTATGTGCCCGCAGGCATTTAGAACACATTGGAACTCAGGGGACGATATGTCAACAAAATACTGTTTCCACGTTTCCTTAACGATCCAAGGGATGTAACTCTATCTGTTGTTTTCTGCGATTATAAAAACAAAATAATTATCACGAATTTGGTCCAAATGATTGTAGAGCTGATAAATCCGTCCACAAATTTATTTCCACTTTGTTTTGTGTTTCACACGGGACAAAAACGTTATTTCCGCCAGCATGTATGGTATATCGTCGTGTGATAACCATAAGGTTCTATCTTCCACTGGAAGATAGAACTTTATGGTTCTCACACGACGATATGGAGATTTAATACCCGAATCCAGGTATTAAATATCCAAATACTATACATGTTGGCGGAGATAACTTCTAATATTATACGACTCCAATGTCAAGATGCAGAATTAGCAACAAAATTAAATATCGTAAAACGTTAAAAAATAAGGCAGATTGTCCCTATATCCCGATAAATTCTGTCTTTGATTGGTCAGAATGCCTTGGACAAATAGCCATGGCAAAGGGTGCACCCAATATCCAAGATATAAGAGAGCGCACAACGTCCAGGGTATAAGCGCACGAGAAACATCGGGGGTATATGGTTTAAATGGAAACTTTTCGCATTCACTCGCCTCGGTATAAAAATCGAACCAAAAAACCTGAAAATAGTCATAAATATTATCAGATTTCCGACAATTCGACCACATTTTGCCGATATAAATCAAATAGTCGATTAATTAAATGGAACAACTTGAAACAAATACAACAAGAGCGAATATCGTCCTCTGAGTTCCAATGTTTTCTATGTGCCAGTAGGCACACAGAACACATTGGAACTCAGGGGACGATATGTCAACAAAATACTGCTTATTCGTTTCCTTAACGACCCAAGGGATTTAACTCTATCTGTTGTCTTTTGCGTTTATAAAAACAAAAAAATCTTCACGAGTTTGGTCCTAGTGACTGCGGAGCGTGAGAAATGCGTCCATAAATTTATTTCCACTATGTTTGTATTGTGTTTCAAACGAGATGAAAACGTTACCTGGTATATACCGTGTATGGTATATGGAGATTTAATACCTCTGCGGCTCGGTATCCAGGTATTAAATCTTCATATACCATACATGTTGGCGGAGATAACTTATAGTAACACCACTGTCTCCAGAATAGTTGTTACCATAACTAAAACAAATTTGAGGGTGCATACCGCAATAAATATAATGCCCACGCCTCTAATGCCCCAATATAAAAACAAAACATCCCTGGATGACCTTGAAAATGACCCTTAGAGACAACATACAGATGGGCAACCGGTTTCATCGAGATCCACCGATGCCCATCATTAACACTATAATGCCATCTCAGCTTTTTCTAAGAACATTTTTGCGTCACTGACTGCCCTACTACATGTGTTGGTAATCAATATTTCACAATGTTTTCTCAACATATGCCAAACACAGGTACAATTAGGAAATGCTGACATGCGCTTGTGTTTTGTTGCTCAATGTGCGCACCACACATACACAACATACGGGTTAGTGAGAGCGTGGTAGCTCACTGTTTAGAACATAGGACTTATAACCGAAAAGTCGACTGTTCGACCTCACCCGCGCCATCTGCGCTGTGCTCATGGGCAAGACACGAAATCCCGATTTCCCACGTGGGTGTACGGTGGCGCTGTGTAAAACAGCTTATTTCCAAATGAAACAAAATACTACATTTTGATTGGCTGAGAGGTACGACGTAACTTGCAATCCACAGTGGCTTTTTTACACTGTGTTTTACCACGGTGTAAAAACAAGAATGTACAAGAGCAAGCTACATGGCTAAAAAAGTACCCATTTTTAATTATTAATTCATACCTTCTGCTCGGTTATGTTAGAACAAAAATAAAAATACAGGAAATTTAATATTTTTGTGCAATAAAATATTACAGATATGGATGTCATTGGAACTGGCTCATTAAGCCAGTTCCAATGACATCCATATTTGTCTGGTTTTATTTAAGAAACTTGCAAAGTACAAATTTTCTGTCAGTTTTTTCCCACGATGTAGATTAAAGTATTAAGTACACCAAAATTGTAGGAAATAAATCCGTTATCCTTGTGTTTTCCAGGGTGTATGGGAATTTACATACCCTCAGGGCGTATGAGTTTCCAAACCGGTGTAAATTCCCATACACCCTGGAAAACACAAGGATAACTAATATTACCGCTTATCAAGAGTGCACTTGTCTATCATTGCTACAGCACGGCCGCCGTGGACTGGTCACTTTCAACGGGTGGGCTATATTTCCACGGACGCACTAATATTAGATTCCAAACACAAATTAAAGAAATAATCATCAAAAGTATTAATTACGGTGCTTCATTAATTAAAATTTTATTGATGATAATTTTTATTGCCAAGTAAATGCATGCGTGAACATCACTGCCCATAGGTGGATTACGACCAGTCCACGATGATTGTGCTGTAACTCAGTGGATTAGTAAGTTGGAGAGTCTGACAGTACGGGTTCTCCTGTTTCCTCCCCCCGTAAAACACGATAGGACCCTAGCCACATGCCTGGCATTTCCAGGAGAGCGATTTATTCGCTCGCCTACTGCTCGCCTCAAAAAAATTAAGGAGCGCGAAAACTAGCCCTCCTGGCCTTAGAAAAAAATGATTACCATAACAGCCTATTCCCGAAACCCACATCTTTTCAGATCTCTGCTATGTTAGTGGTCTCTGTAAGACGGCCACACTGCCCCTCCCACACCTCCGGGCCTTGCCGAGGCCCGGAGGTGTGGGAGGGGCAGTGTATCCGTCTCAAAGAGACTACCTTGTTAGCATCACCAAATAAAATGTACAAAAACCACAAGGCAGAATAACTTAATAGGAAAAACTTCCTTTTGACACTTTTAGCTTTTGTGGGATTGAGTTGAGGAGATCTGATCGCTCCCCTACGCGATTTTTAGTCCTCCTGCATTTTTAAGAATGTCAGGTCTGTCGGACGATCACTATCAGTCAAACATAGTTAGAGAAGCTTATGACTTGTATGATTCTTCGTATGAGACTTTGAAAAGATACCTCATGGAGGAATTTAATGATGATCCCATCTGGACATTGGTGTATCATTACGACGTGATCGTGTATTACTGAAAGTAATTTGAAGACAAGCTCCGCCCTGCTCTGATGCTGGGGAGGCGGCAGTGGAGTGGCACGTTCCCTTCTTCACCAGAATCGCAGGAGTGGAAAAGACTTTACTTTCCGAGAACTGTAACCGAGAAACAACCCAGTATTCGTGTCTAACGTAATGTACGTGTGCAAATGCCAGTGGGATGGATGTATCAGGTATAATGGCGGAGTTTTGTCGATAATCACCGAAATAAGATGCTTTATATCGTTGCTGAAGTGAAACAAAAATGGCATTTCGCTCATCTCGAGGAATATATATATCATGACGAGTTTTATGGGCTTATATAAAAATATATATAATGGTCTTGTAGATGCAAGTTTTACTTAACCCTTTACCAACGCAGACGATATCAAAATTTATTATTTTAAATATCATTTTTAAAAAAAATCTCAACAAAACCATATAATGTGACCCCTCGCTGGAACGAGCTCGACGGTGATATGGTTTTGTAGAAAGTTTTTGACAAATAATATTATTTCAACTACTGAATTTGCATATTACGCGGGCGGATGCGGGCGATTCGTTAGGTAAAAGGTTACTCGCTTCCCTGAACCAGTAACAGTGAATAAAAAACCTTTAGTGGCACTATCCCATTGCGGGGGCAGTCACAGCACTTCTCCACGTCGTTTCGCAGCCTCTAGAAAACACCAAACTCTAACATTTCCTCCTAGCGGGCTACTTGGTGCATTTTAGGGCGACGGATTGCAATTTTTTTTCTAAATCATCCAGTTATCACACTTTCATGTGATACATGGAAGTATCTCGACATTTCTAAAATTCTAGTTCCTTTTAATTTTCGATGAGTATATTAATATCAGATTTTACCAGGAGTTAAGACTTTTTAGAATACTTTTCAGAATTTGTCCAACAATATTTTTTTACCTTTTGCTTTCTGCTTTTACCCCGGTTTCTTTTCTTTTCCGGTTGTATTATACGCCCGTTCAGTCAGAATTTGGCTGACTAGAACTTTTATCGCCACATCGTCGCCTGAGTACTAGAATGTTCTATGTCCCATAGGGGACATAGAACATTCTAGTACTCAGGCGACGTCATGTCATTTCGTTCGTCGCCTGTGTGTGTTTTTTCTTGTTGTGTCTATACCCTGAAGAAGGTGTTCATCAGATAGAAAGCGAGGTGGAAATTGTTTTTTTTTTGTGCTGTTTGAGCCTTTTTTAGACGAATTTCTTTCGCATTAGGCTCTTGTATCTCTCAGATCCAGCACACTTGAAACAGATTTGTTTTATCAAAATATAGACCTTTATATATATATAACCCTGTTTCATACATTAGGGATACTGGTGAAAAAACCTCACTTAGGGGACTTTGCTTTCTATGCATCCTAAAGACAAGCCTGTCACCATTATTAACCCTTTAAACACGGTTATGTGATCATTGGACGGAAATGCATGGTATGACAGCAAAGTCCAGCTATATTACCTGTGTCTCCCTACTGCCGTCCTCATAATGTTTTCTTATGCCAAAAAATACATTACGGAGACTTTTCTATATTGATATCCTATAAGACTCCTTGTTGTAGTATTAGGAAGACCCGCGCCAATATAAACCTATGTTTCCAAAACAAGAAATGTTGTTCCTGAACATATTTAACATATTAAAAAATGTTCGCGCTCATCATCTCAGAATCTTCCCTTCCTCATCACCTCATCTTGTTTGCTTTTGTTCCGGCCGTATTATAGTTAATCGGTTTAACGTCTCTATCGTTTGAATCTATTTGAAAGCTATACTTGAACTTGATAATGTGAAAATTGATAATTATCTTAGAAGGAAACCCCCGAAACATCAGCTTGGATATGTGTTTGTGGTTTCATTTTCCAAAGATCTTGGGTGTTTACGTTTCTGGGGGGATTCAACTAACTGCGATTTTGACACATTTTGTTTTATTCTCCAATTCGAGCACCGTTCTTCCTGGTCGTCCAGTGCGTCCGGGAGTCATTGCTCAATCATTCTCTCTGTGTGACTGGCAGCCCAGATTCCCATGTCGTTGGCGAATTGGGAGAGCTCGGCACAGTTTTCTCCAACCTCATGGAGGCCGTTGACGTAAATGGTTAAGCGTAGGGGGTTGAGTACAGAGCAATCAGGAGTCCCGGCCTTGCGCGGAACCTGCCTGAAGATTTCCAGGTTGACCCTGACCTTAATTGTCCGGTCTTTCAGGGAGGACGAAAATTAAGCTCAGGAGCTTATTTGAGACCACAAATTGGAGGAGTTTGGTGTTTTATCCAGTATGGAGTTTTGTCCATTCCTTTATTAAGTGGTGTGGTTTTTCGTCCGTATGGGGTTTTGTCCGTGCTCTTTTTATGGAGTTTTGCCCTATGGTGTTTTGTACGCGTACCGCACCCACGCATTCGTACTTTTTGTCACCCTGACATTAGCCAAGTAGTTTGGTGAAATGATCACGATGGGGGCGCGGTAACATTGCGGAAACCGTCACTCGTCAGATCACTGAAGTTAAGCAACGTCGAGCCCGGTTAGTCCTTGGATGGGTGACCGTCTGAGCCATCGATTCGGACTCCCGCCTTGTGTCCTTGGGCAAGGCACTTTACCTCGACTGTCCACATGGGGGCACGGTGACGCCGTGTACTAAGGCGTACTGCACGTCGACGGTGCGCATGTATTCAACCAAACTAACCCTGTCTGTGCTGCAGTGCGGAGTTACGATGTTGGGGAGCTGGCAGCTGCTCGTCGTTGCTCGATGGCTCTTCCCGGGTACTCCGGCTTCCTCCTCCTGTAAAACGGGCACCGACACGTTATGACCTTGGCTGTTAAAGTGTCGTTAAACCTTAATAAATAAATAAATGATCACGATGTGTGCTTCAGACGGCTGCGTCATTTGCGCGAAAGGTTTTACAACAGCAACCTCTTCGGTATCGGCAATTCCGGTACTACAAATTTTTTCTGACCAGACAGTGCGCAACCGCCTCCGTGATACATGTGTCCGAGCCAGACGTTCTGTCAGAACTGTGGGTTTGACGCTACAACATCGTCAACTGCGACTTCAACATTCAGACCGAGCTTTATGCCCTTAAGGATACCTCCAACGGACCAATGATCCTGGATGCAAATCGATGGAAGGTATTCAACATGGTTCATTCATTAAACAAGTTGAAAGTCTGCCTTTGGTCTAAAAATAAAACTCGAGAGGCACATAAAACGCCACGTAAAAAACACCAAAATTTGGAAGGCGAGTCGACACACCTCTTTTCTCAAACATGATCTCCAGAGGACACCAGCACACTTACCCAAAACAGAACACTTCTCTTGTGCCTTCAGATTCAACTATACTGTTGATTTGAAAGTTGTCATACAGAAAGCACCCAGTCTGGTGTTTCTGCAAATACCAATGATAGGGTGGACATGCGGAGTTGCAGGCCTAGGTGGGCGTTTGGTGGAGCAAAGAAGCCATGGAGTCTGCAGGCTTATCATTCATGAGAGCGAAAATATTTTTTGTCAGGAAAAAATTGGAAAATTCCCAACTCTTCAATTTGAAATGGCGCTTCTGGTGTTGCGCTTAAGTCCTAGGCCTTCTTGTGCATTCGAGGGTACGAGGACACTCCTCCAATGCTTGCAACACATCTGCCATGTTGGGATTGGTTTTACCATGTCTCGCCACTTTCCAACACTTTGAATGACAGATTTGAATTGCCGTTATATAACACGATATGATATGAGTAGTCATGATGACATTGCAGTGATCGCTTGTAAATAGCAGGCAACGAAATGAGTTGAAATGAGCCAAAATTAGTTATCACTTTTACATGTCGCCTCAGTGTGACATTAGGGGCACTTTTGATTAAAGGAGTAATTGATATGTTCCCATAAATTGACATTAGGAGGACTTGTGACGATATATGAAATGTATATATCTCCTGAATGTAACATTATGAGTACTTCGTATGAGATATTGTGTAAATTGCTGGCCGCCTTCCCTATACGTTGTATGTTTCTACCGTAATGTTTGTTGAGTTGATACAGCTGGCCCGTTACTATTTTTATCCGGAGTGACATGAAACTGGCCCATACGAGATGCCGCCTTTATATTTGATTACTATCCTGCCTCGCCTCCACATGCCCATGATGCTGGGTCGAGAAGACTCTTTAACCACAACTTAATCATCCATCTATTTGCGATTCTGCTATAAGTGCTCTTTCACGTCAAATATGCCTGGGCATCCTTCCTTTTACAAGGTAAGATTGAATCCCAAATATCTGTTAGCCTTTTGTGCGTTTTTTGTACTTTGGATATACTTCTGTCTTGTTAAAAGAAAATCGTGTTTCGAATTCAGAGCAACCAACACTAAACCGTAAAGCACGCTACGATATGACTAATCATGACCATATTGTGACGAACTCTTTAAATGAGCAAGCAATAAAACCAGATGAAACAGGACAGCACGTTTATATGTCTCCATAATATTACATTAGGGAGACCTTTGGCGAAATACGTGATTGATTTGTTCCCTTAACCCTTTACCCAACGTAACGGCCAAAACCGGCCAGCGCTATTCTAAAAAAACGCCAATTAATTTTCATTATTTTTTCATTTTTTGTCTCAAAAACATAGGTTATGACCCCTCGTTGGAACGAGCTCGTCGAGCTCGTTCCAATGAGGGGTCATAACCTATGTTTTTGAGACAAAAAATGAAAAAATTTAGTTGTTCAAGAATTTTTTTTGCAAGTGTCGTCTGCTTTTCATGTTAGGTAAAGGGTTAATTAGACATTAGGAGGACATCTCTTTCTACATTTGAAATGTAAATGTTTTCTTAAAAAAAAGTATGTGGACTTCATATGAGATGTAATTAAAAAATGATGACTGCGTTTGTGGAAAACGTTGCGGATTGTCTCCCAGTGGAATCGGTATCTCCCAAGGCACAAACTGAGGGAGATAATGCTTTCGAGGGGAGACAATCCGTACTGTTTTACTCAAGCACAGTCATCATTTATTTTGTTAAACTGATTAAACGTCCAGTTTTGCAGGACTCCCAGTGTCTCCCGAACCTAAATACACAGATATAAAAAAACTTGTGCAAATGTTGTTCAATTCTGCTGTTGCATATCCTTTCAAATCCGTATTTTGAGCCTTTTCTTGGAAATAATCGCTGCGTGCTCCTTGCACAGGTTTGTACATTTACTATCTTTCGTTGCTATTACATTTTCAAATATCACAGGATGAAATAATCACAAATTTTCCATTACTGCCTGCACCCATCATAAACAACTTAGCGCAGAATGCAGAACACGTTCGGCAAATGACGTCGTTGAATGAACAGACTATACTTTTCTACGGACATTTACGTGAGCGTCTTTGGGGCGTTTCGGTGTCAGTGGGTAACAATGCATCAATTGTTGACGGGCAATGTTTAATGAAAAGGAAACATTGCGCAATGAGTAATTCCATGGTATAAGGAAAATAGCACTCTGTCTTAAAATGAGGTATATTGCTGGCCGTCTTTAGTATATTATTAACTTTAGATGAGGGAGCGCGGTGGCTCAGTAGGTAGAGGTGCAGGCTGCAAGCCGAGAGGTCCTCGGTTCGAATCCCACCTGCGGCAACCGCGTTGTGTCCTTGGGCAAGACACTTCATCTCCATTGCCCGTGTGGGGGCACGATGACTCCGTGTACTAAGGCGTAATGCACGTCGATGGTACGCATGTCTTCAACCAATCTAACCCTGCCTGTGCTGCAGTGCAGTGCGGAGTTACGATGTTGGGGAGCTGGCAGCTGCTAGTCGTTGCTCGGTGGTTCTCTCCGGGTACTCCGGCTTCCTCCACCCGTAAAACTGTCACGGTCATGATTAGCCCTTGTGCATAAATATGTGACCTTAAACATCAATAAATAAATAAATAACTTTAGATGAAATACGTAATTGATATGTTCCTGTAAATAGATATTAGGACGTGTTACGATATGTGAAATGTATAAGTCTTCCGAATGTAACATTATGAGTACTTCGTATGAGATATTGTACAAATTACTGGCAGCCATCCATATATGTTGTGCATGTAAGTGCGTATGTGTCTATCGTGTTGTTTGTTGAAGTAACACAGCAGGCCGGTGACTATTTTTATCTGGTGTGACACAACAAACTTGACCATACTAGATCCCACGTTGATTTTATTTTTTATTCCTGCACAACTCCAGTATAAGTCATATGCTTGGCTTCCAGTACTATTGTCTTTCCGATAGGTGGTTACGTGCAATTCCACATTTTGCACACAACATACAGCGTATCGGCACATGTCAAAAGTTCCGAGATATGCTATTGTGTCAGTGCAAAATGGACGTACATTACTTGTAGTACATGGTCACAATAAATTCACATACGGAAGTTTTTACTCCAAACACTTAGATCACCACATAGCTTCTTTGCTCCTATCTCCTAGATTATTGCCTTTTCGGGGGCTAGCTCCCATATAGTCATTTGTGTTTTGGCTCCAATATCCAATATCTTGTGCATGGCTTCCTGGTTCTCACCACTCCCCCTACTAATGACTTGTAGCTTTTCCACCACTGTCTGTCCTATGATCTGCTTCTACTACTACTATTATCGTCCAGTATTAAGGCTTCTCCCGTTACTAATGGCTTCTACCAGTGCACTGCACTACAATCTTCTACCAATACTGCATTTAACTTCTGCCACTATCCCATAAGCACTCCGTGGAAAATAAGAGTGCCAGAGACTAACCGTGGCCATAATCCGGCTATGGTAAACCACGTTGTAGAAATCCCCCCGCACCCTCACCAAGTCCCCGCACATGTTAATAAGCTGCATGCAGAATACACACAGTGTGTACTATCTCACAATTACATTACATCAAACATCAGTCCCAAGTTCCAACAGTAGAAGAACCCAATAACAGGAGGGCCTAGTGGTAAGCGCTAATAGTGGTTGAAGATAGTAATCATGGGCGAAGACCATATGAGACTAGTTGTGGAAGTAGGGAACGGTGACTGATACTGGTAGCCATGGGCAGACCAGTTGAGGGGCGGTAGGAGACAGTAGTGTTAGAAGCTAGTTGTAGTAGCAGCGGGATAGTGTTAAGGTAATTGCAGTATTGATAGAACGCTGTAGTGCAGGGTGAATACTGTACGGGTAGAAGCCAGTTGTAGTAGAAGAAGACTGTAATACTAGTTGAAGACAACAGTCTTAGATCTAGTCATGGAAAAGATTGTTGTAGCAGTGCTACACGCCATTGGGAAGGGGAAATGTAGAAGAAACCGGGCAACCATGGCCAAGATTTGGGAACCAAACAGCCAATGGTTATGTTGGAGCAAGGAGCCACTAAGTTCAATAATCTATGATCTCGAAGCTAAGTAGTTATGAGGTGGACTAGGTTCTAGGAGTAAAACACCCGTATGAGCCCATATGCTGTATGTAATGTGCGCTCATTTTGCACTAGAACACACGTACATCTTCTGGCATGTGCTACCGTGCGGCATTTATTGAGTATCCACTTGGCTCGTGACTTGGGTCTAGTACACAACCATATCTCTGAAAGGGAGTAGTAAAGGAAGCCATGCATAAGTCTGAGCGTGAAAATGATGCGTAGGACTGGTGGAAGCAAGGGTGGTAAGACTAGTAGCAGTAATAGTTGTGGAAGTCACCTACAAAACATATACTGACAGTGAACCTGTAAGACAATGGGCAATAGGACCCGTAGTGGTTGTAACTAGTAAGGCAATGGTAGTAGTGGGTGGAAGCTACAGCTGATAGTAGTAGGATGTCTCGGGTAATAGTTCATCGACAATGGTTTCTTTGATACTGGTCCCCAAACAACAGGCTCGAATAGTACCCACTGGTCTCCAATCAGTGGCCCCATTAATTAAATTCAGTGCTGTATTAACCCATGGCCGGGCCCCTAGGCTTTTAGGTACTCCGGGGCCCCCTCCGGTACTTCGACCTTTCACCCCACTACAGCTGACAGCCTGACCCTGGTACGGTAGGCACTATGCAAAGCCCTATATCCATTTTGCGGGTCTCCTGAAGAATTCTACTGACAATTTTTTATTTTTCAATATTTTTATTGCGTGAGTAGAATTCTTCAAGAAAGCACATTTTGGGGGTATAATTGTTCAATACTGTAATATTTAGAAGTGAATAATTTTTTTTATTTATAATGTACTGTATACAAATATATATATATTATACTTATGAGAGTATATATATGGATAAATACGTATATGCATGTATCGCTACGACGCAGAGTGCAAAGTGCCTTTAACAATCAAGGCCCTAAGGCGCCGATAACAGGGCCTCAGCAAAAAAGCCTAGTCAGCCTTATGAATAATGCGGCCCTGACCAAAATGGACTACGGAAACATGTATTACTATCACAACACATGCTGCACCTGCACATAACACCACGCATCACCACGCTAATGACTTACAACATGGACGCTCACGCGCGATGCCGTGTGACATTGGGAAGACTTTGGGCGAAAAACTTGATTGATATGTTCCCGTATTTAAACATCAGGAGGACTTCTCAATATATTTGAAAAATATATGTCTTCTAAGTATAACATTATGAGGATTTCGGATGAGATATAGTGTAAATTGCTGGCTGCTTTCATATATTAACTTTTGGTGAAATGCTTAATGTGTTTCGGTAATTAGACATTACGGGGATTTGCTACGATATATGAAAGTTATATGTCTCCCGGAGGTAACATTACGAGGACTTCGTATGAAATATTGTGTGAATTGCTGGTTGGAAGCTTATGGTGGCCACTGGTTGGAGACCAGTGGGTACTTTTGGGACTGCTGCCTGGGGATTAGTATCGAAGAGATCATTGTCGATTGACGACTAACCGAGAGCTCTGCTCCTATCAGTCACTACCACTTACTACTACCGCGGTCTCTTATCATTGCACTACTGTCTACAATCACTACGGATCGTACTGCCCATGCCTCACAGGTTCAGTGTTAATATATGTCCTGTTGTTAACTTCGACTAAAGTCTTTCCACCCATGATTCTACCATTCCGACGCCTGGCTTCCAGGCTAAGTCTTAACTTCCCACTATCCCACAAGCACAGTGTGGAAAATAGCAGTGCCACAGATTGACCGCGGCCATACTCCTCCTATGGCAAAACGCTATGTCGCAATCTGCCTCCCCTCCGCCCTCGCGCGGTAGACGCACGGGTTAATGTGCTGCATGCGGAATGCACACATTGTTCACTTTCCAAAATTGCATTACATGGAACACCAGTCCCATGTTCCTACGCTGATAATTAGTAGTGGTTACCTGGTAGAAGAAACCAATAATAGCGGGCCTAGTTGTAAACACTAATAGTGGTAGAAGATAGCAATCATGGGCGAAGACATTAGACTAGTAGTGAAAGCAGGAAACAGGTCTGATAACGGTAACCATGGACAAACCAGCAGCAGGGCAGCGGTAGGAGACAGTAGTGTTAGAAGCTAGTCGCTCGCAGTACAAGCCACAGTAGTGGCCTCGTGGTGGAAGCCAATCGTAGTACTATTCGGGGATAACAGAGGAAATATCTTGCGGTTGCAGCGGGATAATGTCAGAAGGTCATTATAGTATTTGTGGAACGCAGCGCAAGGTGAAAACTGTACTGATAGAAACCAGTAGTAGGAGAAGACTATAATACTGGATGAAGACAGCAGTACGAGATCTATCATACGACAGATTGTTGCAGCAGTGCCATGTAGAAACCGGAAACCCATGGCCAGGATTTGGGAACCAAAAAGTCAGTTGTTATGTAGGATCTAGGAGCCACGAAGTTCAATAATCTATTAGCTAAGAGCTAAGTAGCTACTGGGTGGTCTCGGGTCTAGGAATAAACGACCCGTATGTGCCTATGTGTAATGTGCGCTCATTTTGCACTAGCACACACGTACATCTCGGCCCTTCTGGCATGTGCTCACGTGCGGCATATATACTTGGGTCTAGTACACAACCATATCTGGGAAGTAGTAATGGAAACCAAGCATAAGACTGAGAGTGAAAATCATGCCCAGGAATGATAGAAGCAAAGGTGGTGAGACTAGTAGCATTCGTTTATTCGAAAGTAGCGTAAAAATGCTTAAAAAAACACAGGTCTGAACAAAAGTGAAATAGTCGGAAGAGAGATATCCACCTATGGTAGTGTTTTTGTAACGGAGCCATGTAACATTAATTTGAAATAAATAACCTGAAAGCGCCGAAGTGATTCGTCTTGCTCAAAGAGAGAACGTAAGTGTATCCTGACCCACGCCACCACTTGCTTTTGTCGCTGAGCAAGACACTGAACCTCATTTGCTCATATGGGGGCGCGGTGGCACAATGTGACTTCAACCAATGCAACTTTGATTCAAGACCGCTTGTGCCTGTTTAGTAGCTGTTTCCCGCTGCTCGGTGGTTCTCTGTGGGTACTCGAGCTTCCTCCACCCAACTGTCCATCCGACAATCAAAATATCACTAACGGGGGTCGCAAAGCCCCACAATGTTCCCGCAGGGGTATACATTCCGTAAACACCCTTCCCTGCTCAAAGATTCGTATTTTATTCAACTTGCATCCGTGTCGAAATTTGTTGTGATAATATAGATAGATAGATCTTTATTCTGCAGTATACCAGTACATGAACAACAACATAACATTACAAACTTCAAGAACATAGCCTAGTATACAGCATGGAAATGGCATAGCTAAAAAACTGCCTTCCTGTCATTCCCGTAAAAATGAATCAACTCGGTTTGACATCAGTGTAACAAAAATTCTTTTCAAAGACAGGAACATCTGACAGTTTGTCTATGAATCATGCGGCTAGATGGGATCAAATGATGGGAGGAGGATGAGATAGAAGAGGGTTTTGATGGCTAATACAATCGGGGCAGGCTGGGTTGTAGCACTTGAAGTTTGGGCGGGAATGAGTGATTAAAGCTTTATGCGTTAAGGATTTTTTTAACTTAGGTCTGCTATATTGTAGAGTTGAAACGGTTAACCGATTAATCGATTAACCAATAATCAACGTCTTGATCGATCAAAAAAGTAATTGATCGATTAATCGTTACTTTTGAATCACTGTATTTTCTGGGTTAACAAAGGAACAAACTTGCTCCAAAACAGGCAAACATTGTCACACTGACTCAAATCAATTATATGAGACAGGGTAAGGCATGCAGGTTACGTGATGACATACCTGTTCACTTGCATCTTCATTATACTGTATCAGTAGCAGGGACTGGTCATTCTTAAGTTAACCTTTACCCAATTCGGGTAAGAGACGGCAATTGCAAAATAGATTCTTGAAGTACTAAAAAATTTCAATTTCTGTCTCCTCAACAAGCTCGTTCCAATGAGGGGTCATAAGCTTTGTTTTTGAGACAAAAATTGAAAACATAATAAAATCTGAATGGAGAGTTTTGTATGTAGAGCTGGCCGATTTTGTCCTTTACGTTGGGTAAAGGGTTAATATTATAAATCATCAACGGTACGGCAATTATGCAGCTACCTATAAGGGCAAGTGATTAATCGGTTAACCAAGGTTTATCCATGTGATTAATTGATCAAGAAAACCCTTTAACCGTTCAGCTTCACTATATTGCTGAGTTAGTGGGTCCACAGTACGTGGAGAGTGGATTGTAACTAAATCACCCGCGGAGTGGGGTTATCACCCAAGCTATAACTTTCAAATTATGTACATATCAACAAAAACACTAGCAATGTTTCATCCAATGGACCTCCGGGTTTAACCCGGAGGTCCATTGGCTGAAACTTTGCTTGTGCTGGTTATGCTTTGCAACAAACTGGCAATTATTGCTTGGGTGGAATCTCCACTCTGTGGGTGATTTAGTGATAATACGCTCTCCACGTACTGTATATTATTGCAAATTCTTGGGAAAAACTGGAAGGGCAATTCTGCAGAAAATTGAGTTCTTAATTTGTGTGTTTCTATTTTATCGGCCTGCCTTGTACTCATCCCCGAAGGGTTTCTGTCGATCTGAAAGGTGTTATCGAATGACATAGGAAGTTTTTTGTTCATCCAATAATACATAAAGAGGGAGACGTGAAGGCTGTAAAGATCTTTAAATTTCAGAATGCTAAAATCTCTGAAAAGTTGGTCTGTGTGCGAGTTATATGCTTTCCAACTTATGATTCGGACAGCTCCTTTTTGCAGCTTGAGAATTCTGTTGGTGTAGGTCGAATGACCCCAAACCTGAATACCATATACGAGATGACACTGAATCAATGAAAATACAAAGTGTCCATTGCCTTTGCGGGGAGAAATTTCTTTGCCCTATTTAGGGCTAAAATTGCACTTGCCATTCTTGAGCACACTGCAGAAACATGCTGTTTAAATTTCATATGTTCGTCTGTTTACACACCGAGGAATTTTAGAGGCTCGATCTTGTTGGTTCCCAATGGCATTTGTATTATTCAGAGATAATTTAACGTTGTTTACCCTATATAAATCTTTTTGTGTGTGAAGAAGCATATATTTAGTTTTCGTGGGGCTGAAGGCTAATTTGTTGGCAGAACACCAGTGGTTTATTTTGGCTAATTCGGTATATCTGTAAGAGTGTCAAGGTTGTTGCCTGATCTATGTGGCGTTGTATCATCGGCAAAGTAGATCGAGCACAGTGGAGTTGCAAATATCGTTGATGTACAATACGGCCGGTATTTATGGTTAAGGTTTCTGAAACAGTATTCGAGAACGAGATGAATTGGCTTCGGTCGGTTAAATAATTTTGAAACCACTGGTGGGTTATACATCTAATACCATAGTATTCAAGTTTCGGGAGTAAGATTGTGTGGTCAGTGCTGTCAATGCTGTCGAATGGTTTCGAGAAGTCTAAGAATATAGAAAGGGTGCAGTCCTTTGTTGGTTTATCATTTTCGGTTACCACTCTATTCGTTAAGTGCAATATGGGGTATATGTGTAAGATGTTACTTTTATCTATAAACCCCATTAGTCTTTTGTACAGTAATTACAGATGAAAATGAAGTATTAATGATGTGTGTTAATGGACTAGCAACTTCATAAGCGACTGCTTTCAGAGTTTCGTGGACAGTTCGCCCTGATCCTTCTTTTCCGTTACTTTGCTTCATATAATGTGAACAATGGATGTTTGTATCGGGCAATTATATACCTACTGATTTCCCAATGTTTCCGAAGAGTGTATTGAATTTATCGGCAATGATTTTGGAATCCTTTATAGGGGTATTATGATCCCAAAAAGATTTATTAATTGCTTTACGTAAGATTTCCCACGACTTTTTAAGGTAATTGTTATTTTCCAGTAAAATATTATGATAATAATCTGATTTACTTGCCCGTTTGATCCGGTTGAAGATTTGACACTACTGCGTGTAGGCTGTAGTTTTTGAGCTGTTGGAGATTTTAGCTTTTTGGAGTACAAGTTTCGTTTATTTGGGGAAGACTGTAATAGTCCAGCTGTCATCCAGGGCGAGCGTTTATATATTTCGAGGGAACTGATATTGCTTTTAATGGGAAAGCTTCATTCAATGCTTTACAGAAGGTGTCCAAAATAGGGCGTATGCCAGGGTGGTATCGGAAGAGTCGAAGACGCTAGAAAAATCACTGCCTAATAAGAGTCTTTTAAAGCGATCGATGTTCTCTTTCTTAAACGAACGTTTATGAATTTTGGTAGGGCGTGCATGTTGTTCCCAAGTTACCGATGCAGAACGTAGCAAAGTGATCGCTGATGTCAGAAATAACAATTCCAGAAACATGCTCAGAGGAATCGTTACTAAAGATATGGTCTTTTTGAGTTGCTGAAGTATCGGTAACTCTCGTTGGTTTAGTGACGAGGGACATGAAACCTGAGCTGAACACAGAGTCGATAAAAAGTTCAGTTTTATTATGATTAGTGAAGTTGAGTATATCATGGTTGAAGTCATCCACAAGGTAGGCTCTCTTGTTTTCGTGGTTGATTTTATTCAATAGTTCTCCTCCCCAAATGTGGCATTATGTCTTTGTTCTCTTTGGTGGTCCAATCATTGTTTTTGGCCTTTACAGTTACTACTGGGTTGGGGGGGGGGGGGGGGGGGAGATTAATGTTGCCGCAAAACAAAGACAATAATTTCACATCTCACATGTAGATGATCTGATTGATACAAACTATTGTTAACATGTGTTCGTTGATCTCAATATCTGCTGGGTTGGGTTTCTCACTGCTGTAAAACAAAGATGATAAACCCCTCATGTGTGTATGCCTAGTGTTGAAAATATGTCCATCTTAGCATTTTCAGAGAAGGGGTGGGGGTGGGGTGCATATGCCATGCTTAGCATGCTGTTCTTAAAATTACACAACTCTGTAGAGTTACTCTGGTGTTTTGAGTTCTAAAATGGGTTAGTTAGTGGACACTTCAAAGATTTTGCGCAAAAAACTTTTTTGTCCTGAGATTTGTTGCACGGTCCATTGGGTGAGAAATTTTGTCTGTCATCTGACACAGCCTTATCCTTGACACTGGTATGTCAGCACCTCTGGTACAATCTCTTGCATTTAAAGTCTATCCATATGTCCGTCCGTATATATGTCCATCTGCACTCTGATGTCTGTTGGCATTATAACTTGAACATTACTTCTCAGATTTCAATGAAATTTGGAATAAAAATTGTTTATACGAAAGGCTTTCAAATGATTCATGCTCCTGCAGTAAAAAACCCCCTGCAAACCGCCTTCCCACTTGTGGCATTATATCTTTGTAAGGGGGGGGGGGGAGGGTTGGTGGAAAATAAATGTTTTGCTGTAAAACAAAGATGATAATTTTGCTGTTTGCCTCATAAAATAGCCAATGTTTTGTCTGTTTGCCTGATTTGGGTTATCTGATCTCAAGGGAATTTGGAATGAAGATTGTTTATGGGAAAGACTTTCACCATATCATGGTTTATGTCTTCTCTTATCATTGTTTGGCAGCATGCACCGTGGGAGTATGCCCTGGGGCATGGCCTCCTCTTGGTTTTGCCTGTATTTAGCTTGTCAGCACTAACTTGAACAAATATCAATGGGTTTGATTTTCTTATAAGAAAAACTCTACAAGGACCTTCGCATCTGCGAAGTGTGATCCTTGTTTCATTGTTTTTGTTATAACTGCAGCAAGTCCAATCCCAGCTTGCAGCTACATCAGTTACTCCACCCTACATTTTAGCTTAACTTGACTAAGTCACGATAAGCTATTGCCATCTCGCATGCGGAAGTCTATCAGTCTGTCCACATTTTCCTTTAGTACAGGCTACACCCGTAGTTCTTGTCCGATGATAGCGAAAATTTCATATGCAGGTTTGAGGTCATATCTAGATGAAAACATCCCCTTTTGGTTGTAATCGGTCAATCATGATGGCCGCCCAAGCCCAAAACCTTTAGCACAGTCTACAGGTCATAATTATGAAGGGATTTCATTGTAACTTGGTAGGATGACTCTGTGTAATGTCCAGATGAGAACGTCCCATTTTGGTTGTGCTCTGTCAGCTGTGATGGCTGCCCAAGCCTGAAACCTGAAAACTTTTAGCACAGTCTGCAGGTTGTATTTAATATGGAGGGATTTCATTGCAACCTAGTAGAATGATTACGTATGATGTCTAAATGAGAACTTCCCCATTTGGTCACGATCTGCTAACCGTGACGGCTGCCCGAGTCCCAAACCCGAAAACCTTTAGCACAGACTATAGATTGTATTAATGGAGGGATTTCATTGTAACTTGGTAGGATGACTCCATACAATGTCTAGATGAGAATGCCCCCTTTTTGTCGCGATCGGCCAACTGCAACGGTTACAGGGGCCCGAAGCCCAAAAATTTAGCACAGTGCACAGATCGTATTTATGATGGGATTTCGCTGTAATTTGTAACTTCGAAGGATGACTCTAGATAATGTCTAGATGAGAATATCGCCTTTTGGTCGCAACTGTTCAACCGTGATGGCTGCCCGAGCCCAAAACTCGAAAACCTTTAACACAGACTTTCAGGTCGTATTTATTAAGGGATTTCATTGTAACATTGTAGGATGAATTGGTAAAATGTCTAGATGAGAACATCAATCTGTTAACTGTGATGGCTGCCTGAGCCTGAAACTAAAAAGACGTATTTATGAAGGGATTTCATTGTCACTTGGAAGGATGACTCAGGATAATGTCTTGTTGAGAACATCCTATTTTGGCTATGATCGGTCAACCGTTATGGCCGCACAGGCCTCTGACGTAGATTTGTTTAGCATAGTCTACAGCTCATATTTTTGAAGTGACTTCATTGTAACATGGACTCGATATGATGTCTAGATGTGACTTTCCTATTTTGGTCACGATCAGTCAGCCATTACCACCACCCGATCATGCGGCCTGGATTCATTTAGTACTGTCTGCGGGTTCTTTTTATAAAGGGATTTAATTATAACTTGGTAAGATAACTTGGTATGATACTCAGATGAGACTGTCCTATGGTCATGATTAGTCAACTGTGACGGCTACAGGGGCCCGATGCTCGAAAACCTGAGTCATCATGTTACCAAGATTCCTTTAGCAAAGTCTATGAGTTCTATTTATGAAGGGATTTCATAGTAACTTGATAGGGTGACTCATTTTGGAATGATTTCACTGTAACTTGGTAACTTTGGTTGACACGCATTAACTGTGATGGCTACATTAACCCACCCTCAATTCTTTAGTGCAGTCTGCACCTCTAATTATTTTTATTGAAAACATAGCATACAGGGAACAGAAATTAACATATTCTCAATTATTACAATTCTTATTGTACTTCATAATCCTTTCAAAAACATTGAACATTATCATTTTCATCAAACACAACATATAGTCAAGTTAAGCTACAATACCATTGACACTTTCATCAAGGAATAGTGTTGATTTTTTAAAGCCAAAAGTAATTTTGCTCATCAGAAAAAAAGAATGAATTTGAAAAACACTCTTATCAGCTGAAAAAGATTGATAATACTTTTAACTGAGACCAATCGAGGACAGTATTTTAATATGTTTCCTATTTTGGGCACAGCTTTTACCACCTTGGGGTGATTTATACAATCTGGCCGCCGTGGACTGGTTACTTCCCACTAGGGTAGGGGAAATATTTTCACAGACGCAAAAAATATTAAATTCCAAACACTAATTAAAGGACACTAATTATAGGAATTATCATAAAAAATTTAAAGAAATACTGGGTATGACCTGGTGCTTCATTAATTAAAATTTTGCTGATGATGATTTTTATTACCAGGTAAACGCATGCATGATAATCGCCGCCCATGTATGTATTACGCCCAGTCCATTGCAGCTGTACTGTAGGCCTGTAAATTAGATGGACCTTCAGATTATAAAATGAGCCTGAAATATTATTATATTTTGCTTAGCCTAGTCATTTTCTTAAACCATGAAAAAGTATGTATTTACAGTCTGATTCCTAAATGCGGATGAGGTCACAATTCAGATCAATATTCAAGAGACTTGGATTGTTTGTCTAGATTATCCACTGCAATGGTGATAATTTAATCTTTGCTGAATAACTTAAGTTTGAATTGAGCTCCCCTATTTTCTTTTTTTAACCCTTTACCTAACATTAAAAGCAGACGACACTTGCAAAAAAAAATCTTGAATAACTAATTTTTTTCATTTTTTGTCTCAAAAACATAGGTTATGACCCCTCGTGGGAACGAGCTCGACGAGCTCGTTCCAACGAGGGGTCATAACCTATGTTTTTGAGACAAAAAATGAAAATATTTTGAAAATTAATTGGCGATTTTTGAGAACAGCGTTGGCCGGTTTTGGCCGTTACGTTGGGTAAAGGGTTAAGCTATCTGTCTAATAACTACTATTTAATTTGCTCAATGTGTGCTTTCAACTCACCTGATATTTCTCTTGTTAGTTTATGGTACAGGCAATCCCCCCCCCCCATATGATGTCTTCAATCATGAAATCTCCTCACTCTTTCAGAACTCATGTGCACCCTTCAAACCTTAGATATCCTCTGCTGCAACTACTGAAGATTCAGTGACATAGTAGCTTGGTTTGTGGTACTGCCATCAAAACTGTATGATTTGCTAGTCGAGCAAAGTGACTGGGGCACATAAGGAGAGGAAATTGGGAAGTGAAAAGAATGAAAATTGAGAAAACTGTCTTGAAATTTGTTCAGATCTTAGAGTTTGAAAGGTAAACCCAGCAGTAAAAAATAAAAAAAAAACATCATATGACAGTTGATATGTTGGTATGCAGCAACATTTTGAGTACAAGCTGGACAAGTTCAATTTTGGGTTTGGTCTGCTCAATTTCATTGTTATGTGCTACCGAATGTTATTTCCCTTTTTAGCTCACCAGACTGAAAGTCAGGGTGAGCATTTTTGATCACCCACCGTCTGTTGTCTGCCCGTTGTCCGTGAACATAGTTGTGACTTGTTAAAAAAACCCACAACGCTGGACCGATTTCTGTTAAATTTGAGGTGATTGTTCCAACATCGCATTTTTTTCTGTTCAAAGGAATTTGCCCAGACCCATAGTGAGGTGGGGGGGGGGGGGGGATACTCCCAATTAAAAAAAAAAACAATCTCATGAACCAAGGGGATGGGGGGGGGGGGGGTTAAGTGATCACACTCTGTCATCCATCGCCTGGTGTCTATCTTGCATCCGGTGTGAACTTCAGATTATCGACTTATCATTAACTACTGAACCGAATTCAATGTGATATTTGGTATACATCTCTGGGTGGTGGCGGGGGTAGGGGTATTCAGTTTCAAGTTTGTTGAAATCAAGCCCCTGGATTAATTTGTGGGCTCACTGTGGGAGTCTGAACTTTAACTTGCATGTAGTGCAATATGAGGAAATGTCTGTAAAAATCTTCTTCAAATCCACCAGTCAGAATCCTTTCATATTTAGTGCACAACATCTCTTTGGAGGTCAGATTCAATTTTGTTCAAATCGTGTCCCTGGATTAATATTTGGGCTCTCTATTGGAGCCCAAAGTTTTTAATCACGTTTTGTCTGTTGTCCGTTGTACATGTTAAGTTGTGTTTGAGTCTTCTCCAAAACCACTGGGCCAATTCAAACGAATGTCTGTGCGAGTTACCGGAAGGGCATTGCGTTTTTGTTCAAATTAATATTCTGGTGAGGGGGTGGGAGAAAATGCCTAAAATCTTCTCATGAACCAGTAGGTACATGTATAATGACTCGATATTTAATGTGGAGCTTCTTTCTGAGATGTAGAATCAAGTTTGTTCAAACAAAGTTTGTGGAGCAAAATCTGCCTTTTGAAATGGGAGGAGCAAAATTTTTGGCCCTGCCCAAAATTTTTATTTTCTGAACCTATGGTCTGATTTAAACCACATTTGGTACATGTATGTGCTATTATTGAGTCCAAAGCACTTGATTCATGTAAACAAATAATTCATGTGTCCCCCTTGGGAACCCCAGGAGCTAAAAATATAAGTATTTTCAAATGACCATATTTCCCATTATTATTATTATTATTTATTGGTGTTTAAGGTCACATATTTACCCCAACCAAACGCCATAGAACAGAGAACTGTTATTTGGTATGAATCATCCTTAGGACCAGTAGAATGGAATGGTAAAAAAATTGTTGTCCAGAAACACCGGTCAGAATCATTTAATGCATGGCATACATAATTTTGACAGGGGTTGGATTCATCTTGTTCAACTCACATCCTTGTGCTCTCTAAGGGGACCCTAATTTTAATTTAGTGCAATATGAGAAATAATCTTTGAAAATCTTTTTCAGCTGAACCAGTCAGATTCTTTTGATATTTGGTATACAGCATCCTTAGGGAAGTCAGATCTAAGTTCAAATCATGTCTTTGGGTTAATATTTTGGCTCCCAGATTTTAACTTAGTCCAATATGAGGAATAATTTTGAAAACTCTTCTCCCAAAACAGCAGTCAGAATCATTTAAAATATGGCATTGATAATCCTTATAGCACTTGGATTCAGTTTGGTCAACTCAAGCCCATTGATTAGCAATTGGGCTCTCTAAGGGAGCCTAAATTTCAATTTAGTGCAATATGAGGAAAAGTCTTTGAAAATCTTCAGATCCACAAGTCTGCATCTTTTGGCATTTGGTATACAGCATCGTTAGGGATGTCACATCGAAGTTTGTTCAAATCAAGTCTTTGGGTTGATATCTGGGTTCCCTAGTAAAGCCCAAATCTTAACTTAGTTCAATATGAGGAATAATATTTAAAAATCTGCTTCTTGAGATATTTGGTACACGTCATCCTTAGAGGGTTCAGACTCAATTTGTTCAAATAAATTCCATTGGTTCATATTTGTATTCCCTATCGAAGGAGGTGGGGCAAATTTTAACATAATGCAAAATTGGTATTATTCTGAAAATCTTTCTCTCCAGAACCACCAGTCAGAATCTTTTGAGATTTGGTATACACCATCCTTAAAGTTTGTTCAAGTTAAGTCTCTAGGCTGATATTTCCCTACTTATTGCATTACTGAAAATCTTGGCATTATTTCTATGGTAGCATCCCAATACTGGCATGAACAACAGAATTATAAATAATTAAAAACTTCATTCTTCTGTAGTGCTAACTAGCATTAGATGCTAATTAAATCCTCCTTTAAACATGGTCAGATGTGTGACTTCGGCCCCCATGGGGTCTCTTGTGTGTTGCATGACCCCTTGTCAGAAAAAGTCGGAAGGGCAAAAATTGACGAAGATATTTGAATGCCAAAATTAAAGTGATGCGATTTTTTTTTCTTTTGAATGTTATCAAAGGTCACCTATGGGAAACTATTCAGTAGTAAGATACGTAGGCCTATAGGAAATACATTTTTTGGCTTCCAAACCCGATTCACTATTATATTTGGAGATTATTGCACATTTAAATGTTCATTGGGGGACCACAAACACCTTACAAAAATGTTTTCTTGTTTTGAAAAGTTATATTGTTGTCACAGTCAGCAATAAAGGCTATATATTGCCAAAAATAAGGCTGTTGATGCAAGCGAATTCACATCTTGAGCAAGTGTAACACTATAACCTCTGGCAAATGCCAAATAATAGCTAATTTTAGCATAATTATCCAAACTATGATTTCCCCCCAGAGTACTAGGGACAGAGGGGGATTCAAATCCTCCAACCCCCTACTAAATCACCATTCAAACACACAGCCAGAAAACCTATATTGCACTTTTATTTTCTGGTACTTAGAAGTTTTGTTTCTCCATATTATGCTGTTTAAATAAAAAATGTTAGAAAAAAGTTTCTTTATTATATGTGGAAACACCCCCAGGAGTTGTTGGACAGGGTCTAGACGAGCCTGTTTGGGGGGATCTCATTTGGGGGATCTCATGTGACGTCATACCGCAATGTATTATGGGTATCACGTGGTTGTCATGGTAACCCATGTGACCGGCCATGTTGTGACGTAATTGTCATGGTGATGGGTGATGTGACTGCGCATGCGCAACTCGTGTTGTCAGGGTGATACGTATTTCTGTCGTCCATTTTGTATACTGGAGGCCGCCATCTTGGTTTCTATGGTAGCATGTGATTGCTAGGTTACCTAAACCCTTCTTATAGGACAGGGGTATGTTCGGAAGATGTGTTCGATTGAATCGGAGTAAATCTAATTACCACAAACAACCCGACAAGTTTTATTATTTCGAATTCTTACAAAATTCTCGACTTCTATCTAAAAATGCAATTTCTGACCCTATTCCAAGTACTCTTGTTGTTTCATTTATCTAGATCATTTATATAAATTATAACTAACCAATCAGATTGCATGGTTTCCCATAATCTGTATGCAGAATTATCAGGTAGTATTATGATTTTTGTTCAAAAAAACGTTATGGAATTATTCTGGACTGTTTTCTCCTTCAATTAACATGCAATGGTCAGATAGGATTAGGTAGCACAGATGCAAGCCCATGCCTATTCATCCATTATACACGTTTACACACTAAATCAAACTGATTAAATCAAAATTTCTAGTACTTTCAAGTTTATATTTGAAAATACTTGCCATGTAATTCAGTTTACCTGGTGCAATATTACCAATAACTTCTCTATAACCATGCGGACAGAATTAGCTGCTAGTGTTCAACCGATTACCAAAATGGCCGCTAATCGATTACAGGTTATTTGAACTCACGCTCGACCGATTCCGATTGTAATACTGTGCACTACTGGACGAGTCGACGCTTGAAAGAACTAAATTAAAGTGAACATATTTCACAGTGTTAAACGTCGTTGACCCAGGTCGCAGTAAAATGACCAGACGCGCACACTTGGGCGATATACGTACGTCTCAGAGCCACGTGTACTGCCCAAGTGCCCGCGGCAAGTCATTTTGTAATATCCTGCGCACCCCACTAGGTATTCACCTAGAGGTCTGCTATCAGCTTCGGCCGTACGTGATACCACACCTGGAATTTGGAAATAAACATTTAAAAATCCTGTTTCCTGAACCTGGGAGTTAGACCTGGATTTTCAATCATCTGTGTCGATATTTATATTTTTTTATTTTAAAGTGAGAAATTGTGTCCTTTCGCCATACCGTATCACGTTGTACGCGAAGTCCCAAACGTCCATCGTCCGTGGGTCGGGGTGTCGAAAAGATAAAATCAGTTGTAACTTTTGATCTAATTGCGGTACAGTAATGACGAGTATCGGACGTACTTTACGATACATTATACTGAGATGCTATACCCCTCTTAGAAATAAACATGTGAGATCAAAACATCAATAATCGACATGACTCTCGCGCATTAAAACGCGTTGGAAGCTGTTTGTTGGCGGTAACATTCACTTATTTTTGTTCAAGTCGATCACACAATCTCAAGATTGAGGCAGAAATGGGAAAGATCTGGGCATATTAACGTACACGACAGGTCGACAGCACAGTTTCTACTCCCTGCCGAAAAACGTATTCGTTCTTCTCTATTTGATCCGCCATTTTAATTCCCGAAGCTGGTAGCAGACACCTCGGTGAATACCTAGTGGGCTGCGCAGGAGACTAATATTTTTGCTGCGACTTGAGTCAATGGAATGCAATCTTTTTCCGATACGAACAGGCTGTTACCGCAGGTTCGCTCAATTGTAAGCTGTGCATGTCTACCATGTATATCACTTAAAGGGACGTCGAGAGAAATCAAGAATACACATCAGGGACGCCGGACCCGGGAGGGGGGGGGGAGGGGGGCTTTAGCTCCCCCCCAACCATATATTTTTCATTGAATGGGACTGCTCTGCCTGATAAACGACCAAGCCTAAATATGTTTCGACGACATTCTTGTATCCAGTTTCCGCGAGAAATCGTTGCCTGAGAGCTAGAATGTCCTATGTCTCCTAGCACTCAGGCGACGAAATGTCAGTCACTGTCTTGTGTAACGGTTAAGGGGGGATAACCCAAAAGGACATGATCATTAGTCATTCTTTGTTCGTCCCTTAAATGAATGTGCGGGTTATCAAGTAAAAATCGCCAGTCGCGTTTGATAAGATTATGCCCCTCACACAGGCCGCTTGTGTGTGTGTGTGTGGGGGGGGGGGGGGGGGGGAGGGGGTAATCTTATCAAACGCGAACTGCGTATATTTTTCACATCATGTCAAAAATTGAGTTTATTAACACTCAGTATACAAACCACGAATACTATTCTCGATTGAGACTGAATCGAGAATAGTATTCGTGGTTTGTATACTGAGTGTTAATAAACTAGGGTCGGCCCGACATGCCCTTACCCTTCCCCCAGCTCCCCCCAATTCGAAATTCGCTCCGGCGTCCCTGCACATTGTGGTTGTTTCCCAACTTTATTAAATGGTATCATGGACATCGTTTTACATTAACAATTGCAGAAGATAATAAAATATGGTTAATGAATCATCACACAAAAATGCTTGACATCAATCGGTTGAACCGATGTCCGATTGCCCACAATCAGCCGATTGGGGTGACGGATTCCGATCACCGGTTAAACATTATTGGTTGCAGGTACCAACATGAAATTTATGTGGAGTTGGACATACCTACACCCCTAATATGATAGTTTATATGTTTAAATGGCCCTATCGGCCATATAATTGATTATAAAAGTTCAAACAAGCACAGAACTTAGTGATTTTATGTGGATGAAAAATAGCGTTTTTGGTCATTTACGCGCTTTTTCCAGCCCTGCACCACTCACCCACCCACCCGCTCCTTGTGTCTGGAAATTTCTGGTGCCCCCCCCCCACCCCCCTTCCTGCACATATTGTGATATATAGGCTGAGTTACTTTGCAAACTCATTACTCATACTTTGTAAGATATGAATGGTTAATGTGCTCACTGCTCAGCTTGACCTCATATTTGAGCTGATTAATTAATAAATTATCGGTTGCATACTGATTTTTAGGTTAACTTGACAAAGTCAACATAAGCTATTGTCATCACGATTTATTTAGCACAGCTTACAGTTCATATGTATGTTGGGACTTCATTGTAATTTCGAAAGACAACTCGGTATGATGTCTAGATGAGACTATCCTATTTTGGTCAAGGTCGGTCAGCCGTGACAGGTTATTTTTATGAAGGGATTTCATTGTAACTTGGTAGGATATCTTGGTGTGATATCTAGATGAGACTGTCCTATTTTGGTCATGGTTGGCCAATCTCGACCGCCGGACCATCACATGACCTAGATTCCTTTAGCAAAGTCTACGAGTTTCATTGTATCTTGGTAGTATTACTCAGTTTAGAATAATTTTACTGTAACCTGGTAACTTTGGCTGACAGACATTAACTGTGAAGGCCACATTAACCCAGGCCTCAACTCTTTAGTACAGTCTGCACCTCAATTTTTTTCTTATTTGAAAACCTAGCATGTGGGGAACAGAAGTTAACTTTTTAATTATCACAATTCTTGTCTTATTTCTTAATCCTTTCATACACATTGAACATTATCCTTTTCAACAAACAGTACACAGCCAAGTTAAGCTACAGTGTCACTGACACTTTCATTTAGCTCAACTTGTCAAAGACAAGATAAGCTATTGCCATCTCGCCTGTGGAAGTCTGTTAGTCTGTTCACATTTGCGTTAGCACTGGCTGCAACCCAAAGTTCTTGTCCGATCATCACAAAATTTCTTATGCAGGTTCGAGGTCAAGTCTAAATGAGAACGGTCCATTTTGGTCGCGACCGGTCAGCCGTGACGGCTGGAGGGGGGGGGGGGGGGGGTCGAAACCCAAAAACCAATAACACAGCCTACAGGTTGTATTTATGAAGAGATTTCATTGTAACGTGGTAGGGTGACTCCGTATAACGTATGGATGAAAACGTCCCATATTGGTTGGGTTCAGTCAACAATGACTGCCACATGGGCACGTTACCTAGATTCCTTTAGCACAGTCTACATGTTGCATTTATGAAGGAATTTCATTGAACATTGCTAGGATGACCCAGTATAATGTCCAGATAAGAACGTCCTATTTTGGCTATGATCAGTTAACCGTGACAGCCGCAGTCTCGTGACCTAGATTTGTTTAGCACAGTCCACTACAGTTCATATTTATAAAGCTATTTCGTTATAGGTTGGAAGGATAGCTCAGTATGATGTCAAGATGAGACTCTCGTATTTTGGTCACGATCGGTCAACCATGACCACCGGACCGGCACATGACCTAGATTTCTTTAGCAATGTCTGCGGGTCATATATCTATGAAAGGATTTCATTGCAACTTGGCAGGGTCACTTGTTTTGGAATGACTTGACTGTAACGTCGTAACTTTGGTTGACATTCGTTATCTGCGAGGGCCACATCAACCCAGGCCTCAATTCTTTAATATAGTCTACTCCCCAAATTATTCTTATTGAAAACATAGCATATAGGGAACAGAAATTAACATTCTCAGTTATCACAATTCTTGTCTTACTTCATAATCCTTTCATAAACATTGAACATTATCCTTTTCTTCAAACACTACAAAAGTCAAGTTAAGCTACAATGCCATTGACCCGACACTTTTATTGCAGATAGGGGGGTAGGGCCTACTTTCACGCACAGACTACAATACCACAAGAAATTGTTATTTTGTGCTGTCATAAAACCTCAAATTACGTAGATATTTAGCTGCAACCTTTAACCCTTTACCCAACCTGAAAAGCAGACGACACTTGCAAAAATAATTCTTGAATAACTAATTTTTTTCATTTTTTGTCTCAAAAACATAGGTTATGACCCCTCGTTGGAACGAGCTTGACGAGCTCGTTCCAACGAGGGTTCATAACCTATGTTTTTGAGACAAAAAATAAAAAAAATAATGAAAATTAATTGGCGATTTTTGAGAATAGCGCTGGCCGGTTTTGACCGTTACGTTAGGTAAAGGGTTAAACAGATTGGAAATATTCTCAGAATGCGCTAAAACCTACCGCTACAGTCACCCAGAGTAAAAAAAAAGAAAGAGAAAAATAACCACTCCTTTCGGGGAAGGGGGAGGCTCCCCATTAAAGTATCCATCCACAGTTGAAATTTTCATAGTTCTACCCCACAAAAAACAGTAAAAAAAAATAATAACACGCACAGATTCCAGTTCAAAACCTTAAAGAATGTTTTCCTCAGCAAAGCAGTTTTTTTATAAGCTAGGTAAGGAGGGTATTTTACGGGCTGTATGCCCGCAGGGAGCATTGCGGGACTATTTTGGTGGTATTTTGTTTCTCGATGTTAACTAGGCGGGTAGGGGAAGCTGGAGTACTCAGAGAGTACCAGCGGAAACCAACGGTCAGACTTTTCAACGTGCTAATCGAACGCTCACAGGCTTGAATCCAAGTGGCATTGGTTGAAGGCTCACTGCGTTATCGCGCTCCCATATGAGCAAGCGAAGCTAAGTGTCTTGGTTAATGTCACAACGTAAGTGGCGCGAGTCAGGACCAAATCCACAACCTTTGGATCACAGGCCCAAATGCTCTAACCAATGAGTCGAACACAATATCCTCTTTTATTATATATCAAATATTACATCACTGTAGCCTTGCGAACCAGGAATTGGTGGGCTGTTTTGTTTATGTTTAAATTCAAATTTGAAAACCTCTTCTAAAGGTTCAAAAGCATAACTGAATGTTTAGTAATAATAATGGCGATACACAAAGAGTGGAAAATATATGTCCTGATTTTCGTTCAAAAATTTTCAGTTGGAACAACCTTTTAACCACAGGTACTTGGCACAAGCTGAAAAATCGAAAAAAAGAATATCCGATGACATTTTGGGATGAATGCTGTCGTTCCACCATAAGAGAATATAAACCTAAACAAGGTACACAACTCGCTTTTCTAAAAGAATCGCCTTCACCTTCATTATAACAAGCACTTCCACAAAAACATATTATGGACATGAGCTGAACTGCCTAAAAATTTAAACTAAGTTACTAGTGAATCCAAATGTCGTTGATATATTTGTTTGGAATCAAATAATAAGGGATGACAGAAATTTGAATTCATGATCTCATCTAACAGGGTGTTCACATTTTAGGTGTGGCGCCTACTTCTGTTCGTGGTTAGGGTGGAGAAGACAGTCTTTTCACCCAGGTAGTGCCTAGTGTAAAACTTGTTTCAATGGCGAAATGGGATCTATGCATCTTGAGTGTCCACAAGTCTTTTAGTCCAGAAAAATTATCGATTATCAATATCTTGCTCAAATGAAAGATTTTAACAGCAGAAATAGGATGATTAGAACACCCAATAACCCAAGTCTACTCTGTGTACCAGGGGGTACAAATCTGCAACCTGGATGCTAAAGTGTGCTAAACTTGCGAGAAACATTTTGTAGAGGTTCACGCGATTGGTAATCGAGAATCGAACCTTCTTGTGGGTATTGTACGACCTGGGACGAATACTCTAAAATCTTTACTTCTGTATTTTTCTAAAGTGCAGTTTCCACGTGTCAGTTAAGTGACTAAAAAATCGTATGAGGTTTAAAAGACGTGACAATTGCCCAGCAGGGGTCAATACTATAAAACGTTTACAGTTGTATTTTCCAGAATTGTATTTTCTATTTATGGAAATAACTAATTGAAATGAACCATTAACATTTTCAAAGATATAGCAATTTGCCAGCTGGCAAATTGCCATATCTTTGAAATGCTAATGATTCATTTCCGTCGTTTATACTCTACAATTGCGCAAAGAAAATACAATTGTAAAAGTTTTATACTTCTGGCTCCTCCAGGTCACTCGTTTCGATTTTTGATATTCATAGTCTGAAAATACCACTCTGAGAAATACTATTGTAAACATTTTACAGCATGTCATTCAAACCATCCATGCTCCCATTTTCATCATTCTGTTCGGAAACAGGTGTAGCAGTTTTCGGTGCATGTCTAGAACAACAACGCCAGTTATTGAAGGTTGGGCATATTGGCACATACTGGAAGCAATTAATCCTGCGAATATATTTCATGATATAAGGGAAGTCGTACACTTTTTTGGATTCTTCCGTTTGCTCGTCGCTTGAAGATATCTGCATAGCTCTCCATTGTGCTAAGCCTCGCTGCTCCAAAGTACCTACAATATACGATATATAAATTAACTGTTTGATGGAATTGTTGCTAAGGCAGTAGTAAGGGAAAGCACTATACCGAATGGAAGGGAAGGCACTATCGACCGATGGCACTCTGGTGAAAAAAATGTCTACGGGGAAATTCTGTGTGAAATAAGTTCGCTATAAGTACTTCGCCATAGTACATCAAAACCTGGATATACTATGGTGAAGCCATGTCTATGGGAGTTTTTAGTGTTCATTTTGCCATAGTGCCTTCGCCTCTTAGCACTGTTCTGCCGCAGACAATCTTCGAAACACTCTGGGATAATTGCAACATTTTATTCCAAACTTGGAATGGGTGAGGAAGTTGTGTCTCTCTTTCTGAGACTTTTGTTTTTTGAAAAAACTTGTAATGTGATTGAGAAAACTCTTTCGAGAATATGTTGGTCCTGAAAAAGACCGTCACGGGGGTATTTTTGAAGATACTCGTTTTGTGATACCAACACCGAAAAACGAAATAGAGAGATAAGGGGAATTAGGATAAGTCAGATTAACTTGTATCCTGAATGTATGTCAGGGTAAAAAAATTTAAAAACATTTTCTTGGATTTTAGGATTCCTCGTAGAATTCACTCAAATCCGGATATAGGTCACTGAATTTCACCCCCCATTTTTTATATTTTCATTCAGGTTGCAATTAAGATCAGGATACCTGGTACTTCTCTAGTTCATAACCACGAGCTGCTAACAACTGCCTTATCCATGCATGTCATTCCAATTTGTCAATAAGTTGCTGGCTCCGCTGACGAGCATTCTTCAGTGGACCGGTACGGCGCTTATGTCCAAAAACAGTATTCTGATAACTGTCTTCTCCGAATCTTTTCCATCTCTATTCTTTCGTGTTTTTCTTCCAGTCGCCTATTCCATTCGTTATCATACATTTCCCCACTCCACTTTCTGTTAACTTCTTGATCAAGAGAGAACTTTACATTCATTTTTCATGGAAGAAGAAATGATGACCACATGAAATGTTCACTGCTTTTTATACCCAACACAAACTGTTTTTCAAATCAAAATCTCTCAAAAGAACGCTCACATGCTATTGGATTATAAGTTATAAGGCGGGAGAAAATCTATCCTTTATGACGTTTACTATCACGTCGTTGGAGTAAGTATAAGACTGCCAACTCGAACTGAATTATTTCGTCGAAATGGATTTTTCAAAAATTAGAGAGATAACAGATGAAGATGCAGAAAAAGACGCAGAAAGATTTTTGAAAGAAAGAAGACAGAGGACAAATGAAGTTTTCCTGTTAGCTCGCTTCCAGCGGTGTAGTTCAATCCTGCCGAAGAATGAATTTAGAGAAATGATGGAGAAGTTTCCAGAGATGGGGGCGGCCACGCGGCCGTTTGGAGAGATCCAATTCCATAAGAGACCAAAGCAACCCTGCGAATAACCAACAGCCGTCTACGAGGCGATCATGCTTGGCAGAAACAAGAAGATTGGGAAAACGAATGCTTTACTGACGAGGAGATGAGGTCGCCTTGACGCCGCTCCTTGGAAGAGTGAACATCACCACGAAATTAGCTCCACGCCGGCCCTTCTCAGGGTCAAAACTTTTTTAAAAAGTGTACCTTCTCATGATACATTACTCCTTCCCCCAAAAGTGTGAAAGTTAAGTGTGTGGTTTTTTATCAAACAAAAAAATGTCTAAGTGAGCTCACCCATCCCACGTTCCTTGAACATAAAAGCAAGAATTAAAAAAAAATGTATTCCCCCGTGAAAGTCAAGTGTGCGATCTTTTATCAAACAAAAATATCCAACTGACCTCTCCCTCCCACGTGGTTGAACATAAGGAAGAAATAAATTATTAAAAAGGGACTGTGTCTCTATGAGACTTGATTGCTTTGTGAACGTGTGCCTCTCTTTTTAATCATTTAGGTAGCCCCGATAAGAGCTTTTTTACGATGAGTAAAGTATCTACAATAAATGTAATGTCATAATCTTTCCTACATTTAGAGAAGAGATCTCGACGATTAACAAGATGTGAGGACAGTCCCCGACAGTTAACACTTTCAAATTTTATACTATCCATTGTTAGGGTAGGGAATTAGATTACTACAACCAATCGACAAGGAAAGTTGTGTTGCATCGGATACAAGAGTACATAAAATACGCCAAAAGGTTGAATATGTTTGGTGAACAAAAATAATAACAAAAATAGGGAGGTGAATAAAGTTTTCCATCTTTGGACTGTGGTAACACGTCAACTGTGAGAGAAAAACAGAAAGTTAACAGAGGACTTCGAACATAGGTTCCAACTGGTTAACCTCTTTCCCAACAATAATAAAATCAAAATTTCACATTTTAGGAAGATTTTGATGGTTATGAGAGAAAAACACATCTTTCTGTCACATGAAATCATGTCAGTCGGGTGTCATAGGCACTCCACTAGCACGATTTCATTCGACAGCTCTGTTCTTTGGTGTACATGCGAGGCTTGTTGTGGATTCACATCCATATCGCTAGTCTTTGTGAACAGAACTTTACTTCCCTTATAAATGAGTTGAGTAGGCATACAGTATACTGCTTATCCCAAAGTGTATATGGAATCACTTCTGGCCATTCACGCTGGGTCTCATCAAAAGCCCGTGGTAAAAAAGTGAAAAAATTGGACATTTAAACCTATGGGAGGGGTGAGGTGCCAATCACGCTGGGTCTCATCTAAACGCCCATGGTAAACAAAGTGAAAATATTGGAAATATTGGACATTTAAACCTATGGGAGGGGTGAGGTGCCTCTCTTCTTCCTTCAACACACACACATACACATCTACACACATATACACACACGTATATATACACATATAAATAGACATATATTTAATCGATGAAAGGCAAATTCAATTTTGGAGCGTGTACTCTCATCTAACAGTCAGGAGGATTTGTATAAGGTCTGATAATGTCAAGCAACGATGTTTTTTTTCTTTTTTCCGCTACTTGTTTCGGGGGTGGGGGTGGGGGTGGGGGTAGGGATTGGTGCGCCACAATAAAAATGAAACACTAGAATCATTTCCAGGTTGACAGAAAGAAGCAAAACATTACCCGCAAAATGGCGCAAATAGCCATTTTCAGGTTACAATACTAGCACATAAAAGATGGGCATGGGCAAGTATAGACATTTCGATTGATTAAGTGTTCCAGGAAAGTAAAATGCATTTGGGGGGGGGGGAGAGATTGAAGATCCTAGATGGTAGCCACTGTGCACCCCCTCCCCCTCCCACACACCAGTTTTTCTGACATTCTCACCATCAGCATTATTCCTGGTATCTCCATTAATTTTTAAAATTTAGTGTTATTATTTCCAATGGAAAACCTCAGAGTTGAAGCCATTCGGTGAAGAAAATTATTGATCTCCACGACCCACCACAAACGGCTGCTATGTCAAGTGTTTCCGTTTATGAGTGTGGCGTGCCTATCAACAGTCTAGCTCTCATTCGGTCAAACTGTGCTAAAATGGTCATTCCACTCGACATCCCCACTGGGAATTTAACTAAAAGACGATATAAGATGTCTCAACGTTGAGCATTCACTGAACTTGGAGTGAGTTTCTATCTGTCCAATTTAGGGAGGAACTTGAGAGTGATTTTGATATATATCCCACGGGGTGGGTATAGCTGGGTTAACTAGACATTTAAATTTTGAAAGCTCTTGCTTTCTTCAGAGATGGCTTGTATAGATTGTGGAAACGGATTCAATAATAACTACCCGACACACTGAAATGAATTCCAGAACTGATAGGAGTTGATTGCCTCGGTGCTGTCATATTTTGGATGACTGAATTAACAAGTTTGTCGAGGTCCGTTTCTTTTCTGAACTTGTGAACTCTGCCGTTAGATGTTCGGCAACAAAGCTTTCCATTAGTACACCAGGAATTAGTAATACCCGGAGATCTGAAAGCTTCCTGTAATAAAGAGTAGTTAAAATGAGTAGTATCGTCCACAATGCTAATCTCAGAACCTTTCATTTTTTTTCTATTGATTATAGCGTCAATTTTGGCTTTTCTGGAGGTACATTTGACAATCACGGGGCGTTTTTTATTAGTTGTGCGGGTGTTGAGCCTGTGGGCTATCGAAATGTCCGAGGCCGACAAGTTGACTGAAAGTTTGTCTTTCAAGAGACTCAGAACCTTTTCTCCGCACTGTGCTATGCTTTCACTTGGTGTGTCCTCCATTCCGTAAATCCTTATACTATCTTTCCTTGTGTATTGCTCAATGATGTTCAGCTCGTATTTATAACTATCTAGTTTTGAGCATAGATTGTCATTTTTATTCCTAAGTCTCTCATTTGTTTTTTTAAATTCATCTTGGGTCGATTCAAGCTCAAAGACGCGGTTTTCAAGCACTTCAATTTTTTCACTAAGTGATTCTATTATGTCAGCTTTCACTTTCAGAAGTTCAAATTTTGTTATTCGCTTGTCAGAGAACGTTTTAAAATTTTCTGTGGTTTCTTTCGTGAAAGTGTCAAAACGCTGAACTATAGCACTGAGCTGCGATTCTATATTTTTTAACCGATTTCGATCCTGGGAAACCTCCTGGTCTCTTTATCTATACAGTCAGCCATAATCAACTGTTTCTTAGGTGTGGGCTTATGTAAACTATCTTCACTGTCACCGACCAACGAGGATTTATTTGCACTATGATTTTCTGCGTTTTTTCCCTTTCCACCTTTTTTCTTTTTTTACTTTCTTTACCCATAGCACGAAACGCGCAAATTTGAGTGAGAGGTGAAAATATACAAGCTCACAATTACAATATATTTTTGAAAACTGGTGGCTTGAGATGTTTAGATGGAGATAGAGATGAAGATGTGTTTCTTTTCGCTCCTGGGCATGACGGCTTATCACACATTCAGTCATGTTTTAAGGTCAGTTACTGAGCTCTTCACGCACTATCAATCAACAGGCACCATAATCGATAAGTGTAACAATAGTCGAGTGATGCCAATGACACAGTTCACATACTTTTAAGTGTTAATTGTAGATATTACCGTCCCCGACTGTATCATCCGCCATTCAAAATCCAACATTTAAACACCGAAAACCAGCAATTAACTTCTTAAAGAAATCACCATTTCACAAGATGCTGGCCAAGAATTATTTAAAATATGTTCCAATCCTCCTTCTTTCACAGAATACGCTTTTGTGACTTTTACATTTTTAGAAAATAGAAAAAAGACACTCAGAAAATTATGTGCTTTCTCATAAGTAACCACGTGACCGTCTTTCGTAATTTTTTTTCTTGAAAACTATTTGTCAGGCAAGTATAAAAAACAAATTTCTAACCAAGAAATATTTGAACAGAAAACATAAGATCATTACCTTTTCTGAATTTTATTCCATGAATATTTTGTGATACAACAAAGATATGTTTCACTTTCTGAATGTCACTTTTTAAATGTCACTTTTCAAATGTTCATTACAGTTTCTTGGGTAGTTTCGACACTTTTGGTTTACTGTCCTTAGCTTTATCTTTTCCTGAAATTTTTATTGGCGGTGCCTCTTTCTCTGGAAATAATGTTTCTAATTCATCATTTGTTTCTGTTTCACTTGGTATGTCCATATTATATAACAAAGTGTCAGATTCCTCATCAAAATCTGGTAACACATTATCGTCAGGTTGTTTTGGTGAGGTAGTAGGTACTGTGGTGGAAGCTTTCATTCTATCTGCTCTGGATGAATGCCAAACCCAGCAGTAGGTGTTGGGAGAATGCAATATCGTGTGGTAGGTGATGGAACATCTGGGGTGCCCACTTTGGTTGATTAGATAATTTTTTCAATGCACATTCATTAATGCAATGTCCTTTCCGTTTGCAATAATAATATGCCCCTATATTTAGACATGTTTTAGCCAGATGTCCACTCTCCTTACAAATATAACAGTGCTTCGTGAGTTCGTGAAATTGATCGATAAGAGTTTTTGCTTCGTACCATTTATCAGGTATTATCTCATAAAGTTTGCCCTACAAGAAATTTCAATTCTTCTTTACAATAAATACTGTTTGCATTACGTGTTTTCTCTATTTTCTTGGATCTCACTATCTCTCTATCTTTCATTTTATAATAAATACTGTTCGGGTCACTTGCATTTTCTAATCTTAGATCTCTCACTTTATACATCTGTGGAGCAGTATGAAAAGCAAGTGTGAATAAAAGCTGAGAATCGATGGCCTTTTATACTCTCCTATTAAGAAATGTTTCATGTAATTATTGAAATAAAGCGTGTGTATTTGTCACAATACACTGGACATAATGTGTAGTGAACTGCAATTAATTGCATTCAGTACATTTTATTTCCAGTGTATTGTGATAAATACACACAATTTATTTCAATAATTATATGAAACACTTCATCCCACATGTTAATCTAATGGATACAAAATAGACAACTTCTAATTTTTGCAGAAATGTCAAAGTAAAACACTGAACAGTCAATATGTCTCGACCACTTTATCCGCATATCCTACATACTTATCAGAGCTTACAAGACTTTCGAACTTTAGTATGACAACAAATCCTATTTTACAATCCAAGAAAGAGGAATTAGCTGAAGCTGGTTTTTTGCGGGATAGTAAAGTAAAATCTTTTGTTTGTGGAGAAGGTTTAATGAATTGGGAACCTAAAGATATTCCTTTACAAGAACATGTTAAGTGGTCACCAAATTGTTCTTACATTCAATTGATGAGAAATTGTCAATTTTACAATCCGCTATCATGTATGCAAACACCATCAGATAAAATAGCATTGGTAATGGATTATGGATACAGTTTAAAACAAATATTTTCAACTATGAAAACATATGGCCAAAGTGTCTAAACGATATTCCAGATATTAATTTTCTACATTCACTCATGTTATTAGATAATGTAAATACGTCATTTTGTAATGTGATTGCAAGAAAAGCTGCACTTGCGAATAAATTCAAAATTAAGTTAGACAAGTTGTTTATAGATGATGAAGAAACTTATTATCCAGATTTACAAAATACACTACCTCAAGATGAAGAAAAATGGGAATAAAATAGTTAATTGTAAACATTTATCGTGAAAGAAATAAGGGGCATAAAAAAGGAAGTGATTCTCAGCTTTCTTCACACTTGCTTTTTTGGATACCAAGAATTCAAGACTGATTTTAGAAGAGAATACAGAAGAAGAAGAGAAGCTTTTGAAGTTCCATTCAGAATACCATGTATATAGAATAACATTCAAAGAATTTGATGAGAATAATCCATTTGAAAACAAATCCAAGGTATTTGACAGCATGTTAGCAGAGATTAAAGATGGATGTATGATAGAAGAAACTGACCACATGAGAGTATCTGTGAATCACCCTGGGTTGGATATAGGCATATTTATTCCTTTTAACAAAGCATCTTCATCACTGGTAATACAGTGTTAGGTTAAATTGAAGAAGTTGTACAATCCAATGATAACTTTACTATTGTAGAAACCAGTTTTGAAAAAAAACAGCTTTTCAAAAAATAAAAAAAAAATTAAAAAAATCACCAGTTTTGAAAATAAAATCACCGTTTTTGAAAAAAAACTCATCTTTTGAAAATAAATTTACCACTTTTGAAAAACAAATTCTAACCACATTTGAAAAAAATTACCACTTTTGAAATAAATTGTCGTTTTTTCAAAACTGGAACTTTTTTTCAAAACTGGTTATTTTTTTTCAAAACTGGTTATTTTTTAAAAACTGGAAATTTTTTTTATCAAAAGTGGTTATTTTTTTTCAAAACTGGTTATTTTTTTTTCAAAACTGGTTATTTTTTCAAAACTGGACATTTTTTTTATCAAAAGTGGTTATTTTTTTTTCAAAACTGGAGAAAATTAATGGAAAATAGTTCTTGTTTAGTTTCAAACTTTTTACCAATCTTCAGCCTTCAAAACCGGATGTCGCCTGGTGCCAACTTGAATCTGTCTGACCTGTGCATGATGCTGGGTGTCGACTATACAGTTGACAGAAGATATCTGCATTGTTTTGTACGACATCGAAGAACCGACACCTCATCTAACACTAACTCGTTAAAACAAGAGCAACGCGAAGCGTGGCATTTGCCTCCTCCCAAAATGCCAACTGTATCAAACGCCAAATTTATAGAAGTAGCTGTAACCTAAAAAGAACTAGAGGGGGCCGCCAAGGGTGGCTAATTCTCCCGAATTAATTCCTTGATACTGTAATGCCTCGATACTGTAATGCTGTGATACTATAACTAATAATATGGTCTAGCAGAATTTTAAACCTCTTACTTGCCAAAAAATCAGTAATTTGACCTTGAGGTCAAAGGTCAGTGTTATATGTAAGTCATGATGATACGCGACACATAATCTCATGGTGATACACCCACATGCCAAATACCATAAGCCTAGGTCAAAAGATAAAACAGTTCTGAGCCGGACACGAATTCCGTCTACAGACGGACAGACAGACGGAATTGGGTTTATGTATTTAAATTTATGTGTTTATTCTAAAAAACATGTCCAAATAGTCAAAAAAATGATTTTTAGGAAATTTTTCGGGTGGTAGGTAACCCTAACCCTACCCTACTACTGACCCTACCCCCTACCCCCCCCTCCATCCCCCCCCCCCCCGGATCATAAATTTGCACTATGTGACTAAAGGTGAAACAAGACACATAACCCCCACCTGTACTTGAAAATAAGTCACATAAGCCAAAAATAGCCACATAAACCGAAAAACAGCAGGGACAGACATAAACCTCTTCCGTACTTACGACTAAACACTTAAACCCATTTCGTTAGCTCGGTCGTACTGACTGACAGATAGATGACGCCACGACTACATTCTCCCGAAATTATTTTTCGGAGAAATAATTATTTAAATCCAATATATGATGACAGCAAATATGTTGGACGGACACATTTTGCAATCATCTCCTAAGTTAAACACGGGCAAATAACTATGTAAATGTTTATGCGAAGATGTTAATTCTGTTACAGGATCCGTTCCCCCATATTGAGGTATAAGCATGACAAGCATTATTTGAATTCAACAAATAATGACAGTGCCACAGCAGCAAATATGTTGGACGGACACATTTTTCAATAATAATCCCCTAAGTTAAACAAGGGCAAATAACTCAGTAAATCCTTCGGCAAAATTATTAATTCTGCTGTAGGATCCGTTCCCCCATGTTGAGGTACAAGCATAGCAAAATTTATTTGAATCCGACAAATAATGACAGTGCTGGAGTGGCATATATGTTAGACAGACACATTTGTGTAACGAACATACGTAACGTACGAACGTATACATCCTTCTCAAAGCTTGTTAAGCACTAAGTATATCCAACTACCTGTTTTACGTTGTAATTGAAATATAAAAATGAAAAGTAAATATATTTTTTATTTAATTATATCTTTAATGATTTAAGTACAGAAATTAAGATTTTATTTGTGTTTGACATTATTTTTTAGCCACTGAATACGATAACCATGAAAAATGGATATTATTGGTAAAAGATGAAATTTTTCAATTTGCCAAAAAGTTGATGGAGCGAACTGGTATGGGTTCAGTATCGAGTATGAGACCCATTCCTGTTAATTACAGCTTGACAACGCCTTCTTGTGCTCCCAATAGGTTCCTGGTGGTCCTTTGTGGGATGTTGTTCCATTCTTGGTCCAGCATGGCATCAAGCTTCTGGACACATCGTGGTAGGATTGGACGGGCTGAAATTGCAAACTGCAATTCATTCCAGACATGTTTGATTGGATTGAGGTCAGAGGATCTTTCTGGCCTGTCCATATGCTCAATCCCCTCCCTCTGTCGGTACTCCCCGACAGCATGGGCAACATGAGGAATGGCATTATCGTCCATCAGAATGAATCTATCACCCACTGCACCTACATACAACCTGACGTGCACATCCAGGATCTCATCAATATGCCACTATGCAGTCAATGTACCAGACACAGAACTCCGTACGTCCATCCCTGCTGATGCCGCTGCAGACCTTATTCCATAGCGGCCATGCACAGCAATGCTGGCTGCATGGAATAGCTCTACTGGTCTTCTCCATACCCTAGAACGCCTATTTGTGTGGTCTAGACAGTACCTTGACTCGTCTGTAAAAAGGACAGGTCGCCAATCTTCTCTGGAACGTCCAACATGGTCCATGGCCCATTCATATCGCGCCCGGCGGTGGTTCTGGGACAGTGGACTGCGAATACATGGTCTTCTCGATCGGAGAGTACCTTCGTGCACCTTGTCTGGATAGTCTGCGTCGAAACATTTATCCTGGATGCATTATGAAGGTCACTGCGAAGCTGGGTTGCTGTGACAAAGCGGTTCCTATAGGCCTGCATGATCAAAAACCAGTCTTCAGCTGAAGATGTTGCCCTGTCTCTGCCACAACCATGCCGTCTTACTGGTGTGCCATACTGCTGAAATCTTGCCCAGGTTCTGGTAATCACCGTATGGTGCACACCAAGGGCTTCACAATCTGACGATGGGTAGCCCCTTGCTCCACCATCCCTACAGTCCGCCACATTTCTGTTTCAGACAAATGTCTTCATACATTTGCATTTGCCATATTCAGTTATTAAATCACAAGGGTTTGTGTTGAAATGAAGATTGAATAACCTACATGTCATGTACATATAGCCAGTACACGAAAACATCATGACAATCAAGGGGTACATGCTTTCCATGACTGTTACGAAACGTCTGCCTGTCAAGAGAGCTAATGTAAACACTGAGGACCATCTCAATACATTCCTCAATAATATCAAAAATATCGCAAATATGTCAAATGCAAATTTCACAATGATGTGTTAAATATTTGGTACTTAGCAAACTTTGAGTAGTATATATACCACCATCACACCATCATCAGCACTTCGACACCATTATCAGCATAACAGGATTTTTAGGGTATGATTATTATTGTGAACTTTGGAATGAAGGTTATCGATTTAAGGAACGACACATGTGTAAATTAGGTTGTTTTGCTATGCCCCATGCAAATGTGTTTCTGAACACGCTATCGCCTGCTACACTTCTAATAGACAGTTTGTAAGTTCATCATGTTATCAAAACGACATCACTACAAAAGGGAAAGAACAGAAAACCATTTGTCAACTAGTGCCAAAATGTAAAAAGTGTAACATGTTAATTTATCACTGGAAAGGAAAACACATCTGTGAAGAGTTTAAAACATGTAATTATTGTCATCAAGAAGTAAATTCTGAACATAAATGTTTCAAATACACAATACCTGATAATGACACAACATCAAAAATGTCATTTGTATTTTTTTGATTTTGAATCACTCAGGACTCGGGAGTTCACATTCCAAATTTATGTATTGCTCATCATGCTTGTGTAGATTGTATCTGTAAACCTTTAGGCCAAGAATGTACCTTATGTAATCAATTTGAACAAAGAGAAATAATATTAAAAGGGGAGTCTAGTTTAGCATAATTTTATAAATGGCTTTTCAGTAAAGAACATAAAGGGCCTACAGCTATTGCTCATCATTGAAGGGGATTTGATGGACGAATTGTGTTAAGACATCTTGTTAACAATGATGCCACAACTCCAGAAATTATTATGAATGGAAATTATTCTACTTCAAGCTTACGGTGTGAGGCAAATTGATTCTTTAAGTTTTCTTTCAATGAGATTGGCACAATTCTCTAAAACATTTAACTTGACTGAATTAGCAAAAGTTTATTTCCCTCATTTGACAAATACACAAGCTTATCAAAATTATATTGGTGATTATTTAGATGCATAATTTTACATGCCTGATTCTATGTCTCTGTCAGATAGGGAAGAATTCACTGAATGGTATTATCAGAAACTCACCACCAATGGTAGATTTAACTTTTGAAAGGAATTGGAAATGTCCTGTCGGTCGGATGTTGATATTTTTTGCCGAGGTTGTGAAGAATTTAGACAGAATGTTTTAGATACTGATGGAACAGACCCCTTCAGAGAAGCAGTTACTTTAGCTGATTCCTGTAATAAAGCTTGGAGAAAAACGTCAATGCTCCTATTTGAACTTCCCCACCACTTAGTGCATGTTGTATGTGTATGTTTTCTTCTTGTGTGAGTAACTGCAAAACTCTGATAGCCTTTATAGTGTATTTGACTGTAGATGGGTAAACTGTGTCTGAAGTGACGGCAGGTGTGTGTTCTGGCATTAATTAAAATCATTTACAGATACCAAAATATCGACTCATTTCAATAAATCATATCTTAAACATACAATCCACAAACGTATTGCTGCTGTTGGAATAAATATTTTACCAGGTGCCTATGCAAATGGGGGTCATGTCATAGATGCAATGCAAACAGAAATTCAAGCAAAACTTGGGAGATAAATTTAAAACCTTTGATGTATCATTTTATGTTGGATATTCACATCCAAGGCCGTGTAAAAAGGTAGGGAATAGTATTGGAAAAGTGGATATTGAAAAGTCACTAAGTGTGTTACAACAACAACTGGGATGTAAAAATATCTTTCCTGTCAGTTTTCCTAACATAGTCAGAGGTGCATTTAAATGTAATGTACATTTAAATATTGATTGCAATCAACTTTTTATTTATACGGACACAGCAGATTATACATTTTAAGTGATACTCAAGCACTTATTTTATGCGTTATTCCCTTTGAATCACGAAAAGAATGTCAACACATTCACAAAGAATTTGATAATGTACATTACACACCAGTATTAAAATCTTACTTTGATTAGATTAGTATAAATATAAATGGAAATACTGGTAAACCTATTGAGTTTGTCAGTGGTAAGACTGTTGTAATGTTGAATTTTAGAGAGAGAAACAAATTACATTTATAAAAATGATGCCTGTATATCAAGGTATACCACGTCAATATGGTTATGGACTAGGTTCTATTTTGCATACAGCATTGAGGACAGCTGTACCATTTGTAAAAGCCATAACAAAACATGCATTTCAAACTTTAAAACATGAAGGTTTAAAACATGATATAGAGATGGCAAAAGTACTTTTAGGAAAAAATAAAGCACCTAAAGAAAATAAATTTTATTCACTCATGGAAAAGATCTTTTGAAATCAGTTGGTGAATCTGCTTTAGGTATAGTAAGACGAAAACGAAAAGCAGTAAGTCATTCTAAGAAAACGTATCAAAGAAGGGAGATACAGAGCTCCTGTAAAAAGAAATTCAAGACCACTTGATATATGTGATTAAATTCATGACGTTACACGGAGCATGCGAAAAGTTTGGAAATAGTTTTGATCCAGATAATGTTTCACCAACATCAAGTGGTATAGAAAATATTGGTGACATTGAACAATTTCCAATAGCATCTTCAAAGAATTCTTCACCAATAGAATTTTTAATTCCAAGACAAACAACCAAGTGGTTAGATTTTGCATCATTTTCACATGAAGTTCCATTTAAAATTACAAAACAAGATGGGTGTGTTTTAGTTCCAGATACACAAATTGCTCCCATTAATATTTTTTTCATAGCACGTTTAGCAAAATTGATGTCACATTGAATGGCAATCTTATCACCACCAATACAGATCTTTATCCTTATAGCGGAGTTTTGGAGAATTTTCTTAGTTATTCAGAGAGAAGTGAGAAAACACAATTGGTTGCAAGTGAAATATGGTATCTAGATTCTCCTGGCATACACACTAAAACTACAAAAAGGTCATCTAACAAAGGTTTTGACTGAATGTGCAAAATTAATTGGTACTTGTAAGTCTCTAGAAATAAGAGGGAAATTACATTTAAATCAATTTGTGCAAGAAAAATATTTACCAAATGGAGTTGAGATGAGAATTAAATTGCATCGTACTGCATCTAAATTTTGTCTGATTGGTGGTAAACATGGGAAATTTGAAATTCAAAAAGCCCTTTTTAAAATACCAGCATTAGATTTAATTCCAAAATTTGCAAATGATCTTAATGCACAAATAGATCGTCCAAGTTTCAAAAGGTGTGTAGAAATTATAACATTTACAATTGGAAACGGTCTTTATTCAAAATTAGAAGGACATCTGTTTCATAAACCGATACCAAAACCAATTATTCTTGGCTTAGTATGTAATAGAGATATAAATGGAGATATTGGCAGAACACCATTTAATTTCCAACATTTAAATTTGAATAAGTTGGAAGTAACAATAGAGGGACATTCCATTAAATCACGTCCCTTTGAACCAAATTTCGAAGGTGGACTTTATCTAAATTCATTATTATCATTGTATGAAGCTTTGGGCTTCGTTGGACAAAATCAATCATTAATTTATCTTTGCAGAATTATGCAAAAGGATATACTTTTTGGAGAATTGATTTAATAGACTGTCCGTGAATTACACATCTTCGTTCTTGCTAAACGTTTTGTTTGCATCCATTGCCAATTGAATGCCCATGAGTGTTCGCATTCTCCCTAGAGCAAGGTGACACTACGCCCCAAAAATGCGCTAAGCGCGTGTTTAATTCATATTTTACCATACCTGGAGCAGTATTATCTAACACAAATCCAATAACACCTCCTACAAACATTGGTGTTCTCAATAAAACGGTTATCACTTGATCCGCGTCTTCATTCCCTGAAATTAAAATTATGTGAAGAGACAATCTCCATGTATTAATCTTGTAACCTGACTAGCGCGGTCAAACATTTAATTTATTGTTATCTATGCTGTTTTGTTTTATTTATTTACTTATTTATTGGTGTTTAAGGTCATATATTTCTGCGCAATGGCTAATCATGACACGACAGTTATACGGGTGCATGAAGCCGGAGTATCCAGAGTGAACAACCGAGCAACGGTGAGCAAATGTCTGCTCCCCAACATACTAACTCCATACATGCTGGGTTAGCATTGGTTGAAGACAAATGCACCATAGGACGTGCATTACGCATTAATATACAACGTCATCGTGCCCGCACGTGGGCAATGGGGCTGTTTTGTTTTAAGAGTTTGTATTTTATGAAAAGCTTTGCCTACAAACAAGAACGATTAGTACCAGCCTCGCAACTGTCTGCACAATAAAAGCCGATTCATCAATTCCGCTGCATATTATGACAGTTTTGATATACTTTTCTTTTCCAGAATTGCCTATTATAACCTCGGCTGATATGACTTCAGATTCGGCTAATATGAAGCCGACCTCTGCTGATATGAACTAAATTGGAGTTGTTCCCACTGATGCGCAATTAGGCGCAACCAGTTTGTGAACAGCGAAATCGTCCACCGTTATTCGTCGAACGCAATCGAGGAAGTTGGCGTTACCTGAAAAAGGGTGTACTTTTTGTATGGTTTGGAATTTATGATGACAATATGTATCGAATAGTTGACTAGAGAGAAAAAGAAGAGAGTTCTACACAAAATTCAACGCAAACTGAGATTCTGAGTAAAAGTGAAGATTCGTCCAAGTGAGAGAAGAATTAGTTCAGCTGCCCGAACATCAGCTTAGCAATGCGGAAGCCGAGACGCCCAGATAACTGACGTAGGTGAAGAGGAAATTTCGGAATTTAAGAAAAGAATGAGAAACAATAACAGTGTCAGAACACGGTAACAGATCTGAGACAGTTTTGTAATTATTTGTATTGGTTTAATAAATAAAGAGGTTATTACTTGGTTAGTTTCATATTGGCCGTAATATCAGCCCTCGGTAACTTCGGTCTCAGACTGACGTGAAGTTACTTCGTGCTGAAATGATGTCTCGGCCGACTTGAAAGTAACAAAAAATAGCCTCTCGGATGCAGCATATAAATGAGCTTCTTCGCTAGTATATAATATACCAAAACCATATTATTGCGTGCACAATTTTCATTGGACGGGGCGGGGTTGGGGTAGGAAAGAATGTCCTGCTACGGATACAGAGTGGTAAAAACGCAGCGTTATTTCACAATAATCATATCCGCAGCATATGATTAATACCGATCACAACACTACATCTTTCCAAACAGCAACGGAAAAGCACCGAAGCTCTTATTTGAATCAGGAATTCCGTTCCATATACTTACCGGTATTTATTACAGTTGGATTCGCGCTTATCCATTGCGGAACCATTAGACCACAAATCAATGAAGTTCCAAGAATGGTAAGATTTCTCTGTGACTGTAGGTCAATGTATTGTAAAGCAGATATACCCACAGCAGCAACTATGCCAAATAAGATCGTCAATGTCCCTCCAATGATAGGCTTGGGTATGAGTGTCAGTACTGCTCCAAACTTTCCGATCACTCCACATAAGATCATTATAATCCCAGCTAATATGAATACAACTCTACTGGCAGTCTGAAATAATTTATCACATAATCACTATAAAATAACCTACTAATGAAAAGTAGTTCACAGTACATGTAACAAAACACATAAGGTCAGAGGTCACAGTGAAACAGATTGATTCAAAATGCGGATTCATCCTTTAAATATGTACGGAGTGTCTTCGGCAGTGCTCGCGCTGGCCCAAGACTTTTTGTTTCACACTTTAGCCTTTCTGGATTTTAGAGCCAAATAAAGTGTTTTGATGCCAATGGGAGTGGAGGGTGTATCCGCTATTTAATCTAAATCCACTGATCGAGTTTTAAAAAATTAAAAATGTACAGGCAATTACTTCAAGCCTGGACGGACAATTGGTCCTGGAAAACATTCCACAGAATTCCTAAGTTCTGCTGACTTCTGACGAAATCCTCAGTAGACAAAAAGCACTCTCACCAAAGTTATATCTATTTGCCACTGATTCAATCAACGGCCAGGAAGAATCCTATCGGTACCTATAGCCGCTGCTACACCTAAATAATACCAGATTAATCAAATAATTAATGTTAAACCATTGGGCTTAGAGGGTTGCTAGTCTTTAAAAAAAGACTAGATAAATACTTCATACCGTCAGTATTTATCTAATTAAATGCTGCCTTTTGTAAAGTTGGCAACCTACAATGTTTTATTGATGAAAAAACAACACCACCTTACCACTCACTGACAATTAACCCTTTACCCAACATAACGGCAAAAACCGACCAGCGCTATTCTCAAAAATCGCCAATTAATTTTTCATTATTTTTTCATTATTTGTCTCAAAAACATAGGTTATAACCCCTCGTTGGAACGAGCTCGTCGAACTCGTTCTAATGAGGGGTCATAACCTATGTTTTTGAGACAAAAAAATGAAAGAAATTAGTTATTCAAGAATTTCTTTTGCAAGTGTCGTCTGCTTTTCATGTTAGGTAAAGGGTTAACGTTGAAATTTTGTCAAAACACTATTTCTAACACCTTACTGACAAAAGACGTAATACATATTTTTGTTTCTTTCGCCATTCACTCTTTACTGACGCGATGGCTTCTTTCACAAGTGAAGGACACCTTTTTGATGCCACTCTTTTAGTCACAGACGACGTTTTGGTGCCAAATCAAAGTGCTTGGTGCAATTGGCTAAATTGGCACCAGCCAGTGTGAACACTGGTTTTCGGAGATTACGAACATCGGGGTCCTTTGAAGCGCCGCCAAAATATAATCAGCGAATTAGGTAGCGCAGAATGCCCTTGGTCATTTCGCGTCAACTGATATTTGATATCTAACCCTGTATTTTCGTTGAAAAACAGTTCACGTTATCAGTTTCTTGTTTGTGCACTTTCCACATTTACAGGGCCAAAACGGGAATTGGAAAAAGTCATTTGGTAAGAGAGAACGAAGAACTCTCTTGCCCCACTTCTGTGATCGCATAAGTTAAAAATTGTGAGCGAGTTGGCTTCGGAAGTACAATTGAATAAATCGTCTCCCCATTTGAAGACATTTATTTCATTAAATTACAGTATACGATAAACAGGCAGAACGCGATGTTTGTTTGAATAGGTGGGTGTTTTACATAGCTCGTTGGAATGGTGGAGGCATATTTCGCTTGAGTAGTAGTGTTTATTACACACCCCATGCATTGAAATTCATTTAACCCTTTACCCAACGTAACGGCCAAAACCGGCCAGCGCTGTTCTAAAAAATCGCCAATTAATTTCCAAAATATTTTCATTTTTTGTCTCAAAAACATAGGTTATGACCCCTCGTTGGAACGAGCTCGTCGAGCTCGTTCCAACGAGGGGTCATAACCTATGTTTTTGAGACAAAAAATGAAAAAAATTAGTTATTCAATAATTTTGTTTGCAAGTGTCGTCTGCTTTTCATGTTAGGTAAAGGGTTAAACGAACAAATTTTAATTCCGATGTTTAAACCCAAGGGCGAAGAGTCTGTTTGTTTTGTTTGAAGCTGGTCTGATAAAACAGATCGATAAAAAATCAAAACAAACTTTTGGGAACTCGTCTAAATTACATTAGTTATCTTGGGCGCTGTTTCTCTTCAGCTGGTGTCCATTCGCGCCTAACCATTTGCAACAAATCTGGCAGATTTTGCAAACAGCTGGAAGAAAATTTTTAAAAAGAAGTTCCAAGCATGTCAGGATGCCCGAAGATTTACAGACATAAAGTTGACCAATTTAGATAGTGTAGCAAAATGGGGTTAAACATCCTACTCTGAACTGTACTCACAGCACGAGAAATAGCAAACTGGAAGGCAAGTGACATCCGGGTTCTGGAGAAGACAATCGACGCATTTGGCCATAGATCTTCGTCTCGAGAACATGTATTGATTCGACACAGATTTATTATACTTCTCCTGTATTCATCTTTATGAATGATGTTATAAAGATGCATTTATATTCAACTATCTTCACGTGAAGAGCTGCATCTTCCATGATGATTTTATAAACTGTTTCCATATTATAAATGTGGACTTCGCGTATGCAATTGTGTGAATTGCATCCGCCATATTGTTTGAAGCTGTGTTCGTCGCCATCTTGTTGATATGTATAAAGAGTGATGTCGACGGTTGATTGTTATTTATAGATTGATGATATTTGGTAAACTATTACTGCTAGGCATCCTTGACAGCGCCTGCTGATGTTAATATGTTAGGTAAATAGCTTAGTTAGTGCATGTTCTTTTTGATATCTATTATTCTCATATATCTATTATTCTCATATAGTCTCGATACACCCACGAGACTACATTTGCCGCTGCGTAGCTCTCGAGCTTGTAACGGGAGTTAACATTGTCCCAACAAAAAGAAACAGATGTGCTACCTGACTTTAAAAACCTGCAGTAACATTAAAAATTAACATCAAATAAATTGTCCAAATAACCAACAAAGTTCACCATTTAATTCAAATTTGTACAGTAGAATGGAAACATTTATTTACTGTTGGAACAACACGCCGGGGCAGAATGTCTACGACAAAAATTCCAAAACAAATATTTTGTTTATGTCACGTGACAGACACGTGATGACATTGTTTACATTTTGGAATGTAAACATTCAAATATGTTAAAATGTGAATTTTGAGATTGCTTTTTTGATTGCTTGTTTTTTTGTTGTTGTTGCAAATTTGATATTTTCATTCACATTTATATATTTTGTGACTGAAAGAATTTTGATGATATTTTTCCTACAAATTTTCACAAATAATTTTACATATTTGAAATAAATATTTCAGAATAAAATTATTCTGAAATTTGATTTTTGAGCAAATATTGTGCTCGAATAAATTGATCATCAAATTATTGCAAAAATAAAATAATTTATTATTGAATGAAATATTTGTGTGATTATACAAATAAATGTAAACTGTTAATAGAAACTGTGCAATTTAAGCTGAAAATCCTGGTGGTGTGAAATACCCCGGCCATTTTTTCAGCTAATGGACCACTGATAAAAAAAATAATAAAAAATTATACTGGCTGAAGATACTGACAGAGTGAAATATTCCGTCCACTTCTCAGTTAAATTTGCATAAACTGAAGAATTCGGTAAATATTTAGACTAAGAGTAAAAATATTATTTCTTAGTCTGAAATTCAGGTGGAGTGAAATACCCCAGCCATTTTTCAGCTAATGAACCGCTGTTAGAAAAAAATACTTAGCTGAAATTTCTAGATTGAAGATACTGACGGAATAAAATATTCCGTTTACTTCAGTAAATATTTCCGTATATAGGTTTTGAATGATCTAATGTGAATTGGTTTGCTCAGAATTTTTTGATTGAAATTTTTTGAATTGTGTTATTATACATTTTTCACGTTCATGGACGGAAACCAGGGGCTGGAAATATTACTTGCCTGGGTTTACTTATTTTGTGAATAAAGTGAAATACTTTAATAATTTACTGCTAGATAAATTGGTTACTGTTTACAATTTAACTACTTTCAGCTAGCAGACCACAAACATTAGAGACATATTAACTGAAATAACATACAGTTAATAGACCATAAATAGTCACAAAAAAGTAGAGGAAAAATAACTGAGTAAAATACTCAATGCAAATTTTTCAATTTACCCAACCTTAATAAAACTACTTGAACTGATATTTTCAATTGGGAGAAATTCCTGATTTGAGATACAGTGTTGACTATAAATACAGTAAAGTGTTATATTGATACAAAAAGACTAGTGTAAATAAGATTCAGATAAATAAATGCTCCTTTGGACAACTGTTGGATCTACCAGCGGTCGGATGTAACATAGCACCTGTCTTACTCAAAACTAGAGTTAGATATCAAAATTTAGATGAGGATTTAGTGAGGTCTACACCATATTTACGGTGGGCAGCAGAACTAGAACAACTCGTCGATTATACGCCTCATAATGGGGAGTCGATGATGGAAGATCAAATGATTTCCACAGTATCCAAGCAGAAAAAGATGCTGCGAATGATAGTGTAGCGGCCAAATTGAAAATTGCGACTTTCGTTTGCAAGGAGGTATAACAAGCTGAAACTTCGCATGTTGGGGTTTCGCAATCTGACCTTCCCAGAAGAGGATGTTGTGATTGCCAGAAACGTGTAGAACTATGTGAAAAGTTGCTTTTTTGTGGTAAAATTGCCCCAAATCGGTGAATTTTGGAATTTATGCCTAAAAATTACACGGACGGTGTATTAAAGGCGGTTGTGCATTTACTGACATTGGAAAATCACCACTATTTACAGATATTGATAATATCCCCGAATTGCTATCAAAAAATATAATTCGTGAACTTTTAGCGGAAATTTTAGCGAAAATTTATGTATTTGTGAAAAAAAAATATGTTCGGCCGAATTTTTCGAAATTGATTGATTGATTGATTTATTTAACGACATTATACATAATACAAAGTTGTACAAATATGAGTATAAAATGGTATTAATACAGAAATATATTGTACAAAATCATGAGATAAGGACTGAATATATTGATGTCGTAAGGAGGAAACATAGCCAGATTGGCTGTCTACCTGTTCCCCCCGAATAAGAAAGAAAAAGAAATGTAACATAAGGGAAAAGGAGAAAAAAGAAAGAGAAAAAAACAAAACAAAAGCAAAAAGTAAATAGATACAGAAGGAAGATAGAAGATAGAAGATGGAAGCTCAGCAGTATAATATTATTCGGGAATGGTTGCAGTGCGAGCAAAAAATATTGTTTGTACACATACAGCTATATAAGGTTTTTTAACTATACCAGCTCCGTGTATTCATGTCCCGCGTAACTGTGTCCCGGACCATTTTTAAATTTTAACTTTCCCATAGATACTGGCCATAGTTAAAAACTGTGTACACAATAGGTTTAAAAACGAACCTTTGAGAAATTTATCAGCTGGATGTGTTATTATGACATCTTCCAAATTTTATAATTAAATCCCAAGTACGACTCTAGGTGTTTCTGTTACTAATTAATTAATTACAGGGGCAAGTGGCTACATTCAATGCAACCGGTGTTAAGGCATCGTACTGAAGATGAATAGGAATTGATTGATAACTGAGTAATTAATTTCTTAAATACTGATCGCGATCTAACATCTTTTATTTCGTTACTTAAACTGTTCCATAACTTGAGAAACGAATGTAGTGGTAGCCGTTGAGTAAATGTTGTCCTAGGTATACCTCTTAACACTTGACCCGTTTGCCTTGTGACCATACCAGTTCGATTGAGATTTGTCTCGAAAAAATTTTCAAAGCTTATTGGTAAATTACCATTGTACCAATCGTACATAAATAACAAAACATGTTGTTTGTACAAGTCCTTGAATTTTAATATCCCTTCGTTCCTAAACAATGGATCCGTCTGAGAATTAAATTTTTTGTTGTTAATTATCCGTAATGCGCGCTTTTGTAGGAGGAAAAGTTTATTTGTACCATTACCATGGCCCCATACTTGAATGCAGTACAGTAAATGGCTATGCACAAGTGAAAAATATAACGACTTCAAAGCATCGTGGGGAAGTATTCTTTTTACTCTACAAATAGCATATAATGCTCTGGATATTTTTGAGGTAATGTGCGAAATGTGTTGACCAAAGCTCAAATTTTCATCAAAATAAACTCCTAAAAACTTCACAGCTTTTTCGTTACCGTGAAGAGTCGAATTTGTAACTCGCTCCAAATGTCTGTTGTTCATCAACAAATCTATTATATAATTATCATTATGTCTGGATGGGTTAAACAATATATATTTAGTTTTTTGGCATTTAGCGAAATTTTATTTGCTTTACACCATTCACCCAACTTCACAATTTCTCGGTTAAAATCGTTACACAAAAGTTCACTGCTACTGTTTGACTTATATCCATTTGTGTCATCGGCGAATGAAAGGACATTTAATATTGTGCAATTACTGATATCATTGATGTAAACTAAAAATAGCAGAGGGCCTAGTACAGATCCTTGAGGAACCCCACTCAAGGTGTCTTCCTTATCAGATTCAGTATCATTTAGCGCCACAAATTGAACCCGCCCCTGTAGATAACTGCGAAACCATGAGTTCGCCATGCCTCTTATCCCATAAAACTCAAGTTTTTGTAATAAGATGTCATGGTTAACAGTATCGAATGCTTTTGAAAAATCTAAGAATAGCGACAGTGTGGAGTTTTTGTTACGTTTATCATGATTTGTTGCAATATAATTAAGAAGATGTAACATAGGATGGAAAGTTGAGTGCTTCTTGCGAAAACCATATTGATGTTGATATAATAGATTATATTTCGTTAAAAAACTATAGAGTCTTTTGAACATGAGTCTTTCGAGGACCTTTGACAGTATTGGAAGTATACTTATCGGCCTGTAATTTTCAACTTTTTGAGGATCACCAGTTTTGTAAAGCGGCACAACTTTAGCTATTTTCATTTCATCGGGAACCGTTCCATTCATGAAAGAAGCATTTATAATATGGGTCAATGGCTGGGCTATCTCATTTATTACAATTTGAATTAATTTAGAAGAGATGCCATTGCAGTCTCTGCTTACTTTTCCTTTCATTGATTTTATGGTGAATATCACTTCTTCTTCAGTCGTTGGAGTAATGAAAAAGTTATCAGAATTACTACCAAGCAGAAAGTCAGAGAAATGTTTCGATGTACTACCTATACTATCATTAATTGTCTTACCAATTTTCGAAAAGTATTTATTAAAATGATTAGCTATATCGTTTTGGTTTGATTCTTGTTAACCATTAACTGTAATTCCTGTGGGAAACATTTTTGGACTGTTAGATCTTTTGATAGCATTTCGGAGAATTTCCCAGGTGTTTCTCATATTGTTTCTGTTGTCATATAATACGTCTTTGTAGAATTTAGCTTTGGCTGCACGTTTAATTTTATTGAATAAACTACAGTATTGTTTATATTTATTAATGTTAAGATCAGTGGGAAATTTTAGTTTTTTGTGATATAATTTATTCTTATTCAAGGATGACTGCAATAGGCCATTTGTCATCCAGGCCTCGTGCTTAATTACCTTAGGAGGGACACTAGTCTTTTTTATTGGAAATGCGCTTTCATAGATGTTCATCAAAATGTTCATAAATACTTTGTATGCAGTATTGGGGCAGGAGATCTCAAGTACGGACTCGAAATTGGAATTAGCAAGTAGAGTTTTGAATGAATTAATATTCTTCGGTCCAAAATACCGCTTGTTAGCAGTTTGTGATACCTGGTCTACTTTAAAGGCATGTTCTGTATAGAATGTGCCAAAATGATCTGACATATCTGTAATAATAATACCAACTTCATGATTTGATGATAACGCATTCATGTAAATGTGATCAATTATAGTCGCTGAGTATTCAGTTACTCGCGTTGGTTTCGTTATTACAGGAAGGAACACTCCGTTGAACATGGTATCAACAAAAGTTCTAGTTTTATCATGTTCCTCGTACTTCAGTAAGTCAATGTTAAAATCACCCATTAAGATGGCTTTTGTGTTGCCAACGTTGAGTTTATTCAGAAGTTCAGATATTTCACTTGTGAAATGATTCAAATTCGCTCTAGGAGCAGTGTTGGGGCGGTATATAATTCCAATAACACATGGATTCTTTGTATTGCTAAATATTTCAATAAACAACGATTCCAATACATGTGGGATAAAAACAGTTAGATCTTCACGTATCCGAAACGCTATGTGTTCTTTAACATAGAGTCCAACACCACCTCTACCGTCATCACCAGATGGGCGTGTTTTAAATAAGAGCCTGTGATACCCACTGAGCTTATAATCAACATCCGGGTGTATATTGAAAACCTCAGTTAGGCCTATAACATCAAATTTGTTAACTGTGGGTTGCAAGTCCTTAAGTAAACTTACAAAAGAGTCCCAGTTGGCGTTCAGACTTCTACAATTGATGTTGAATAAACTCAACGAGTTATTTTGCACAGACGAATTTTTAAAGTTATGAGGACTGAAGTACTTACAACAAGAGTGTTGAATGTTAAAAGGTGATATACTCTCTGTTTCATCATCTGCACTATTGTTAAATAGCGCTGTGAAGTCAAACTTTTCGAGTAATTGAATATTATCTAGTGTTATTTTGTCCTCCATAATTTACTGAGGTTGTTTGCTGACAGCAATGGCCCAGGACACAAGATACGCGGAGCTGTATACATATACAAATTAATTGGAAAAGTGGATTTTGTGCAGTGCTAACGGCTGGTATGGCTGAGGAGAAGATACAAAAGGAAGATAAATAAAGATGATAAAGTAGTGAAGATAAAGAAAGAAGTAAAGAAAGGAAGACTTACATTCTACAAAACAAAACATAAAAATTTGATGGACTGATTTGATGGAATGAGCTCGTTCCATCAAAGAATGAGCTCAAAAATTGAGCTCGAAAAATGAGCTCGGATGAGTCAGCTGTATACCAGTATTCAATATTTCACCTATTACTTAAGGGGAGTACGGAATATGATGAGAATGTCAATAAGTCATTTCAATTAAACAGAAAATCAAATTTTTAATAACAAAATATGTACAACAATCAGTCTGGCGGGACATTTACGCTCTTGTTTCCAGTCCTTGGTGGAGCCCACCACCCCTCATTGGAGCAAACTCAGTGATCTTACCTAATGCCAATAGCAGACGACACTTGCACAAAGAAATTCTTGTATTGACTAAATATGTGTGTTCTTTGTCCCTAAACACAGCTCCTGACAACTTACCGGAACGAGCCCAATGAGCTCGTTCCAATTAGCAGTCACAGGCCATGATTATGGGGCATATTACGAGAAGATGATAAAGTTGGAAGAGTGATTTCCGTGAATAACACCTGTCTGTTTTGTCAATTGCAATGAACAATGAGTTAACCGTTTTATACTTACCAAGATTAGATTAAGTTAACATAATAATCATTGCAAAGGGTCACCCGTTTAATTTCACTAGGACAGAAAATGGGTTGTCCGACTTAACTTAGTAATTCTATGTCATTGTGCAATCACTCTGTAGTCAATTAGCCTATGTTTTTTTTTTCCTTTCCTTGTCCCACAGCCACAGTCCATGACCCCCCCCCCCCCCCCACACACACACATACATTTACTCGACTTGGATAGATGACATCACCTTCAAATTGAGATTCTCAAAGAACTTAGTAATATCATTCCTTATCTCCAGGACACAGCCTCAGAATCCACATTAGAACGAGCTTGTTTATTTATTCAGTTGTTAGTACTTAAGAATACATACGTATACACAAAGGTTGGACATGACGAAATTGTGTTCTGCACGATTTTTCCAGGGCTTACCTCAGAATTTGCTGCTGCCTCCTCTCTTGGTTTTAAGGTATCATTCATTGTGATGCTATTCATAGTACTGAAAATACTAGGCTTTGAAATACCCCACCCCCATTTTTATGCAAAATTTTACTACAATTGGAGAATTTCCTAATACACATACAGAAAGGAGAGATAATACGAAAAGAAGTCTGCTTCACATTTATTTAATCGAGAAGTCAATCAGATTAACAATTCAATACATATTCACTGAGTGTTTGGTGCAAACATGGTCATCTAAGAAAATATGTCTCCAAATTTAAACAAAAATTAAGATAATTTCAATTATAAAAAAGATTTGGCTAAGCCCTACGTAACTCTACTTTGTACAATTTTCATAGGTGATACCTCAAACGATTCTACGATACTCTTCGTCCACTTTGGTGTATATATCATTGGGGAAGTATCCACTGTGAGGACAATACACGGCTTTGCGCTGCCACCACCCATAAAGTGAGATTATCTAATTTCCGGCTTTTCACTAACCATACTTTGATGGTGTGCAGTGTGATATCGGATTTGTGTGGTAACATTCTATCATATTTGAAACATCTGATTGAAATAAATCACACTTACAAAAATTAAGATGCCCCCCCCCCCCCCCCCCACACCAGCCCGCTATTAACTTCATATATAACGTGTTTGCATTGAGTTCAATTAATTTGTTTTCAAGGAAAAAATAGCTGTTTGGCATTGAGAAAATATCCACAAGATAATGGAATCAACATAATGTTCTGTGTTAAAACACAACGTCTGGGATGTCAAGAGACAAAGTCCGCATGTATTAATTGTCAAGCTCATCTTCAATCAGACCCGGGCGTTTGTTCACGTTTTGAGTTCAAGCATTCTGCTCTGCATCCACATACGTCTATACAGCGCAAGCCAGCCACGTAACACCAGCATCAGGATCTAGAATACACTTCTTATGAACGCAAAACATGTGTGTTATACAACGAACATCCGGAGGAGCTGTGTCCTTCTCGAACGGTATCGGATCCAAACATGCGTCGACTTCCCGCCAGCCAGAATCCAACAGGTCACTTTTATTTGGATCTTCGCAAACCAAGAACACAGTTCTCTGCTGAGCTGCTTTATTCTCCTTCCCAAGAACCTGGAATAGTATAGATCCACAAATCCAGCAATTGAATAGGCCCAAATGTTAAAAAGTCCTCAACTGATAAAGCCTTGAATAATTATTCCCGACCTCACTCCAAACGTGACAACAAAACGTGCCCCGACTGTGTCATCCGCCAGCCATATCCTCTGGAATCTCATCCTTCTCTTCCCACGACTTAATCCTCAAATACATTCTAGCTCCCCTTGAATCACCAATAAAAGATCAGACAACCCCGTTTTGGGGAAAGCACTTCCATTCACTGAATCCAAAGAAACTTGATATATATCTTTATTTTTTACGGAAATGGCAGGAAGACAACCTTATAGGCTATGTCATTTTCATGCTGTATACTGGCTGATGTTCCTGTTTGTTGCAATGTTATTTTGTAATCAATGTACTAGTATACTGCAAAATAAAGATATGTCTATCCTACGTATGACTTAAACACCATATTTGAGCCTGGTATCGAGCCCCTTGACGTGTTGCTGGAAGGCATCTTCTGTTGGAGGCAAAGCCGCAGCTGGCTTATCGGACGTTATTGCCATGGACTCCTCTGTTCATCGAAATTCAGATTCCGTTTCTTTCCCTTTCGATCATAAAACGTCATCACAAACTGTCTAGCAACATCCCTATCAGTTGTAATATCATTTCCGTGTCCAAAGTTCTCAAGAGCCGCCAGTCTGTCAACATCTTTCACTAGAATGCTGAAGGCCTTTTTCTTTCCAATCATGAAGAAAGAACTCGTGGTGTTACAGCCGGTCAGTGAGTGTACAGCAGGTAAGCCTGCACATAACTCTTCGCTCAAACTTGAAGCTATATCATGAACTGGAATAAACCGATGACGAACTACGTTTTCTGTCGCATGTCCGATGCATCCACTTAGGTGTCCTCTGGAGTATAGTAATAGACTAGTAACACAAGAACGTCAGTGTCATCACACTTGATGATGATCAGATCAAACGAACTTGCCATCGCTCTTGCGTGAAAGACCATCCTCGTATCGGCTTCCTCGTGTGTTGCGAAGAGTGCATCGGCTTTTTTTGCACCTTCCTGGCCAATACTGACCACTCGCCTAGCTTGTGTAAATCCACCAGATATGATGAAACTTATACCTCCAAAATTACCTGTTGCGTTTCTCTACAATGTATTGCGAGACGAAGTTTGCTAAAGAAGATTTGTTCTCAGAGTTCGTGAGAAATTAGCGGAAGTTCGGAACTGCCCGTGAACCAAGCACTATGTGGGCCCGGCCCTCTTGAAATCTACTGTGGCGACGTCTTTCCACACGCTTAACACATTTGCTGTGGTCTTGTCGGTCGAATACTATGATAGCTCTAGCTGTTTTATGCTTTTGCAGCATCCCGGTGAACCTGCGATTGGCCAAATTTCCGAAGTCATCAAACGTGGCAAACAGATTTTCATTCAATATGCACAGCAAGGCCATTCCAGAAATAAGTAAAGCTGATTTGCTGTCATGTGGAAGAGTCGGAGCTGGAATCCTCGGAACACAGTGATTCCATCACCCGTGCTAGATCAGCTTTGTTGGTTTTTCTCATGGTGCCGTCAGCATTGAACAAAGACGGTGGTATTGCTGCCAACTCTTGACTGATGACGGCCTCCAGATTAATATCTCTGTTCTTTAGAACTGCGAGCAATCTTCTGAAAAGAACTTCTGGATCACTTATGATTGACTAGCCCGATGACTTTCTTCAAATCAGCGAAGGTGTACGTTTTTGTCTGGGGAAATTTATCCCAGAAGCTTGCAACTCGTGGACAGGTTGTCATCCTGCTTTTGACAAACATCTCTGCAAACTGTGCTGTAAAACCCGAGCACGTGGATAAACTTCCTTCAACTTGCGAAGATGCAAAAAGACCTGTAGCAATGTTGGTGAGATTTTTTGGTACTGTGTTCAGGTCGAGCGGGTTTTGCGAGTCGTCTTCTAACAAGATGAGCATTCTTGAGACATCCTGCTCATCTCACTCATGAGATTCTCCCGGGTGAAATGTCCTCATGGGCTCGCCGTCAAACAGGGATTTCACTGCTGAAGCGTACCTTCCAGAAACATGTCTGGTGTGCAGAGAAATTCATTCCATGGCAACAACGTCCGATAACGACTTGGCCTCCAACAGAAGATGCCTTTCTGCAACACGCCAAGAGAGCTCGATACCAGTCTCAAATATGGTGTTCAAGTTATACGGAGGATCCAAATAAGAGTGACGCATTGCATTCTGGCTGGCGGGAAGTCGACGCATGTTTGGATCAGATACTGTTCGAGAAGGACCCCGCTCCTGCGGATGTTTGTGATAAAACTCACATGTTTTGCGTTCATAAGAAGTGTAGTCTCAGCTCCCGATGCAGGTGTTACGCGGCCGGCTTGCGCTGTATAGACGTATATGGATGCGAAGTAGAATGTTTGAACTTAAAACGTGAACAAACATCTTAATTTTTTTAAGTGTGATTTATTTCAATCAGAGGTTTCAAATATGATAGAATGTTCCCACACAAATCCGATGTCACACTGCACACCAACAAGGTGTGGTTAATGAAAAGCCGGAAATTAGATAATCTCTCTTTCTTGGGGTGTGGCAGCGCAAAGCCGTGTATTGTCCGCGCAGTGGATATTTCCCCATGATATATACACCAAAGTGGGCGAAGAGTATCGTAGAATCGTTTGAAGTATCACCTATGAAAATTGTACCAAGTGGAGTTACGTGAGGCTTAGCCAAACTTTTTTTTTAAAATTGAAATTATCTTAATTTTGTTTAAATTTGGAGACATATTTTCTTCGATGACCATGTTTGCACCAAACACTCAGTGAATATGTATTGAATTGTTAATCTGATTGACTTCTCGATTAAATAGATGTAAAGCAAACTTCGTTTCGTATTATCTCTCCTTTCTAGGAAATTCTCCAATTGCGGGCAAACTTTGCATAAAAATGGGGGTGAGATATTTCAAAGCCTAGTATTTTCGGTACTATGTATAGAATCACAATGAATGATACCTTAAAACAAAGAGAGGCGGCAGTAGAAAATTCTGAGGTAAGCCCCGTAAAAATCATGCATCACAGAACGTCGGGAAATTCGGCCGAACATATTTTTTTTCACAAATATATAAATTTTCGCTAAAATTTCCACTAAAAGTTCACAAATTATATTTTTGGATAGCAATTCGGGGATATTGTCATCAATTGCTAGTCGTTTCCAATGACAATAAATGCACAACCGCCTTCAACAGACAGTCCGTGTAATTTTTAGGTAGAAATACCAAAATTCACCTATTTTGGGCAATTTTTTCTATAAAAAGCAACTTTTCACATAGTTCTACATGTTTTGGACAACCACAACATCCTTTTCTGAAAAGGTCATATTGCGAAACCCTACACACGAAGTTTCAGCTTGTTATACCGTCGTGCATACGAAAGTTACAATTTTAATTTGGCCGCTGCACTACTGATAATATGACAAAATGTCACGTTTTTATCTAGAGTATTGTTTTAAAATTCTATCGGCACATTCGCTAATTGTAATCTCCAGAAACAGTCACTACACATAAACTTTCGGAAAAAAAGAACCGATGTTTGTGTGATAGAAACACATTTTGCTATGTTGTGATTTGTGGGGATTTTTAATGTTTTTTCTCACATGTCTCCGTATCTGGTTTGAAGCCAAGAATTTCCAGCTAGCATCAATTTCGCCCATCGCGAGGAGGCGAATCACAACATAGATGCGCCCCTAGATCGAACAGTGGGCTGACACCCTCAACCAAGGTGAAAATGGGTAGCATAATGCCTTTTGATTGATCTGGATTGTATGTCTACAATAGTACGTTCCGTCCTATGCTCTCTGGTAGATACTGCAGATTATCATCGAAATTCCCTTTTGGAGGTAGAGTTATTAAAATCGGCGTCATTTTGTCGTGGTTGCACCGTGGTCCACGACACATACATTGCGTATGGAGTAGGTTCCCACTGCAATTTTTACACTAATCTCCATCAAAATCGTTGTTGTGAGTTTTGCCAAAATTGGAGCGAAACGAGATTTCTTTTTGTCTAAATCACGATTTATTTCATAAAATATCACAAAAAGTCATTTTTTTTTACACGAATCATCATTTTCACCAACATTAGATTAATAATTGTTCAGCCCTACCCATTTAGAGTTGAGAATTGCGTTTTTTTATTCAGGTTGTGCTCTTTTTTTGCGCTCCCAGGGCGTTTTCCAAAAATCACCATTTTTTCACATTTTTATACTAAAATTGCAAATTTCACATTGACCTACCTTCCGAAAACCACAATATTATTGTGCGTATAGAATAGGTCATAGTCTATAACTATGCGAAGTTTCGTCTTGTTAGACCACCGTGCACGGTATCTCGAGGACTTTTCCAATTTGGCCACTACACTATGATTTAATGAAATCACCACAAAAGAAAGTGAGTGCAACGCGATATAATTCTGATGATGCTAAATAAGTACACCAGACAAATTGCTTCAAAATGTAAATCAAGCTATAAACAATGCTCAATTAACTAAGCCACCTATAACTATGATTCAGCAGAGTGGTAATCAGACAGCACCAACTTATACAAATGAACAACCACAATATCAAGGTCAAACAACAGGTCAAATACCATACCAAGGTCAAACACCAGGTCAACCACCATACCAAGGGCAACAACAACCACAATACCAGGGTCAACAACCACAATATCAAGATCAACCACAACAGCCCTATATACCACCTGTGTGTCCACCACAGGGATATTTTTATCCTATGCCACCTCCACCTTTCAACTGGCAACCACAACAGCAAGCTCCCCAGATGTCATATCCAAATCAACCACAACACCAAGCACCTTAGATCCCATATCAAAATCAATTTACACCACAAAATCAATTTACACCACCAACACAACAACAATGCAATGACTTTAATGCAATACTTGCAAACAGAACTCCCAACTATCAAAATTGTCATGGGAGAGATAATAGAAAACATATTCAATATCCCAAATCTTTGGTGTACGATGGCAAAACAAACTGGAGAGCATAAAAGACAAAATTTATTAAGTATGCTGACTTGCAAGAGTGGGATACGCAAGAGTGCAATTTATGTTGGTGTTTAATCAGAAAAGCGAGTGAATATTATGCACTCCTCTTAAAAAGAAATTCTGAAATTAGATTTGGTGAAGTTTTGGAAAATTAGAAAAGCTCTTTGGTTATCAGGATCTTCCAGAAACTGCTCAAATTGAGTTTCAAAGTACAGCTCAAAAACCTGATGAACCCTTACAAGAATGGGCAGATAGAATATTATCTCTAGGGATGCGTGCATTTCAAGATCTCCCCGATGAACATGTGTACAAGCAAGTCATCATGAGATTTTGTCATGGCGTCACCGATAAGTTAGCAGGTCAGCATGCTGCAAATTATAGACCGACAAGTATTGAGCTAGCAATAGATTCTATTAGGTGGTACCAATATACTAATAAGGCTATTCATGGCTCAACACCTGAACTTAAAGATGAGCTTAAAACAAAGGGGCTGAGGCTGACAAAAAGGTTGGTAGTGCTGAACAACCTATAATGGTAGAGGCAATGTCACTCCACAGAACACAAAATAAGTCAGTCAAAACGTTTAGAATCACAAATGGGTAATACAAAAATTAGTAGTGTCGAACAGCCTTTAATGGTAGAAGCAACATCACTCTAGAATAAACAAAATAGGTCAGCTGAGACGAGACTGTCTCGTCTAGAGTCACAAATGGCCTCAACCATCTCGTCAGTTGATGACATAAAATCTGGTATGAATGACATCTCTCTAAACTGAATGATATTGATAAAGCGTTAAATAGAATGCAGACACGAATAGGGCTGAAACAGTAAACTGGTTATCCGGTTAACCATTGGTTATTGGAACAGCCAGTTTTGAAGCTCATAACCGGTTAACTGTTCTTATCACATGCAAATATACATGCAGTGCAAATGTTTCTAAAAACCATGATGATAAAGCATTTTATGGCAAATAGACGTTTAACCCCTTTCCCAACAGAGTGGCCAAAATAACCAGAACGTAACCTCAAATAACCATCCCAAGGCCTACGGTTACTTTTTACTGCCTTAGTAAGACCATACATTTGATACAAACATAGATATCATTAGAACCGGCTCACTGATATCAATGTTTGTATAGTTTCATTGGAAAATTACTTCAGCCTTTGACACGAAGCTCATCTCCCTCACCAATATGAAAAGAAAACATCAAATGCTACAAATGTGGTGGAAGTGGACATTTTCAAAATGTGTGTCCATCGAAAAGTCCACTCAATCAATCCGCCAAGGTGAGGTTCGATTCAAACACAGACTAAAAAAATGTGCGTAGGTCAAGGAATCTAGAGGCTTAACTTTGGCCCAGGTTACAGGAGACCTCTCATTACCCTTAGAAACTTTGGCACCACTGGGAAATGATACCGAAATTGACGAAATAACAATCTGTCAATTATGGTTCAATGTATAGGGTTCCTGTAAAGATTCAAGATTGTCAAGTCACAACAGTTATTGATACAGCAGCCGAAGTCACTATCATTAGTGATAATTTGTTAAAAAAGTTCTCTGCTAAGCCTCAAATCATTAAAAAAGTTAAAATGAAAACAGCAGGCAGAGAATTAATAATGTTCGGCTTTATTCCTGATTCAGTATCAATAACAATTGGAAGTCAAACCCTCCAAGAAGAAATTTATGTTGCCCCAATTGAGGATGACATGCTGCTGGGACTTGATTTTCTTAGAAAACATAATGTGGTTATCAACATTAAAGATAACTCTAGAATTGGGTAAAGAAATGATAACTTTACAATATGGTAAACCTCCAGTGTTGCTGAAGTCAAAGTGAGCAGTCAAATGTAAAGGCCACCAAATATGGTACTTATGCTTAAATGCTCTTTAAGCAGAGATTTATCTTATTATATTGTGGAACCAGTTGATGGTTTAGAAGTTCTTATACCACGATCTTTGTATTCAAACGATCAATAGCCTAAAATCTGTTTCATAAATTTGAATGACCACAATGTTAAATTGAAGGAAAATCAGTTGATTGCTCATGCTGAAGAAGTATGCCAAATAGATATATTTGAACATGAGATTGAAAATCAATTTAGTGGCCTTAAAGGAAATACTCTGGTCACAAGGGAGCAGAATATGCAACAGAATTCTGTTCAACCTGTTATAGAGAGAACAGGGCCACTACAAAATATTGAACAATCAGTCAATGAAAATCAAAACAGGCATACTAAGGGTAATTCAGAAATAGAAGTTGGAATTACTAGGTGTCAAAATGTCACAAGCACTGATCAGGCTTCTCAAACTAAACCAGGGAGAACTAAATGTATTCTATCAAAATTGTTTGAACGAACTGATCTGTTTCATGACAATATTGTTGGTACAAGTAATCAAAATGTATAGCCAGCTTCAGATAATGCACATTCTAAATGGACAAGTATTTCAATGGGAATAAATGCTAGTCAGATTCATGAACTAAGTGCACATGTGGGTGAAACAGAGAACTGAATAACCCCGAAAATAGCACAAGTTTGGATCAAGCCGGTAAACTTGAACCAAATGAAATATTTGATAGCATTAAAATATAAACCAGTCAAATTCATGAACTTAGTGCACATGTGGGTGAAAACAGAGAACTGAATAACCCCGAAAATAGCACATGCTTGGATCAGACCGGTAAACTGGGTTCAAATGAAATATATGGTGACACAAAAGAAATAAATTCATCGAGAGTTTCAAGTGATCCTCAAAAAATAATGGTGTCAACAATCTCAGAATTACCCATATGCAGAAATGAAATTATAAAAAATGTTCCTGAATTTTTGCAAAATTTAGTGGCAAGATCTGCCAAGGAGTTGAATGCCAGTCAGTTAAATGAATTGACGTAGCTGTTTATTGAATATCAGGACGTTTTTGCAAAAGAAGAATTTGATTTTGGTAATTTTACGGAGACTGAACACAAAACTGAAACTAAAGATGCTAAGCCCATTAAACATCGTATTCGCCAAACACCTGTGGGCTTTGAAATAGAAGAAGAAGCACATTTAGATAAAATGCTAAAAGCAGGCATAATACAACCATCAAATTCAGAATGGGCGGCTGCACCTGTTTTTGTAAGAAAACGGGATGGGGGTGTGCGATGGTGCATAGATTACAGAGCCTTAAATTCAGTCACTGTGAAAGACATGTACTCATTACCATTGGTCGAAGAACATTTAGATACACTGTCCAACAATAAATGGTCCTCAAAATTCTGCATATTGGGAAGTTAATGACAGCGGACAGGACAGACAAAAAACGGCCTTTATTACTAAACATGGTTTAATTGAATTTGTAAAAATGGGCTTTGGGCTCTGTAATGCGCCTGCATGCTATTCCCGCATTATGAATCTTGTTTTGAGAGGTTTAAATTGGAAAACTGCATTGGCTTTCTTGGACGACATTGTCACATTGGGTAAAAATTTCTCAAGACATCTGGAAAATCTTAAAAAAGTATTACATCATTTCAGAGAATATCACTTGAAACTAAAACCAAAGAAATGTGCATTTTTTAGAAAACAAATTGAATTCCTAGGACGAATTGTAAGCAATTGTGGAATTGGCCAAGACCGACCAATTCTAAAGAGGTCGAACGAAATTTAGGCCTGGCAAATTATCACAGAGTGTTCATAAAAGACTATGTAAAATTAGCTAAACCTTTGTATAATTTGACAGGCAAAAATGCTTTTCAATGGAGTGAAGATCAAGAAAAAACGTTTTTAGCAATAAAAACCTCATTAACTAAATCTCCAATTTTAGGATTGCCAAATGCAAGTGATTCTTTCATTTTGGACATGGTTGCCCCTGATTATGCAATTAGAGCAGAATTAATCCAGATACAAAATGGAGAGGAACGCGTTATTGCATTTGGTAGTTTCATTCTACGTTCAGAACAGAGAAGGTATTGCATTACAAGAAAAGAACTGTTAGCAGTTATAACATTCACAAGACAATTTCACCACTATCTCTTGGGCAGACCATTTGTCATAAAAACTGACCATAGTAGTCTGATTTGGCTATTAAAAGAGCCTCAAGGTCAAATATCTCGTTGGATGGAAGAATTAAGTCAGTATGATATGGTGGTGCAACATAGACCCGGTAATAAACATGGCAATGCAGATGCATTATCCGCATTCCACAAAAAGGATTTTGTCCTAATTATAAGTTAGGTAGTAATATTGAAAACTTTGCCTTGTAAAGGATGTCCTTACTGTAAACGGGCACATGAGAAATGGAATACATTTGCTACAGAGATAGATTATGTAGTGCCATTATCTTCGGGTAAATCTGAAATTACTCAGAGCCTTCCTGTACCCAATTGCAAGGTAGGGCAAAGGGCCAATTACTCCGTGAGTGACAGGAAGAGTGGTGAAAGTCGCCATTGATTTAAAAACATGTTCTGTTAAACCATATGCAGAGCATTATGAAAACAAAAAGACTGCTAATGAACAGACTTTCAACTCATTTCCCTTTGTCAGAAATGACTCTTGGCGGAATGCCGATGGTTCAATGTGACAACAGGGTGATGAGGCTGAAATAAATAGGACAGAAAAACAACCAAGACCCGGAAGAACAAATTCATGGCCTTGGGTCCCTGGGAGAACAAACAATTTTGAAGAACAACCTTCAATATAAATTTAACACAGATATTGGAGTGGTGTACTTCAAGCTGTGATCCATGGGATGATGAAGGTTGTTGGAACAGTTACCCCCATGTAAATAATGATGAAGGTTGTTGGAACAGTTACCCCCATGTAAATAATGTAGATAACCAATTACCTTTTTCTCACATGGATTTGACATTTGGTCCGAAAATTCCAAATAATGCAGAAACAAAATGTTGTAAAAATACAACTATTGATCGATACTCTGGAGTTTCTATATCTGGGTTTTCAAGTGAAGATTGGATAAATGCCCAGAAGGAAAACCCAGATATATTTATTTTGAGGCGATGGTTAAAACACTCAGAAGAACCCACTGAGGGACAAATATTTTTAGCAAGCCCTGCTTCAAAGTATTAGTGGATCAATAAAGCACAATTCACTCTTGAAAGTGAACTGATAAAAACACAAAGCGATACAGATGCTTTTCAACTTTTGGTATTTAAATCCATGAGAGAAGAGGTAATCAGGCTAAATCATGACTTGCCCTCAGCAGGCCACCGTGGAATAGATATAACTAGAACAAAAAATACAGAATAACTACTTTTGGTATGGAATGACCCAAGAAATTGAAAATTTCGTACTCTCCTGTGTTAAATACAATAAAAATAAAAAGATTAAAAGAAACGGCAAATGTCATTTAACTAAATTCCATGCTGGTGCTCCCATGGAACGAGTACATCTAGATTTTCTTGCGCCATTGCCTAAAAGTACTAAAGGGAATGAGTATATATTAATGATGGTAGATCAATTTACTAAATGGGTAGAATGCATACCACTACCATCACAAAGTGCAGAAGTCACAGCTCAGGCAGCTGTGTATGAAGTTTTTTTCTCGGATTGGTTTTCCCTTTCAAATATTTACAGACCAGGGTAGGAATTTTGAAAGTAATCTCTTTTCACAAATGTGTGACTTACTACAAATTCATAAAGCTTGAACTACGCCATATAGGCCATCTGCTAATGGACAAGTAGAGAGATATAATCGCACTTTATTAGATTTAATATGCTGCTTTATTGATAGATCGCAGCATGCATGGGATGAGAATTTAGCTCAGATTGCTGGCGCTTTACGGTGTTCAGTTAATTGAAATACAGAATTCACCCCAAACAAGTTCATGTTGGGCAGAGAAATGAACCACCCAGCTGACCTTATGTTTCGAATAACATCTGAAACCACCATAGTAGATAAGTATGTTTTATCACTTGAAGAATCTATAAAACTCGCCAGTGAAAGTCGACGCAAGAAAGAATGAAAAAGAGATTATGATTTAAAAGTTGAAGTTAAAGAATATCATTGTAATGACCTGGTGTATCTACTTGATTCCTGAACTAAAAAGGGAAAATCTAAAAAATTATCTCATTTATGGAAAGAAAAAGGAAACATAGTATCAAAATTGACACCTTATCTCTGTGAAATCAAGTTGAGAAATAGAACCACAATAGTTAACCATGATCGATTTAAACTTTATAAGGATCGTATAATTCCGATGTGGGTGAAAAATTATCTAGACAAAGATTCAGTAGAGCAAACAATTGAGGAAGTTGATTCTTCTAAAAACCAGACCTCGGACAATTTATGATACAATGTGACTATTGTCATGAATGGTTTCATAGATCATGTGTTAATATAACTGCTGATGGGAGTAGTATGTCTCGTATGTTTCACCCCTATTCTGGGGGACCTTGGTGGGGGACCTCGGAAGTGACGTCATGTCACGTGACGTAGTAGTGCCATGTTGTGTTGTTATGGTAACCCGCGTGAGCGGCCATGTTGTGACGTCATCTCCATAGTGATACATGGTGTGAGTGTGCATGCGCAGTGCATGTTGTTAGGGTGATACGTGTTTCTATCGTCCATTTTGTATACTAGAGGCCGACATCTTGGTTTCTATGGTAGCACGTGATTGCTATGTTACCCAATTGTTCTGCAATGGGACGGGGTATGTTTTGAGGGTATGTTCCTTTGTAGAAGAGTAAATCTAATTACCACAAACAACCCGACAATCCCTCCAAAACACCAAAATCCACCCGAAATCACCGAAATTGACTTTATTTCCCCATTTTATCGGTTTAGCACGTAGTGCTATAGTACTAAGGGGTACAAGGGGGGTGTGTTCGATTGAACAGGAGTAATGTTCTGGCTTTGAATTCGCCCAGATTCCCTTTTTGGATCCCTATCCCATGACGTTGTTCCCATTAAAAGACACGTTCCTTTGGTCATTACCCAGAATTCTCTGCTTCTATCTATATATGCAATACTTTTTGTCTATCTGGCCCGGTTTCTTTGATCTAGAGTATACTCCAATAGCGTAGAAGAGCCTATTATTTGGAACAGCTTTGCTTATTATTACTATATTTAGCTATTCTAGTCTATTCTTGTTAGTTCTAACCATATTCCAAGTACTCTTGTTGTTTCATTTATCTAGATCATTTATATGAATTATAACTAACCAATCAGATTGCTTGATTTCCCATAACCTGTATGCAGAGTTATCTCCCTTCTGTACAACAAAAGACAATATCATTCCCAAAGCCAATATCATTCCCAAAGCCAATAAGCTATCGAGCAGTTACTGATAAGTCATTGCTCGAATGACTCGAAGCTCATCGAGCAAATGAGTCTTAGAGCAATTGCTCGATCGAGTGACTCGGCATATTGCTCGAATGACTCGAAGTCCGTCAAGCAAATGAGCTATCGAGTAATTGCTCGTTCGAGTTACTCCTCGAACGACTCTTCAACTCATTTCAGTATTTGAGGATACCTATGGCCCAGAATTGTATTATTTGAGGATACCTATCGAGGATACCTTTTATAGGATACTTATCTGAGGATACTATTACCTATATCACAAGGCATACCTATCCCAAATATCCCTTATAAGCTAAAGAGCAAGAGAGTAATTGCTCCATGAGCAATTGCTCGATCGATTCGAAGCTCACCGAGCAAATGAGCCTAAGAGCAATTGCTCGATCGAGTGATTCGGTATATTGCTCGAACGACTCGAAGCTCATCGAGCAAATGAACTATCGAGTAATTGCTCATTCGAGTGACTCCTCGAATGACTCTTTGACTCATTTCAGAAAAAAGGGGTGCTGAAGGCCATATGTTTTCCAAAAATGGGTGCCGAAATTGGGGTGCCTTCTGGAGAATCCCTTTTTTGTCAAATGAGCTATTGAGTAATTGCTCGATCGAGTGACTCGACATGCTGCTCGAACGACTCGAATCCCATCGAGCAAATGAGCTAACGAGCAATTGCTCGTTCGAGTGACTCCTCGAACGACTCTTAGACTCAATTCAGAAAAAGGGATTCCATAGCCATAGCTGTTTTCGAAGAAGGGATTCTTCAAAAGGGATTCTGTAAAATGGGATTCCTATTCGAGTCCATAAAATTTGGATTCCGTGTTTTAACATCGACACTCGAGGGTATGGAAAGGGATTGATAACAACCAATTCAACAATGACTACAAGACTCTGAACAGATACGACCAGTCACTACAAAACAACGAAGTAAACATAACAAAGTGAAAGAATGTCAAACTAGTCGGATTGATCGAACTAGTTGGACAGACTGAACAGATCTGAATAATGAACAGATACAAGACACCTGGGATTCGAGTCGTTCGAGCAGCATGCCGAGTCACTCGATCGAGCAATTACTCGATAGCTCATTTGACAAAAAAGGGATTCTCCAGAAGGCACCCCGATTTCGGCACCCCTTTTTGGAAAACATATGGCCTTCAGCACCCCTTTTTTCTGAAATGAGTCTAACAGTCGTTCGAGGAGTCACTCGAACGAGCAATTACTCGATAGCTCATTTGCTCGATGAGCTTCGAGTCGTTCAAGCAATATACCGAGTCACTCGATCGAGCAATTGCTCTTAGGCTCATTTGCTCGATGAGCTCCGAGTCGATCGAGCAATTGCTCATGGAGCAATTACTCTCTTGCTCTTTAGCTTATAAGGGATATTTGGGATAGGTATGCCTTGTGATATAGGTATCCTATGAAAGATAAGTATCCTATGAAAGGTATCCTCGATAGGTATCCTCAAATAATACAATGCCGGGCCATAGGTATCCTCAAATACTGAAATGAGTCGAAGAGTTGTTCGAGGAGTCACTCGAATGAGCAATTACTCGATAGCTCATTTGCTCGATGGACTTCGAGTCATTCGAGCAATATGCTGAGTCACTTGATCGAGCAATTGCTCTAAGGCTCATTTGCTCGATGAGCTTCGAGTCATTCGAGCAATGACTTATCAGTAACTGCTCGATAGCTTATTGGCTTTGGGAATGATATTGGCTTTGGGAATGATATTGGCTTTTGTTGTACAGAAGGGAGATAACTCTGCATACAGGTTATGGGAAATCAAGCAATCTGATTGGTTAGTTATAATTCATATAAATGATCTAGGTAAATGAAACAACAAGAGTACTTGGAATATGGTCAGAACTAACAAGAATAGACTAGAATAGCTAAATATAGTAATAATAAGCAAAGCTGTTCCAAATAATAGGCTCTTCTACGTTATTCGAGTATACTCTAGAACAAAGAAACCGGGCCAGATAGACGAAAAGTATTGCATATATAGATAGAAGCAGAGAATTCTGGGTAATGACCAAAGGAACGTGTCTTTTAATGGGAACAACGTCATGGGATAGGGATCCAAAAAGGGAATCTGGGCGAATTCAAAGCCAGAAAATTACTCCTGTTCAATCGAACACACCCCCTTGTACCCCTTAGTACTATAGCACTACGTGCTAAACCGATAAAATGGGGAAATAAAGTCAATTTCGGTGATTTTGGGTGGATTTTGGTGTTTTGGAGGGATTGTCGGGTTGTTTGTGGTAATTAGATTTACTCTTCTACAAAGGAACATACCCTCAAAACATACCCCGTCCCATTGCAGAACAATTGGGTAACATAGCAATCACGTGCTACCATAGAAACCAAGATGGCGGCCTCTAGTATACAAAATGGACGACGGAAACACGTATCACCCTAACAACACGCGCTGCGCATGCGCACTCACACCACGTATCACTATGGAGATGACGTCACAACATGGCCTCACGCGGGTTACCATAACAACACAACATGGCGCCACTACGTCACGTGACATGACGTCACTTCCGAGGTCCCCTCACCGAAGTCCCCCAGAATAGGGGTGAAACATACGAGACATACTACTGATGGGGCTAAAAATTTAGATACATATCAGTGCCAATCATGTACATAACTTTTCAAAACAGACTGTTTTTATAACTAAATATTTTTATTTATTACAGGCACAACGAGTACACCAAAATGACGGATAAGGGAAGGCTATTCAGACCAGCAAATAAGTTAATATACGATTTAGCTATGGTGCCAAGAAACGTAATCACTCAAAAAGAGATGAATGAACTGGTTATCCAACAATATTCCATTGCAAAACATACTAAAGATGGTAACTGGATCAATCATTTACGTAAGAATGGTCAAACTCTATATTTAAATTCTTGGCTGGATGAGCATCTTCCCTGTTTAGATGGAAAAAACATTTGCTTTCAAGAAAAGTATTGAGACTGCACAGGTTAAATATTCGGCTAATTATTCAAAACCTTCCTGTCAGGATATACGTTTGAAAACGCAGCCGGAAGTACAGAGGATCAGTACTACTATAACTGCCTCCTCCTCTGCAAGCGCTGTGGTAGCCTCGTCACATGAAAGCAAGGAGTCCAGCGGTGTCTCTGGCTGTGGGGTGGTGGGTCACCCAGAGAGTAAAACAACGTCTAGGCCAATGGTAGGCCTGGATAAAGCGCTTCAAAAAGGCGATGTAGTGCACTCTGGGGAATTTACGTGTCCGGCAGTTGGCGGTAGATCGTTTGCCTCCAAACATAGGTTCACTGATGGCTTGGGGGATAGCCCCATGGATGTCACTGCGTCTGCAGGTCAGGTCCCTCTGCCTATTTTGGTGAGCGACCGGACAATAGAGGCGGACGGTGTGGTATCTGGGGGAGATCATCCCGGGTACCTATGGAGCCTCAGCCACGACCCTCTGGAACTGAGCCCAAACGGTGTCTGAGGGGTCGCCCAAAAGCCGACACAGCACCTACGGGTCATATTCCTCTCTCCAAGGGAGATAATTTGATGATAGAGGTGTGCGGTGTGGCGGCTGACGGGAGATCATTTCTTTTTTCAGGTCCCACTTCTGAGGGTCAGGTTTGGTTCGCCCGTGGCTCGGTGGATGGCCCCACGGATGATGCAATGGCTGCTACACAAGCTCCTTTCCCTTTGGGGTGGCTTGATAATAAAGGCGGATATTGCTGCATCCGGGAGGATATCTGCTTGTCTTACGGGGGCCACCATCTTATCGAAGACAAAGTGAACAGGCATCTCCCTCTTGTTCAGCTGATAATGTGGGTGGTGGGCCGGCGGGTAGAGCAATGTCTGGCATTCAGGTTTCTTTATCCTCAAAAGGGGATCGCACTGCAATGAAAACAGACATTGTGGTGCCCACTTGGCAACCAGCTATCATTGCGGAGCCAAGGTTGAAGGGATGCAATAAGAAGAGGGCAATGGGTAAATCACCACACTATAGTCGATTATATGAGAAAGCGACAAAGAAACCATGTAACACATCATCTATACATACACCATCAAGTAACAGAGCGGTAGCCCACAACCAATCAAAGACTGGTGAGATCCATATTGAAGCACCAAGTGGGACGAAAAGTGGTTCTAAATGTCCGATTTCAGATTGCAGCGTGGTGACAAAAAAAATGAAGAAGCATTGCTATTATTCTCATCTACCTATAGCATTCTGGGATGGAGATTTGAATTGTGACGATAAAAGTCCGTCAAATCTGATGATGAAACTTGACAAACAAAGCTCTCCTATCATTGGGCCAAATGGAACGTTGCAGGATTTGATGAATGTAGTATCATCTTCAGCTCGTCTTCCTACAGAAGTACAGATATCTCCAATGGATGAAATAGCCATGATTAATTTATTCAAGCATCAACGCTGGACAATACCACGGCCTTTTACTCTTTAACCTTGCAACTCACCGGCAGTCATATTACATTGGAGAAATGCCATGATTTTGATTAGTAAACTGACACTTCAACTATGTGTTGGTCGCTCACGGATCATCAACAAGATGTATCAGCAAAGAAAACCTGTCATCTTTAATACGGAAGGCCAACCTGAATGATCGGCTACTGCAACGCCAACTTCACTTAATGTAGAACATCAGGCAATGACTATAGTTGTATCTAACCCTCAAGTTTTGGATCTACAGGAAAATCTCAGCGTCATGATTGAAAATACACCCAGAAGTGCTGTATCAATCTCATCTTAAAATCCTGTGTTAATGGCAATAGACAGTCATTTCCACTTGGACAGAACTCGTCATGAACTGAAAAATGTATCTATTACATCGATTGAAGATGTATTGAATTGCATGCCAAAACAACCTTCCATTCCGGTAAAACTCGTCGGTGGAATAGATATTTATTGTGATCCGGAAAACTACGATTTCCCATTGCCTGATAGTTCATCTTCTTGGAAGGTCGCTATTGGAATGCATCCTAAAAGAGTTGAGAAGTTAACAAAATCTGGATATTGCCAGCTCAAAGATCTCATCGATTCACCGAAAATCAGTGCTGTTGGTGAAATTGGGCTGGATCATACAGCAGATAAGAAGTATTGGAAGAAGCAGAAGCAAGTCTTAGAAGAATTATTGGACCTCTGTACCAAAAGAAGACCTATCATTCTACATGTCCGTGGCATTAATCAGCTAGATACTGCTACACTCTCTTCCAAAGGTCTGGATGCTGTAAAAAGAAATTGCGCACCTACTCAACGGATTCATCTCCATTGCTTTACTGGAGGCATAGAGCAATTACAGCCATGGTTGGATTCTTTTAAAAACTGCTACTTTAGTTTCACGGACCTGGTCAAGAATTTCAACGCCGGACAGAAATTTGCCCTGCAAAAGGTACCAGTGAATCGGCTATTACTTGAAACTGACTCTCCATATTTTGGTAGGGCTTGTGAAACAGAAATCAATACACCTCATTTTGTGGGTATGGTGGCACAAATGATTTCTCAACAGCGACCTGAAACTCTTCAGCAGATCTTGGATGTCACAACTGAAAATGCAAAGCGTCTCTACAATATATAGAACTGCATAATAAACTGCATGTTAGCAAATGAACTATGTTCGAACTGTTTTCTGAAATATTCACTATATAAAGTTCTTGGGAACTGGGAGGAGAGTAGTAAAATAGGGTTAAACATCCTACACCGAACCGCATTCACTGCACGAGAAATAGCATACTGGAAGTCATGTGACATCCGGCTTCTGGAGAAGACAATTGACGCATTTGGCCATAGATCTTCGTCTCGAGAACATGTATTGATTCGACACAGATTTATTTCTCCTGTATTCATCTTTATGAATGATGTTATAAAGATGCATTTATATTCAACTATCTTCACGTGAAGAGCCGCATGTTCCATGATGTTTTTATAAACTGTTTCCATATTATAAATGTGGACTTCGCGTATGCAATTGTGTGAATTGCATCTGCCATGTTGTTTGAAACTGTGTTCGTCGCCATCTTGTTGATATGTATAAAGATTGATATCGACGATTGATTGTTATTTATAGATTGATGATATTTGGTGAACTGTTACTGCTAGACATCCTTGACAGCGCCTGCTGATGTTAATATGTTAGGTAAATAGCTTAGTTAGTACATGTTCTTTTTGATATCTATTATTCTCATATAGTCTCGATACACCAACGAGACAACAAAATAACAGGATCCATAGCCGAGACGTCCATGTGATTGGGCTAATGTTGTGGTTGGAAATTGGAAATGATTGTTTTTTTAATATTATCTTATTTTGGGTTAACTAATAGCTTTTGGAACCAAATTCATTTTGCTTTGGACGTTTTCATTTTCACAGTACGCGACAGACGATCGATAATTGTATAACGAAATTTGGCAACTTTTCGAAGCGTAACTAATGACTCGGCCGGAAAGGGACTAGTACAAACGGTGCTGGAAAAAAGTCCCGGCTTGAACATCAACAGTTGAATACAGAAACATTTATGTCATAGCGGCGATTCCGTTAAATAAAAGGGTTTAAATTTTAATGGGTGTGTAATAAAAAATGTAGCAAATTCGTGACGATTGAATATTATAAACCTCGTTCTCTAAAATCGACCTGAGCCTCGATAAACCTCTGATCGAGTTGATTTTAATGAGCTCGCTTCAGAAATGTCACAATGAAATCGGGACTTGTTAGCGATACGCTCTAACAGCGGGGGTTATAATAGTGGTGACGTTTTAAACATTTTTGTAATGTGTTTTGGCAAGGTTACATGAATGTCATTTACAGTACTGTATACAGGTAATCTTCAGCCCAAGAGGGCTGTGAGTCTCATTGCTATTCATTTGTTGTTTATTGCGTACTATACTCGTGTCCAATGCTAGTTATTTGCGTCAAGAATGGTACATATTGGGCTGATAAAGTTTCAAGTACAACAAGAATTGGGGAGCTTTCCTTTTTTTGTCTATAGCACTGTGATAGATAGGTTAGATGGATGGTGGATGGTTATCCATTAAATAGGCTGCCGTCATAGCCCTGTTTTTCAAGCACAAGCCGATGACATTCATGTATATGATTAAGATTCATTTAATTTTCTTCAGGTTTTGCTGATATTCTTACTTGTGATTGGTCGATTGGCGTTTTTCATCATCCGATAAACGTTTTTCTTTTTATACGGTATAAATGCTCAAACCCTTTCCACTCCAGTTCATAAAACCGTTGGCGTATCTAGAGGTGCACTCCATCTGGAATCACACCAGGTGACCGGGGAAAAACTTTAATAAAAAAGTTGATCGTTGAGACCATGTTCCAAGTTACTGCCATTTGCACATTATCCGATTGTAATGTCCATTGTGTTCGGTTGGGTAAGTTTGATGACAAGCAATATAAACAAATTTGACAGTAATGGGATGTGTTTCTGAAGACAATCATCTCGATGACAGTGTTACAGTCTTACGTGTTGTGTGTTTACTAAGATTATACACCTATGGCGCTGTGAGTACAAACGCGGGCAGGTAATTTTGACAGGATCGCGACCGCGACCCTGTCGTAATTTCCTGTCCGCTTGCCCCTCGCACAACCGTCGAATCTAACCTAGCGAAGATGGTAGAACATTGGATCTGAGGTTCTTTTTACGTTTGTTCTTCTCGCAATGTGACTAGACCGTCTTTATGATTACAGCTCTGTTTCTGTGTACCATTATTTGCAAATTGACATAATTCAACTAGATAATCAACTACTCGAAAGGGGAGCACGGTGGTTCAATGACTGTGAACAAAATCGAATTGTCGTAGGTTCAAACCTCGTCATCTGCGTCGGGTCCTTGGGCAAGACACTTATTCCCCATTGCTCAAGTGTCATAACGAGTACTGTACGGCGATAATACATATGCATTCACTGCCGATAACTCTGCTTGTGTGGGGCTAGTAATTTGAAGAATCCGATAGTTACTCTCCGAAACTCGGTGCTTCTCTCTAAGTACTCCAGCTTCCTCCTCTCACAAAACTGTCCGACACGAATGACCAACACTTTTGAGAATTTTGTTAACTCCCAATAAATAAATAAATTACTACTCGAAACAAATCATACAGTGAGAAGTTGACGGGTGGTGGGAAACGGCATAATCTGTAAACGTAGCTCCATTTTCTCTCGTTTCTTTTCGAACGGGATGGGGGATTCTACAATGAGGTATTATCAAAACCAGAAAAGAATCGCGATTGGACGCCATCGCGATCCATTCGATATTGTCTGTGCGCTTTTGGTGACTCAGTACAGTGATCGTATATTGTGGATGCAAAGGAATTTGTTGTTTAGCTATATATGGAGGGCCTCTATGCACACCTGTATGCGAGGAAGTTTAATAAAATTTGTGACATACTTGAAACTCTCTCACCTGATTAATTATTGAAAAGGGCTCTCTGGGAGCGCGGCGGCTCAGTGCTAGACTGTTGAACGTCTATGCTAGAGGTCCCGAGTTTGATCCCCGCCCGGGACGACCCGCTTTGTGTCGTTGGGCAAGGAACTTTATTCCGGTTGCCTACATGGAGGCACGATGACGCCGTGTACTAAGGCGTACCGCACGTTGATGGTGCACATGTCTTCAACCGCTGTAACCCTGCGTGTGCGGAGCTTGAACAGAGTTAGAATGTTGAGGAGCTGATTAGCCATTGTGCATAAGTATGTGACCTTAAACACCAATAAATAATAAATAAGGGCTCTCTGAGCCCTTTCCAACAATTAATCAGATGGTAGGTTTGATCTGCGCGCACCAGAACGTACGGATAATCGTCATAAAGTAGATGACAATAGTCGCTTTCGGCAGCGTATGTGTTAAAGAACGCTAAATACTAGGAATTTAATTTCGAAGAATGCCAGCTTGGGGGCAAAAATTCTGTTGAAAGTTTTTTATTGAATTTTCACGGTCGGCCGTCGAGATAATTTGACATGGTGTTCTGATGTTAAACGAAGTGCTGCCACAAAACATCTTCCTTACAGTAGGAGAAAAAACACTGGGTGTCTCGGTTCCACCCTTCCTACCCATGGTTTGAATATGTTTCTTGAATATTTCGAGGATACTGAATAAAGTGGAATGGGGTATACGTCGCAAAAGTTTAGAAGGAAATCCTCTGGGCAGCCAAATACAAGACGGCCGTCGTAGTATTGTTAAAAAAAACCCCAACGGCGGTGAGTTTTATCTCCAACCCTAGGTTTGAAGGTGTTTTGTTAAAATCTGAGTGTGCTTGATAGAATGGAAAGACGTATATCTTGCAAAAGAGGTGAGGAAATACGCTGCAAAGCCAAATAAAAGATGGCCGCTATGGAATAAGAGGGAGATAGGTGAGTCGAGATAAATTTCCCCGACCCAAGTTTTTAAGGCGTGTTTTGATTATTTAAGGGCGTTGAAAAGGATTAAAAGTGGTATAGGTGGCAAAGTGCAAAGAATTTGCTTGACGGCGAATCTAAGATTGACATCAGTAGTATAGCATATGGTTTAATCCCAGTTTGGTGTTCCCCGCCAATGAACCGGAAGTGATGTCATAACTCTCGTGGCCAGTGGCATCATGTTTGATTGTTATGGTAGCCCGTGTGGGCATACATGCTTGGCATCATTACCAAGGTGATATACGTTGTTAGTGTGCATACGCAGTGCGTGTTGTTAGGGTGACAAATGTTTCCGTTGTCTATTCTGTTTACTGGATACCACAAGCATTAGGTGAGTGCATGCAAATAGTACCAAGCCAAGGGTTAAACCCAGACTAACAAGGGTAAAGACAATCCCTCCTTTAATACCGTAATGGATGACCGAGCATACCCTTCAACACAGCAAGACCAGAGGCCAAAAGTGTTATGTACATAAAGACATACCTATACATACCATAGCATACTATAGTATGCATACAGTGGGCTAAGAACTTGTCAGATCCAGATGGAAGAAGTGAAACACATGTCTCATGCCGGCTCCAACAGAACACCGGCAAGACCTCAACTACGGCTCTGGCAAATAAGACCTGATTCAGACACTATATTCTACTTAACAATTTGCCAACTTAAAGATAATGTGTTTGGAAAAGCCCTATAATTTACAGTGGACTCTTCCACTTATAAATATTTTGAGCATTGAGTTTCAACCGAATGCATTAAAACATAGTATCGAGCATGGTGGGTACGTAGACTAGAACCTTGCGCGAAGAATGAAGTTAAATACACTTACTTTCGTTATTCCTATAGCACCAATGTTAGAACTGTATGAGGTTGTTCCATGACCGGCGCCCAACATGCCGGATATGATGCTGGAAAATCCCTCCATGGCAATACCTCTATTTATGGCATGTGGCGGTGGTGGCGGTGCTCCAGATATGCTGGCACAAGCAAAGTAGTCTCCTACAGATTCTATGATGGAGGCAAGTGTTGCTGCCAAAAATGCGACGAAACCGGCTGTACTGAACGTCGGACGACCAAACTGAACTATAAATAAAAAGAAATTGAAAAATATAGAATATACCCATAGTAGCTTGGTGTACCAAATGTTCACCACGAGTGGTTAAGTGTTGTTAACCGCGAGCCTTTGGCGCGCGGTTAACACCACTTCACCACAAGTGGTGAACATTTGGTACATAAAGCTACTTGGGGTATATTTTATTTATACCATGATCGTCAGATTATTAAGAATCGTTATTATTTTTTCTCTATTTTACTGAGCAGCAGACGTACACACGTGCGAATCTGCTTTCGTTTACACGGGCGTCGGTGGGCAGTACTTCCGCTGTCAATTTTATCGCTGAAACGAAATGGAAAACGAAACGGAGCCTTTTTCGTTTTAATGACATAACAACATACTATTTCGAGTTATGGATGCTTCATTAACATTTAATTTTTGGCATCTTACGGGGTAAACCCATTTGAAAACGTAATAAATAATTGCCACTTTTATTTCACTCTTCGCGAGGCGACGTGCAATAAATTTGACGTCACCAAAGGTCAACTTGGATGTAATTCTACTGCAGGTGTAAATTTTTACTACTGAAATCCCGTTGTTGGCGTGTTCACCACGGTTGGTGTGTAAAGCTAAAATTTATGTCATAGGCTTTTCATATATAGTACAATAGGTAATCGTGGTATAAAAATCATTTGTTGGAGGGGTGGCCTTCTGACTGATAGGTCGTGAGTAGCCGGTTAACCGGTTCACGACGGGTTACATACCCATCGGTAGAGAAAGCGGTTAGCAGGTTATTATCCATGGTTACAGTTCTCGGTTAGCTTGAATAGCACGACATCAATTCACAAACGTCAAAGCAAATGTTTATAAATGATGTATGTTTAGTAAATGGGGTGTTGTTTTTGTTCTTTAATTTCTATTGAAGAAAAATAATTTGAAAAACGGATGCCTGGGGCTGTTTCAGAGTTACCTTATATTTACCGGCCGTAAGAAAAGACTAGCATGACATCATTTCATTTTATCTCTCTTCTTTCATTTCACTTGGAAAAAGAGAGTTTTTCAAATCCTCACTGTGATTTAAGGGCTGTGTGTTAGGTTAGCAGACCTATAATATACTTAGTGAATACACACCTACTGACGTGAAAATAGCCCAATTAACCGTTTTATCTGGCAGTGACCAAGCAGGGGCGCCGAGCCGCCCGACCACCCCGACCAAGGTCGGGGCAAAAACTTTACCGATCTTCATATTTTTGTGATCGACCGCCCAGTATTAAGGAAAAGTATAATTATGTGTTATTTTCTAATTTGTTTAATTGTTGACGTGGCTGATTTCCCTTGAAAACTCATTAAAACTAGCGGATATCCGAAAATAGTGCGCGCAAAGATCCTCTTATTTCTTTAATATTGTGCACACAATGACGGCTATTAATGACCAGTTAACGTAAGATGAGGAGATGTTGCGGCCACTTCTTTAGTATTCCAACCGCTTCAGATGCGCGGTTGGAATACTAAAGAAGTAGCACCACAATGCGTCTGGGAGAACCCCCCCCCCCCCCCAGATCCTTTTCGAAAACCTCGTCGCGTAGCGACGAGCGGTTCGGGATCTGGGTGTTATGGTCGCCCCTGCCAATTGAGGCATATTGAAAAAATAACCCGACAGAATAATATGGTTTATTCGGATTGACAATGTATGCAGTCGGTCGTCCGTGGGCTGAGCGTTTGCTAGCCCTTCTAATGTTTTTCATAGAAATTATAAATATACATCGGGTGGAAAATGTTCAGAGCAGTTTTAGAAACTATCAATGTTTCCTGTACTACAGTTCTTCCGGCCTTAGTAAAACTTCAAACTCATTTTTTATCTAGCAGCTCGGAAAATTTCAGGATGACTATACAGAAATCCTGCGAGACATTTTGACCAATTTTGCTGGAGACATCCACAGCTGAAGTTTGACCTTCTCTTTTAAATAGGCATCACGTACTGTTCAAAATGGATATATACTTTAACTCGCTTGGAATCAACTGCTTATGTTAAACAAACTGTCATGTTCATTATTATCCAACAAGGTCAGTGTCAGGACACTAGACTCCGTGTCAGGCTCCAAGATGTTAATAGGGTTTTAATTGTACGTACATGGATATGGAAAGTAGAGCCACGGGGAAGAATCGACTGCGCTGAGTCCAATATCTGTCCTTGCGAAGTATCCCACTTTGTCGGGTTCATCTGGAAATACCTCTGTTTCCGTCAGTATATAGCAAAACAACCAAGTTATCCCAATCACGAAAATTACCTGAAAATAGAATCGTTATGGATTCGAGCTCACCATTTCAACGCCGAATTTCTTAATGAATCCTTTCAAATAGAAGAGTTCATTTTAGAAGAGCAAAGCTGATGTGTGTTACGGGGTCGAGACGGCATGTTTCAGAATGGGATAATAAATGAGACAATAATGGTTTGGTACGTGTACAATTCCGAATTCAGAAAAACACTTCATCTGGTCGCCCATAACGTGTGGCTGTCCTTTTTTGGAAAATGGCCTTACATTATCCAGCCAGCCAGAAAAACAGACTGCTTTGACAGTAGATATTGAAATCTTAAGCCGTTTGGCATTTCCTTTCCATAAAAATAAATATTTCTTGTTAAATCACATTCGATACACGATAACAGATTTCAGTGCAGCGTTGTAATCACACAACGAGGCAATTTCGATTTGATCGCGACCCAGTCGCAATGTAGTAAAGATTATTTTTCTGCTTCTCTTTCCACACAGTATTAGAATTTTACTATCGGAAAGTAAATACGAGAACAAAATTCTGCTATTTTCGTTTGTTTTTCTTGACTTTGTTTTTGATTTCGCATCATTTTGTTGATACAATCTCGACCCAAAGAACTTTTTAACGATTTTTAGCCCTGCAATTATTATCAGTCATAAAGGTGCTATCAGGAATTTTTGTTCCGTGAGTGTAGCTAAATTGAATACCGTCGAAAACTATATAGAATAATTTTCTCAATTGCACATAATTAACAAACACCCGACTATTCACCATACATATTTGACCTGCTAATTGGATGCATGCTAACGAGTTAATCCCTGGTGATTGAATAAAAAAAATAGTGTGATTTGCCGAAAGAATTACACTGACCTTTCTCAGCTTTACAAGCCTTTAGGACAATATGAGCCTCTGTAAAACACAAAAAATCTAATAAATACTCAGAGTATCACAAGAATATAGGAAAATTACCACTTTCTGGTTAACTGAACACTGAATATTTTTTATTGCCAAAGTGGCTATTCAGCTACAACGGTATTCTTTGTGCTCATTCGTATCCATGTAAGATTGAAAGTTTTATTATTATTTTGTCTTTATTCTTATTATTAGATGCCTTAGATGACGTCGTGTAAGTTTTGAATTTAAATCTCTACAAACTAAAAATACGGACATTGCAAATGGAGTTATTACGAATATAAGTACTGTACTGCCCGAACATGCCATATCTTTCTTAGAAAACACATAGTATTCATTTGTGTGTTTTATTAGACAATAATTTGTTGATCTGAAACACACCATTGCAAGTGATTAAGAGAGACCTTTTTGAGAAGTACATGTATACAATATATAAATGACGCTCAGGCACACGAAGATGCTAATCCCAGTCTGTAAGTGGTATTTGTCCTGAACTGCTTCATGAAAATGAAGGCGGTCCGTCATGGTCCAATACAAGTGTTCCCGCTGCCGGGTGAAAATTTAGTCAATTGCACTAAAACGTTAATTTGGTACCAAAAAAATCTTCCTTTGTTAAAGTTTTTGGCATCTGAAAAAATCCTTTCACTTGTCATGGAAAGCCATTTGCAGCAGCGGAGAGCGCGAAAGATGGCGAAACAACCGCTTTAAGTACAAGGAAAGCGTCATTTGGCAACAAAAGCGCAAACAATAAGCGATTTTCACAAAACACATTGAAACCACTTGCTTTGTTGAGGTTTTGGAAAAAAGTGTTTAGACAAACTGTAAACTTGAATTGCCATTGGGAGATAATGAGGCATTGGTTTTTTTTTCAATAATACGTAGGTTATTAATTTTACAAAATGTATTATTTAATTAAATAAATACTTCATAGCGTCGCAAGCGACTCGCGACGGGTGAAGTATTTATCTAATTAAATACGTCATTTTGTACGCTATGCCCGATGGGTTAACAGTGATTAGTCGATTAATCTGTTATTGTCTAAGTGCAACCCAGTTTGACTATGATACCGATGTTCATTAGATTTTCGATACTATTATCGCCAAAATCTAAGAAGGTAAAAAGGCAGAGGAGATTCAGTTCACAGTTCGGCATTTGATGTTCCTCAGACTAGAACATTCTACCACTTATGGGTTATGCGTTGGACCAGTGGTGGCGTCAGGATTTCCCCCACAGAGTGGCTTGTACTATTCGATAGGGGGGTAGAGTGATCTCGACAATCCCACAATAAAACCAGTCTTCAGGCATCAGTTGCATGTTAATTATTGTCATTCGAGACGAGCAAGAACAAGGTAGTCAACATGTTAATTATTGTCGTTCGAGATGAGCAAGAAAAAGGTAGTCTACATGTTAATTATTGTCGTTCGAGATGAGCAAGAAAAAGGTCGTATGCGGCAGCCACACATTTCTGTTCTCTTTAAGTTTTTATTTTTACCAACTTCTTGTGCATTGTAAATCAACAAATCTTGCATTGACGTATGAGTGAAGATCTATAGATTCTGATGATCAAGTTCTTATATAAAATTTCTACTTCTTGAAAGGAGACTTTGAAGGGATAAGTACAATTTTTCTTGTTCTAATTTCTGGAATTCATCTTACATGAAAATTCAGATAGCATGAAATCAATCTACTTTCAGCTGAATCTATTGTTAACACTGTATTCCCTGTTCACAGTGACTGAGTACGACTCATATGCCTTATCAACCAAACCCGAGGAGGTATTACCTGTTAATTGTACTGCTGTTGGAGATTGTTCATATCAAATTGGATGTAATTCAAATAATGTGTTAATTCCACAAATACTGGTTATGCATATTACCTACAACAGAGATAAATGGCTTGTAAGTCAATACCATTAAACTACTCTACTTGGACAAACGTTAGACGCGCAGGCATACCTACTGCCAAGCCAACACATCGAGGCAATAGAGGGGGAACTAAGAGACTAATACCAACTCTAATAACTTCCGGGGCACCCAAAGTTTTAAAACAATGCACTGGTGTTAACCGTTCTAATTTAGCCAAAATGACATCCACGCCCTGTAACAGAAATGCGCTGGAAACCTCCGGTTTGTGTCTGGGCACTATAAAAGCCCAATCTATTAGAGGCAAAACCGACTTCATAGGTGACTTAGTTTTGGATAGAAACTTTGACTATCTGGCATCACGGAAATATGGTTAAACAACGATGATGACAATATAATTGGCCACCTGACCCCTGCAGGGTATTCTTTTAAACATGTGGTCCGGCGTTCAAGAGGAGGAGGAATCGGGCTCTTGTACAAGGAGCATATAAAAGTATCAAAGAAATCAATCGGAAATAATAACAAATCTTTCGAGCTTCTTGATTTAGCAATTACAGTTCGTCCCCTGAGTTCCAATGTGTTCTATGTGCCTACTGGCACATAGAACACATTGGAACTCAGGGAACGAGTTGACGGTAAAAGTTTTTTTAGAGGAGGAGGAGTCGGGCTCTTGTACAAGGAGCACATAAAAGTATCAAAGAAATCAATCGGAAATAATTCTAAATCTTTCGAGCTTCTTGACGTATCAATTACACTTGACGGTAAAAGTGTTTTCAATCTTTTAATCATCTACTGACTGCTGCCTAGCAAAAAAGACGTATCACAAGTACTATGTTTTTCGACGAGTTTGATCTTTTTCTCAACAAATACTGTGCTGAGGTTGTGGTCGGTGATCTTTCAATTTGACATTCCATCTGACCCTGATACCCGCCACGTTATGGAGATACTGGACTCACTGGATCTGATTCAACATGTTCACGAGTCTGCACATAGACGAGGGCACACTTTTAGATCCCATCATATCCCAGAGAAACGACAGTCTTGTAGAAGATATCTCTATCTGGGATCATTCTCTATCAGACCATTTCTTTATAATTTGTAATCTTCACATAAAAAACCCAAATGTGCTGCGGAAAGCAATATCATATCGGAAGCTTAAGAAAATCGATCAGGCGACTTTCATGCCAAAATTAACAGAAGCTTTTAGCAGTATTGGCACTTCTACTGTCCATAGCACGGTTAACTCGTACAATTCCAACCTTACGAAAATGCTTGATAACGTCGCCCCCAAATATCAAAGAATGTTATAATTAAAGAGTCTCGCCCCTGGATGAATCCTGAAATCCGGTCAGCAAAACAGAAACGTAGGCAACTCGAAAGGAAATGGCGGCACTCTAAATTAGCCCTACATCATGAAATGTATAAACCACAATGTAAATTCGTGAAAAATCTGGTTTTATTTTCTAAAAAACAGTTCCTGTCCGACAAAGTCAGGGACTGTGGGTCAGGCCAGAAACAGTTGTTTCGGGTCTTGAAGTCTCTAGAAAAGAAAACAACACCTAAATTCTCCGATGAATTCTCGAATGCCAATATTGCCGAAATGTTTTCGGAGGTTTTTTCCTCCAAAATTGATAAAATTAGACTGTCCTTGGACCAAACTGAAAGAACCTGTGACCACTCCCAGTTTAAGACCTCTTCAGTTTCAGTTTCAAAAGGAAAATCAAATTCAACACTGTGCCGTCAAGCATTGTTGAAAGAATCATCATATCATCTCTGATTAAAAGGTGCGCGTTGGATCCAATACCCACTTCTTTGCTGGATTTATGCTTACCCTCTCTCATAGGCCATATCACTAATATTATTAATGAGTCAATTAATACCGGTCCAGTACCAACGTATGTGAAGACGGCTCTTGTAACACATCTTCTTAAAAAGTCATCATTAGACCCATGTGTACTTCAAAATTATCGTCCTGTATCAAACCTACCATTTATTTCGAAAGTGATTGAAAAGGTTATTGCTCAGCAGCTGCGCATTCACTTAGCCAGTAACCAGCTTTTAGACCCCAAACAATCAGCATATCGTTCTGGTCACTCAACAGAATCTGCTTTGTTGAGCGTTCAGAATGATGTGCTGCAGAGTTTGGATCGTAGAAGGGCTGTTGCTTCAGTACTTTTGGATCTTTCAGCTGCATTTGATACCATTTATCATAAGATCCTATTGGATAGACTTTTTGACCTAGATATAGATGGCGTGGATCTGAGGTGGTTTCAATCCTACCTGACGGACACGACACAGTGTGTAACAATTGATGGTGTTCAGTCGGAACAGGTAGTACTCAAATTAGGGGTATCACAGGGTTCCGTCTTGGGTCCTATTCTCTTTACACTTTACATGCAACCCCTTTGGGAGATTATTCGCTCACATGGAATCGACTACCATTTCTATGCCGATGATTCTCAGATTACATCGAATTCGACCCCTCTGATCTGGTAGACACAGAATCAAAATTTCAGATTATGAGTAATTGTATAGCAGATATCAGAACCTTTATGCTGGTGAAAAAACTAAAACTGAACGATGATAAAACAGAACTCATTATATTTTCCTCCAGATAAAAAGCAGCACCAGATGTTTTGCCTCCTCTTAAAATAGGTGACATAATTGTCAGCCCATCTACCACGGTCAGAAACTTGTGCGTGTATCTTGATACACATTTGACCATGTCTTATCACATATCAAAACACTGTCAGTCTGCCATTTTTCACATTCGGAACATCGGTCGAGCAAGGAAAATCCTAACAAAATGTGCCATTGAATGTCTCGTGCATGCTTTCATTTCATCTAGGCTAGACTACTGCCGTGTCCTTCTTTGTGGGCTCCCCAAAAAAGCAAATCAATAGATTGCAGATAATTCAGAATACTGCTGCCCGTATAGTGACCCATGCCAAGAAGAACAAACACATTTTTTCTCAGTTAATGAATCTTCATTGGCTCCCTATTGCAGCCAGAATTGACTTCAAAATTATTCTATTCACCTATAAAACACAAGCAAACGTAGCGCCTTCTTATGTTTCTGAGTTGGTCAAAGTGTATGCACCAAAACGCTCACTTCGCTCCTCATGCCATAACCTACTGGAACAGCCCACATATGACCATGCATCATATGAGGGCGTTCTTTTAGTTGCAATGCTCCAAAACTTTTCAATATGTTACCTGAATATGTGTAAATGGCCCATTCTCTTCCAGTTTTCAAATCAAAGCTAAAATCTTTTGCATTATAATATATTACCCTGATGTTGATTAATCCCATATTCTATGTATTTATGTTTCTTTCGTGTTGTTCAGCGCCTTGGAACTTTCCTAATATTGTGAAGTGTGCGCTATAAAAATCTTACCTATTATATTATTATTATTATTTAGCAGACATTAAGGTAACACCTAATTTTTTCTATGCTGGATGGAAGAGTTGTGATTTTTCTTATATAGACCGTTAATGGTTAGGCTCGGACAATGAAGAGAAAGAGACGAAACTGTACCTTGAGATTATCATGGAATTACCAGCACATTTCTCGGGTCTCGTATGCCGATGACGTATATTATATGGTCGTTTACGATTATAGGATAGTACAGTAAAGAAAGTCTACAACAAATCTCGTTTATTTTAGCCCAGAACACACCACCTTCTACTACAAACTCACCTTGTAGTATACACTACGAAACAACATGTTCGCTACACAAGTAGCACATAACCAGACCTACGTTGTGTTGAAAACTATGTTTGGCACTGCAAAAGAGCAGAAAAGAGGTAAGTGGCCGTTTGACATATAAATCATATTGGATCACTAATACGGAAATACCGCAAATGCGGAAAATATTGATCTCAAAAAGTTATATTTTATTCTACGCAATCCAACGACGTTCTTTATCCTTTATATAGAAAACAAGACACAAGCCAATTACAACATTCGACGTCCACTGCACGTCGGATCGCCTTCCACGCAGGTAAATAAAGCTAAAGCGGGGATACGAGCGACCGGTCGATAATGAAATTGACGTTCCTTTTCAGCCCGCCACCTGGTAATACAGTTTTAACTTTAACGTCCATACGAACTGCGAGTAATGTCCGAATTCGAAAAGAGCAGCAGCAACAACAAAAACAAAAACAACAACCGAATTTAAGTCATTTGCTTGTTGCCAAAGTGGTTTGATTTTCTGTACAAAATGCTTTTGACATGGATTTTGTGGATATAAATTAGGGGAGAGAAGTTTCCTTTAGTTGGTATAACTTTATCTTGACACTTTCTCGCTTGTAATTTTGCCACTTGAAGATGATGAAACTAAACTTTCGTTAACACGTGTTCTTTTAGGTCGAGTATTAATTGTCCGACTTACCGGCAGCAGCGACAAAATTGGATAGCGAATAACGTGACAACCTTCTGATCTCGAGTAAGCTGGAAGTGGTATCTTAAGTGCACCTAGGTACAGAGAGCATATCAAGACAATCAGAGCAGACCTGTAAGATAACAGAACAGTGTTCTCAAATGCCCATAGGGAATAAATGTAAGCACCCTTTGGTATACATGTTAGGAACAGGGACGCACGCACGCACGCACGCACGCACGCACGCACGCACGCACGCACGCACGCACGCACGCACGCACGCACGCACGCACGCACGCACGCACGCACGCACGCACGCACGCACGCACGCACGCACGAGCACTTTTTACCACATACTGCTGTCTACGTTATTATACAACGAGTTTAAAACATTACCTTACAAATCAGTCACATCCGTAATATACAAATTCAGTAGGTGAAAGTTTTGTTTTCAAAACGTTTCAACAAAATCGTATTATGTGTTCCCGTATTGAAACGAGCTCGTTCCAATAAAGGGTCACATGATATGGTTTTGTTGAAATTGTTTGAAAAATTTGAAAAAATAATATTTACAGTGATGAATTTTAAAATCGTTTGCATTGAATAAAGGGTTAAATTTTGAAAATGTATCAATGTATAGGCATACCTGTAATACAGTGTCTACAAATGTAAGTCACGTAGTTACAGTTCACTTATAAATTTAACCGGCTTCTCCACGCCGACAGTTTTCTTCATCGGAAGAGATTTACGGAAAAGTTAGCTCCCCTTGATTTATGTCAGCTGTCAGAAAAAGTAATACTGAGAGTATGGGAAGTTCAAATAAAGATTTAAATTTCAATATGTTAGCGATTTTATTACACATCCATTAATCTTTAAATCTTTGTATTTAACGGAATCGCCGCTATGAAATAAATGTTTCTGTATTCAACTAGTTATGTACAAGCAGGAACTTTTTTCCCAGCACCGTTTATACTAGTTCCTGTCCCGTCGAGTCATTAATTACACTTCGAAATTTTTTTCCAAATTTCGTTATATAATTATCAGTCGTCTGTCGCGTATTGTGAAAATGAAAAAGGTCCAAAGCAAAATACACGTAAAATCGATTCACAAAAAAACGAGTTAACCAAAAATGAGATAATATTAAAAAAACCCCAATCATTTCCAACCACAACATTTACCCAGACCCGTGGCTGTCTCGTCTGCGGATCCCGGAAAAGCTAAATTGGTCAACTTTATTTCGGTAAATCTTTGGACATCTTGACGTGCTTCGATTTTCTTTTAAAAAAGTTTCTCCCAGCTGTTTTGCGATAGTCGGACTTTAGGTAGATAAGACACATACCGCTACAACAGTGGGGGTAGTGTTGGTTATATAACGATTATAGTCGGACTTATGGCATATACTACACCCATCGCAATAACATAGTAGTAGAGATGATCATATAGCGGCGATAGTCAACATTGTGGCCCACACATCGTCACCGCAGAGCGGTGGTGTTGGTCATGCAGTGGCGATGGTCGACCTTATGGCAAACACCACACCTACCGCCACAGCAGAGAAGGTGTGCAGGTCATAGGGCTGCGGTAGTCAAGTTGCACGTATGGCAGAAATTACACCCATCGCCACAACAGAGTAAGAGTGCTGGTCACCACAGCAGAGAAGGTGTTCAGGTCACATGGCAGCGATAGTTAAGTCACACGTATGGCATATATTACACATGCCACCACAACAGAGTGAGAGTACAGGTCATATAGTTGCAGTTGTCGGAATTAATTCTATATCACACACAGAGCCACCGCCGAGTGGTAGTGTTGGCCATGCAGTGACGGTAGTCCGTCTTATGGCATGTAAAAAGCCATCGCCACAAAAGGGCAGAAGTGATGGCCAAATAGTGGCCAGAATCAGACTTAAGTTGCATATCACACCTACCGCCACAACGGTGAAATGCTGATTATTTAAAAGCGATAGTTGGACTTATGGCATAAACTACATCAATCGCCAAAACAAAGCGGCGTGAAGGTCGACCTTAAGGCACATACCAGAGCCACCACCACCACATATTGATAGTGACGGTCATAGAGTAGCGACAGTCGCCATTACGGTATATACCACAACCACCGCCACAACGAAGTAAATGTGTTGGTCATACAGCGACGATAGTGAAACCTATGGCGTATTCCACTGACACCGCTTCCTCAGAGTTGTTGGTTATGCGGTGATTGTCGACCTTATGGCGTATACCACAGCCACCGCTACCTCATAGTACGAGTACTAGTCATATAGTGGCGATAGTTGGCCTTATGACATATATCACACACACTGTCATCAATGATTAGACGTGTTGCCATATAGTTAAAATAGGCAACCCTAAGACCACCGCCATCACAGATTGGTAGTGTTGATTATAGAGTGGTGTTAGTTGGCCCTACATGTATGGAAGATACCCATCACTACCACAGAGTGGTAGTGTTGGTCATGGAGTGGCAATATTCGGCCTTTTGAAATATACCACACCTACTGCCACAGCAGAGTAAAAGTGTTGGTCATACAGTGGCGATAGTCGGACTTACATGATATACTACACCCACAGCCGCAACAGAGAAGGAATGATAGCCATATATCGGCGATAGTCGGACTTGTGGCATATACCACACCCACCGACATCACAGAAGAGGCATGTTGGTCACACAGTGGCGATAGTCAGCCTTACGGCATATACCACACTCATCATAAAGTGAAATTTTGGTCATATGGTGGCAATATTCAGCCTTATGGCCTATTTTACAGCCATCAGAGCGGGATTGATAGTCATACAATTGCGATAGACGGCCTTATTGCATATGCCACACCCACCACCTTAACAAACTTGACATGATGGCCATGAGTGACGCCTTATGGCATAGACCACACCCACAGTAAACCACAGAGTGTTTTTGTTAGTCGTAGCGTGACAATAGCCGGTCTTATGGTATATACCACACGTACGCCACAACAAAGTGGGTGTGTTGGTTATATTATGGCTATAGTCGGACTTATGGCATATGTAGTTGACCTTGTGGAATATGCCACAGCTACCACCATCACGTAGTGGGCGTGTTAGTCATATAGTGGCTATAGTTGGACTTATGACATATACAATACCTACCGCCGCCACAGAGTGGGAGTGTTGGTCATACTGTGGCGATAGTCGGCCTTATGGCATATATTACATACACCGACACCACATAGTTTAGTGTTGGTCATAGTGTCGCGATAATCAGCCTTATGATATATCCAACACCTACCGCCATAAGAGATTAGGCGTATTGGTCATATAGTGTCGATAGTCGACATTATGACATATACCACACCTACCGCCACAATGGAGCAGGAACGTTGGTCACATAGCGGCTGTAGTTGGATTCATGAGAGACCAGCGCACTTATCCACTCGGCCACCACTCTCTTTATAAGAGAGTGGTGGCCGAGTGGATAATAAAGAGAGTGGTGGCCGAGTGGATAAGTGCGCTGGTCTGTTATGCCAGAGGTCCCGGGATCGTTCCCCGGTCGGGGAAAGTTCTCGAGGTGTCCGAACACTCTCTGTCAGCAGCAATTGTGGGGTTGATGCTGTTACAGCGTACCGTCCTATCGGGCGGGGACGTAAAATGGCTGTCCTCTGTGCGGAGAGAGACACACTCCGTGCAGGCTAAAGATCCCTTCGTAGTATTCGAGAAGAGCTAGGTCACGAAGTTGCCGCTATAAAGGTCATCCCACACACCCAAGCCATTGGGCTAAGGAGAGGCGTTAATTTAAGTTGCATAACTTGTTCGCCAATCCTTGTAAAACTAATAAGATTAAATAATGAAAAAAAAGAAACAAAGATGGATTCATGACATATACCACAAACACCGCCACCACAGAGGTCGGCGTGTTGATCATATAGTGGCGATAGTCGACCTCATGACATATACCACACCAGCCGCCACCACTGAATAGGAGTGTTAGTCATATAGTAGGGATAGTTTGCTCCATGGCTGTCTGTCGCAACATTTGAACAACGCTCGCTACTGGCTGTTTAAGTAACGTGCGGGGTTTGTTTTAGTAAATAAAATAGTTCTATCACGAAAAAGGCAATAGACTTCGTGCATGGGAAACGATCTTCTCGACCACTGGACTAGACAAGAAAATGAACGCCTTACTGAACGGACGGACCCGTTATAATTTAGATCCTAGAGCCTTATATGGCTAGTTTTACAGCGTGCCGACTATGTTGGTAAGACACATGGTTATCTCATCTCTAAGGCACTGGATTAGGATCTGGTCGCCATACTTTGTCAGTCGCCAACCCCATACTTCCCAGACTCTGTAGAACTTCCACATACTAACACTCCAAACATAGGCCTACCTCTTGCGCGTACATATTTATGATTGATTGGCCTAATCAAGGACCGTGCATCTTTATGGCTGATAAGCCTAATCATTGCGCATGCATATTTATGGCTGATGCATAAAAAAACACTATGATTGCTGAAGAAATATATTTGCCTTGGGTATTGCTTCTCAAAAGAATGTCGCTTCAGATTAACAGGAATCATGCAGGGTTATGCAATTTCTTCATTCCTTTTCTTCTTATAAAGCGTACAATGTGTTTCTTCTTCGAAGAAGAAGAGAATGATGTGAAGCATTTACATGTTTGGCTTTCGAAACCAAAATGTGCAGTTGAGTTTATGTAGCGTAAATAATCGGCATTGTGTTATGAATGTACACATTATAGAGACTGTTCCAGTGACTTACATTGTTAGCGCAGTGACTCATTGTTTACGGCATTGGACTTCAAACCGAAAGGTCCGTGGTTCGATCCCTGTCAGGGGCAATTGTGTTGTGTCCTTAGGCAATGCACTTAATCTCGATTGCCTACGTGGGGGCTCGATGACGCTGTGTACTAAGACATACTGCACGTCGATGGTGCAGTTGTCTTCAGCCAGTGCTTGCGTGAAGTTAGTACATTGGGGAGTCTGACAGCTGCTCGCCGTTGCTCGGCGGTTCTCTCCGCGTACTCCCACTTCCTCCTGTCCGACACGAGATGGCACTGTCCGTAGAAAGTATCGTTAAACCTAAATAAATAAATAGTGACTTACATTGCTGCTATACCCCAATGCTTTTCGTCAAATCCTGCAGCAACTGATGCCAGCGACAAGCCAATCAAAGATACCGTCGGTGCTACGGTAAGAGGACCAATGAAGTTCATGAATACACCCATCAGCCCAGTACATCCGAGAAAAACTTGTGTAAGTGATGCTAGAATCAGACTCCCTTCTAGCTGAAAATAAAATAAGTTGAAACGAGTTAAAACTCCGATACAGTCTGGAGATCTCTGGTATAATTTAAACCGTCAGCTGAAGAGATGAAACTATGTGTCGAAAAGAAACCAAGTAAGAGGATATCTTGCTCTTGATGAGAGGCAGTGTTCTCCCTGTCCGAAAATTGTGGCGCCAAGTGGAATTTTTGTTCTGTTCCAAATGAATTGTTTAGGCGCCAAATCAAAGATTTTAGTGCGAAATGGAATCTTGACGTATACGAGAACAAATTAACCATGTGTCCTCCTTTGTGTGCAACAAGGCGCCATCTGCAATGCTAAAGCATTGCAGATGACGCCTTCTTTCATTCAAAGTGCAATATTTTAATTTAGTGTTATCTAGGGGGAGGAGGGAGGGATGGAAAATATTTGCAGACACAGGGTAAAAAAAAAATCCGTCCTTCAGACAGTCACCACCTTACCTGCAATTTTTATTATTTTTTTCCAGGCCATTTTCGGGGACCCACCATCTAAAATCTTAAAAAAATCTATAAAATGCAGACCTAGCCCTGTCTAACCGAGAATTGTTCATTTTTTTAAAAAAATATTTAAGACTCTTCCAATGACTATTCCAGCATTTTAATAAACCTCTGATGCTGCGTGGGAGATAATTCTAAGGAGTTTGTTTAAGGACATATAGGTGCCCCTGTGCAATGTAGATTACTGGACCTACCAAATGAATACCCATTATAAGGACAGGCATCCTGGATCAGACAGTCCAGTTAAGATATGGTACTCAGAGAAAGTTCGCCCGAAAAGAGTTACATGGAAAAACTGAATAGTTTGGTCCAGGCTGCATCAAGCATGAGCTAATAATTGGTTTGAAGAACAAAGTTCACTTTAGTTTTGTTATTCTTCTAGCTTATGAAATAAGTTTAGACTTTAAGATCAAGAGTTACTTCAATTTAATTCAAGGTGTAGTTTGATTTTTACTTATATAAACCTTTTGAAATTATTTTGGACTATTTTCTACTTCAATTAACATGCAATAGTCAGATAGATAAGGAAGGATAGAAGCATGCCCATGCCTATGCATCCAAGAAACATGATTGCTCACTAAATCAAATTGATTAAATCACAATTTCAAGTATCTTCAAGTTGATATTTAAAAATATTTGTTTTGTATTTCAATTTATCTGATGCAAATTTGTCAACGACTTAACGGCGGGTACCAACATGGAATTATTATGAATTTGGACTTACCAACACTCCTATTATGAGGGTTTATATGTTTTAAATGTCTTAGATGGCCATATATTCGATAAAATAATTTATCATATGACTCGTCCGTTTTGTTCACATTAAAACATTTGATATTTTGTTTTCATATTAATCAGTGATAAATAAAGCCTTCCATCAATTTCATTGGTCAGTTTCAAAACTAGACAATTTGATTGGCTGAACAAAATACAACTGGGCCACATTTTCATAATTTGCATAATTAGGGCTGGGAGCTTTCATTAGTCAATTTCAAAAGTGGACAATTTGATTGGCTAAACAAATTACAACTGGGTCATATTTGCATAATTTCAGTAGGGAGAATTTACGTTATCTGTCCTATTTTGGGTGGATTATTTTGTATTAATCTTTTACCTAACGTAACGGCAAAAACCGTCTCGCGCAATACAAGAAAAACGCCATTCATTTTTTTTATATTTTCACTTTTTGCTTCCGAAGCATAGGTTATGACCTCTCATTGGAACTAACTCGCGCTCGTTCCAATGAGGGGTCATAACCTATGTTTTTTGAAGCAAAAAATGAAAACATTTAGTTACACAAGAATTTTTTTCACGAGTGTCGTCTGCAACTCAAGTTAGGTGATGGGTTAAAAAGTCATACTAAGTGGCTAATTTGTGCGTGTGTGTGTCATATGATAAATAGAATATGAAATGAGTGTTTTTCTCATATAATATTTATGAAACTCGTCCGAATTTTCCGTTTGGGCTCGCCAGAGGCTCGCCCAAACGGAAACTTCTTGGACTCATTTCATAAATATTATATGAGAAAAACACTCATTTCATATCCTCTATATATAAATATAATAATAAAAATAAAAATATAGATAATAAAAGATGAAATACAATTATTAACGTTTACAAAATAACTTCATGATTATTATGTACCCACTGTTTCTTTACTCCAAATTAACTAGTAACAAATAATTATTATCTTCCAGAATGATTACAAAAAAAATTAAGCAAGATAAAGCCTTCAGCTTGGAGGATGGTTTAAATAGATGAAGTAAGAGTCCCGGATTAAATGATAGTAGACATGGCTTATATCGTTATGAAAATCGACTTTCGATAAGGTTGCCCAAAATACCAGTCTAAAAGAACAAGATTCACGGGGGTATAATGGGGAAGTGGGATGGGAGAATGAAGGACATGTGGTTAGGGGCCGACTCACAAAGGCGAGGGTTAATATGCTAATCGGAGAGATTGGGAAGAATGGGGCAAGGGATGTCATCAAGCAGTTCGTCTCAGAGTGTTGGGAGGAGAGAAGAAGTGTGGGAATAGGGAGGCAGTTGGTAGAACAGGGGTAACTAAGGCCTTCCCATACGAGAACCGCGACAAATCAGCGGCCAAAGTGTTCTTATATTATTATCTTTAAATTATTAGACGCTCAGGGAAGGTCCAATCGCCGAAAAAGCATGAATGATGTCCTATAACATCAGTAGAAAATTTATATGAATTTGGACTTACCAACACCCCTAATATGAGGGATTATATGTTTTAAATGGCCTGGTTGGCCATATATTTGATAAAATAATATATAAATATATAAATAAAATAATAAAAAATATAAAAATAGATAATAAAAAGATTAAAGACTATTATTAACGTCTACACAATAACTTCATGATTATTATTTACTGACTGTTATTTATTTTATTTATTTATTTATTTATATTTATTTATTTATTTATTTATTTATTTATTTATTTATTTATTTATTTATTTATTTATTTGTTAGAGTTTAACGATACATTAACAGACTTGGTCATGTCGTGTCTGTGACAGTTTTACGGGTGGGGGAACTGGAGTACCCGGAGAGAACCACCGAGCAACGACAAGCAGCTCCCAAACAGTATAACTCTGTACTGCAGCACGGCCAGGGTTAGATTGGTTGAAGACATGCGCACCATCGACGTGCAGTACATTTTCCAAATTGTTTCTTTACTCCAAATAAACTTGTAAGAATTAATTATTATATTCTAGAATGATTACAAAGACGATTAACCCTTTCAACGTAACGGCCAAAACCGACCAGCACTATTCTCAAAAACCGCCAGTTAATTTTCATCTTTTGTTTCAAAAACATAGGTCATAACCTATGTTTTTGAGACAAAAATTAAAAAAAAATAGTTATTCAAGAATTTCTGTTACAAGTGTCATCTGCTTTTCGTGTTAGGTAAAGTGTTAAGCAAGATAAAGAAAGATTAAGTAACAAAGAAATGTTTTGATAAGAATCAGATAAAATGGATACACTGCTAACAGAGAACAATGACTATTCCTAGCTGTTACCTACAAGATTATCTGAAAGGCATGAATTCTGTCTCTCACATCTACCGTCAAACAATGATTTTTAGAAAAGGTCACACGGAAATAATAAACCACAAAGCCCTTCAGACCCCCAAAAGTATATTTTGGGTTCCAAACTTTGGTGCAAAATGCTGTATTTTTAATGCCAAACGAAATATGTGAGTTCAATCGGCAGCATTGGCACCGACAGCGAAAACACTGGAGAGAGTTCATTTTATAGTGAATGCTCATGATAAGTAATAGAAACGACAATTTCTGTTTATTTTAGCTTAGGATAGACCACCAACATTACAGAGTAGCTTATGTTTTGTTGCTTCCTCAATCCGTAAATACGATATTACAGTAAGGTAAGTAGTCTGTGATGTGTTCGCGTTGTTACCTAGGTGTAAAAGTTATTTTATAGCAAACTATTTTTGTATCAATTTACCATTATTCGGAAATTCAACCTACTCCACCCATTTATGACACTAATGGTATGTTATGGATCTGCGAACTTTTATTGATATTGTCTCTCACATCAGTTTTGACGTGGAACACATTCAGTTTCAATCTTATTAGGTGGATGTTTCGAACATGCTCTTTACCTCGGGTTTGTTCATTTTTTCTTTCAGAACACAGTCACCCACCTTTTCGCGACCACACCGATTGATCTCCGCTTACCACGCCTATAACTTGGTATTATTTTACAGAATGAGGATATTTCGTTTAGCCACACGTTCGTACCTATACTACTAATTGAGATACCGAGAGACTATGACAGATGTCCACCACTGCTGCTTCTTCTACGTCTGTTGGACACTTCTGTTGGAGTCACTACTTACTTTCACAACCGGTACCACTGTTAGCAATATGCCTATGCTCATATACTACATGCTCAAAACAATTAAAGGATCATATACATTTTTGCCAGTTTTAATGATAGTATTAGACTGAATACTGAATTATTTTTATTATAATGTTTTTACGCTCATAACCAAAAGCGAACGTGAACAAAAGTCCATTACGCTCATAACCAAAAGCGAACGTGAACAAAAGTCCAAAATGGTGTCCGAATGTAACATTTATTGAGCTTGAACAAGAAATGTCAAAATAAGAAGTTTCTGTTCCTAACAATTTAGAAGTCTGTATTTTGAACCACATTATTCTTCTGACCATACCTGTTCACATTAATAATGTGTATGCCCATCGCGGTTGTTTACACATTCATGGCATCGCCTAGGCATGCTAGCTATCAAATTCCTGATGAATTGATCTGGAAGAGCTAGCCACTCTAAGATGATCGCTTGTGTGAGCTCCTGTAAGGTCAATGGGCGTGGTTCCCTTTGAGATATCCGCCTGTAGAGATAGTCCCATACATGTTCTATAGGATTCAAGTCGGGAGACCTTGCGGGCCAGTCCATGACGTCAATACCCTCGCGAGCAAGATAGTCCATGGTCACTCTAGCGGTGTGTGGGCGGGCATTATCATGCATTAGCACAAACTGGTCACCTATTGCACCGACAAAGGTCTCACAATAGGATGTAGAATCTCGTCCCTATAACGCACAGCATTCAGGGTACCTCTATCCAGCACGTACAACTCCGTGCGACCATGTAAGCAAATTCCGCCCCATACCATTATGGACCCACCACCAAAACGATCGGTTTCCACTATGTTGCAGTCTGCATAGCGCTCCCCTCTCCTTCGCCATACACGCACACGGCGGTCGCAAGACGAAAGATGAAATCTACTTTCATTAGTAAAAAGTACAGAACTCCTGTCACGCAGTCTCCAGTCAAGGTGGTTTTGCGATGCCTTCGGGTCAAAACTGGGCCGATGGCAGGTCGTCTTGCATTCATACCATCTTCATGAAGCCTGTTTCTAACTGTCGGTGTGGAAATGCTGCGCCCTGTAGCGATCTGGAACTCAGGCTGAAGGCGTGTTGCAGTGCTTTGACGGTTTCGAAGGGCAGTTGTGAGGATAAATCGATCTTGTATAGCTGTTGTACATCTTCCCCGACCTTGACCCGGACGCCTGGTGTACTGGCCTGTCTCCTGGTACCGTCTCCATAGACGTGCCACTACGTTCTGCGACACACCGAACGCTTCAGCCACCGGACGCTGTGAAGAGTTCATCTCGAGCATTTGCACAGCTCTCGCAACATCAGCAACTTCTAAGTGGCACCAAACACGTTCTAATCTAATGAGAATTGATAGGAAAACAATATTTCTAAACAAAATCTGCATTGTGTACATGTCAGTAACAATTAACGAAATGTCACCATGCATAAAATTGACCCTATTTATGGGGTTTGTCGCCAAACACAGCTGTAGAAAGTCACGATGACTGAAGTCTCAATTTGCTCGTGCAGACCACACAAAAAAAAAAAACAACTGACCTGTGTACAAGTAAACAAGTCGTTACCATCTATATTAAGTGAACCCAATAAGGTTATATATGTGATCCCTCAATTTTTTGAGCAGTGTATTTCAACGGAATTATTGTCGAAACTAGCTTTGATAACTGGCGTTTATTTTCTTCTTACAAATATTGATAATACTAAGCCATATTTTGTCCCCATGCCTTTTTCTCTCCATTTATTACACGCTTGTTCTATGTCATCCCCATCCACAGCAACACCAAACCATGCGGAAAATGAAAATCTGTTCCGCACATATATGCGGAACGGATCTCGTTGACGGACTATTTGTAAAAAGAAGCGAAATTTCACTGGAATTTTATACGAAACGTGCAACGCAATTACAATTTGAATCGCTTGCGATAGCTGAAAATCGTCCCCTGAGTTCCAGTGTGTTCTATGTGCCAGTAGGCACATAGAACACATTGGAACTCAGGGGACGAAATAGTGATACGGGTTCCCCTCGCAAGTTTGGTTGACGATAAAATGTGTTCTTTTTATTGATACTTGTCAAATGAATTGCGGAGTGTCATTCTAATAACTTTTTATAGACGTGAAGGGGTGTAATAAACACAGAACGACACGCGCATGTGAATGGGTTAATGAATATGGTGCTTGTGCCATCGCGCAAAGATAAAACTCGAGGCCTGCAGCCTCTCGTTTCATCCTTCCGCGCTGGGACTCGTGCCATATCGATTAACCCAATCACATCCGTGTGTCGTTCTGTGTATGTACTGAAGTGAAGTCGAATTGATCACTTTCTCACTAACCCTTTATCCAACGTACATGTTATCAAAATTATTATTTTAATTATTTTGCTTCAGATCTTTCAAAAAGAAAATTCAACAAAACCATATGATGCGACCATCCTTTGGAACGAGCTCGACGATAAAATGACTATGATAAAATCGACGAGCTCTTTGCCATGAGGAGGTCACATGGCATCATTTTGCTGAAAAATAATACTCTTAATTGTTGACTCACGTCAAAACCTAAACAAATAAACGAACACCTTCCTCTACACTCAAAGAAAGGGAAAATAAAATTGTTACTGCCCCAGGGCTGGCAGAATCTCTGAAGAAAATTCTGTCGTCTTCGTTCATTATAAGTTATTGTGATGAATTGGCGGATACATGGTCCTTCAATTCATCACAATAATCTATATTTTCCAATAAGACCGTAGTTATAGCCCAAAATCCAAATCTGGAAAAGAACAAGGCAATCTTTAACGGTATGTTTTCTAAATAAAACTCTCGTGCATCCCAAGACGTGACTTGACAAAAAGTCAAGATAAATATCAGGTCGTGGGTCGCTCCAACTCAATTCAAATAGTAAATTGGTTAATAATTTAAATAACGCTCTATTCGGATACGACGGCAGCGTAGAACCGCCAGATCATTGTAAATTTCCACGGATTACTAATCTGTTTTTACAGATTACTAATCTGTATTTACTTTGCTTACAAAGAGGGGGACACCGCGGCGTTGTGCACTAAAACGTGCTGCACTTCAATGGTGAATGTGCCTTCAACCAGCCTTCTAGTGTTAATAAGTTGACGATTTTGACGGATCCTGGGTGGTTGTTCTCTCCGGATTCTCAAGCTCTACCTCTACTGCCCGACTGGACATGACCTTAGCTGTGTTGCCATTAAACCCCCTTTAAAAGCTCACCCTTAGGAGAGATGAGATTTCAACCCCCTCCCCCCCCCAAAAAAAAAAAACAACAAAAAACAAACAAATAAACAAACCGTATCTATAATGCACGAAGCTTCGTAAAAAACGTACCACAATATAGAATGCCTTCTCCATCGCGTCACTATTACTCATAAAGCCACTTCAGTGATATTTACCAGGCAGCGATTGTACGGGTGGGCGGGGTGGGTGGGTAGGTGTAGGAGGGGCAACTCCTGCAGCATTACTCATTTTGAGGGTAGCAGAAAATGTGTGTATTGAGATCATTTGGATGTGTGTTTATCGAACTTGGCCGTAACTTGTGACAGGTTATCGGCGATATATTCGTCCTCAAATTTGTAGTGAACATCCAATAAGGCAGCCAGGGCCGTAAATAGCTTTCGATTGGCGGAGGGACAATTGACCACAACATTTCCGAAAGTACGCGCTTTGAGTCCCCAGACCACCGGGCTAAGCTTCGCCATACTTCCTGTGCCTGCCATATTGTTTGAAACAGTTTGGTTATTGTAACAATAGCCAATCACAGAGTTCGTATTATAAGAGGTTGACTGTAATTGGTCAGACAGTGATCTGTGAAAACAGATCAGTAATCTGTAAATACATATCAGTAATCTGTAAACACTGATCAGTAATCTGTAAAAACAGATTAGTAATCCGTGGAAATTTACAATTATGTGGCGGTTCTACAGTTAAAACTAGAAGTCTTGTCATGAAATGCGCACAAATAGCACGTCGATCTGTGCGTTAATCTACGCGTTATGACCATAGTAAGGCTATCAACTTCTGTACATATGGCCTGTGCACAATCAATGTTTCAGCCAATGGACTTCCAGGTAACCCGGAGGTCCACTGGCAGAACCATTGCCTGTGTTGGCTATGAGTAACCAGGAGAACCTGTCGTGCTTTGTATGCCATTCGATATGGCCATTACGCGCAATTCCTACGCGCAGTTAAGCCTAGATAAGCGCACAGTTCGTGACAGGACTTCTAGTTTTAACTGCTCGCTGCCGTAGAATACAGGGTGTTCAATTATTGTTTATTGTGATGTTGAGATTTTGTACTGTGCACCCGATGAACATAAGTGCATTTATTCTCTCCTGTTTGAATTTTACTGATCGTTGACGGGTTGTGAGTATAAATTTAAAGGAAGGCCACTGACGTCGAAAAATACAATTTATAGGTAGAATGCACTTTGGATTCCCTCCAACTTTGAGCCTGATTTCCAATATGTCGCGTGGTGACATATTGGGGACATAGGACATTCTAGCACTCAGGCGACGATATGCTGCTACCGGAGCTGTAAACATAAAAACTACGTTAGCTCACGTCCGATAAGAGGCCGCGAATTTTAACCTTATTGGAACATAATATATTACTAAAGATCATAAGCTTAGGAACTTTGCATACAATTCACATTCTTGTGGTTTTTGGAAATGCATTAATGACGAAGATAATAGACTTTTCTTCACAAACATTGCGGCGTTTGGTTACTCATAGAAGAGTTTACATTCACCTACCTCACACATGCGAGCTTTCCATTCTCTATCGCTAAATTCAATGTCGGATTTCATTCTATCTGAAAATGATACAAATGAAATATGCATCTCTGTTCGTGCAAGGTTCTGAATGGGTGCTGAGGATTCTACGAGACCAGCATTTGATTCGAGCAGGTCATATTTGGTTTGTTTTTTACACCGTAAAGCCAAGGCCATCTTTGATATTCTGTTAGACCCACCGTATCCTAAATATGTGGTTATGTCCATTGCACACAACCTGGGAAACCCTTACCCGAAGTCTTTCTGTGCATTGTAAAAGTACAGCTTTACTTGCAATAATCGGTTATATGACGTCAATATTTAACCATCTGGCTTGTTGAAAATAGTTTATACCATGATTACTTATTCTACAATATATGAAAAGCCTATGACATAATTTTTAGCTTTACACACCAACCGTGGTGAACACGCCAGCAATGGGATTTCAATAGTCAAAATTTACACCTATAGTGGAACTACATCCAAGTTGACCTTTGGTGACGTCGACCTGAATGCCACTTGTCTAAATTTATAGAACGTCGCCTCACGAAGAATGAAATGAAAGTGACAATTATTTATTGCTCGGGTAAACAAAAACAGATTCGCACGTATGTACGTCTGGTGCTCAGTAAAATCGAGAAAAAATAATAGCGACTAACCCGATGCTTCATTAATTAAAGTTTTAATGATGATGATTTTTATTACCTGGTAACCGCATGCGTGGACATCACTGTCGACCAGTCCACGGCGACTGTACTGTACAAAAATATACATGGATGGGCTAGGTAAGGTTGTGATCGTTGTTGGCTGACCTCCGCTCTCAGAACAGAATCGATTATGAGCCAGCAGAAAAAAATCAGAAAATGGAGAAAATTATATTAGGAATCGATGAAACAAGAAACATGGGGCGATATCGTGATGATCAAATTCTTATTCAGTTGCCTTCCATTCAAACCTACCTATCACAATTATTTTACGAACGATCGTCAGTTAATTGTTAATTGTCCGCTCATTCTATGTATTTCTTACGAATGATCGTCGGTTAATTGATCGCTCATTCTGTGTATTACTTATATTATATTATTATTGTGGAGATTTTCAGCACCCAATTTCAATGCGATACCGCTAGAAAAACGCTGCAGATATAAGGTATCATAGAAGCATAACATGACGCACAAAACGAAGCAAACTACTCCAGTAGAGGGCTGAAACTATTCGTGGCGAAACGGCCCGGAGGGGGGCAACATCACGCGGAAAACTACCCTAAACTTGAACCACCAGTACAAGCTCACAGGCCACTAGTCTAATTCAGTCCTAAATTCGAAGCCGTTGTTGCCTGTTTGTTTACCCCGTTTTTGTGGAAATTTGCACGTACGCTACCTTTGATGTGATATGGTGTGCCTTCACTTGCAAAGATATACAGGTATTTATTTCTGTCCAGTTATAAATGCTCCAATCACTAAGTATTTAAATTATTAACACAACGTTTCTAGCTTTGATTCACTGAAAATAAATCTTAAAAGAATTTCTCAGATTTAGTCGCCTGGAATATATCAGTTGGGTGAAACAAACAAATTGAATATTTAAGAGTGAACCTAAACATAGGCGATGATCTTTTTGAGCGCTGGATTCGTTCCATGCCACAACAGCGTCAGATTTGTTCATGAATTAGGCTGCTGGTTTGAGTGTTTGCCATCAGTAGTGAGTGTAGCCAGTGATCCAGGAACTTAAGTTTCATTTGCTGGATCCTCAGGACGTCCCAGGACACACAATGGTCGACGAGCTCGTTCCCGTGAAGCGTTATGGGAGGGGTCATAAGCTATGTTTTCGAGGCAACAATTGAAAAATTAACTAATTTAAATTGACGACGGTTACTGCAGGTACAAAATGATAAATTAGACAATGTCGAAATAAGGAATCTCAAATTAGTCACGATTTGATATGGAAATTCTTAATCCCGTTCACTTAAATCGATCTGACCATCGATAAATCTCGGATTAAATGTGTTTTAGTAAACTCGATTCAGAAATTTTGAAACCAATCGTGACTCACTAGAAGTCGCCTATTTATGTTTGGCTTTGCATTGACACAGTGTAATCACTATTTGTGATACAGCAACGATCAATCTGAACGATATTGTGACAAATGTGCATACTTAGAAGAGATAAAGTGTTAATTATGACTCATCGTATCGGCCATATCGTGTCTGGCGTGTAATGGATTTAACACACACTGTGAACTAGCATATTCTACAAAGATAGTAGAGTACAGTCGCCGTGGACGAGTCGAAATCCACGCATGCGTTCACTAGGTAAAAAAAATTAGCATCAGTAAAACTTTAAATAATGAAGCACCAGGTTATACCCGGTGCTTCATTAAATTTGTTTGAAGCTTACTCCTATAATTAGTGTTTGGAATCCAATATTATTGCGTCAGTGGAAATATTGCCCACCCGCGGAAAGTGACCAGTCCACGACAGCCGTACTCTATGGATGTCGTTTGATTACCACCATCCGGGGGCGGTGACTCGAAACCTCCACATCGTCTTTGGGCCATATATGGGTTCGTTCAAGTTAATGTATGACCCAGGGGCGAGGTTGAGACTTCAACGCACCATCTCGGAATCCTCCAGCGCCGTATTGCCCAATTTATCCCTCCCCTAAATGTTACCAGGCCCTCATTTAAAGGGGATTTGTTTAATTGTGTGCCACATAGAACACAGTGTCGTTGTCATGAGTGATTCGCCGGTGTACAAACTGTCATTGTCATTAACGTTTCCGCTTCAGATGAGCATAATAAATCTATGGTACTTGACATTGTTATGCATATTAGATCAGTAAGATTTATTGACTAAATTAGTATTAACAAAAATATTAACATCAACATTTAACCACTTTTGTGATCAAGTGCAGGTTCGAAAACTTTCCTTCCTCAGTTTGCACGTGCATTGGTTGGTGCTATCCTCAGTGCAGAATTGTGTTTAGTCTGAACGTTTCATCTGTATTAGAGAAGCTATATGCTTGTAGTTAGATCAATGTGTGTGTATAAAGTTGTTCTAATCTTGGCTGCTGCAAGGTTATTAAATTCCATGCATGGAAAGTATATTCAATTTCGACTCGTTTGAATATATTTTCCAAGCAGGGCATATCAGCTCCTCTTCAAAATATTGTGTGTTTCATCGGAAGACCTAAATAATCGAAGAAACAATCAGATTTCGTTAAGTGTCATTTTAATATTCGTTAATTTAGAAAAGACACAATTTTTTGGATGTCCATTTACTTCGTGAAATAAAAGAAAGATATTGACAAATTCCTTATTGTCCCATCCCTCCAACCCACTGGCACCCACAAACAAACGTACGCAGTTTGATAATTAAAATTCTTATTGTTTGTGAAACTGGGACATTTTAATTCGTCGTTTGCCTTCAGGGTTGTACAGAGGATAAGTACGCGTTTCGTTCAAATACCTGAATTACCTTATGACTGATTGGAAAGAAATACGGCATTTTCACGAGCGGATGAAAGCCGCGAGTAAATATTCTTTTCTTTCCATTCACGAATGAGATGATTCAGGTATTCAAACGAAAACCGAAGGTATTCTTTGTGTTATTTGTCCCAGGTATTAATGATATATACTGAAGGAAAACAGAAACGCAAGTTCAGTTTTGGTAATATAATTTTTTTATCCGTAGACCAAATGTAGTAAAATTTTACACGCGACGCTGCATCCCTTCAACACGATTGTTCTACAAATCGGGCATCCGGGGCACTCCCAAATGCTATGAGCTTGAAAAACATATCACATTGACGTTTTGAACAGTACACATCGATTTCACATTTCATTTCAAATCGATTGGTAAGCAAAATGCCGCGAAGGTTCGACGTTGATAGGGGTAGGGCTCTAATTACACAGGGCCAATCGCAACCACTCGTCGCCCAGCAAGTTGGGGGTCCATGAGTCAACAGCTCATTTAGTTGGGCGTCTCAGAGCTACAGGAAGATTAGCGGACCGTCTCAGGAGCGTATGTCCCTGCGTTACGACGCCACGTCATGAGAGAGGCATACGTCTCTCACACCTTCGTAACCAATTACAGACGGCGACGGCGAGTCAGGTTGTAGGCACTCATGGTCGACGAGTGTGTCCAAGAACTGTTAAGAATCGGCTGCGGGAGTTCAATGTAATGCCACACCGTCCCTACCTGGTCCGCAACTTACACCCAGTCGACTTCAACGTCGATTGCTATGACTGCGGGTACATGCACCAAATCGGTTTCACTAGGCCCACTGGAGACGTGTGTTATTTACTGAGGAGTCTCGGTTCACGCTTTATATATCAGATGGACGATAACGTTCCTATCGGCGTCTGACGCGCGCGTTAAGAAAAACGACAGATTCGGGCGAGGGCCTGTTATGGTTTGGGGGGATTTCTAATGGCGCGAAAACACATCTTGTGGCCATCCGTAAGATATCAGGATCAGGCTCTCATGTCTCACGTCCTTCTACTTATCCTTACGCGTAACCTTACATTGCAGCAGGATAATGCGAGGCCACACGTTGCTAGGGTTTGTTGTGACTTTCTCAATCAAAACAATGCCCCAGTTCTCGATTGGCCACCCTGCAGTCCAGATTTGTCCCCGATCTAGCATTTGTGGGGCGAGCTGGACAGGAGGGTCAGGATGTGCGCCAACGCCCCATACAACGTCGCCCAGCTCCCGTTGCCCCTTCTTCAGGAGTGGAATAACATCCCACAAAGGACCATTAACAACTTGATAGGGTCAATGGTAAGGAGAGTTAGAGCAGCGACTGAAGCCCGGGGTGGGCTCACCCGCCATTGATTTGATCAGGAAATGGCGTAGGATACCCACGTTTGAACTTTATCCATGCAAACGCCGTCTGTGTTAAGACAACAAAACTCGTCAACATTTAATCAGTAATGAAGAAATAACTTCAAAATCCAAACAATGAAATACTCATCCATAATACATTTGAAATATTTATCACAGAAAAAAAAAACTTGCGTTTCTTTTTTCCGCTAGTATATTTGCTGTTTTTGTGGCAGTTGTAATTTTTACTGAGAATTTCGCCCACATGATGTTTATAATACAACAACCGATTGAATGAAATAACAGTTTAATCAGCTGGTCGACGGCGAACTACTTTGAAGGCCAAGAGCTTTTGCGGAACAAAATAGTTCCTTTTCATTCTTCCTTAAAATGGTGTTCAAACCAAAAAAAAAACAAAAATTGTTTACAAAGAAATGTCAGAGAAAACTTGTTGAAAACTACGACCAATTTATTGGAAACATATGGACGTAATCATCCGTCTGGTCGCCCCGAGAGTGAAATATGATTTATAAATACGACTTTCATATACATTGTGTCGTTCAAAGAAATACATATTGCAATTTCCGTTTCAGCAATTTTCCATTTTTTTGCGGCTGACATATAATATAAATGTTTATTGTCAGATTAAATGTGGGGAATAGCGCATGAACATAGAAGCATTTCGAAAGATCTGGGTTTGGATTTTTGGTAATTTCCTTGCGAATCAGCTGAACAAATTAGAAAATATTCCTTCCCGATCAACTGTTAATAACCCTGTTGTAACTTGGTCCAGTGATGTGGAGAACAGTTGATATCTTACTTGCGGCATCTTAAAAATACGAACAAACATATACCACGTTTTGTCATTAATTGTAGATAATGCGGTTAGTAACGACATCAACTGATAGTCACAGTAAAACACGCAATTTGTAAACTTAACCCTTTACCCAACGTAACGGCCAAAACCGACCAGCGCTATTCTCAAAAATCTCCAATGAATTTTCATTATTTTTTCATTTTTTGTCTCAAAAACATAGGTTATGATCCCTCGTTGGAACGAGCTCGACGAGCTCGTTCCAACGAGGGGTCATAACCTATGTTTTTGAGACAAAAAATGATAAAAATTAGTTATTCGAGAATTTTGTTTGCAAGTGTCGTCTGCTTTTCATGTTAGGTAAAGGGTTAAGCGGTAAAATAAGGGTCACCCATGAACGGAAACAAGTGGGGCGTAAACATGGGAATAAATTTATGGATCTTCAATTAATCAAAGCGGTAAGACCGAGCAATTGCCATATCGAATGGCACCCAAAGCACGGTAGGTTCTCCTTGTTACTCATCGCAAACACAAAGTTTCTGCCAATGGACCTCCGGGTTACCCGGAGGTCCATTGGGTGAAACATTGCAGGTGCACAGACCATATGTGCAGAATTTGATAGCCTTACTATGGTCATAACGCGTAGATTAGCGCGCAGATCGACATGCTATTTGTGAGTATTTCATGACAGGACTTCTAGTTTTAACTGTATACTGCCATATCGGTCCGTATTCAGTATCTGACTTGCTTGAGAATGAAAGGGAAATTCACACCAGACAAATACAAAATAAGTTGTTCTTGTATCATTCTATCACAGCCTTAAAAATGCCACTGTCAATGCGCGCAACACTGGCATTCCTTTGCCAACCTGAATCATAATTTTGTGACTTGTTCTTAACACACCTTAACGTTTAAAGGCCTTCAGGCTTTTGTGATCTCAGAGCATATATCCTTAACATGCCAACATGGGGGGTGGGGGTGGGGGGTGGTTGGGGGGGGCTGCTGATAATGGACAAATAACTCGGGCAGTAATATCTAGTCAAGTCTTGACTACGAATCACTGCTAAGCAACTGAACACGTACAGGATGCAGTCTAGTGTGAATTCAGGACAATTGCCCAGGCCAATACAGGTTAAACAAACTTTAAAAATCGGTCACATCTTTCATGAAAACGACACTTCAACTGATATCAACAAGGCCTTATAAATATCCAATGTAGGAACATTTGGAAATACGGATGTTTTAGGTATTCAGTGAATGGTTCGGTTCGGTTTTTAGGTGTCCCCGTGTTATCGGTGTCGAGTTTTCGCCATATTGCCCATCCCTAAACCAATCGTGGCACTTATCAAACAGTTTTGAATACGCATAAAAATATTTTTTTTTTTTCTCAAATTCTTGATATTATACTATGGATGGTTCAGGAAATCTATAATCCTTATATTACCTGCGTCTGGACAATCCCATTTGTTCAAAGACATGATTGCTACAATAGCAGCAATATATGCATGCGACCCTCCTTGTATAATTGGTAATCTGAAAAACAACAATTTGATCACCAAATTATAGTACAAAATATAAATATACAAATAAGGTATTATAAATTAGGCGTGGCCTTGCAAAGTTATTATATGCTTGAAACCTGGTCATTGAACATGTGCACAAATTCTGGAGACCACCACTATTTTGTTTTTCTCTCTCTTATTATATTCCGAAAGGTTCCAAAACCCCAAGGTATTGTTTAAACCCCAGCTTTTAAAAAATATTTTTCATCAGTTTCAGTCACAGCTGCTTTGAAGCAGCCGTGTAGAGATTTGATGAAAAAATCATCTAAATTTAATTCTTGAAATTATTGGTAAGAAAGCCGTGTCATTTTGCAATGGACACATTTGATTAAATGTTATAATTATTTTAGTGACAAGGTATGTCCTGTCCTGGGTAGGAATATACGCCAGCAAAGAGTAAAACACAATAAAAAGTATATGTCATTTTATGTGAAGCGTGATGCAGTTTTGGCTTCGCGATCTATATGATACTAAATGGTTTGCAGATTCCCCTTGTCCGCGCCCTAAATTCCTAATGCAGAATTTCCAGCGGATGCAAGTTCTATCAAGAACGAAACGTTTATTTCTTGACGAACAATTTGATGTTCGACCGCATGAGTGGATAAGTGATATAAACCTGAAATACTGACTTGACGGTCGATGCGATATGACCTTTCCTGTTGAATGTGTCAGTAAACACCAATAAAAAAAAATAAACAAGACTGTCTGCTGGCCACCACAAGAATGGGGTGGACCACCAACGTTAATATCGGAGGTACGTGTTGTCTTTAAACTTGGATATATGTTTAGTCGAAGGCGGAGAAAGGTGTTTCCAGGCTTACCTTGATATGGACTCCCCAATGTTAATATAAATATGGCACTCTACTTTTCTTCTCTCTGTAAAAGGTCATATGCCAGTTATTTAAAACGAATCTTAATAGTGTACTAGTACCGTTCGATAAGAATTTCCATTTTTCAGTAGCAGATAAATCAATTTTACCTGTCCATCTTTTACGACGCAGTCCGAATAGTGAGTGGGTTGAGAAGACCTGTGCCACGGGATCGAGGTTTGTCGGAACTTGGTTGGAGTAGTCTGGAAAACAGGTGCTATGTTCAGAAAATGTGTAACTTTTACAAAATTCTCACTGGGAATGCTCCGAACTTCCTCCACGATCTTTTACCATCTCGTGTCGCCGACATATCCCAATATAATTTACGCGTCTAAATTTGTCCCTCATTTCTGTCGAACGGAACTCTTCAAACGATCATTTTTCCCCTCGTGTATTGAAGTGTGGAACACCCCACCGGAGGCTGTTCGAAACAGTCGGTTGCCTGAGGAATTCAAGAAGTCCATATCACCCCCTTGTGTTAGCCTCCAACATATTTCTCGAAATACATCATTCACGCAAAATTGTGAACTGGATGTTGTAACCTTAATTGTGACAAATTCCGCAACTACATCTCAGATTCTCCGTTTTGCTTATGTAACGATGGCGTTGAGGATGCAGAACATTATTTCTTCCTGTGTCCTTTAAATTCTGATATTAGCTGTATCCTCATAGATGATTTGTCGAAACTCACGCCCAACTGGAATTCATTGGATTTAATTTCATATAGAAGCCTGTCATTACCCGAAAGTAGCAATGTATCAGTTTTCTGATCTGTTCAAAAATTTATTCGTGACTCGCATAGAGTTAATGTACAGCTGCAGAATTAGCTGCGTCTCTCAGCAAATCTGAGTGTCCCAGGGTTGTACAAATGATCTGACTTCCACTGTGGGTGTCCTCTCACATTGCAGCCTGAAAATCAATCTGTGTGAGGACAGCACGGCGGATGGTAGGTTAGTACGGACGTGGAAAGAGCACGCAAAGATCAGCTGGTCTCAACATGTTCTGTGAACTTTCTTTAGTGGCACTAAACTAAATTTAGAACTGAATAAAATGTGTGTGTGGGGGGGGGGGGGAGGGGGAGGGAGTCATCATCACTGCAATTTCTGTTGTATATTTTTTTTTTGTTTGTTTGTTTGTTTTTGTTTGTCTTCTTTTTTTCATTCTGCTTTTCCCCGATTTTCTAGTCTCTCTCTCTCTTTCTCTCTCTTCTCTCTCTTCTCTCTTTCTTTCTCTCTCTCTTGAGTTACATGTAACCTTTTTTGTGTATAATGTTTACATATTGTTATATTTTGTTCTGTTAGTCTTTGTACAGGAGCGGAGGGTTTTCAACATCTCTAGGGAGGTCAGATTCAACAGTGTTCAAATCGAGAGCCTGGGTTAATATTTGGGCTCCATATGGGAGCCTGAATTGGTCATGTAGCTGAAGAATTAGAAATTCTGTCTTCAGTACCCTCTAGAGGTGTGTAACAAAGATTAATCCACATAGGTTGTATCAAGGGGCTTCATAGGAGATCTCCATTTTTTACATTATGATCAACTGAAGATAAGGCATGAGGGGCTCAAGGATTGACAATGTATCCTATGGAGATGGATTGCACAGTGTAGACTCATTCTTGTTTATATTGTGTTCTGTTCAAGGTGAGCACTTCAGGCCTCGTGGGATCTCTTGTTTCTATTGTTTTTACAACCATTTTGACACATTTTGACTACAACGAAAGTGAGAGTTACTAACCCGTTATTATCAAAATAAATATTATTTGGCAGGAAAAATATAAGAAATATTTTCATATACTTAATTGATTAATTCCGTATGTATGGTTCTATCATGTGATAAAGAGATATTGCACTATGCTTTAAAAACAATTTGCCATTGAAGAAAAAATGGAAGAAAATGAAAAGAATAAGCAAATGTGGTCGTAGCCAAGAATTAATTTATGCTGTTAATATAAATTGATGCATTTTTATTCCGTGTGTCTGAAAGAAATCTTGCAATATTTCAGGATAGACATAAAAATATGGGTATACTTAGAACCTCTTCATTAAGGTGGTTCTGATGATATCCCATATTTGTAGGTGAATGGAGATATAATAGCCTGACAAGGGATCTCAAATGCTGTGTTAGATAATGAGTTAACAAAGCTGATGGTTAGCCTTATATTATAACCTGCACCCTCGAGAAGCTCTGATGTTTTTTTTAGCTGCGACTAGCAGCTCTATAAGTGGCAATGTCGGTCTGTCTGTCGGTCTGTCTGTCGGTCTGTCGGTCGGTCTGTCTGTGACCAACGAGTTTCAAAACTCAATAACTTTTGAAATACTTGATGGAATGATTTTATATATGACATGTAAGTGTATCTTATTGATGTCTAGCCACTGTTCAATGCATGTGTTGTTCCAAATATTTTTCTTGGAGTTATGGCCCTTGATGAACATAGAATTTTGTGAGATTGCACCACCCGACGCAGCTACGGCGTCGATGTGGCGATTTTTTTGTTTTATCCTCAAAATCAACACAAAGACTTTTAAACCTCAACTGAAGATCTTTGTAACAACACTTTTAGCTCACCGAAGGGAGCTTAACTTATCACCGGCCGTCCGTCGTCGTCGGTCGTCGTGAACATTTTTCAAACGACTTTTCCCTTAAAACCACTGGTCCGATTTTCACGAAACTTCATGAAAATGTTCATGTCTATATGGCAATTCACGTTTGTTCAAATGAAATGGCCACGTCCCTTGGGGGCTCTGTATGGGGCATAACTCTGATAGCACCGTATGAATTATAGAAAAATTATTAAAAAATCTTCTTCTCCAGAACTAGTGGGCGGAATCTTTTGATACTTGGTATGCAGCATCTGGGTATGGGTCTGATTCAAGTTTGTTCAAATCGACCCCCTGGATTCATATTTGGGCTCACTATAGAAGCCCAAATTCGAACTTAGTGCATTTCAGGCAAATGTCTTAAAAAATCTTCTTCTCCAGATCCAACAAGCAGAATCTTTTGATATGTGTATGCAACATTGTGGGGTGGATCTGATTCAAGTTTGTTCAAATCGACCCCCTGGATTCACATTTGGGCTCAGTATAGAAGCCCGAATTCGAACTTAGCCCATTTCAGGCAAATTTCTTAAAAAATCTTCTTCTTCAGATCCAGCAGGCGGAACCTTTTGATATTTGGTATGCAACATTGTGGGGTAGATCTGATTCAAGTTTGTTCAAATCGGCCCCCTGAATTCACATGTGGGCTCAGTACAGAAGCCGAATTCGAACTTAGTGAATTTCAGGCAAATTTCTTAAACAATCTTCTTCTCCGGATCCAGCAAGCAGAATCTTTTGATATTTGGCATGCAACATTGTGGGGTGGATCTGATTCAAGTTTGTTAAAATTGGCCCCCTGGATTCACATTTGGGCTCAGTATAGAAGCCCAAAATGGAACTTAGTGCATTTCAGGCAAATTTCTTAAAAAATCTTCTACTCCAGATCCAGCAGGCAGAATCTTTTGATATTTGGTATGCAACATTGTGGGGTGGATCTGATTCAAGTTTGTTCAAATCGGCCTCCTGAATTCATACTTGGGCTCACTATAGAAGCTCGAATCCGAACTTAGTGCATTTCAGGCAAATTTCTTTAAAAATCTTCTTCTTCAGATCCAGCAGGCAGAATCTTTTGATATTTTGTATGCAACATTGTGGTGTCGATCTGATTCACGTTTGTTCAAATCGGCCCCTGGGTTCATATTTGGGCTCAGTATAGGAGCCCAAATTTGAATTTAGTGCATTTCAGGCAAATTTCTTTAAAAATCTTCTTCTCAAGGTCCAGCAGGCAGAATCTTTTGATATTGGGTATGCAGCATGCTTAGGGGAGTGAGAAGGTGTGTGTTCAAGCCAAGTCGCTGGGTTCATATTTGGGCTCACTGTGGTAGCCCGAATTATAACTTAGTTCAAAATGAGGAATTTTCTTTAAAAATCTTCTTCTTCAGATCCAGCAGTCAGAATGTTTTGATATTTGGTATGCAGCATCCTTATGGGGGTGAGATTCAAGTTTGTTCACGACATGTCCCTAGGTCCATATTTGGGCTCACTGCGAGAGCTTGAATTGTAACTGAGTTCGAAATGAGGAATTTTCTTGAAAAATGAAAAATCTTCTTCTTCAGATACAGCAGTCTCAATGTTTTGATATGTGGTGTGTAGCATCCTTAGTGGGGTTGAGATTCAAGTTTGTTAAAGCCAAGTCCCTGGGTCCATATTTGGGCTCCCTGCGGGAGCCCGAACTATAACTTAGTCAATATGAGGAACTTTTCTTTAAAAATCTTCTTCTTCAGATTCAGCAGTCGGAATGTTTTGATATTTGGCATGCAGCATCTTTAGGGGGTGAGATTCAAGTTTGTTCAAGCTAAGTCCCTGGGTTCATATTTGGGCTCACTGTGGGAGCCCGAATGGTAACTTACTTCAAAATGAGGAATTTTCTTTAAAAATCTTCTTCTTCAGATCCAGCAGATGAATGCTTTTGATATTTGGTATGCAGCATCCTTAGGGGGGTAAGATTCAAGTTTGTTCAAGCCATGTCCCTAGTTCCATAACATTTGTCTCTCATGACTTCATTCCTTTGTAGTGTTGATGAACCATGTCTAACTGAATGTGACCCCAAATACCTCTTTGAACCACTTTGGCTGGTGAGCGATTAAGGCTCCTTGGGGCCTCTTGTTTTATTGTTGTTTTGGGGTGCATTCCATACCCTTGTTTGATCAGCCGACTTTTGCACAAAATTCTTTTGTAAACTATACAGCCCAACAAGCTCTTAATCCGAGGCCAGTTTTAAAAAGAAAGTTACTTAAAGTTCATCCAGACAAGCTGATAAACCTAATATCAAAGTACTGAGTCCATGAGGAGTTCTCATCAGGAAAAGTTCCCATCAAGAAAAATTCCCATCAACAAAGTTCCCATCGGAAAAGTTCCCATCACCTGATATTGAGGGGTGGAAAAAATCCCATCACAATATAAAATAATAATTAGATGCAGCTTTATATAAGAAGGTTTGTGCCAATAGAAGTTCACCTTAGGTGGCAAGGCTAGGGTATCCTCTAGGCTGTTTCCCGAGGAACAGCTAAGGTATCTAACCTATGACTGGAAAATACTCTCCTGATCCTGGGCCTTTTGTTATAGATGCTCCCACCCCTTGATGCCGCCCTGCCTCCTGTATTCCAGTTATGTCTAGTCACCCAGCACTCACCACTTTAATGTGATGTGTGCCGCTGGGGATGAAGCAGTGGTCCCCCGACTCTGCTGTTACCCCCAGTGGGATTCCTTTATAACCAACACCAGGCTGGTGGGGCTTTTTAGCCTCTAGGAGGGGGTCTGGAAGTGCATTGCTGCTGATCCAAAAACTAAAATGCTTGTTGGTACCTCCGTAATTCAGGGATGGTCAGGGCTCATGAACTGATAAAGCAACAACCTAAAAAGAACTACACTGAGTTCAAACTATAACCTCTGGTGGGCTGCTTGGTTGCCTGTCTGGGAATGGCAAAACTGTTATTGAGGGGATAGCTGGCATTGCTCATTTTGAAATAACAAATTAGCCCAATAACCACACAGAAAATGATGTCAGGTTCTTGTGTGATCGGTGTTGGAAAAAAGGGCTCTGTAGTTTAATATAGATGTCATACCGTTCTTAAATATTATTGATGGGAACTTTTTCGATGGTAAGTTTATTGATGGGAACTTGACTGATGGGAAGTTTATTGATAGGAACTTTTCCGAATGGGAAAACTTTCCGTATACCCAAAGTACCAGTGCCCTCCCCCTCCAATAATAATTTTAATTTCTGAATTCTGCCATTTTATCCTACCCTCCTATTTTTGTCACTTTGGTCATTTCCATTTTTTTGCTCAACTTTGGCGAAGACAAATTTGAGGTATTGTCATAGCCCATCGCCTGTCCATCTGTTGTGCCGTACACACGACTCGGGCTAGAGGCCGTATTTATGAACCGATCTCCACAAAACTTCTTAGGGACCTTTGTTATCACCGTGAGACAAAAACGAGTGTTTTGGGGTCCGGTCCAAAATTTAAGACGACAGCTGGCAGCCATTTTGTACCAAAATTAGGTGCAATCAGATTTTTGCGCAGAACTTCCATATGAAAGCTCTGAGTTGAATATTTTTTTTGTATGAATGTTTAGTACCAGGGGATACATCACATATAATACAGGTTTTTTTCTCGTGCATAAATTATGCAAACTATATTAACTTTGATTATTTTAGTGATACTTTCAGCACTGTAAGTGCAAATGCCAATACGACTCGGGCTAGAGGCCGTATTTATGAACCGATCTTTACGAAACTTCTTGGGTACCTTTGTTATCACCGTGGAATGAAAACGAGTGTTTTTGGGTCCGGTCTTAAATTCAAGATGGCTGCTGGCAGCCATTTTGTACAAAATTAGGTGCAATCAAATTTTTGCGGGGACCTCCATATGAAAGCACTGATTTGAATAATTTTCTGTGTGAATGTTTAGTACCATGGGATACATCACATATAATACAGTCTTTTTTCTCGTGCATAAATTATGCCAATTAGACTAACTTTGACCTATTTAATGTTACTTTCAGCACTGTAACTGCAAATGCCAATATGGGTCGGGCAAGAGGCCGTATTTATGAACCGATCTTTACAAAACTTCTTGGGTACCTTTGTTATCACCTTGGGACGAGAACGAGTGCTTTTGGGTGCAGTCCGAAATTCAAGATGGCTGCCGGTGGCCATTTTGTACCAAAATTAGTGCAATCAGTTTTTTGTACAGAACTTCTGTATGAAAGTTCTGATTTGAATAAATTTATGTATGAATGTTTAGTAACACGGAATACATCACATATAATACGGTTTTTTTTCTCGTGCAAAAATTATGCAAATTAGATGAACTTTGATTTATTCAGTGCTACCTTTCAAGATGGCTGGCAGTGGCCATTTTGTACCGAAATTAGGTCCAATCATTTTTTTGTACACGAGTTCTATACGGCTCAGGCTAGAGGCCACATTTATGAACCGATCTTTATGAAACTTTTTGGGTACCTTTGCAATCACCGTGGGATGAGAACGAGTGTTTTTGGGTGCGGTCCAAAATTCAAGATCACCGCCAGCAGCCTTTTTGTACCACACTTCTGTATGAAAGGTCTGATTTGAATACATTTTTGTAGGAATGTTTGGTAACATGGAATACATCATAAAAACAGGTTTTTTTCTCGTGCAGTAATTATGCAAATTAGATGACCTTTGATTTGTTCAGTGCTACTTTTACACAGTAAGTGCATATGTCAATACGGCTCGGGCTAGAGTCTGTATTTATAAACAGATCTTCACGAAATTTCTTGGGGTACCTTTGTTATCACCCTGTGGCACGAATGAGTGTTTTGGATGTCTTTGTTATCATTGTGCTATGAGAACAAATATTTTTGGGTTCAGTCAGACCCACTCTGGGACTCAAAGATTCTTTTCTAGTTTAGCATCTAACTGTCACCCCACTTTTACAATACTTAACCTATATATTTGCTACAGGCTACGGTCAGCATTTATGTACAGACCGTTACAATACTTTACATGTACCTTTGTTATCAGGCCATTACCTAGATGTTTGTCATTGCTGTGTCACATACTATACATGCACATGTCTTATACAAGTTGAGCTACAGTGTCATTGACACTTTCATTGTCATTTTCGTGGAGCACCAGATTTTAGGCACCACCCAATTCTTCACTATGTAAAACTCTTAGTCCAATTTTAACAGTCATTGGACTCACTGTATGCTCAAATAGATACATAATTCTAAGTTATTTGTTAGCAGCCAAGTAGCTGAAGAATTCAAATATTTTAAGAACACTCTAGAGATGTGTAACTAAGTTTAGTCCACATAGGTTGTATCAAAGGGCGCCACACCAACATTATGATTAACTAAAGACAAGGCATGATGCTTGGACTATTTTAGTCACTCATGAGGGGGCTCGAGGATTGACAATGGATCCTTTGAAGATTGATTGCCTAATGTAGATTCATTCTAGGCCTCTGTTTATATTGGATTCTGTTTAAGGTGAGTGCTTCAGACCCCACAGGGTCTCTTATTTAAAAATGTCTTCTCATGAACCAGTGGGTACAGTGACTTGATATTTGGTATGCAGCTTCCTTTTGAGGTGTAGAATTAAGTTACTTCAAATGAAGTTTGTACAGCAATATTTGCCTCTGTAATGGGAGGGGCAAGATTTTAGCCCCACCTAAAATTTCTATTTTGTGAACCGATGATCCAATTTCAACCAAATTCGGTATGTGGTAGGTATAATTATTGAGTCACAAGAACTTGACTCATGCAAAAAAAAAAAAAAAATTGTGTGTCCCTATGGGACATGCATGGTCCTTATATGTCAATTCAAGTTTGTTCAAATGAAGTTGCCATGCTCCTTAGAGTGGGGGTGGGGAAAATGCTCCAAAATTTAAAAAAATCTTCTCATGAACCAGTGGGTACAGTGACTTCATATTTAGAATGGAGCTTCCTTTTGAGGTGTGGAATCAAGTTTGTTCAAACGAAGTTCTCTGAGCAATTGGTTCTTTGTGTTCGTAATTGGAGAGGCAAGCGTTGAACTATGACTGACAGGACATGAAGTTTTCGGAGATCAAATAATACTCGCAGTACACAGCTTTCTGCTGTAGACTGCGATTGTTATTTGGTCCCTTCCTTTTTCAATATTGGATTGATTTCCCACTCTGATCAACGATAAGATTGGGGAGGGGGGGGGGGGGCACTCAAAGCACAGCTATATGCTGTACATTGCGATTCTTATTTGGTCCCTCCTTTTAAATATTGGATTGATTTCCCCTCTGATCCACGATGAGATTGGGGGTGGGAGGGAGCACTGAAGGCACTAGGTGGTAAAAGGGCTCCTCTCAAACACCTAGAGATCGGTTAAAAAAACAGTACATATTATTTTCTATTTTGTGTGTCATAGAATCAATGGTTTCTCTGCTGACCTATCAGAGGTTACAAGCTTTTTTTCCAAACATTGAACTATCACTGACAGGACATGAAGTTTTCGAAGATCAAATGACCCTCGCAGTACGCAGCTATATGCTGTAGACTGCGATTGTTATCTGGTCCCTTCCTTTTTCAATATTGGATTGATTTTTAAATAGTACCTATTATTTTCTATTTTGTGTGTCAGTGAATAAATGGTTTCTCTGCTGACCTATCAGAGGTTACAAGCCTTTAATCGAAGCGTTGAACTACCACTGACAGGACATGAACTTTTTTGAGATCCAATAACACTCGTAATATGCAGCTATATGCTGTATGTTGCGATCGCTATTTGGGCCCTTCTTTTTAATATTGGACCGATTTTCCCCTCAGATCTACGATGAGATTGGGGGGGGGGGGGGGGGGGACTCAAGGCACTAGGTGGTAAAAGGGTTACCTTCAACACCAACAGATCGGTTGAAAAAATAGAACTTATTATTTTATATTTTGTGTGTCATTGAATCAACGGTTTTTCTGCTGACCTATCAGAGGTTACAACCCTTTTTTCCGCGCATTGAACTGTCACCGAAAGGATATGAAGAAGATTCTCAGAATCTTATTGTTGAAATTCCATAACCTTGAAGGCTAATTTTGCGTTCACTAACAAGGAGACATATGTCAATGGGATTTTTCGTAGATCAAATAACACTCGCAATATACAGCTATATTCTGTATTTTGCGATTGTTACTTGGTCCTCTCCTTTTTAATATTGGACTGATTTTCCCCTCTGATTTACGATGGGACTGGGGGGGGGGGGGGGCACTCAAGGCACTTAGTGGTCATAGGGCTACCCTCAGACACCTACAGATCGGTTGAAAAAATAGAACCTACTATTTTCTATTTTGTGGGTCATTGAATCAATGGTTTCTCTGCTAACTTATCAGAGGTTACAAGCCTTTTTTCTAAGTGTTGAAGTATCACGGACAGGATAATGAACTTTTCAGAGATCCAATAACACTCGCAATATACAGCTTTATGTTGTAGATTGCGATTGTTATTTGATCCCTTCCTTTTTAACATTGGGCTGACCTGTTTCGTCCGTTCTCCACTACGAATACAATTTTAGCGGATTCAACCTCACCACAAAGTAAAGCGGCCATAGAAACTTAAACGGATTACATGATACCGCCTTCAAAAAAAAAAAAAAAAAACGCCATCTTTAACCGCACCATGAAATGTATTGTTTTTTCTTGTATAATTCTATTGTTAATATTGTTTGTTTTCCCAAAATTGAAACCTCAGATAAGAATTATTGTGTATTACCGGGTGTTCTATAAGGTACAGTGCAGATATTTTCTAATAGTTGTGATGTGTTTTTCAAGCGAAATATTACTCCACGATCTCGTTACAAACGAGGATGACTCATCAGAAATTTGTCCTTCAGGGTGTTTGTCGATTAATAAACAAAACAATCAATATGGCGAACATCACATTTGGTAGTTTGAACTGTCGAGGTCTGTCTTCCGATACTGTAAAACGCACGGATGTCTTCTCACGGTGTAGGAAGGCATTTGATATCACTCTCTTGGTAGACACTCATTCCTGTAGTGATGTGGAAAATTTATGGAGAAACGAGTGGGGTTACGAGGCAATTTTCAACTCCTACACTAGCTCCAGTAGAGGGACTGCGATTCTATTTCGAAACACTTTAAGCTACACAACACACGATAGTAGGAAAGACCCTGGTGGTAATTTCATTGTACTGGACATAACTATATATGACCAAAGGATCACGTTAGTGGCTCTGTATGGTCCCAACGACGATAAACCTCGTTACTTTACAAATTTGTTTGATATAATTGAAGACATGGGTAATGACGCAATACTAGTTGGAGGCGACTGGAATGTCCCGATTTCTTATGAGGCTGACACAATAAATTACAGACATAAAAATAATAAAAAATCAAATGAAACAATTAAAACCTTAATTGAAAAATTCGATTTATATGATGTTTGGAGGGAGGAAAATCTGAGTACGAAAAGATACACATGGAGGGGCCCAGATAATAAAATGGCCAGATTAGATTACTTTTTGATGACCTCCAATTTGCAATTGTTTTTAAAAAGTTCGGACATAGAATTTAGATATAGGTCAGATCATAACCCAATAACTCTAAAACTATCTTTCGTAAATCAATCGAAAGGGAAAGGAATATGGAAATTTAATAACAGCCTTCTAAATGATGCAGAATATGTGTGTATCGTCAAGAAGGAAATAGCAGAAACTGTTCTACAATACAGTAATAATAATAATAATAATAATAATAATAATAATAATAATAATAATAATAATAATAATAATAATGGATTCTCCATTAGCGACCAATTATTTTGGGAAACACTTAAATTCATGATAAGGGGCAAAACAATTCCTTATTGTGCATCTCTTAAACGGAAGTCCGAACAAGAACAATCAGAAAAAGAAACAAAAATAAAAACTTTGCAACGAAGATTAGATGAGGGTGATTTAAATGACAGGGAAGAAATGGAAACTTTACAATCAGATTTAAAAATAATTAGGGAGAAAAAAATCAAGGGCGCTATTTTGCGATCGAAGGCCAAATGGAAAGTTGAAGGGGAAAGAGCTACAAAATATTTCTGTAACCTTGAAAAACGACACTACACTGAAAAAATAATCAGCAAATTAATTAGGGATGATGGTTCTGAAACAAAAAAACTTAACTGAAATTCTTTCTGAACAGAAACAGTTTTATGAAAAACTATATACATCCAGCAATCCGGGGGCAGATGAGACGAATAACGAGAATAATTTTTTTGACAGTAAGAACCCTTTCCTGAATTTTTTAAATGATGATGAAAAAATTTCTCTAGAGGGCGATTTACTTGAGTCGGAATGCCTCCATGCATTGAAAAAAAATGACAAATAATAAAACACCTGGTTCTGACGGCTTCACTGCCGAGTTTTACAAATTTTTCTGGAAGGACATAGGTAGCTTTCTAGTTAAATCCCTAAACTATGGTTATCAATCAGGAGAGCTCTCAATTGTCCAGAAAGGAAGCATTATAACGTGTATCCCAAAACAAAACAAATCAAAACTGTACATGAAAAATTGGAGGCCAATATCGCTAATAAATGTCGATGTAAAAATTGGATCAAGTGCAATAGCGAACCGTATAAAAACAGTTCTGCCCAAAATCATTTCAGAAACCCAATTGGGTTTCATGAAAGGTAGATATATTGGTGAATCTACTAGGTTATGCTTCGATGTAATTAAGAAGTGTGAGCAGAAAAACATACCCGCGATCTTAGTTATGACAGATTTCGAGAAAGCTTTTGACTGATTAGAATGGAGTTTCATTGAACGCTCACTAAATTTTTTCAACTTTGGACCATCTATCATAAAATGGTTTAGAACGTATTACAACGGGATCTATAGTTGTGTTTTGAACAATGGCCATTGCTCAGATCGATTTGCACTAGGCAGGGGTGTGAGGCAAGGTGACCCTTTATCAACCTATCTGTTTTTTTGTGCGCCGAGATTCTCAGTGCCTCGTTAAAATTCAACCCAGAAATAAATGGAGTTAACATAAATAACTCCGAATATCTAATAACACAATATGCGGACGACACAACGCTGTTCTTAAGCGATGACGGCCATTCATTCAATGCCGTGTTAAGTATCATGGGTGAATTTTCCAAACACTCAGGCCTGAAGGTGAATTTCGATAAAACACAAGTGATTTGGATTGGATCAAAGACGGGATGCGGTGAAGTAATTCCAACACGCTACAAAGTATATTGGAATCACCAAAGCTCATTCACAATTTTAGGTATTGAATACAGTTTATATTGTGACAGATTTATTGAGAAAAACTATTTGAAAAAAATGGAAAAAATTGAAAAACTATTCAATGATTGGTCTTTCAGGAAATTATTCGTAATAGGTAAAACCTGTGTAGCGAAGACCATGGCCCTTCCAATATTAATACACTGCCTAAGTGTTCTTCCTGACCCGGCAGAAGAAATTCTTCACCGAATGCAAAATATTTTTTTTAAATACCTGTGGTCTGGAAAACAAGACAAAATAAAACGAAACATTATGATAAATACGTTTGAAAATGGTGGAATTAAATTCCCTCACCTACAAACTTTCAGTCGGTCACTAAAACTAACGTGGATCAAGAAATTATTAGACCCTCAGATATTTGGCCCCTGGATGACACTTCTATTAGACGATCTTGAGAAATATGGCGGATATAAAGTGTGGTACCTTCGTAAAGAAGGATTGGAAAAGTTAAGTAAAAATCTTAACCCTTTTTGGAAAAATGTGTTCAGTGGGTGGTCGGCCATGGGCGGCACGGGACCCCCAAATGTTCCAGAGATACTGTCGGAACCACTTTTCTTCAACAACAATATTAAGATTGGGGGCAAACTATTTTATAATCAACATTGGTGTGACCACGGCGTCTTCTTTCTAAATGACCTCTTAAACAACGAAAATTCTTTCCTGTTATACACCGATTTTGCGCGAAATTTGTTTTAAAACCACCCTTCACTGTCTACCAGGGAGTGATAAACGCGATTCCGAAGCGCTGGAAAAGGCTAATTAAATCCCTTCCAAGATATGCTGACATTACAAACAGTCGTGTCGAGAAATTGAATATCACACAAAAAGTAAATCGAACGTTCTACCCACTTTTCCTTGAGCTAGTCAGTGAAAATCCCCAAAAAGCTCAAAATAAATGGAACAGCGTCCTGAACATTTCTCTGCAAACTTCAGGTTGGGAAGCGATCTACAAAACTCCGTTTGTGACCACAGATGATCCAAAGCTGCAAGCCACGCAGTTCCAAATTTTACAAAGAATTATATGTACAAATTCCATGCTTTTTAAAATGAAACTTGTTGAGACAGAACTGTGTTCCTTCTGCGGTAACACAAAAGAAACTATAAAACATTTATTTTTTGACTGCCCATTCTCTAAAACAGTTCTACTGAACTGGCTTTCAAAATTAGAGGAATGTTGTAACTTGACTTTTCCCATGACCTCCAAATATATTATTTTACATTCAAACAATCAAACCATGCCTCCGATCATTGATCTCAGTATTCATTTATTTAAACAGTTTATTCTCTCATGCAGAACAACGGGGTGTACCCCTAATTACTCAAGTTATATTCAACGGCTGAAATATTATAAACAGATCGAATTAATGTCTTTATATGTATATTCCGCCAAAAAGAAAACTACCATTCAAGAGAGGTGGAACTCACTAGCTACTGTTGTTTGACCTTGCATTAGTTTTTGAGCAATTTTAGCCAAAACGCCGATGTAAAGTTAATTAAAACAGTGTATTTTTCACGTAACTCTCCTTCCAGACTATCGACGAGACAGTTTCAAACCTTACTTCCATGAGATTGAGACAGAAATACCGCCTACGACAAACACTCCTAAAGTGACTACTGTTTCATTGAATATGAGTTTTTTTTCTTTTTTTTCATTTACACAATTGTGCATATTCCTGTTGCTTATTTTTTTTGTAAATCACCTATGTGAATACACAACTGTATCGATTATCACTGTACATTTCTAATGTAATACTATATCTGAATAAAAAAATAAATAAAAAGATTTTTGTCTCTGCCCCAAATTTCTATTTTCTAAACTGATTGTCTTATTTGAATCAAATTTGGTAAGTGGTATTATTGAGGCATAAGTACTTGATTCCTGCAAAAAAATAATTTATGTGTCCCTGTGGGAACCCCAGAGTCTAAAAATAGAAATATTTTCAAATGCCTATATGTCCCAAACCACACGGAACAGGGGCGCGGTGGCTCAGTAGGCAAAAGTGCAGGCTGCAAGCCCAGAGGTCCTCGGTTTGAATCCTTCCTGCTACAATCGCATTGTGTGCAAGACACTTCAACCCCATTGCCCACGTAGGCGCACGGTGACGTGTACTAAGGCATACTTCATGTCGATGGTGCATCTGTTTTCAACCAATTCTAACCCTGCTTGTGTGGAGTTAGTATGTTGGGAAGCTGATAGTTGCTCACCATTGCTCGGAGCTCCTCTACGGGTACTCCAGCTTCCTCCACCCATAAAACTGTCGTGATCATGATTTGCCATTGTGCAGTAATATGACCTTAAACACCAATAAATAAATCATACATCCCACACGGAGCAGAGAACTGTTATTTGGTATGAAACATCCTTAGGCCCAGTAGAATTGACTGGTGAAGCAAACTGCCATCGGTTGTGTTATGGTGTTCTGTGGGGGTGGGGGGTGGGTGGGGGTGGGGGTGGTGGTGACATTGAAAAAATGCTGAGTCAGCATATTTGCAAATATTTTAAAAAAATGTTTTTTTCCAGGGCCACTGATCACAACCTTTTGATATTTGGTGTACAGCATCCATACGAGTGTCAGATACCAGTTTATTAAATTGAAGCCCCTTGGTTCATATTTGGGCTCAAAGCCTGATTTTTAACTTTGGGCAGTTGGGGAATAATCTTTAAAATTCTTTGTCTTCAGAACCACCAGTCAGAACTTTTAATGTTTGGTATACATCATTGTTATTTGGGTTAAATCCAAAATTGTTCAATCAAGTCCCTCGGTTAATATTTGAGCTTCCTTTGGAAGCCTGAATTTTAGCTTTGTGCAATATGGGGGATAATCTTTAAAAATCCCTTTCTTCAGATTCTCCAGTCAGAATGCTTTCATATTTGGTATATAACCTCTCGAGGGGAGGGGGTGGAGGTATCAATTCAAGTTTGTTCAAATTGGGTCTATGGGTTAATATTTGGGCTCTCTGTTGGAGCCCAAAGTTTAACTGTGTAAAATGAAGAGATTTCTTTAAAAATCTTCTTCATTTCCACCGGTCAGAATCCTTTCATATGTGGTGTACATCATCTCTTGGGATGTCAGTTTCAAATTTGTTCAAATTGAATCAGTGGGTTCATATTGAGGCTTCCTATGGGGGAGAGGGGTGATTTAACTTTGTGTGATTGGGGGGGGGGGGGGGGCTGATTCCAATTTGTTAAAATTGGGTCAGTGTGTTCATATTTAGGTTTCCTATGGGAGCCCAAATTTTAACTTAGTGCAGTATGGAGGAATTCCTTTAATAAAATCTTCTTCAGATTCACCAGTTAGAATGCATTCCGGGTTGGTATACAACATCTCCAGGGGTGTCAGGTTCAATTTTATTCAAATTGAGTGCCTAGGTTAATGTTTGGGCTCCTTATGGGGGTGGGGGGGTGATTTTACCATGCAATATGAGGGAATTCTCTGGGTGTAGGGGGTGGGCAGATTGAAGTTTATTCCAATAGGGTCCCTGAGTTCATAGTTGGGCTCCCTGTGGTGGCACCAATTTCAACTTTATGCCATATGAGAAAGTTTCTTTAAAAATTTTCAGACCCACCAGTCAGAATACTTTTCATATTTGGTATACAACAGCTCTAGGGGAGTCAGATTGTAGTTTGTTCAAATCTGGTACCTGAGTTTGTTCTTCAAATCCACCAGTTAGAATGCTTTCATATTTGGCATACAACATCTCGGGTGGGGTGGGGTGGGGGGGGGGGGGGGAGTGCAGACTCGGGTTTGTTCAAACTGAATGTCTGGGTCAAAATTTGAGCTCGCTAATGGAGTCCAAGTTTTAACTTATTGCAATGCGAGGAATAATCTTTAAAAATCTTCTTCACATCCACCAGTTAGAATCTTGATATTTGGTATATAGCGTTTTTAGGCAGGTCAGATCTAAGTTTGTTCAAATCAAGTCCCTGGGTTAATATTGGGCTCTCTATGGGAGCCCCCGAAATTTTAACAAAGTGCCATATGAGAGTATTTCTTTAAATATCTTCTTCAGATTCACCAGCCTGAATTTTAACTTAGTGTAATATGAGGGGGTTTCTTCAAAAATCTTCTCCAGAACCATCCATTAGAGTATTTTGATATTTGAGATACAGCATCTGGAGGTGAGGGGCATATTCGAATTTGATCAAATCTGGTCTGTGTGTTAATATTTAAGCTTCCTATGGTAGTCCGAATTTTAACTTTGTGCAATGTGAGAAAATTTCTTAAAAATTCTTCTTCAAATCTGCCAGTCAAAATGCTTTCATATTTGGTATACAACATCTCTAGGATTGGGGGAGAGGCCGATTCAGATTTGTTCAAATCGAGTGCCTGGTTCAATATTTGGGCTCTCTAAGGGAGCCCATATTTTAACTTAGTGCAATATGAGGAATAATCTTCAAAATATCTTCTTCAGATTTACCAGTTAGAATCGTTTGCTATTTGGTATACAGTATTCTTAGGGAGGTCAGATTTAAATTTGTTCAAATTAAGTCCCTTGGTTGATATTTGGGCTTCCTATTGGCGCCCGAATTTTAACTTAGTCCCATATAAATATAAGGAATAATCTTTAAAAAACTGCTTCCTGGGATACTATCAGAATTTTTTCATATTTGGCATACAGCATCCAATGAGTGTTCAGATTCCATTTGTTCAAAAAAAGTCCTTGCGTTGATATTTGTCTTCTCTATTGGGGGGAGGGGGGGGGGGGGAATTTAACATAGCGCAAAATTGGTAATACTCTCAAAATTGTCTTTTCCAGAACCACCAGTCAGAATCTTTTGATATTTGGTATACAACATCCTTCAAGTTTGTTCAAATCAAGTCCCTAGGTTGATATTTGGACTCCCTTGTCTTCCACTAATGCAATCTTGGCATTATTTCTGCCGTAGCATCCCAAAAACTAGAAAAACAATCATCTGGCATGGACAGCAGAATTATAAATAATTAAATAATGTCACTCCTCTGTTGTGTTAACTAGCCCTGCTAGTCATCAATAAACCTCAAAGAATAGAGTCAAACACCTCGACTTCGAACTCAATCTACAGAGAAAAGTACTACCAAAGTGCACCTGGGTGTAACTCTACACCAGAGATCCAATCTCACAAAACACATAAATATAATTGCCACCAAAGCGACCAAACAGATAATTTTGCTAATGCCACGCACACACCCGGGGAGACGACAAAACCGTCCTATTCAATCTCTGCAAAGCATTCGTGCGTCCTGTTCTTGAACACGGGGCTCTCGTCCTCAGCAAAAGTAACAAAGCCAACATACTAATGCTCAAGAGGTATAAAATCACGCGCTAGTCGACATAAATGTTTAGAACTAGCAGAGTTAGTAGAGATAAAGCGGTAACATCTGTGGTTTGGCTGAAATATGTAACCAGGTTGATACCTCGTTAAGTATCACCCGCCCCGAGTTACCAGCAGTATGAGCGAAATCAAAACTAGTCGGCATTAAATGTCTTTGGTCGGTGTTTGTAGCCTGGATGTCTCGTTTAATCAATATCGCGCAAAGAAATAATACCAGGGTGAGAAGGGGAGGGGGGGGGGGGGGGGGTAACAGAGTGGGAGAGTGACTTACACACCTTAATTCTCTCTTCTTCCAAACCATTCGACGGAAAAACACATAAGCAAAACTTGTCCCAAATGACCCAACATGCAGCAACGGACGAAAGTCCTAAGAGGCAGACTACACTGGAACGAAGACCCGACAGAACCACACCCATCGACAACAAACAAGATCCAGACTAACAAGAGACTAAGGCAGGCTATACGTGCCTATAGAACCTAACCATTAAGAAACCATTGTAACCGCTACAGATCTTCTCATCCGTAACGCCATCCCTGGAGGAAGTCTTCCACCCCTGGGTAGGCGCGTGTTTGTCCTGCCTGCCACGTGCCCCTTTTTGAAAACGTTTTATAAACGTATCAAGAACCTGTACAGACAGGACAAATAGCAGACTTGTCCACGGACCAGGTGAGTTCGGTTGGGTGCAACCCAGTCAGGGGCCGTTGTCTGTACACAGGTCTGTAAGGTCGAATTCGAAACCGCTCTTCTTCGAACTACTAGATTCAGCCCGAGGTGGACCTGACTACACTTACCCAAGACGGTCTCTACTAAGTAACTTACACAAAGCTGCAGATTATACCTGAAAATCAACCACGCTGACTCATAAAACAGAAATACAGAAAAGGGCGAGGCAGACTATACTTGCCCGAAAAAGCACTAACAAACATAAAAGTGGCAGAATATACATGTAGTTGCCTAAAAGCACCAACATCACACTAGAACCCACCTCGTACACTTTCAGCTTTCCTCCTCTGCCCGGGCATGATGGTGCTGAATCTTCCAGCGCTGAAGAGAACCGAAAGGGACTGTCTGCGCAATCCCTGCACACCTTCAAGGCGCGAAACCATTCCTTCTGCCTTTGCTAACTCAAACCTGCTAATTCAGACCTATTAGAAACTCGCACATGTCCCACAGATGCCAGTGGACACAATGCAGACTACCATATTACCCACGGAGGCCGAACATCAGAATGTACCATTGGACTCCCCTTCCCCAGGAGGCAAGAGCTTCACAAAGACTGCAGTTCTTTGACCAATGTTTCAAATACATATATTCAGTAAACACAAGAGTTTGCACAGTCCTTGTCCTCCAATACGAGTGACCCTCATATCAAACAGCGGACCCTGTGACATTATTTTGAAATGTTGCTCCACGACATTAGTATCAACGTTCCTTAACAGCCAGGAATGCATTTCACCTATATTCTACCCTCCGTTTTGCTACTCCCGTCTCACAAAGGGATTCCCCCTGAATGTACTCTCAGTAGCATCCCTAATCTTGAAAAGCCAGCAATTCAGCGCCGCCCTTTATTCCATGTTTACGCAGACTGGAGACTTTTTATCTATTTGGAATAAGTTACACTTACTATTTATTTATTAGTGTTTCGAGGTCACATATTTCTGCACAATGGCTAATCATGACCACGACACTTTTACGGGTGGAGGAAGACGGAGTAACCAGAGAGAACCACCGAGCAATGGCGAGCGACTGTCAGCTCCCCCAACATACTCCACACAAGGAGGGTTAGCATTTACATTATTTCTGTATGATAATACATTACAAGAATAACACAATGTACACAATTTTATAAATACAATACAAAAAAGTATTCAGCATCAAGCCTTCAGATAATACAAGGCTGTCTTCACGTGGAACATGAATTTCACAGTCCAATTCTCAAAGCGGACAGAGCCATTATTCATATGGTGAGCTACGGAAACAAATATTCTGTTTCTCAATGAAAACGGGGGGGGGGGGGGGGGGGGGTACATGGCGATAAGTGAGGAAAGGGGGAGGGCGTGGCAGTAGTATGCATAGTAGCTCGGTAGTAGTTTACCGTCATCGAACAACTGTTAAGTTTCAGGTAAGTTTGTTGTTTTAGTTGTGACGTAGCTTTTACACACTAGAGGCGGGGCGTGCTCCGCGAGCAATGTAACGGACATAAGTCTACTTCAGTTCGCTTCGGTACATAGCAATGCCCACGGGGCCAATCCGACAATGCAGCAACTACAGCCACCGAATATCTCGAGCCCAGTGCGCTGGCAGTTACAAACCCCTCGTACTGTCACGCAAGGTTACACACTGGGCCCGCAGCATCCGATGACCATAACAGCCAGTTGGCCTACCAGAACCGTTGAGCACGCACCCAATATTACCGTGGGCAAAAAGAAAGCCAACATAGTCAAATCTTTTCCCCACTGTACATCCCGCGAATCGCCTCCAGTGCGTAAAAGCTTCAAGTGAGTGAGTGGGTCTGATGCGTCGTAAGCTGAGCTACTGCTTTGGAACTTGCACATACTTTATTACCTGCGTCGCCAGCGGCAGAGCAGGTCTAGTAACCGATCGACTCCGTCCTTCAGTCCGTCCGTCAGTCCGTCCGAAACACTTCTTCCGTCAAAGTTTTCTTGGCTTCTAAGTAGTTAGGGGAGCCACTCGGGACCCAAGATTTTGAAAATTCTAGACCCAAGAACTTCTAGACCCAAGATTGTGAAACTTCTAGACCCAAGATTGTGAAACTTCTATAATCTATAAGTTTCACAAATCTTGGGTCTAGAAGTTTCACAATCTTGGGTCTAGAAGTTTCACAATCTTGGGTCTAGAAGTTCTTGGGTCTAGAATTTTCAAAATCTTGGGTCCCGAGTGGCACCGCATCATGCTTTTTTTTATGGCCAGATCCTATAGTACATTTTTGCTTATAAGTTTTTTTCACTGGAGGATAAGGGAACTGGTTTTTTGTCTTTTTATAACAAAGACTTGTGTACATGAGAAGATCTCTTTCTAATAGTGTGGGTAGCCCTTAGAAGGGCTGCCACGAAGGCACATTTTGAAATCACACTCATTTGTGAGAGTAACAAATTATTGATAGGTTAGAATGACAAACAGAGATAATAAGAAATAGGATGAATGAGTTTAAGTTGTATCCTGATTTTTTGTCAAGATAAAATTCAATAACTTGTATCCAGATTTTGTAGGAATCCTCATGAGAATTCACTTAAATCTGGATACAGGTTATTGGATTTAACTTCACATTTTTTATATCGTCTTTCTGGCTGCCAATTAAGATCAGGATACAAGTCAACTTTCTTCACCTGGTATTTCTCCAGTTCATAACCGCGGACAGCTAAGAACTGTCTTATCCCTGCCTTTCGCTCCAACTCATCAATAAGCTGCTGACCCCACTGTCGAGTGTATTTCTGAGGTCCACCACTTCTCCTCATATGACCGAAAATATCTTCAGCTAATTGGCGTCTCCGTGCTTTCTCTCTCTCTACTCTGATGGATTCTTCTTCTAATCGGCGATTCCAATCAGCGTCAGACATTTCCCCGGACCTCCACATTCTGTATTCATTCATCTCTAGCGAGAACTTCATGTTGTCTCAAAATGAATTGTTTGGAATGCGTGTTAGATTTTATAGACAATGCGAGGATCGGAAATGCACTGAAGAACGCTCACGCGACAATTTTATCAAGTGCGGGGAAAAATTGTTGACGTCGGACGGCTGTGATAGTAAACCTCTGTTATCAACAATTTTTTCCCGCACTCGATAAAATTGTCGCGTGAGGGTTCTTCAGTGCATTTTCGATCCTGGCATTGTCTATAAAAAACACTGCTGGAGATATCATAACGTCATTTTTCTTATCATCAATCATGAGAATTGAGCTATCCATCGAGGTAAAGATTCCATCACTAGAAGGTGAATGTGGGCCACGAGGAGTGAAGAAGGAGAGATAGGAGTGCAATACTATTCCACCACAAGAGGTGAAGATGGAGAGAGAGGAGCGTAATACTATTCCAAGGAGTAATTTGCGAAGATTGGCAAGAAAAGCTGGGGTGAATAATATCTCACCATTGTCACTTGATGAAGCTGAAGAAGCCTTACAGTGTTTTGTTCGAAAATTGATAAGAGATACCTATCATTATGCAACAATTAGGGGAAGAGGATCACAACATCTCGTTAATCAAAAGGATGTCAAGAGAGCCGCAAAGAGAAATGGAATAAAGTTGGTGAACTAAACATGATTTGTTTAGTAAAAAACGGCCCTTATAAGGGCCACCATATTCTTAAAAAGAGATATCACGTTTACACACTTGAGTGGCACATTTCAGTGCTACCACAATGGAATGAATTGAACTTTTTGTTCAATTGTAATTTCATTACTCAATTCAAAAGAGGTTAACCTCATAGCTCCCACACTAGATTTCCCTGTCATGGCATATTTTTTGTGTTTGCAAATTATTTTTGTTTTTACCTAAATGTTTTTGTGTGAAAAAACATTTAGGTAAAAAACAAAAATAATTTGCAAACATAAAAATATTTTTGTTTTTGCAAATTATTTTTCTGTCTTGCAAGTTTTTTATTTTATAAGAAAAATATTTTTTGTGTTTGTAAAATGAATGTTATGAAAAAAACATTCATTTTACAAACACAAAAAAATATTTTTTCTGTTTGCAAATTATTTTCTGTCTTGCAAGTTTTTTATTTTATAAGAAAAATATTTTCGTGTTTGCAAATGCATGTTATGAAAAAAACTTTTTCATAACATGCATTTACAAACACAAAAATATTTTTTGTGCTTGCAAAATAATGTTATGAAAAAATGTTTTTTTTATTTTTAAAAAATCTTGAGTTGGAAAAAATGTTCCCCTGTTTAAATAACAACAAAATAATATTACCTTTTTTCAAAATCCGAAATTTTTATTCCATGAATATTTACAGATTTGTAAATGTCTTTTATGAAAATGTCACTTTCAAAAACTGTTTTCAATGTTTCTTGGCAAGTTTTCCTATTTTAGAATTATTGTCTTTAGCTTTTCGTTTTCTTGTAACTTTCTTTGGTGGCTCCTCTTTCTCTGGAAATAATACTTCTAACTCATCATCGATTTCCATTTTTGTTTCTTTGGGTATATCCATATTATATAATAATGTATCATCATTATCATCAAACTCTGGTAACACAGGTTCTGCTAAGTCAACTTTCTCATTTGTATGGGGAAGTGGTGATATTGGTATCATGCTCATCCCCTGTAAAGTGTGGTTGTCAATGTCTTTTTCATCAAGTTGTAAGTTGAAACCTGTAATCGGTAATTTATCTTCTGTATGCTTTATGTATTCTGACCATGGATAAACTTTTACCGGTCCTCGTTGATCAACAGCTGGTGAACCCCATCTTGGTTGAGACACAGAGTTATTCGATAGCTTTCTCAATCTACATTCATTAATCCAATGTCCTCTCTCATTGCAATAAAAACATGGCCCTTTGTCTGAACTTGTACTCGCCCAATGTCCTTTCTGATGACAAATGGAACAATTAGGTGTTGATATCAAATTATAAAGTTCATTCACAAGTCTTCTAACTTCTCCCCATTTAGATGGTTTATAGTAAATACTTTTAGCATCACTTGCTTTTTCTAATCTTGGATCTGTAACTTTATCCATCTTTAACTTTTGGAGCGTTTCAAAATTATGTCTTGTCTTCTTGAAGTCAAAAACCCAAGTGTGAAACATCCTAAGATTCTTCCTCCTTTTATACTTTTTTAATGTACATTTAATTGTACACTTAAATGTTCCATAACGTGCATTTGCACACAATTGTTTAAATATGCATTCATTTGGTTACAAACAGTTATGCTATCTCTTACACTCAATAATCTCTGGATACTATATTGCTGTTGTTAAATATTGACTGAAAGATACACTTAACAAATAAAATATTTACCATAGGAATATTTCCCATACAGTGAATGGATTACATTTTATGACTTTTCAAATGTGTATAAGAAACATTTATTAACAGTATAATTCAGTGGGGTATTAAATGTACATTTAATTGTACACTTAAATGTTCCATAACGTGCATTTGCACACAATTGTTTAAATATGCATTCATTTGGTTACAAACAGTTATGCTATCTCTTACACTCAATAATCTCTGGATACTATATTGCTGTTGTTAAATATTGACTGAAAGATACACTTAACAAATAAAATATTTACCATAGGAATATTTCCCATACAGTGAATGGATTACATTTTATGACTTTTCAAATGTGTATAAGAAACATTTATTAACAGTATAATTCAGTGGGGTATTAAATGTACATTTAAATGCACAATTAAATGTACATTAAAGGGAAGTATAAAAGTGGGGGAATCTTAGGTTGATTCACACTTGGGTTTTTGACTTCAAGAAGACAAGACATATTTTCAAAAGCTAGAAGACGATAGAAGAAAAAGATGAAGAGAGCCATTGAAGAATATAGTGAGACAGAGAGTGAAGTAGATAACAAGAAACAGAGAGTAGAATCAGCAAGGGACATATACACCATTCACCCACTCCTACAAAGAACATCAAGAAAATTCCGTTCCAAATCCCATGTATGCAGAATAACCTTTAAACAATTCAATCAAAAGAATCCATTTGACACCCTTGGAAAAGTATTTGACAGTTTGGTAGACGATATTAAAGAAGAATGTGGAGTAGAAGACAATGATCCGATGAGAATATCCATTGACCACCCAGGATTAGAAATAGGTATATTTATTCCATTTACTAAGGCTTCGGGTATCACTGGTAACACCATATTAGATGAAATAGAAAAGGTTGTACAATCAAATGATAACTTTACTATCCATGATGGGCAATTATCTTTAGAAATAACACACACTTCTCTACCACAAGGGTCTGGGCGACATGCACCAATTTCATTTTCATCTGTTGATAAAATGGTTAAAAGTAAACAGAGTATTATTGAAATTAAAAATGTTAATGATTCAATGTGTCTCGCACGGGCCATTGTAGTGGGAAAGTGTCATGTTGATAGAGATAATTCTGAACTTTGGCAAAAGAAATGGAAAAATATAAGACGTTCTGATAGACCGACACAAGAGTTGGAAGCTAAGGCATTGATGGACAAAGCAGGTCTTGATTATAATATTCCTTGTGGATATGAAGAATATTATAAAATACAAGACCTGCTTTACCCAGAGTATGTCATCAAAATTCATCCACAGTATGCAAAAAGTGAATTTTTATTCAAACCTCCAGTTACCACCACTGATAGTAAAGTTATTCATATTTACCACCATGACCAGCATTTTGATACTATCACAACAATTACAGGGTTTTTAGGATGTCACTACTATTGTGAACTTTGCAGTAAAGGTGTCCAACAGAGAGAACGTCACATGTGCCCTTTTGGTTGTATTTGCTATGCTCCAACAAAATGTATTCCTGAACATCCCACTACCTGTTACAGTTGCAATAGACAATTTAGAAGTTTATCATGCTATAATAACCATATCACTAGAAAGGGGAAAGAAGAAAAAACAATTTGTCAATTAGTTCAAAAATGTAAAACATGCAATTCACTAATATATCCAACCAAAGGAAATCATATCTGTGAAGGATTCAAAAAATGCAAATATTGTCAACAAGTAGTTAATTCTGATCACCAATGTTTTATTCCAAAATACACTTCACCCGAGGATGAAAAAATACCAAACATTCCATTTGTATTTTTTGATTTTGAAACCACACAAGACTCAGGAGTTCATATCCCAAATTTCTGTGTTGCTCATCGTGCATGTGGGGAATGTATTTGCAAATCTATAGATCAAGAATGTATTTCATGTGACAATTTTGGACAACGGCAATCAATATTTAAAGGGGAATCTACTTTATCAGATTTTTGTGATTGGCTTTTCAGTAAGGATCATAAAGGGACAACAGCTATTGCTCACAATTTAAGAGGTTTCGATGGACAATTTATTTTAAGACACCTCATTGAAACTGGTACAACAACTCCTGATGTATTTATGAATGGGAACAAAATTCTTTCACTTAAAGCTTGTGGTATTAGACTTATAGATTCTTTAAATTTTCTTTCAATGAGATTGGCACAATTTCCCAAAACATTTGGCTTGACCGAATTAGCAAAAGGTTATTTCCCCCATTTGGCAAATACACAAGCTTATCAAAATTATATTGGCCCTTATTTAGATTCAACATTGTATATGCCAGATTCAATGTCTCCATCAGATAGGGAGGATTTTATCAAGTGGTACAAACAAAAAATTACTAGTCATGCCAGTTTTGATTTTCAAAAAGAAATGGAATTATACTGTAAATCAGATGTAGATATTTTACGTAGGGGGTGTGGGGAATTCAGACAAAAATTTATAGATAGTGATGGCATAGATCCTTTGAGAGAAGCATTTACCTTAGCCGATGCATGTACAAAAGCTTGGAGAAAAAATTCACTTCCAGAAAACAAAATGGCAATCATTTCAGACATAGGTTACCCAGCTAAAGTCAAATACTCCATTAAAGCCATTAGATTTTTACAGACACTTGCACAGGAAGAAAACATACATATTCAACATGCACTCAATGGTGGGGAGGTTAAAATAGGGGGATATTATGTTGATGGGTTTCACAAAGACACAAATACAATCTTTGAATTTTATGGATGTATGTGGCATGGGTGCATGACATGTTATAAAGACAACAGACATGAGAAAAATCCAGTCAATTTGCTAAATTACCAAACTCTATACAACAAAACACAGGAACGCATACACCATTTAGAATCATTAGGGTATAACATGAGAATAACATGGGAACATGAACTTGATGATTTTTGCAAATCAAATCCTGAAGTAAAATCAACATTGAATTCATTTTTTCCAAACATGGATCCTATTAAACCACGTGAAGCATTATTTGGGGGGAGAACAAATGCCATTAAATTACATCATAAAATAGACCAAAGCACAGACAATGAAATAAAATACATAGACATCTGTTCACTCTATCCTTATGTCAATAAACACAGAGAATATCCAGTAGGTCATCCACATATACTCACAAAAGAAAACATAAACATGGATGCTATAAGACAGTACAGGGGACTTAGCAAATGTAAAGTTTTACCACCACAATCTCTACACATGCCAGTATTACCAATTCATTGCAACAAGAAAATGGTTTTTACACTTTGCAATACATGTGCAGAACAAGAATTAGACAAATGTGAACACACACCAGATCAACGCAGTATTACAGGTACATGGACATCTGTTGAACTTTTTAAAGCATTGGGGATGGGATACACATTACTTGACACTTATCAGATTTGGCATTGGGGAGAATGGTCTTCAGAAATTTACAAACATTATGTGAACAAATATTTAAAAATGAAACAAGAAGCCAGTGGATATCCAGATTGGGTGAAAACAGAAACAGACAGAGACACATTTAAGAAAGACTATGCACAAATTGAAAACATACGTTTGGAAAATATTGAAAAAAATCCAGGACAAAGATCATTTGCTAAAACCATGTTAAACTGTTTATGGGGGAAAAGTGCACAAAACAATTTAAAAACAAAAACAGAATACATACAAGACCCATCCAAATATTTTGACCTGATACAAGATAAAGACATCATTATTAAAAATGTTGAATTGTTTGATCATGATAAATGCATTTTAGTCAATTACACAAAATCTACAGATGTTTATGAACCTCACAAATCAGCTAATGTTGCAGTTGCCTCTTTTGTCACAGCTTATGCACGAATGGAATTATATAAAGTAATAGGACGTTTGGGTAGACGGGTATTATACTTTGACACAGACAGTTGTATTTACATCCATAACCCCTCACTTTGGAATCCACAAATTATAAACAGTAGGTTAGGTCAATGGACAGATGAACATCCAGATGCAAAAATTATTGAATATGTAGGTTTAGGTCCCAAAAATTATGGTTACAAATACATTAAAGATGGTCAAATACACACTTCATGTAAAGTTAAAGGAATCACATTAGACTACAATACATCACAGAAAGTCAATTTTGAATCCATGGTGGAATGTGTACAAGACAGACATAATTATAAAATGAACATTGAATACACACATAGAATTAAACGCAACAAGAACAGACAAGTTACAAGTGAAAAACAAACCAAAACATTCAGATCTGTGTACACAAAACGTTTTGTAGTGGATAAATATGATACAAGACCTTATGGGTTTAAGGTATAAAAATTACTCTTTAGAATTCTCATTTTCAAGTTTGAACAAGAACAGACATGTCACAATTGAATTACAAACCAAAACATTCAGATCTGTGTACACAAACCATTTTGTAGTGGATAAATATGACACAAAACCTTATGGGCCTAAGGTATAAAAGAAACCTTCAGATTTCTCATTTCAACTTTGAACACTGAGCAGGCAAGATGTCTCTACCACTCAATCCTACTTATCCTATATACTTGTCAGAGTTAAGAAGACTTTCGAGTTTTAGCATGACTACAAACCCTATTTTAAAATCCAAGAAAGAAGACTTAGCTAAAGCTGGATTTTTCTATGTGGGAGATGGTAAAGTAAAATGTTTTGTATGTGGACAAGGTTTAATGAATTGGGAAGAAAAAGATATTCCTTTGCAAGAACATGTTAAGTGGTCACCAAATTGTTCTTATATTCAATTGATAAGAAATTGTCAATTATACAAACCACCAACAAGTATGCAAACACCCCCAGATAAAATATTATCAGTGATGGATTATGGATTCACTTTAAATCAAATATTTTCAACAATGAAAAAATATGACAAGTGTTTAGATGATTTTCCAGATTCTAAGTCTTTATTTGCACTCATGGTGCTAAATGATCAAAGTACATCATTTAGTACCATAATTGCAAGACAAGCTGCAGGACAATTCAAAACTAAGTTTGATAAAATGTTTTCAGATAATGCAGGAAATGATTTTCCTGACCGTCCTGATGTATTTTGTGCATCAGGTAATATAGTACCTGATGGACAAAATACATCAGAAGAGACAAAAGAATCATCACTTTGATTTCAACCATGGAACCAGTAAGACGTATGTTAGACAACAAGATTACACGTAAGGCATTATTATATGCATTTCAATTGATCACTCCTGGTTATCTAACAATAACAAAAGAGTTTATTCATAATCAATTGGGAAAAGATGAAATGTATGGGGAATTTTGTAATGCATTACAAATCATGAATGCTTTTTACAAAGATAATATAGAAAATATTTGGACAAGAGTTGTGTGGGGTAATATAATTTATGATAAAGAAATCATTAATTACTTGTATAGACAATGTGTACCACAAATAGATAGAAGAATAGATTCTTCAGAAACTGTATTTGAGTTAAAAGCACCCTTAAAACGAATACCTACTAAAAGACATGAAGAAGGTATGGAATCAGATAGTATATAAGTGAATGATTTGACAACTCTTATTCACACAAATACAATTATGGCATCGAGTGAATGTTTATTGTTTCAACACCCTTGTAATATCTTTATTTCGGGACCTAGTGGTTCAGGAAAAACAGAATTTGTCAAAAAGCTTATTGATATGAAACATGACTTATTTCAAATTCCCCCACAAAAAATTATTTGGTGTTATAAAGAATGGCAAAATACATATACTTTACTTAAAGAAAGTGAAGATATTAAATTCATAGATGGTATCCCTGATGATGAATATGAAATTGTCAGTGATGCCACTATTCCCCATCTTGTAGTTTTTGATGATATGTTAGGAGATAAAGATGAAGAAAAAATTAAATTATGGTTCACACGAAAAGGACATCATAGAAATGCAAGTGTCATTTACATTACACAAAATATGTTCCAACAATCTAAATCTAGTCGTACCATAAGTTTAAATGCACATTATATGATTTTATTTCAAAATACCAGAGATAAAGGGCAAATTAAAGTATTGGCAAATCAAGTTCAATTACCACATTTAAATGCATGTTATCAAGATGCAACAAGTATTGATCATGGTTATTTATTAATTGATTTTCATCCTAGAACTCCTGAGTCTTTGAGATTAAGAACTGATATTTTTCATCCTTGGGTAACACAAAATGAACGTGGTCCCATCATTTATACAAAACTATAAATTCCCCATGTTCTAATGAGTTGATGTTAGTTAGTCAAAGTTTGTCAACGACTACACATCATCATGGTATCATTCATACAATCTTTGGAACAACTTGGTCAAGAAACAAGTCCATTTGCAAGACAAAAATTACTTAAGAAAGGTTTTAAGAAAATTTTAAAATGGTTTACATTAGCAAGTAGAATCATACTGAATAAGAAAATTAAATTGCCAAAACAAACTTTAACCTATATGGATAAGCATAAACAAGATCTTGAACAACTTGCAAATCCCAGAGTTGATCTTGCAACAAAACGAAACATTATTTTAAAACCAGGAGGTGGTGGATTTTTTGGTGGTGTTATCATTCGTAATTTAATTCGATGGGATGGTCATAAGACAAGTAGATCATTCTATTCACCATTCAAAAAAACAAAGAGTAAGAAACAAAAGTCACCTAAAAGGAAACGAAAATCCCCTAAGAAAAGATCAAATAATTCATCAAGCTCTAGAGAGATAAAAAATCAACGAAAGGTAGGACCTAAATATATGTACACAAATTTTGAAATTGCACCTCATAGATCTCCATCTACAAAAACAAAAGCATTACTTGTGAAAAATCTTCAAAGACAAAGAAAAGTATCACCACTTAAGTTAACACGTGTAGTGTCAATAACAAAAGATGGTGTTAAAAATCATGACCCAATGTATTCTGTACAAAATACCCAACATGTACCATTAAAAGAAAAGATTCCCACAATGGCACGTTTTACAGCTTTAAATACACCCAAACCTGTTAAAGGGATAAGGTCTTACTTTAAATAATATAAAGTTTTTTGCACATATATAAATAGCATTACATTTTTATATTTGTTTCATTTAATCATTAGATTCTATAAGAGCAAGATGGTGAGACAAAATAAGAAACAAAAAATTCCTTTAGTTAAAAAATATGGTGGTATGTTAATAGGTTTAAGTCAAACTCCTCCAGCATTTCAAAAACAAATTATGAAAAATGCACCTAAAGAATTAATTAATTGTGTGTCAGAATGCTGTCATAATCTTTTAAAAGGCAACATACATCTAACAAAAAGTCAGAAACAAAAATTACATCCAAAGCGTCAACAACTACGAGCACTCGCTAGTAAATCAATAACTCTTAAAAAGAAAAAACAAATTTTAAATCAAAAAGGTGGTTTTTTACCATTACTTGGTTTACTTGGACCTGCTATAGGAGTTGCAAGAAATCTTGCAAATAAATTAGTCGATAAAATATGAAAAAGATGGCTATTGTACCTTATCAAATGTTAGAAGATATGCAACATTTTAGAAATGAAAAAGCTCAAAGACCAAGATTACCCCCTAACCCACAAGTTACAAATACTGCACAACTTCAAAATGATTTATCATCTGTGTTAGGAAATTCAGAGTTGTCCGAAAGTGAGAAAGAACAAAACTATGGGGAAACTTTACAAAAATTTCAAATGTCACATAAGAAAGCATTACAACCAACATTGGTTCCATTGCCTGAGTCAGGAGAAAAATCATTATTTTTACGAGATCGTATTATAGAAAGTGTCCCTGTTACAATGAGACGTAAAGCAACTTCATTATTATCTGCTTTATCATCTCATCCACACATGAGTTGGGATGATCAGGGTGTATTAAGTTACGATGGAGAAGTCATAAAAGGTTCAAATATCATAGATTTAGTCAATGATGTTCTTAGACACCGAAAAGGTTTTAAACCGAGTGGATGGGAAATGTTTAGTCATGGATTAAAAGATATAAATATCCCTCAAGATTTTGTTGGTAATCGTGAACGTTGGTTATGGATGAATAGACAACCTATACCCAAACCCAGTAAATATCAAAGTTCTCCAGAAGATAGTTGGTCTGAAACTCCTCAATCCTCCCCTCCAAAACGTAAAGTTCATCGAGGTCATAGAGTGCAGTGGAGTGAAGACACACCAAAGTCAGCACTAAAGCGTAAATTGACAAAACGTAGATTATCTGAAAAATGGGAAGCTTATTGAATGATTTATTAACTGAAATATATTACAATACAAAACATCCTGCTGGTTATGGTGGTATACAAAAATTGTACAAAGCAGCTCATAGTAAAGATAATTCCATCACAATTGATCAAGTGAAAAAATGGTTGAAAGGAGAAAGAACTTATACTTTACATAAACCCATCCGTAAAAAATTTTCAAGACGTAAGACTATAGTGGGTGGTATTGATCATCAATGGCAGATTGATTTAGCAGACTTACAAAGTTTACAATCTTACAATGACCAATTTCGTTATTTAGTTTGTGTTATTGATGTATTTTCCAAATATGCATGGGTAATACCCATTCACAATAAAACAGGAGAGACATTAACAAAATCTTTTCAGAGTATTTTGAAAACTTCTGGACGTAAACCATTATCATTACAATCTGATAAAGGTTCTGAATTTAAAAATAAAGACGTGCAAAAATTTTTAAAGAAACAAAACATTCATTTCTTCACAACAGAAAATCCTGAAACCAAAGCTAGTATTGTTGAACGTTTTCAACGTACATTGAAAACACGAATGTGGAAATATTTTACACACAAACGTACATTAAGGTACATTGATGTGTTGGAAAATTTAGTTGATGGATATAATCATAGTTTTCATCGAAGTATTCAGAGAACTCCTGCTTCAGTATCATTAGAAAATGAAGTAGAAGTATCTCAACATTTGTATGGTAAAAAAAAGTCTAAAAAGAAAAAAATACAATTTAAAGTTGGTGATATAGTACGTATTAATAAAACCAAACGTACATTTGAAAAAGGGTATTTACCAAATTGGACAAAAGAGTTATTTAAAATTACTCATGTAAAACATACAATACCACCCACTTATAAACTTGAAGATATGGGTGGTGAAAATATACAAGGGACATTTTATCCACAAGAAATTCAAAGTATAAAAGATGATAAAAAATATATAATTGAATCAATTCTTAATAGACGGTCAAGACGTGTGGGAAAGAAAATTATTAAAGAACTTAAAGTACATTGGGAAGGTTATCCAAAGAAATTTGATAGTTGGATAGCAGAATCAGATTTGATATAAAAAGAATATGTCATTAAATGAAACTTCATTACCTAATGAAACCACAAGTGTTGATGTACAAAGTCAACAAAGTCAACAATTTAAAATTTGTGGAAATCGTGTTGCAAGAAATCAAGTCACTTATTTCACACAGATTATTATCATTTATGGTATTATAATTACTGCCATTGCACATTTGAGTTTACAAAGCCCTGATAAAGAATTGTGGTTAGTGTTATTAAGTAGTTCATTAGGATATATTCTTCCAAGTCCAGGTTTAAAATATTTGAAACAACCACAAGATAAGAAAAATGAATTCATTTTACGTAACACTTCTCAGTGATAGTTCTATGGATATGTTTCCAAGTAATAGCCAATGTTGTTTTCAAACACAATTATCTAAACCCATTCATGTTGATAAAGAACATTGGGAAGTGGGATTAGTTGAAGTAATTTTACCTTCGGAAGCAAAAAATATTACAGATGAAGAATCTGTTTTTAAAATCATTGTGACAGATAGCAAAATATCAAATCGTATTAATAAAACGAATTTGAAACATACATTACACAAAGGTGTTGCTGTTGTTGAATTAAATATTTTATCAGGTGCATATTCAAATGGCGCTCATGTCATAGATGCAATGCAAACAGAAATTCAAGAAAAACTTGGAGACATATTTAAATCATTTGATGTATTATTTCATGTTGGATTTTCAACTCTCCAAGGGCGTGTAAAAATAGTAGGAAATAGTATTGGGAAAGTGGGTGTTGAAATGTCAGAAAGTTTATTACAAAAATTGGGATGTAAAGACAATATTTTTCCTGTCATTTTTCCTAACACATCAAAAGGTGCATTTAAATATAATGTGGACTTAAATGTGGATTTCAATCAAATCTTTATTTATTCTGACATAGCAGATTATACATTTTTAGGTGATATTGAAGCACCTATTTTACGTGTGATTCCATTTGAATCACATAAAGAGTCTCTACATACTCATATAGAATTTGATAATGTACATTACGTACCAGTATCAAAATCTTATTTTGATCAGATTAGTATAAATATAAATGGGAACACTGGTAAACCCATTCAGTTTGCAAGTGGCAAGACAGTTGTCAAGTTGCATTTTAGACAGAGACATAAATTAAATTTGTAAAAAATGATGCCGGTGTATCAAGGTGTACCACGGCAATATGGATATGGATTAGGGTCTATTTTTCGCACAGCAATAAGAACAGCTGCACCATTTATAAAACCAATTGCAAAAAATGCATTTCAAACCTTAAAGAGAGATGGATTAAGACATGGTTTAGAAATAGCAAATGAATTGATAAAAAAACGTAAAGCACCTAAAGACATTTTATTAACTCATGGAAAAGATCTTTTGAAATCAGTTGGTGAATCTGCTTTAGGTATAAAAAGACAAAAACAAGAACGAAAACGTCAGTCTGTGGTTCGTTCTCGTAGAGGTAAGACACGTCAAAGACAAGCTTATTCAAAACAAAAATCAAGACCACTTGATATATTTGATTGAAAAAAAATCATGATGTTACATGGATCTTGCGAACATTTTGGTAGTAGTTTTGATCCAGATAATGTATCACCAACATCAAGTGGTATAGAAAATATTGGTGAAATTGAACAATTTCCTATTGCATCTTTAAATAATTCTTCACCAATAGAATTTTTAATTCCAAGACAAACAACCAAGTGGTTAGATCTTGCAGCATCTACACTTGAAGTTCAATTTAAAATTACAAAACAAGATGGGAGTGTTTTGGCTGGAGATACACAAATTGCTCCTATCAATAATTTTTTTCATAGCATGTTCAGTAAAATTGATGTTACACTGAATGGCAATCTTATCACCACCAATACAGATCTTTATCCTTATAGAGCATATTTTGAGAATTTTCTTAGTTATTCAAAAGATGTGAAAAAAACACATCTAGCTGCTAGTGAGTTGTGGTATAGAGATACTCCTGGACACCTCACAGAAACAAGTAAAGCTTCGTCGAACAAAGGTTTGACTGAGCGAGCTAAAATAATTGGTGGTAGCAAAAATGTACAACTAAGAGGAAAACTGCATTTAGATCTGTTTGTGCAAGATAAGTATTTACCAAATGGAGTTGAGATGAGAATTAAATTGCATCGTGCTCCAACTAAATTTTGTTTGATTGGTAGTGAACATGGAAAAATAGAAATTCAAAAAGCCATATTCAGAATACCGGCATTGGATTTATTTCCAAAATTTGCGAATGATCTTAATGCACAAATAGATCGAACAAATTATAAAATGCCCATAAGACGTAGTGAAATTAAAACTTTTACTATTGGAAGTGGTCTTCGTTCAAAAATAGAAGACTATCTGTTTCATAAACAGATGCCAAAACGAATTATTCTTGGTTTAGTTAGTAATAGAGATATAAATGGAGATGTTGGCAGTAATCCATTTAATTTTCAACATTTCGATTTGAATAAGTTGGAAATCACAATAGATGGACATTCCATTAAAGCACGTCCCTTTGAACCGAATTTTGAAGGTGGACTTTATCTAAATTCATATTTATCATTGTTTGAAGCTATGGGCTATTTTGGACAAAATCAATCATTTAATTTATCTTTGCAGGATTATGCAAAAGGGTATACCCTTTGGGGTATTGATTTGACACCTGATCAGAGTAGTAGTGGGCCCTTGGCTCACCCAATAAAGTCTGGCAATCTTAGGTTTGAACTTCAGTTTGCTCAAGCTCTTCCAGAGGTGATCAACGTTGTTGTCTATGCAGAATTTGATAGTGAGATAGAAATCAACAAATTCAGAGAAGTGATATTTGACTATTAAACAAGATGAGTCAGTGTGAACATTGCAAGATGTGTAAAGAGAAAATACAAACATTATTTCAAGAATGTGTAGTGATAGAACTGACAAAATCCATTCAACAGAAAATGAAAAATATCTGTGAAGAAGAAAATCGAACCAACACAACAACATTAATAGATATGAACATTGCAGAGTGTTTACAGAAAGTGTGTCCAGTGACTATACTATATAATCTACACAAGAGAGCAAGAAAAATAAACTTATTAGAATATTGTGCTCATATAGACTTTGAAATAGACTGCCAAAAAGACATTCAAAAGTGGGCAGATTTAGTGAAAAGAGACTGGTCATATTATACAGGATATCTTGATTAATGGCTCCGTGCCAGCCTTTTTCAAGGCTAAGAAGATGGAAACCATACAATTACAAACTATACTTGACAGTTCTCAAAGGTTATCATCCTTAAAAGGAAAAGTGTGTTCAAAAGACTTGTTACCAAAACGAAAACCTAAACACAGACAAGCATATATTGTGAACACAGATTCATCAAAAGAACCAGGAGAACATTGGATAGCAATATATTTTAAAGACAATCATTCTGCTATCTACTTTGATTCATATGGTTTACCACCATTAGATAGAGACATATACAATTTCATAGTGAAAAATACAGATTCCTGGACAATAAATACAATGAGACTACAAAGTGAATTTACTGTTGTGTGTGGAATGTACTGTATATTTGCTTTAGATCATCTTGCAAGAGGATATGATTTAGAGACAGTTCTTACTATCAAATTTGATCCAAGAAATTTTCAAGAGAATGATAGAGATGTTCGACGATGGTTTGAGCAAACTTATAGACATTATTTGAAATAACTGTAATAAATATCAGGTGTCAAAACAATCTCACAGAGGTAATTTTTTACATCTTTTAGTTTTTTAAGTTTTTTATTAAAAGTCAATCATCTATTATATAATTTTCGCCAGACATTTGTGTAAACAGAGAGATAGGGTTTTTTAGTTATTTTTTATATTTGTTTCAAGATCAGATCACTTGAGTGATATCAGTTTTTTATTTGATACCCAAGATTGTTTTAAAAAAACAATCTTGGGTATCAAATAAAAAAACTAGCATAAAAAAGAATCTTGATGTAAATAGGTTTTCTCATGGATAGGCAAACTCAGATCTCGGTGTATATATGTTCAGAGTTCATTTCAATATAATGATTCAACTTTAAAATACAGTTTTGTCTTTTGTTAAAACCTCTGTGATAGTTTTGTCGAATTTGTTAGGTTAGTCCTATAATCCCTTTTTTATCACCGTGTCCCTATTATTTCCCAACAGTAAAAAGAGTTAAGAGTCACTTCTCTTTTTCACTGTGAGTATTAGGCTTTAATATTGTATGCATACTTATCAAAAACTTTTATAGTGTAACCTGATATACAGTTTATACTGTAGAGATAATTTTTGATTGCTAAACATACAATGAATACTATTCTTACTATAGAAAAAACAACTATCACAGAGAGTTCGACCACAACGCGAATCACTAAGTTTTTTTATTTTGTGCATGTGTTCTTGTGTTTTGTTGTAAGCATAATTTCCTTATACTTACAACAAAACACAAGAAGACACACACAATTTCCCCAGTTATAGAAGTTGTATACACAGGGTGGAGAGATGACAAAACCCAAAACCATATGGATAATCCCTAATATAAAATAATTTTAAATTAATATAGACATTGGGTCACACTCTAGGGAGGGAACTGTTTTTTGTCTTTTTATATAACAAAGACTTGATTGTGTACATGAGAAGATCTCTTTCTAATAGTGTGGTTGGCCCTGAAAAGGGCCGTTTTTAAAACATCTTCAGTTCCGTAGAGAGCTGTTTGGTAAAGCCATCTCTGCTTCGGTGAAGAATTCACCTTCCCACACGCCTATGGTTGTTGCTAGCATCTCTTCATCTGTAAAGCAATCTTGTTCCCATGCATAGCTTCGTCCCACAAGAGCTTCCTCCTGCAAATGTACGGGGAGATCAAACCAGTGTTTAGGTCGATTCTTGTACTGGATCTCCCCGAACGGACGTGTGGCGGCTTTGACGAAAGGGTGGTCTTCAATCTTCTTCAGTTGTTGTTCCATCGAAAGTGTTGCCGACCACCACTTTCTCAAAGCCAAGGCGAATTCTTCATCGGCTCTCTGTTTCTTGGTTCTCTCATAACTCTCTACGGAACTGTAATTGATCTTCGTTGGCTCCATGTCTTTTTTCCTCTCTGTCAAATATGATTTCTTGAGTCAGATGATGAAATGTATCCAAATCCTCAACCCACCTTCTTTTTATAGACAATCTGAGGATCGGAAATGCACTGGAGAACGCTCACGCGACAATTTTGATCGAGTGCGGGAAAATATTGTTGACATCGGACGGCTGTGATAGTAAACGTCTGTTGTCAACAATATTTTCCCGCACTCGATCAAAAATGTCGCGTGAGCGTTCTCCAGTGCATTTCCGATCCTCGCATTGTCTATAAAATCTAACACACATTCCAGACAATTCATTTGATAAAAAGCAATCGCCTGTTCTGCATTCAATCATGGATGAATACAATATACTAGATGATTTTAACGATTTAATTCGTATTGACAACTCATTGATGACACAGCAGAGAATACCAAACCAAAAGGATACCATACCAAATAAGAGGGTGAATAATACTTTTTCACAAGATGAAAAAAATGAAACATTATTACAGAAAATCTTGGAGACTCTACAAGACATGAAATCATCTCACCAAAAGATCGTTCTCTCAGCTGATAAGATTACAGTTCCTATAGAATTCAAAGTGTCATCTCTTCCTTTAACAGTACCACATGAGTTGGCAGAACCGACACCTAAACCTAAGAGAAAAAGGGGACGTCAAGCACAGAATCAGTTAGTGACTACATCCACACAAACAGATACAGTAATTCAACAACCTATTCCAGAGGAAGAATCATCTGATGATATTGTTAAACCTAAAAAAAAGAAACGGGTACGATTCGATGGTCTTGGGCGATACATGAAAAATATTGCTAACTGTTGAGTGCACTTCATCAAAACTAAAACAGCCCTTCTAAGGGCTACCCACACTATTAGAAAGAGATCTTCTCATGTACACAATCAAGTCTTTGTTATAAAAAGACAAAAAACCAGTTCCCTTATCCTCCAGTGAAAAAAACTTATAAGCAAAAATGTACTATAGGATCTGGCCATAAAAAAAAAGCATGATGCGGTGCCACTCGGGACCCAAGATTTTGAAAATTCTAGACCCAAGAACTTCTAGACCCAAGATTGTGAAACTTCTAGACCCAAGATTGTGAAACTTCTAGACCCAAGATTTGTGAAACTTATGGACCCAAGAACTTCGTTAAGAGTCAGAGAATACCAAACCATAAGTTTCACAAATCTTGGGTCTAGAAGTTTCACAATCTTGGGTCTAGAAGTTTCACAATCTTGGGTCTAGAAGTTCTTGGGTCTAGAATTTTCAAAATCTTGGGTCCCGAGTGGCTCCCCTAACTACTCTTCTATGAAAGGGAATGATTTTATATTTGGTCTGCTGCTTCATAATGATGAGTTGTATCGTGTATCTAATTTTCAGATCTGCCGTGTAGCCACTTCCTGTTTGCCGATACTTTGAAATTTGACTGTACTCACTGAACATGGAAATTTTTCGTCACACTTTTCTCGGCTTCTATGCGACGGAATCATTTAAGATTTCACCCAGTGCTTGATAATGTTGAGTTGTATCGTGTATGCACTTTTCAGATCTGCCGTGCAGCCACTTCCTCTTTGGCGATACTTTAATCAATTGCATGCAGCGACGCAGGTCCAGACCCGGTATTGGTCTTGTTTAAATAAGACGGGGTAATAATGTTCAAATGAGAGCGAAAAATACCAATAATAAAATATATGTGTATATATATAAAATGTCCCCTTAATGCAGGTTTTGTGGGTGGTCTTCCTAATGCAGAAATCAGATATATTAATATATATATATGCTGGACCCTTAAAGTATATACTTATAAAATGGGCAAAACAGAAATGTATATTTGTGACTATAGCTTTATCTACAGGTTTGGAACTTACACATACCTTATTTAACCCTTTACCCAACGTAACGGTCAAAACCGGCCAGCGCTATTCTCAAAAATCGCCAATTAATTTTCATTATTTTTTTCATTTTTGTCTCAAAAACATAGGTTATGACCCCTCGTTGGAACGAGCTCGTCGAGCTCGTTCCAACGATGGGTCATAACCTATGTTTTTGAGACAAAAAATGAAAAAAATTAGTTATTCAAGAATTATTTTTGCAAGTGTCGTCTGCTTTTCATGTTAGGTAAAGGGTTAATAATAATATAAGATTAATAAGACAGGGTAAGAATGTTCAAATGAGAGCAAAAAAAGGCCAAAATAGAAAATACATATGAAATGTTCTCCCTTAATGCCTTGAACGTCGTAGCTAGGATGTTTTCAATGGATGGGGTGAGAGGGGGAAGGGGGGGGGGGGCAGCGGGGGCGGGGGGGGGGGGGGGGGGCTATGGAAATTCAAACTGAAGATGCCTCCCAGTTCCCCATTTGTCAAATGTTGACTCCCAGTGACTGTGTCGGTATGATTTAGAGCATCCTGAGAATATTTCCAAGCAGTTTAAATGACTGCAGCTAAATATCGATTTTCATAATTTGAGGTTTCAAGACAGCACCAAATGACAGTTTCTTGTTCTGGATTCTGTAAGTTGGACCCATCAGCCTTCTTTGTACATTGTGTCAATTACAGCACTGTACATATACTGTAGAATGCTAAAAAATTAGTATTCAACCGATAATTTAGGAATTAATCATCTCAAATATGAGGTTATGCTGAGCAATGGGCACACCAATCTTGAGACGAACTCAATAACTAACATCCATTTATTATGCTTTCAAAGTATGAGTTACGAGTCGGCCTATATGTCACAATATGTGTGAGATATTAATTCAACAATACCAAATGCAAATAAAAACTTACGTTCTGGGTATATCTGTCTTTCGTGAGATTACAGATCCAAAGAAAACTGTGCACAAATTTGGAAGTAGCTTTAAAATTTCAGAACACAGCCCCACAGAAGGCACATTTTGAATCATAAAACAAACTGTAATCTTTGCGTGCATTGCATATAGAGGAGAACAAGCTGGAGTACCACGACCACGGTTGTGGAATTAACTTAGGAGCTGCAGAGTAGTCGGAAAATCTTGCCTTGTTTGATCAGAATTCTGACGGTGGGAGATGGCAGTTGGAATTTTCACGGAAATATAATACCACATTCAGAAAAATACCTCCGTTACAAAGAAAAATACCTCCGTTACAACACAACATTGCTTCGAATTTCCAACTGTTGAAATTTTTGCCTGATTTTTGTACAAATAATGTGTGTGTGTGTGTGTGGGGGGGGGGGGGTTGTCTTGAGACACCCGTACCACCCCTCCACCTGTAGGGATGTCTCTGCTTATTGCAGGTTTTATGGATGGTCCCCTTAATGCAGAAATCAGATATATTAACATATATGCTGGTTTCCTTAAAATTCCCAATATACTTACAAAATGGCCAAAAACAGAAATGTATATATGTAACTAGTGCTTTATCTACAGGTTTGACACTTACACATACTTTATTCAAATAAGTCAGGGTAAGAATGTTCAAATAAAAAGAAAATCTTGAGCCTTGGTCGGCGAGGTGAGGTGCTTCCTGAAGAAGAGTGATAATTTCAACCGGGTTCCATGGTCACCAAAATGGCAGCTTTGCCACATTGGAATCGTATGGTAAGTATTGCACTTAAATCTTTTATGTTATATATTGATTATTCTCAATAAAGAAAGTATTTATAAGCAAAAGTCACAAATTGACAAGTTAATACGACTCTTCAGGAATACATTGAGGAACCTAACTAGTAAGTACAAAACTGAAACCGAAATTTGCACAACGTGTTTGTTTACAATACAAATTACACAGACGCCGTCGTTTGTCCATCAGTATTAAATTTTATAGCAGCTTGCATTAATCAGGTGATTTTGTTTTAAATGAGGAAAACAAAATAATTTGTAGGTCGTATTTTGATAGTTCGTGTCTGGGAAGACTTTATCCACAATGTCAGACATCTGATTTATTTCCAACTTTAAAGCTTAACCAGTCGTGTTCCAAAATTTCAATAATGCTCCCGGTTTCTAAAAGCTGGGTACTCTTACTACCACCCCCCCCCCCCCCCAACACAAATTTCTGGCACGCAGATACAGGCTAGGCCTACCATAGAAGCTGTACTATGTACATGAATGACAGCCCAAAATTTAACTCGGCCCAATATATATGATGAATATAATCTTTAAATAATGTGCTTTTTTGAGATACACTGGTCAGAATTTATTCATATTTTGTATGCAGTATCTTCAGAGAGGTAAGATTCAATTTGTTCAGATGAAACCACTGGTTTGATATTTATGTACAGGGTTAATTAGGCTCCCTATGGGTGTTCTGATTTTAACTTGGTGCAAGAGAGGAATTATCTTTAAAATCTTCTTGAGAACCATCATTCAGAATGTTTTCATATTTGGTATTTGGTATACAACACCATAACTGGCCTCAGATTCAAGTTTGTTCAAAAGTAAATCCCTCAATTCTTATTTATTTGGACTGCTTTGGTGGGGGGAACAAATTTTAGCCTGTTTAATATCATGAATCATCTTTAAAAATCTCCATCTGATTCACCATTCAGACTTTATTAATATTTGGTATTTGGTATACTGCATCGTGGAATCCTGCCAATTGTTTCAATAAAAGTATGTATGTTTGTTGATTGTGTATCAGTTAACAAGCTCGGTAGTCTTGCTTCAACGGACAGCTCACAAGTTTGATCTACTTTTATTCTTTTTTCAGTTAAATGGTCACATAATGGCACCCAAACACTACGAGTGCAGTTTGAATAATGTGTATATAATAATAAAAATACCGGAAAACTACCAAGTGAGTTTTATTCTTTCCTCTTGCATCTCTTTATATTTTCACAATAAGCACAATAACTAAACAAATTCCTAAACTGAACCCATGCGACTCTTCCAAATACTCCATGATACCTTGCACTCTTATTATCTCCCCGCAAGGGAGGGATATACCGTAAAACCCCATCCGTCTGTCCAAACTTTGTGTATGGCATAACTTGAACAATAGTCAACTGATTTCAATTCTTTGTGTTGTATGTCTCTGTAGCAACAATGTCTACGTCAAGTTCGATGACCACCGATATCTCTTGAAAATTATGGGAGTTATGACCCTTTGTTATAAACATATTCTGTAAATCTTGTTTGTGGCATAACTTGAGCAATAGTTAACAGATTTCGATTATTTTTGGAATATGTCTCTATAGCAACAATGTCTGTGTCAAGTTTAATGACCAGCGAAATCCGATTAAAACTGTGAGAGTTATTTACCTTTTTTAAAAAATATCATGTAATGTTTGTTTATGGAATAACTTAAACATTAGTAACCAAATATCAATATTTTCTTGTATGTATCTCTTTGGGAACAAAGTCTCCCTCAAGTTCGATGATGACCACCGTTATTCGATGAAATCGTCAAAGTTATTGTTCTGCCAACCACCCTCCCCCCATACTAATTAGGCATTTTTTTTCTTTGCTCCAAATTGCATTTGAAGGAATTAGAGTTTGCCTGGGTCCGCCTAAAATGACCCTGGGATGGCCATTTATGGCTTGCGGAGAGCATTTTGTTTCAGCCTGCTGGGTAGATAACTAATATCCTTTCAAGGTACATGGTTTGTGTAATTTTGATGTACGTCATCACGTAATGTACAGATGCAGGTTTGAATATTTCGATGCAAGATACCAGGTTACCCATGACACTCACTAACAGTGAGTATTAAAGTTAATATAGGTAGTATGTAATGTGGGGCCAGACGTTATTGTGGGTGGGTGGGTGTAATGCATGGTCGTCTAGTGTGGTAGTGTAGGGGTTACGCGTTCTCCCCCTACAGGTCCCATGTTAGTCCTTAGTACTATTAATCCGCCTAATGCTTCATGTTATCCTATGACTTGTATAGGTAGTATATAATGCTAGGCCAAAGGGTACTGTGGGTAAGTGCAATGCCTGATGTTAAAACACGGAATCCAAATTTTACGGACTCGGCTAGGAATCTCAATTACGGAATGACCTATATGTATACAGGGGAAATCTGATTCAACCTTGATCAATGTTATAGTCGAGACTGAGATAGGTATAGCCAGGAAGTAATGGATGAGATATGGGACAGAATGACAGAAGCCAATAGTACTGGTACAAGGCCGCAATGGAACAAGACTGTTGTAGAAGCTAATGATAGAACAGATAGGCCATAGACCTGTAATGGCCTTGGAGCTTTGGCGACAAGATGGAAGCGGTTGGTAAGACTACATTAGACCCATTGAGGGCTTTTACATAGCCTAATGGGACAAAAAAGGGATTCTCCAAAAGGTATCCTCGATAGGTATCCTCAATAGGTATCCTCAAATAACACAATACCAGGCCATAGGTATCCTCAAATACCCGTATGTGCCTATGTGATAGGGCATATTGTGTCACATTGTGCCTTTTCACATAAGCACATATGACAAAAAGGGATTCTCCAGTAGGTATCCTCGATAGGTATCCTCAAATAATACAATATCAGGCCATAGGTATCCTCAAATACCCGTATGTGCCTATGTGAAAAGGCACAATGTGACACAATATGCCCTGTCACATAGGCACATGCTTTATGTGCCGATATGTGCTTATGTGACAGGGCATACATACCCCCACCCCCACAAAATCACTAGATCTACCATAACGTACTACATATACCAGCCATATAATAAAACAAAGCAATCGGTTGGTTAATAGTACCAAGCACTAACAGGGGGCCTATAGGTGTATATACCGCCCATACTATAGTACCGTTCTAAACTACCAGGCAGTACCCCTACCCACAATACCCCTATGCCTAGCATTGCATACTACCTATACCAGTCATATGATAACATGAAGCATCAGGTGAATTAATAGTACTAAGGGCTAACATGGGACCTGCAGGGGCCCACATAGGTATATATCGTCCATACTATAGCGTTGTTCTATACTGCCAGGCATTACCCCCACCCCACTCTACAATACCACTTGACCTGTCATAACGTTCTACCTACACCAGTCATTGAATAGTACAAAGCAATCGGCTGGTTAATAATATCGAGGACTGGACCTACAGTGGTATATACAATGCATCCTATGCCACCCGTTCTAAACAACCTAGTATAATACTGCTTGGCCTAACACTAAACTACCAATACCAGCCATAAGATAATACTAAGGATTCGGTAGGTTAATAGTACTGAGGGGGGTAATAGACCAACAGATCATTCATCCTATACTGTCCAATTTAAACCACCAATGACTATCTCGCAATACCACACTACCACCCACCCACCCTACTGCTTGACTTAGCTATAGCAGACATAGGATAATATGAAGACCCAAGGGCTAACTTGGGACCTACATGCATATATACCACTACTACTATGTCGCCGCCACCCCCATACGAGAAACCCGACATCCACTGAACCGAATAACGTTATGTCAGATTGTATACTGGACAATAACAGTGGTCAACATCTCTATGACGTCGCGTGCGCATCATGACGTCACGACGTCAATAGCAACGTCAACCGTTTCGCGGGAAAAACTTTTAAGAAAACCCAATTTTCCCATCATCTTTCCATCACGTACCCATAATATATACCTATAGCCCCATGCGTACATATATCACTATACTTGCCATAGCATACTATATATGCAGTACGTACACTATTTACCAGATTTAGATGTATGGTGCCGACATTTTGCACCGGCAAAAGTTGCACCGGCAATGGCTCCGGTTCCTATGGGAATTTAACACTAGTTGCACCGGCAAAGCTCCGGGTAATGAGGCACGATCGGGTACCTACACTACTACTTATGCCAATCATAATATCAAATTCTGTCGAAAAGACCTTAGTGAGGTTACTGTAGGTCAGACTATTGTCTGGTTTTCGTGTCTCGTGTTCTACTTCTGCACTATGTGTGCCGGGAACTTGTAGGGCAATTGCACTGATGTTATGCAATTCGAATTAGACTAGGAATATTAATAAAATACCACGATTACATAACCGTGACTTAAAGAGAATCCTCATAGTGTTATTATTGAATGTTTGTAAAATAGTTCGAAGTATAGCTGTCCCTTTAACAAGAATTCTAGAACAGCGTTTATACTTACTAAAGTTTACTCAACAGAGAATTATTACCAAGTAGGACTTGACCACTCTGATTAACACTTAGGGAACCGAGACTCCCAAGTGCAATGATATTAACCCGACGCGTTCCATGGAGGGCATTTCGTTACAGAAGTTTTTAAAATAATTTCATCAAATCTAGACATGGCTGCTTTACAGCAGCCATGACCAGCTTTGCTGAAAATCTTTTGGTAATTTAACTCCAGAAATCATTGATCAAATCCCTGATTTAATTTACAGGGGGGTAAATTTTAATTTTACTTATTCTTGTGGTAAGAGTTTATCTTCCAGGGCAGGAATATAGCCCAAGAACATTAGGTTTCACTAGGGAAAAAAATTGGAGAAAGCTGATTTTTTCAGGGAATGTCGAGTACATGTCACTGAACGATTAGACAAAAGTCCCCTAAAATCCCAGTTGAGCTTTTTTTCTACAGCCTTTTTTCGAAAACGCGTTTGAAAAAAATCGAAAAAAAATCGCACGAACTATGTAACCTCGAATTGATCCAACTGTATTTTTTGTTTACGCGTATTTCGAGCTACATAATGTCTAATATACATTTACCTAGAGGAAAATGTGCATTCTGTGACAATTTCTGCGAAAAATTATTGAAAATTCACAAAAAAGTATCGGATTTACGCAAAAAATGACGATTTTTCCTAACGGATTTGCCCAAAGGGTCGTTGTACAGAACGGGATGTTAGTTGGACAGACGATAAAAAATCCACCACCATTTGAAGACTTTTATCATTGCTTACAAAATAGACATTATGGAAGACCCCCTCTGCTTCTGGCCGAGTTCCCCTTTTGGCATCAAATTCGTCAGCATGAGAACTCAACTATTTTCGGGCTTGGGACCGAACAGACACGTCTGTGGCAGCATTAGATCAATAAATAATATTTACAGAATGTACAAAAATCAATAAATAATATTTACAGAATGTACAAATCAATCAACATGGATTAAGTTACATTGACTATTATCAAAGCTATATACAGAAATGACATGACCTATATACATATTATTCATCGAACTCAGAAATTTCCGACAGGACAGTGTTTCTGTGGTTGTTACAAGAATCCGAACTGCAATTACACAAACCTGAGCAAGAGAGTCCTGCCTTCTTACACCCACACCTTTTTGTACAAGCACTCTTGCAACCACAACTGATCAGATTCAGTAGGTTATCGGGGGCACATGGCTTTGTGGCTGCAGTCGGTACAAGAAGTCCATTGTCTAGCGACCACCCCCAATCCGTCGGAGGAAGCGAAGTGCCCAGCCATTGTTGGACCTGGAGATAACATCTGTTGTGCAGCATCGCTGCTTGGTGGGAGTGAGGCTAGGTCGATGGGTTTATTCAGTTTAGATTTTGCTACATAACGCTTGTAAGTGACATATCTATATTGGTCGAGAGAGGAAACAGTTTTCCTCTCGTATAAGATCAGGAGAAGTTGTTCCCCGGCAGCGGCTACTGCACTTGGTGTACTGTCATCCGCCAAAATTGTGTTGACATACTGTTGTGAGTCGCTAGTAACATCGGAGACAATTGTACTGAATACTTTTTTCTTACCAACTCGAAAGAGTGCAGAAGTAGTGTCACAACCACTTATAGAATGTGCTACAAGGAGGTTGCTTCTATAGTCACCCATTTTGGTTGCTATTTCACTAACTGAAACTAGTAAGTTTGGGGTAATGGAATACATCATGTGAATATTACATCCCGGTTGAACTCGAGAGGTAAGAATGACTAACAAGTCTGTGTCTGTTCCCACAACGACAACATTGTTGTCATCTTGAGCGATGTCAAGTGCAGTTTCGGCTATCAGTACATCAGCATCAGCCTCGGCCTGCTTGGACTGAATATTGATAGCAGATAGCTCCTGCATTAGAAGATCGATCAGTTGGGTTTTGTTCTTGGCATTTGCAAGGAAATCGGATTGGGGTGTGGTGGCTGGTAACTCGGGTGAGATATTGATATCAATGGAATACCTGTCTTTAGATCTACGGGCTTGTTCCAAGCCCGTAGTCGACATTGTACAAGCATAACCATCAAAAACAACTACGACGTTCGCCCCAAAATGTCTAACTAGATAATTGGAATATGATGTACATATATCCTAAAATGACGACTGTTTAGGCCATACAACTGCCCTCAATAAAAATCCACCATCTACAACAAACAGAGAATGTTCTGGGATTTTAGTTTGCTCGGAAGCGTATGTTTTGAGGATCTTACCGAGCGTGCTTTTCTGTGTCTTCCTCATTCCAGCAGAATCAAACAATGCTGGTGGTTTCGGGGCGAGTTCATATTTGAGATACTCTTCCATCTCTGCTTGTGACTGAATAACACATGTGATGCGGTTGAACAGAATTGTGGGGTCAATCACTACCTTACTTCCACGGACTTTGATGCTATTTGCCATCGATGCGAAAGACTTCACAGTGTCAACACGTCGTAGTTTGATGCTGTTGAACGTTTTGCTTACAACATTCGATACGCAACATTCACCAATTTTGCGAACTTGGTCACAGTTCACAGTTTCGTCGGCCACAAGTCCGGTCGCTATAGAGACTAATTGTAGTGGATCTCTATTCTGAAAGGGGGAATGCACTCTGAGCCAGTTCAATAATTAGGTGATATCATTGGCATCAGTCAATTGTGAACTTTGACGGAGATCCCGATGTTGTTCGCCATGACCAGTGTGAACATGAACAAAATTTTCGAGAGCATTACATATCGGGAGGCAAAGAGGTAGTCCATGTACCCATTTCGCAACAGTGCTATCGGTTATTCCCCTGCCATGTGTGAGACCACCAAGGAGCTTGAACATTCTCATTAAACACTGCTCTATGGTCTGATCAGAATATATCCCGTCCCAGAATTTATCTGAACGCCTTATGGTAAAGTAACCTTTCTCAGTGAAGAACTTCAAATCATCCTGTTGCATTATTTCTGTTAGCTCATTCATCTGCTGAAAATAGAGATGAGAACTTTTTGCGTATGCAAAATGACCACCTGCGTGAAATACTGGAATCATATTGCAAACACAATATGTGTGGAGTTCCCAGTCGCCTGTGCGCTCTGCTCTCAAGAACAACTGGAGAAGACCTATTTGCTCGTAGTATTGTACCCAAAGCTTTCCTGTGCGTCCTACGGACGCATTCTGGAGCAGTTCGTGTAATTTTGACAGTAGACGGTTGACACTTTCTTGATTGACAGCGTCTGCTGTTATACAGTCACCTCTGGCAAGTCCACAGAATATTTCATTGACTTCTGTGCAGTCTATGTTATCTAGTGTTCGGCTTTCTTCAAACACAAGTTTTGTAATGGCAAGTGTTAGCAAATGGGCACGAACTGCTCTTGAATATGCATGACCACTGATCAAATGATGGATTGACCCACCAGCATAAACAGTCCCCCAGAGTTCATCCAAGCCGCTACCAGCCATGATCGAACCAATTGCCCCTAAATATGACATAATCATATGGAAGCCGCCGAGTCTAACAAATTTGTTTATGAGTACACATCAAGGGCGTGCACACATTACATGCCAATGCATCTTGAGTGTAGGCGAACACCACATTATGTGATTTAATCGAACATGGAAATTGAAACAATGATGCTATAATACGGTATTTGAATGAGAAAAGTCGATGCCGTTTGAATTTGAGTTTAGGGGGTATGGTTAATATTTCACACGTTTCACCAGTTCATTATGGAATAAATGACTATTGTTATATATCATTGTAAAGCCACTGCTTTTCTGCAATTTTTGATATATAATTTAACTCCCAAAGTAGTCGTAGGTTTGATTTAATGGACGTTGTGTACCGTTGTGTGTATGAAAACAATAAATTTTTTTTCGTAATTTTGTACATTTCCGTGAATATTTCACCATTGAGTGTGAGGATTGGTACAAAGTTGGCATTTTCTGTTGGGGATATGTATTCTCAATATAATTCAGCACGATATTTATGATTCTCACCCTACTAAGGCGAATAAGAATGAGAAATATGGAGCTGGGTCGAATTTTAAAAAAAAAAAATTTTTTCATCAAAAAAACGCTATAACTAAAAAAGCTCAACTCGGATTCGCGGGGACTTTTCACACTTTATCCGCAATGTGTGTCCCGGAAACATATAGAAAAAAATCAGCTTTCTCCGATTTTTTTCCTTACTTTCTCATTTTTATGTCTAATGTGCCTGGACTAATATATAGGGGGCGCGGTGGCGTCGCGGTAAACGGTTCTCGTCAGATCACCGAAGTTAAGCAATGTCGAGCGCGGTTAGTAGTTGGATGGGTGACCATTTCAGCGACTGATTCGATGCTCCCGCGTTGTGTCCTTGGGCAAGGCACTTAACCCCGATTGCCTACACGGGGGCACGATGACGCTGTGTACTAAGGCGTACTGCACGTCGATGGTACCCATGTCTTCAACCAATCTAACCCTGCATGTGCCGCGGTGCAGAGTTCAGAGTTACGATGTTGGAGAGCTGACAGCTGCTCGTCGTTACTCGGTGGTTCTCTCCGGGTACTCCGGCTTCCTCCACCTGTAAAACTGTCACCGACATGATATGACCCTAGCTGTTAATGTGTCGTTAAACCCTAATAAAAAAAGGGCAGGAATATCCGCAGCAGCAGGTAACGAGTTAAATGTCATTCTACAATAATTATATTTCACAACAGGTTGACCAGTAGAGTGTTGCTTATTTCATTTGGAACATCTGCTCACCCTTACCAATACATTCTAAATTTGGTAAACCCTTTAACTAACGAATCGGTTACTTTCGCCCTTTGAATTTACAAATTCAGCAGTTGAAAAAAAAGAAGTTTATAAAAAAAATTCAACAAAACCACATCATATGGCCCTGTTACAACCGATAATGTTACAACGCCGCATAATGTTACACCAACGCATAATGTTACAAAAAATGTAGTAAACAACCGATAATGTTATAAACTCCGCATAATGTTATAACTTTTTTCAACCCGTTATGTTATAAATATCGACGCATAATGTTATAACTTTTTCAACCCGTTATGTTACAACAAATTAACCGATAATGTTATAACTTCTGTATACTAATTCCAGTTACAGCTATTGTAGATGGACTTTACCACTTATCATTTATTGCCGCATAGAGGTATTAAACATTTCGAATTAAATGCTCTAGGAGCCTTTCAATGAAAATTGATTTTCCATTGATAAAAGTGGTCCCACGGGAACCACTTGGGGCCAAATCAAATTTCCGAAACCGTTATGCACATCTAGAGATGTTACCTCAACACCTTAGCATAGTTTTAACATTTTGAAATAAATACCCTAGGAGCCTTTCGATGAAAACAAATTTTCCAATGAAAAAAGTGGTTCCACTGGAACCACCTGGGGGCCAAATCAAAATTTCGAAACCTTCATGTACATCTAGAGATGTTACCTGAACACATTAGCATAGTTTAAACGTTTCGAATTAAATACCCTAGGAGCCTTTTGATGAAAACTGATTTTCTAACGATAGAAGTTGTTCCACGGGAACCACTTGGGGCCAAATCAAAATTCCAAAACCTTCATGTACATCTAGAGATGTTACCTGAACACATTAGCATAGATTAAATGTTTCGAATTAAATACTCTAGGAGCCTTTTGATGAAAACTGATTTTCTAACGGTAGAAGTGGTTCCACGGGAACCACTTGGGGCCAAATCAAAATTCCAAAACCTTCATGCACATCTAGAGATGTTACCTGAACACAATAGCATATTTTAAACGTTTTGCTTTGGCCCCAAGTGGTTCCCGTGGAACCACTTTTATCGTTTGAAAATCAGTTTTGATTGAAAGGCTCCTAGAGCATTTAATTCGAAATAAATGTTTAAACTATGCTGATATGTTCAGGTAACATCTCTGGATGTGCATGAAGGTTTCGGAATTTTGATTTGACCCCAGGTAGTTCCAGTGGAACCACTTTTATCGTTGGAAAATCAGTTTTCATTGAAACGCTCCTAGGGTATTTACTTCGAAACGTTTAAACTATGCTGATGTGTTCAGGTAACATGTCTAGATGTGCATGAAGGTTTCGGAATTTTGATTTGGACCCAGGTGGTTCCCGTGGAACCACTTTTATCATTACAAAATCAGTTTTCCTCGAAAGGCTTCTAGGGTATTTTATTTGCAATGCTTAAACTATGCTAATGTACTCAGGTAGCATCTCTAGATGTGCATGAACGTTTCGTAATTTTGATTTGGCCCCAAGTTGTTCCGGTGGAACCACTTTTATCGTTAGAAAATCAGTTTCATCGAAGGGCTCCTAGGGTTTTTCATTGGAAACGTTTAAACTATGCCAAGGTGTTCAGGTAACACCTCTGGATGTACATGAAGGATTCGGAATTTTGATTTGGCCCCAGGTGGTTCCAGTGGAACTACTTTTATCGGTAGAAAATCTGTTTTCTTCGAATGCCTCCTAGGGTATTTCATTCGAAACATTTAAACTATGCTAATGTGTTCAGGTAACACCTCTAGATGTACATGAAGGTTTCGGAATTTTGATTTGGCCCCAAGAGGTTCCGGTGGAACCACTGTTATCGTTCGAAAATTAATTTTCATCGAAAAGCTCCTAGGGTATTTAATTCGAAACATTTAAACAATGCTAATGTGTTTCTGCGGAAATGCGGGGATACACTATTGTGTGCTTTGCAGACTAATAACTCTATCTAGTTTTTATTGAAAACATAGCATACAGGGAACAGAAATGAGCATATTCTTAATTATCACAACTGTTGTCTTATTTCGTAAACCTTTCATAAACATTGAACATTATCTTTTTCATCACACATATCACACAGTCAAGTTAAGCTGCAGTGTCATTGACACATTTTGTTCAAAGGCATGCTTATGATGCTAATAAGTGGTCATAAGCTACATTTTTGAAGCAAAAATCTTTAAGATGTTTGATTAGGCCCCACAAAGTAGATCTTCTGTTTCTCAGGCCATGTTTTTGTAAAATTGCATGTGGGTGTTTTTTTTTTTATTTTATTTTTGTAATTATTTCTTTGCCATCAAAAGTTCATGTTCTTGGTTTGTTTCATAATCTACACAGTAGCATGGGTGGTGGTGTATTTCATCCCTTGTGTGCAAAAAGGCTTGTTGCACTCAAGGGAGAAATTTATAAATTTTATTAACTTGGGTAAAATATCCGACATGAAACATTTATTTTTTTTATTTTTTTATAAGTTCGCATTGGTTATAAAGAGAGCATGTGGCAGTGGACCATGCTAGAAGGCCTGAGAAATAGATTTTTAACTTTTTTAGGCCTAATTGATGTGTGTTTTTAAGGTGCTCTAAAGAGTTAACACTGATATAAACATGGAGAGTGTAATATCACTAAATCACCCATAGAGTGGTGATTCCACCCAAGCAATAATTACAAATTTGTTGCAAAGCATAACAAGCACAAGCAAAGTTCCAGCCAATGGACCTCCAACTTAAACCTGGAGGTCCATTGTCTGAAGTGCAGCCTTCTTTTTTGACCATATTTACAGAATTTGAAAGTGATACTTTGGGTGATAATCCCTCTCCACGAGTGATTTAGTTACAATCCACTCTCCACATACATTATGCATGATTTTGTCATCAGCTGGCACATAAATTCTACCAGTTGACCTCAACATCTGTGATGCTGTTGTCTCACCAGCTGTGTTGTCTGTACTCACATTAATCATCCTGACAAAACAAAATTTCTTCTCCTTCATCCCCCAAGTAATTTATATCAGATAGAGAACAGGATTATTTCCATAGACGATACCAACATTACATGCGTTGGCAACTCTAACCCTAACAACGAGACATCTGTTAGGTTTTTAGGGGTTAACATGGACGAAAATTTGACCTTTAAACAACATATATCTGTTGTTTGCTCAAAAATGTCAAGAGCTATATACTGTATTAACAAGGCCAAAAATATACTTCCGAGGGATGCTCTAAAGACATTATACTTTTCTCTGGTACATTGTCATATTCTTTACGGCATCCAAGTTTGGGGTCACTCACCTTCGGCGTCCAGAATTTTTAACCTACAGAAAAAAGCAATACGCATAATAGACAACAAAACATACAATTCACATACCGACCCCCTGTTCAGAAAACTTAAAATTCTGAAATTCAATGATCTATACAAACTTAACGTCCTTCTTTTTATGTACGACGGGTTCCATAAAAGACTACCCGTGAGTTTCGAAAGTACCTTCAAGCTTTATACAAATCCATCAGGAATGGATACAAGGCAATCAGGGAAGATATACGTTCTCAAACCTCGTACTCAGTTTTCAGCTAATCTCCCATTCCACTCTTTTCCAAGAATGTGGAATGAAATTGAACCATTGGTTCAAAATCTCAATAGATCTGAATTCAAAAGAACTATAACGGACAGGATGATCAGCTCATACTCCATTACTGTTGCCTGTAGTAATCCTGCATGCCCAGACTGTAGTAATGCCTGAAGTATCGTCATGCTTGTAATTAATTGTTCTGTTACCTCGCCCAGTGTTAAACTGAGATGCCTCAATATTGGGTAACACGGTGGACCACGGTGCTGACCCGAGGTACTATGTCTTCACCACATACAGCGGGGTGGCACCGTGATGGACTGTGGGCTCTCAAGTCTCAATAGGCGGAAATCTGTCTTATTTTGTTTTTTCTCACTAGATTCTGGTCAATATTAGTCTTTTTCAGTGAATCAAAATGTAGGTGAAATCTGCTGTGAAGATTACATTTAACTTTCATGTGGGGACGGCAGGAAGACAGTCCTTGTGACTATGCTGTCTCCCCGCAGTATAATAGAATTAATATTTTGCTGATACATGTACACTATTATAATATTATGCTGCGAAATAAAGTATTCATTCATTCATTCATCCTGTACTTTGATTTTTGTTCATCAAACAAATCATTAACAATAACTGGATGCTTTGAGAGTGAAAAAACCGATGGTGACACATGCTGAGAGCGATAACAAAAGTTAACGAATAAAATATAGCCAACACTGTATAAATTTGTTTTTTGATTTTTAGCTCAACTTTGTCTATGGGTTAATATTTGGGCTCTCTGTTGGAGCCCAAAGTAGTGCAAAATGAAGAGATTTCTTTAAAAATCTTCTTCATTTCCACCGGTCAGAATTCTTTCATATGTGGTGTACATCATCTCTTGGGATGTCAGTTTCAAATTTGTTCAAACTGAATCCGTGGGTTTATATTTAGGCTTCCAATGGGGAGAGGGATGGGGCTGATTTAACTTTGTGCGATAGGGGGGGGGGGGGGCAGATTCAAATTTGATAAAATTGAGTCAGTGGGTTCATATTTAGGTTTCCTATGGGAGCCTAAATTTTAATTTAGTGCAGTATGGGGGAATTCCTTTAATAAAATCTACTTCAGATTCCCAGTTAGAATGCTTTCAGGGTATACACCATCTTCAGGGGTGTCAGGCTCAAGTTTATTCAAATTGAGTGCCTAGATTAATGTTTGGGCTGCTTATGGGGAGGGGGGCATTTTACCATGCAATATGAGGGAATTATCTGGGGGTAGGGGGAGGGCAGATTCAAGTTTATTCCAATTGAGTCCCTGAGTTAATATTTGGGCTACCTGTGGTAACACCAATTTCAACTTTGTGCCATATGAGAAAGTTTCTTTAAAAATTTTCAGACCCACCAGTCAGAATGCTTTTCATATTTGGTATACAACAGCTCTAGGGGAGTCAGATTGTAGTTTCTTCAAATCGGGTCCCTGAGTTAATATTTGGGCTCCCTGTAGAAGCCAGAATTTTAACTTAGTGCAATACGAGGAAATATCTCTAAAAATCTTGTTCTTCAAATCCACCAGTTAGAATGCTGTTAGAATGCTTTCATATTTGGCATACAACATCTCGGGTGGGGTGGGGGGGGGGGGGGGGTGCATACTCGGGTTTGTTCAAACTGAGTGTCTGGGTCAATATTTGGGCCCTCTAATGGAGTCCAAATTTTAACTTATTGTAATGTGAGGAATAATCTTTAAAAATCTTCTTCACATCCACCAGTTAGAATCTTGATATTTGGTATATAGCGTCCTTAAGGAGGTCAGATCTAAGTTTGTTCAAATCAAGTCCCTGGGTTAATATTGGGCTCTCTATGGGAGCCCCCGAAATTCTAACAGTACCATATGAGAGTATTTCTTTAAATATCTTCTTCAGATTCACCAGCCTGAATTTTAACTTAGTGCAATATGAGGGGGTTTCTTCAAAAATCTTCTCCAGAACCATCCATTAGAGTATTTTGATATTTGAGATACAGCATCTGGAGGTGAGGGGCATATTCAAATTTGTTCAAATCTGGTCTGTATGTTAATATTTTGGCTTCGTATGGTGGTCCGAATTTTAACTTGGTGCAATGTGAGGAAATTTCTTAAAAAATCTTCTTCAGATTTGCCAGTCAGAATGCTTTCATATTTGGTATACAACATCTCTAGGGTTGGGGGGGGGGGGGGGGGGGTGGCGATTCAGATTTGTTCAAATCGAGTGCGTTGTTCAATATTTGGGCTCTCTAAGGGAGCCCATGTTTTAACTTAGTGCAATATGAGGAATAATCTTCAAAAAATCTTCTTCAAATTCGCCAGTTAGAATCGATTGCTATTTGGTATACAGTATTCTTAGGGAGGTCAGATTTGAATTTGTTCAAATTAGGTCCCTTGGTTTATATTTGAGCTCCCTATTGGCGCCCGAATTTTAACTTAGTCCCATATAAATATGAGGAATAGTCTTTAAAAAATTGCTTCCTGGGATACTATCAGAATCTTTTGATATTTGGTATACAGCATCCACTGAGTGTTCAGATTCAATTAGTTAAAAAAATTCCCTGGTTTGATATTTGTCTTCTCTATTGTGGGGGGGGGGGGGGGGGGGGGCAAAATTTAACATAGCACAAAATTGGTAATACTCTCAAAATTTTCTTCTCCAGAACCACCAGTCAGAATCTTTTGATATTTGGTATACAACATCCTTCAAGTTTGTTCAAATCAAGTCCCTAGGTTGATATTTGGACTCCCTAGTCTTCCATTAATGAAATCTGGGCATTATTTCTGCTGTAGCATCCCAAAACTAGAAAAAAAATCATCTGGCATGGACAGCAGAATTATAAATAATTAAACTAGAGTGATGTCACGCGTGCAGCCCGACTGTCCCAGCAATGGCAATGCTTAGACGCAAAATAGTCGGAGCCATTTTTTGTTAACTGTTAACCTAACGAATCTGCCATATCTGCACTCGTGATATACAAAATTTGCAATTCAAATTTTATTTTTTCATTTCTCTACTTCAAAACATACTTCATCACCTATTTAAGGAACACATTTCGTGAGCTTGTTCCAATAAGGACTAATAAGTCATGGTTAGAAGTGAAAAATGAAAAAATCTCATGTTTCAGAAAAATAATTTGTACTGTTGGCTGCAACTTCTGTTAGGTAAAGGATTAAAGATGCAGTACATAAAGCAGTGTTGGGCTATATGAGTCAATTTTCTTTTTTGCATGTAATAACTCCCAATCCTTCAAAATGCATTTTGGGAATAATTGCCTTAGTGACACGTTTGTGGTTGTGTGTGTGTGTGTGTGGGGGGGGGGGGGGGGGGGGTGTTTGGGGGAGGGAGGGAGTTGTGAAACCTACATTCAAACCTGGCCTGTATTACTAGCTGGGAAATACACATATCAACTTTGGTTGAAATCAAATAATCCAAACTGGAGTTATCGGTCGGAAACCAATTGTTTACAGAAGATGGATGGACCGACAGATGGGCGGACGAAAGTCATGCCTATAGCCCTGACTATAAACAGTCAGGCTAAAAATGCATTTTGTACCAAAGAAAAAATATTGCTTGAATGGCCCTGGGTGAGGAGGGGGTGGGGTTGGACAGTGGGGGTGGGGGAGAGTGGGTGTGTGTTAGGGGAGTCCATTTTTTTCCACATATGGTCAGTCTAAATCCTTCAGAATGCATTTTGAGCAGAGAAAAAAAATTCCTAACTGGCACCATGGGGTGGGGGGGGGGGGGTACGTAAGTTTAAAAAAAAAGGTTCCGCATGCAGTGACTGTAAATAGTTCAAAGTGCATATTGGAGGAAATAAAAAAAAAATGCCTAATTGGGGTGGGGGGAGGGAGGGGTGATGGTGTTTGTCTGGGTTTTTAACCACAAACTTTAACCAAAACTGTACAAAAGCATTTTTGACGAAAGAAAAAAAGTGCCTAATTGGCCCCGGGAGGGGGGGGGGGGCGGGGTTGGGAAATGGGGTTCATAAGTTTAAAAAAAGGTTCCGCATGTAGTGACTGTAAATAGTTCAAAATGCATATTGGAGAAAAGAAGGAAAAAAAGCCTAATTGGGGGGGGGGGGGAGGGGTGGGGGAGCTATTGAAATTCCAACTGAAGATGGATACTTAAAGAGCATCCCAGTCCTCCATTATTTGTCAAAACGTTGACTCCCAGTGACTGTGTCGGTAGGAGTTAGAGCATCCTGAGAATATTTCCAAGCAGTTTAAATGACTGCAGCTAAATATCGATATACATAATTTGAGGTTTCAAGACAGCACCAAATGACAGTTTCTTGTTCTGGATTCTGTAAGTTGGACCCATCAGCCTTCTTTGTACATTGTGTCAATTACAGCACTGTGCATGTAGGGAGAATGCTAAAAAATCAGTATTGAACCGATAATTTAGGAATTAATCATCTCAAATATGAGGTTATGCTGAGCAATGGGCACACCAATCTTGAGACGAACTCAATAACTAACATCCATTTATTATGCTTTCAAAGTATGAGTTACGAGTCGGCCTATATGTCACAATATGTGTGAGATATTAATTCAACAATAACAAATGCAAATAAAAAACTTACATTCTGGGTATATCTGTCTTTCGTGAGATTACAGACCCAAAGAAAACTGTGTACAAATTTGGAAGTAGCTTTAAAAGGGCGAGAGACACTTTCCTCCTATTACTGGGCGCTCGTCGTTTGTCGTGCTTCGTTGGATGACTTCTGGAAACTCGCATTGCGATTTCAACACCATCCAGTTTTTAAGAGTTTATTTCTCCATAATTTACCTGTGACATCCATGCTACTGCCACAAATGAGAGAAACCTTATCTTTGTCATCTTTTCATAGTTTCAAGATTTTTTTATTGTTCCAAGACACCGCCAACTTTTGATCTGAATCTGCTATTCAGAGTACCGATACAGCACCGTATTGCAATGTGAATGATGATTAAATTATACGAAATGACTCTTTTTATGACTAGAATTATGGAGCTATCCGGAGTTATATAAAAAACACTGGGAGACATATTACCTTCAGCTTTCTTCCAAATCACTGAAATAACACCTTCGGTTTTCTCAAGCCGACATAATATTATGTCAAAACTAAAAACATTTCTGAAGTCCTAGAATCGAGAAATATCATTCACTACGTTACCTGATCCCAACGATATCTTGTAATATTGTTGCTATTCCACACATCACTAGTGATAAACTGAGTAGTTCGGCTCTGACGTCATCTCTTGCAGGAATGCATATCTGGGATGTAATGACGTACGGAATGGATATCATGCCCCCAACACACATAATGGCTTGCTAAAACAAAGAACAAAAACATACAATTTAGTCTTATTACACTTCATGATAAGACCCTATGTTAATTTCCCATAAAGTGTTTTAGTTATTTAGTTACGTTCCCCGCCCGTGGAGCATAGCCGATCAAATTATTTTGCATTGTCTACCGCGATGATCGAGACGTACCGAATACGCGTCATGGGAACAATAGAGAAGAGGAGATTTACAAATTTCAATCCAAATAACTTTCGACGATTGTCCAATCAGTTTGAATCTAAACTGTTGGAGTCTGTCAGTGTCAACTCCAGAGCAATGAGGAGATGGGGTGCTGATTGACATTGTTTTAAACTTTATACCAAACACGATAGGCATGCGATGTTTTAAACCTTATACCTCAGGCAGAAGACACTTGCAAATAGAATTCTTGAATAAGTTTTTTTTTCATTTTTGCGTCAGAAACATAGCTTATGACCTCTCATTGGAACAAGGTTGACCAGCTTGTTCCAATGAGGGGGTCAAAGCTATGTATGAGATACAAAATGACAAAAATAACGAAAATTGAATGGTGATTTTCGTGAATAGCGCTGGCCAGTTTTGCTGCAATGTTAGATAAAGGGTTAAAATCAGAGTAAATATTAAATTTGTTGTTATATCCAGCTGGAAAGATTAAATTTGTGTTACCACTATAAACACAACTCATTCCGTATAATATGAAAGTGTAAGTGAAACTGTAGCTCAACTTGTGTAAGACATGTACATGTATAGTATGTGACACAACACTGACACACATCTATGTAATTTCCTGATAACAAAGGTACATGTAAAGTATTGTAAAGGTCTGTACATAAATACTGACCGTAGCCTGTAATGTTAGAATGAGGATCCTTGTATGGCGCACCATAAGCCAAATGTTAGCAATTGTTTTGGCCTGTTTGATTCAAACCCTTCTAAGGCTGATTCATACTAATTAATAAATATTTGTCCAGTTCTTAAAATATAGGTATTTGATTTTTTTTATCTTTAGCTCAAAGGGTTTCTACGGGTGAGGAGGTTTTATTTTTCTCATTGTAAATAGAAAATCGGGTTGTACTAATAATGTTTACCTCCCCAAACAACACCAAATATCAACACATGAACTTGGCTTCAACACAATTGAAAATACACATCCTTGGGATGCTGAATTCAAGAAGCATTATTTTATCTAGTGTTTTTTTAATTTTTTTTTAATTATCTCCCTTTTAGATTCCCGAGTGGGTCGGACTGAACCGCAAAATATTTGTTTTCATAGCACAGTGATAACAAAGGCACCCAATAAATTTATAGCAAACATTACTGACATAAAAAATCTTCCTTACAGGTTCTGTACAAAAAAGTAATATACAGAATTCCAATAAATATTGAATTTTTGGCCGAGCCACAAAGCATTCGTTACCATCCCATGATGATAACAAACGGAATCCTAGAAGTTCTGTACAAAAAACTGATTGCACCTAATTTTAGTATAAAATGGCCGTCTGCAGCCATCTTGAAGTTCAGACTGCATCCAAAAACACTCGTTCTCGTCCCATGGTGATAACAAAGGTACCCAAGAAGTTTCGTGAAGATCGGTTCATAAATACAGCCTCTAGCCCGAGCCGTATTGACATGTGCACTTACTGTGTATCAATAGCATTGAATAAATCAAAGTTCATCTAATTTGCATAATTTCTGCACGAGAGAAAACCCGTATTAAATGTGATGTATTCCATGTTACTAAACATTCATACAAAAATTTGTTCAAATCAGAACTTTCATACAGACGTTCTGTACAAAAAACTGATTGCACCAATTGCGGTACAAAATGGCTACCGGCGGCCATCTTGAATTTCGGACCGCACCCCAAAACACTCGTTCTCGTCCCACGGTGATAACAAAGGTACCCAAGTAGTTTCATAAAGATCGGTTCATAAATACGGCCTCCAGCCCGAGCTGTATTGAATTGTTGACGAACGGACAGACGGACAACGGCCCATGGCATAACCTCAAATTTGACTACGTCAAAGTTGAGCTAAAAATAATGCTGACTTAGCTCGACGAGGACATTGTAGAGAGTCCCCCTTTGTAACCATTGTCTCAGTTTTGTCGGAATGTCGAACATGTTTGTGTTCAAAAAGTTTATCAAAGGATCGCAAAAGGTCAAGACAGCCACGTACAGTTTTAGCCGAAGCGACAAACATTTTTATGAGACTGGAAATAAAATGTGAAATTAAAATGCTTATCAACCCTTTACTTAATGCACACGATATCACAATTTAGTATTTTATTTTTTTTTATAAAACTCTTCCAAAAATGTCAGCAAAATAATATCCTGTGACCCTGCCACTGGAACGAGGTCGTCGAGCTCATTCAAGTGAGGGGTCGCATGATATGATTTTGATAAAAGTTTTGGAAAAATAATGTTTTTTTTTTAACTGCTTAACTCTTAGAAGACAAGAGTCGATTTGCATGGCACGGTAATCTGGCTGTGACAGTTCAGCTATCTTTGGGCTCGGGGAGAATTAAACACCGAGCAGGTGCTTCAAGTCAAGTGTCGTCTTCCTAAATAGGCAGACGACACTTGACTAGAAGCACCTGCTTTACTGTAAGTTTTTCTCGGTGAAGCATGTTCAATAAATTCATTCTGATTCCCCGGTTTTTAAGAGTTAATTTTGTTTGTAAATTAGATGAGAAGATGCAGCCGATTCGTTGGGTAAAGTGTTAATCAAGTTATGGCAGTTGAGAAGTAAGAGAAATCTATCACCACCATAATGTTGTGCCAAATGTTGTCTCGTTTCTACGGCCATATTTCGACTCGACGAGATGTGTTCTCAGAGACAAGAGCGCGACTCTCGTACAACATTTTGTACATAAACATAATAGTGATAAATAGAGGATAAGGAATGGGGGTTTTTCTCATATAATAGTTATGAAACGAGTCTAAGAATTTTCCGTTTGGGCGAGCCTCAGGCGAGCCCAAACGGAAAATTCGGACGAGTTTCATAAATATTATATGAGGAAAAACACTCATTTCATATTCTATTTATCATACTACACACACGCACAAATTGGCCACTTAGTATGACTTTTTAACCCATCAACTAACTTGAGTTGCAGACGGCTCTTGGAAAAAAACATCCTCGTATAACTAACATTTTTCATTTTTTGCTTCCAAAACATAGGTTATGACCCCTAATTGGAACGAGCGCGACACGCTAGTTCCAATGAGGGGTCATAACCTATATTTTGGAAGCAAAAAGTGAAAATATAAAAAACAAGAGGCCCCACGTGGCCTTAATCGCTCACCTGACAAAGTGACTCTAAGAAGTATTTTAGGTCACCTTCACCATGTCATGCCTCATCAACATTAACTGGTTGAGTGATAGATTTTGTTTGAAGTTCAACATTTGTTACCTAAAATTAGTTTTATTTAAAATCATTGGTGTGTGGCCAATCTCCAATGATTTTTAATAAAGCAAATTTATCTCTGCAGACAAACTGGTTTAGCATGAAGCACAAACAAGGAATGTGAAGAGATAGCCTTGGACATCTCTCCCCAACTGTGGATATCTTCCATGTGCTACATGTATATATTTGCATGCAAGAAAACAAAAATTTTCACAAATTTTATTTTTTTTTATCATCATTGGAACAAGCTCAAACAGCTTATTCCAATAGGGGTATGGGAAGATCAGGTATATTTTTGAGACAGGAATGTGAATATATAAATAATGGTGTTTTTTTGTGAATGATGCTGGAGAATTTTGCGTAAAGATATGGTAAATGGTTTGTTCTAGATACAGAATGATGCAAAAGTATTTAAATTTGATTAGGCAAGTTGTTCCTATAATGCATTTAAAAATTGAAGTAACTGTTTTTTTGCTGACGAACTTTTAGATGTGTGTGTCTGTGTTTGTGTGTGTGTGTTTGTGTGTGTGTGTGTGTGTGTGTTTGTGTGTGTGTGTGTGTGGGGGGGGGGGGGGGGGGGGGTAAGAGTGTTCTTGCAAACAAAATTCCTGAATAAATGGAAAATTTTATTTTTTGTGTGAAAGACATAGTGCGTGAATGTTGATTGGAACAAGCTTAGAGAGCTCATTTTAATGTGAAGTCATAAAGCTGTGTTTTACGTACGAAATTCTGGAATAACTAAAAAAATTGCTTTTTTGACTCAAAAAGCATGGTGTGCGACCTCTCATTGGAATGAGCTCAAAAAGCTCATTCCAATGGGGTATTTACAAGCGATAAGTACATGTATGTTTAAGAGACAAAAATTAAAATTTGAATAGCGATTTTTGCGAAGAATGCTGACAAGTTTTGGCAGTTATGCTGGTAAAAAGGTAAGATATGCAAAGTGGTTGTTTTTTAGAGGCGACATTTAATTAAGGGGAATTAACCCTTGATTACTGAGGTAACTTCTAAAAGTACTGAAATTTCATGAAGCAATGTGAATAACAGACAACAGTTGCCTAAAAATTTCATGAATAACTAAAATTTTTATTCCTTTGTCTCGAAAACATGGCATATGACCTTTGTTGGAATGAGCTGAATGCATGTGTTCCAATGAGGGGTCATAAAATTTGAACGAAGATTTGTGTGAATAATGCATTAGTACTGCTAGATTTGGGTAAACGGTTCACCCTGGATACCACCCCTTCTATAGTAGATCTTTTCTGCAAATTTTGTCTAAGATTCTATCAACTTTACAAATAAATACGTTCATGAATCACAATCAGATCCACCCTACAATGTTGCATACCAAATATCAAAAGATTCTGCCTGCTGGATCTGGAGAAGAAGATTTTTTAAGAAATATGCCTGAAACGCACTAAGTTAAAATTTGGGCTCCTATACGGAGCCCAAATATAAACCCAGGGGGCCGATTTGAACAAACTTGAATCAGATCCACCCCACAATGTTGCTTACCAAATATGAAAAGATTCTGAAGCTGGATCTGGAGAAGAAGATTTTTTAAGAAATTTGCCTGAAATGCACTAAGTTCGAATTCGAGCTTCTATAGTGAGCCCAAATATGAAACTAGGAAGCCGATTTGAACAAACTTGAATCAGATCCACCCCACATTGTTGCATACCAAATATCAAAAGATTCTGCCTGCTGGATCTGGAGAAGAAGATTTTTTAATAAATTTGCCCGAAATGCACTAAGTGCGAATTCGGGCTTCTATATTAAGCCCAAATATGAATCCAGGGGGCCGATTTGAACAAACTTGAATCAGATCCACCCCGCAATGTTGCATACCAAATATCAAAAGATTCTGCCTGCTGGATCTGGAGAAGAAGATTTTTGAAGAAATTTGCCTGAAATGCACTAAGTGCGAATTCGGGCTTCTATATTAAGCCCAAATATGAATCCAGGAGGCCGATTTGAACAAACTTGAATCAGATCCACCCCGCAATGTTGCATACCAAATATCAAAAGATTCTGCCTGCTGGATCTGGAGAGGAAGATTTTTGAAGAAATTTGCCCGAAATGCACTAAGTTTGAATTCGAGCTTCTATAGTGAGCCCAAATATGAATCTAGTGAGCCGATTTGAACAAACTTGAATCAGATCCACCCTATAATGTTGCATACCAAATATCAAAAGATTCTGCCTGCTGGATCTGGAGAAGAAGATTTTCAAAGAAATTTGCCTGAAATGCAGTAAGTTCAAATTTGGGCTCCTATACTGAGCCCAAATATAAACCCAGGGGGCCGATTTGAACAAACTTGAATCAGATCCACCCCACAATGTTGCATTCCAAATATCAAAAGATTCTGCCTGCTGGATCTGGAGAAGAAAATTTTTTAAGAAATTTGCCTGAAATGCACTAAGTTCGAAATCGGGCTCCTATACTGAGCCCAAATATGAACCCAGGGGGCCGATTTGAACAAACTTGAATCAGATCCACCCTACAATGTTGCATACCAAATATCAAAAGATTCTGCCTGCTGGATCTGGAGAAGAAGATTTTTTAATGTTTTTCCCATTGCCTACAGTGTTAAAAAGTGCTGACTCAGCACTTTTTCAAAGTCCCGAAACTGTACCCTATGATAAAACCGATGGCATTTTTTTTTTACCAATCCTTTCTGTTGGTCCTAAGAAAGCTGCACACCAAATAAAAATTCTCAGTGCCATGCAGTTTTGGAGATATGGGCGTTTTAAATTTTTTCTATTTTTAGCTCCTGCGGTTCCCACGGGGCTGCGGGAAAATTTTTCTTTGCATAAATCAAGTACTCATGACCCAATAAGCCCTCACATAAAATTTGGTTCAAATCAGCCTCTCGGTTTGGAAAATAGAAATTTTGGGCGGGGCAAAAAATTTTGCCCCTCTCATAACAACGTCAAGTATAGCCCCACAAACTTCTCTTGAACAAATCTGAGTCTACACCTCAAAAGGAAGCTGCACACCAAATATCAAGTCTCTGCTACTGCTGGTTCATGAGAAGAAGATTTACAAAGATTTTGGTGCCCCTTGGGGGCGTGGCACCACCCAGGAGGAGGGGCAACTTCATTTGAACAAATCTGAATTGGCATTAGGTAATAAACATTTAGCCAACATTTGAATAAAATTGGGCTAGTGGTTTAGGAGGAGAAGTCGATAATGTAAAGTTAACGCCGGACGGACGACGACGGACGACGGACGACGGACGACGGACGCCGGACGACGGACGACGGACGCCGGACAGAAAGTGATTAGTAAAGCTCCCCTTGAGCTTCGCTCAGGTGAGCTAAAAATGAATGGCGTTTTTCTTGTAGGTAAAAGATTAATATAATATAACCCACCCTAAATAGGACAGATAACGTAAATTCTCCCTACTGAAATTATGAAAATGTGACCAAGTTGTATTTTGTTTAGCCAATCAAATTGTCCAGTTTTGAAATTGACCAATGAAAGCTCCCAACTCTAACTATGCAAATTATGAAAATGTGGCCCAGTTGTATTTTGTTCAGCCAATCAAATTGTCTAGTTTTGAAACTGACCAATGAAATTGACGGAAGGCTTTATTCATCACTGATTAATATGAAAACAAAATATCAAATTTTTAAAGTGAACAAAACGGACGAGTCATATAGTAAATATATTTATCACACATGTTGTAGATGATATTTCTGTAATGGGCTATTTCATGGTGATTATGTGACAAAATTAATTAAGAATTAAATCATTACTGTTCGAAATCGACGAGGTGATGAATTTCCGTGATTCACGTCTAGCAGAAGATAGTTCCTGCAAACAATCGTTGTAACGCTTAAAATATACTCTATTAACACATGCTGAACCAAGATAGCTTGAGTGATAAAGTATACTGTGGAAAATATATACGTGTGTGAAAATTACTCAAATAACAGTCTGAAGGCCATACAATGGCAGAAGCCTAAAAATAGACTTGAATTTTGATTGCGTCTCAATGCAAAGAATCAAGGTCGATAAGTTTTGCTTCTGCTAGTTCCTAGCAAGTTCGTTTTGTATTAATCATATTTCTGGAAATGATGATTTCGAACGGAAGTAGGATATTGTTCACTTATATGAAGCCCATGTTCAAAAGGTTACAAAACGGGGTGTTCTCAAAGCGTGGAAAAACTAAAATTCACACCTCGGTAAGTTTGTTTTGATAGTAATTATAGCTTATATCAAATTAGTGGTGACCGGTGAGATGTTTCTGCGTTCAGAGATCAGAGATACAGACGGTGGGTTTTAGGTCTTTGGTGAACAGAGTTTACTGAGTTGTGTAAGATGTATACAGTACGTGGAGGGTGGATTGCAGTTAAATCACCCGGGCAATAGAGTGATCGCCCAACGTATCACTTTCAAATCCTGTACATGTGGACAAACAATGCAAGCATTGTTTCAGTCAATGGACCTCCGGGTATAACCCGGAGGTCCTTTGGCTGGAACTTTGCTTATGCTTGCTATGCTTTGCAACAAATTTGCAATTATTGCGTGGGTGGAATCGCCACTCTGCAGGTGATTTAGTGATAGTACGCTTTCCATGTACTGAATATACGTACAAGTCATTCGTATCCATATCAATTTTCTGAAGATAATCAGAGGTAAAAATTAGGGAGCAAACAAAGACGCGCTTCTCAAGCTTTACAAATCATTCAAACGTCGGTGAAAATTACACAACAGACACCCATGGTTATTCCCCACGCCTATAGACCCTTCCCACAAAATACCCGATGCAAATTAGATATAGACTATAGCCTTAAGCCTATTGTTCTCTTGTGTAAACACGCCGGAACCGATTTTAAATTTTTCGACGTTTTGAGATACAGCCTAAAAACAATCTTCATCGGAGAAAATTCGTAAATTGTAACACTCCATCTCGCATTAGTGAGACTACCTCGAATCTAGATGCAACTTGTGATGTAAGGCGATTTTTACTTTATTTTTCAGCCTCCGCCCCACAATGTCACGCATCAATCTCGGACGTACACATACCATACATGGACAGACCAAAACGCTCATGCATTGATAATATTTATTCTCTTACGGCCTTGACTAGGGGGAAACCCCAGATTTTTGCCTCCTTTATTGATTTTAATAAAGCGTTTGATCGCATTGATAGGAATATGTTACTATTTAAATTATTAAAATCCGGAGTTGATGGTAACATGTATCGATCAATCAGTTGCATGTATGAATTCTCCCAGTCATGTGTAAAAGTAAATAACAACACCACTGATATGTTCTTATGTCGGTCAGGCGTGAAACAAGGGGATAATCTCTCGCCAACAATGTTTACACTATTTATAGACGATCTGGCACGGACTATAAATGCTGCAAACAAAGGGGTCAATATCGGAGATACTAGCGTGTCGATTTTGATGTATGCAGATGACATTGTACTTTTAAGCGAAAATGAAAATGATCTACAGTTGTTGCTTGATATAGTGAATAATTGGTGTAAAAAATGGCGTATGTCAATAAATAAAAACAAAACTAAAGTTATGCATTTCAGGGACGCTAAAATAAAACAAAGTAAATTTAAATTCAAAATTGGGGATAATGAATTAGAGATAGTCGGAACATATAAATATCTTGGGGTGGTTTTAAATGAACAAAAAAATTATACGGATACTGCTAACGTATTGGCAAAAGCCGGGGGTAGAGCTCTCGGAGCTATGATCTCAAAAATATATGGCTATAAAGATATAGGTTTTCAAACATATAAAAAGTTATTTGATAACTGTGTGACTCCTATACTTGACTATGGCTCTGCGGTATGGGGGTTTAAAAAATACTCATGTATAGATTCTGTACACAATAAAGTAGCACGCTTCTATTTAGGGGTTCATCGGTATACGCCCACATTGGCTGTAAATGGGGAAATTGGTTTTACTCCATCGATAGATAGGAGATGGGTTAACATGCTTCGACTGTGGAACAAATTAATCAACCTCGACGAGAACCGTCTGTTGTATAAAATATTTTTATGGGATTATGAACACTGCCATAATGGGTGGTGCTCAGAAATGAAATGTATCTTTCAAAATCTGGATCAAATGAATAAGTATGAACAAAAACTTCCTTGCGATATTGACAACTGTCAAAATATTTTTATGTCTCACAACAATGTAAAATGGTTGAATAGCATTGGGTTTGTCCCTAAACTTAGAACATATAAACTTTTTAAAAAATCATATGGTGTTGAGGAATATGTGCAAATGGGGTTGAACCGATACCAGAGATCAGTAATGGCGCAGCTAAGATGTGGGGTTCTGCCATTAAGGATCGAATCGGGAAGATATAAAAATGAAGTGCCGTCCGATAGGTTATGCGCTTTATGTGATAAAAACGAAATTGAGGATGAAACTCATTTTCTTTTAGTATGCCCATTTTATTTGGATTTGAGAGAAAAACTTCTCGCCTGCATGTCTGAAGAACATAAGGCAGAAATACTTTCACTTGGTAATAATAGCTTAGCTATTTTATTTGAAAACTATACACGACAATGTGCCTCATATCTGGCTAATGCCTATGATAAACGTAAAAACTATTTTTATAATAAGTAAAACAGTTAACGAATGAACGATACAGATATGAATTTAAGTAGATACTTGCATATATACGCATGTATAACCTTTTAAGCTAAATCGTCACTGACAATGCCATGGTTAGAACCACAATATTTACTCTTTTATCCCGATATTGCATTCTACTGTGCCTATGTCACTGACCTGGATTCAGCTGCATCTAGGGGTCTGTCTGTTATCCAATAAGCAATTCCACTGAAACGGGCGATGTATGAGGGGGAGAGAGGGAGGGAGGGAGAGAGAGAGAGAGAGAGAGAGAGAGAGAGAGAGAGAGAGAGAGAGGGGGTGGAGGTTGGTCGTGGGGGGGGGGGGGTAAATGGAATTAGTGAACGAGAGAGAGAGAGAGGGTGGTGGTGGGTCGTGGAGGGGGGGGGGGGACTGGGTCAAATGGAATCATTGAACGAGCGTGCGCAAAGAGTAAAAGGATATATATCGTGACATATAGGCCAAACTGGCCGGGTGCTTATGTTATAAATTTACTGTTGTGTTGCTATATTGTCATTAGATGCACATGTCACGTGAAATAAAGAATATCTATCTATCTACATGGACAGCTGTTGGTTTTCACGTTAATATTATGAACATTTTGACCTGTTTTCATCACCATTGTTCGATACTCGGACTTCGAAGAAACAAGACTTACAAGATTTCCATATTCATATTGATGTTTTAGACTTGAGTCTTGACATTCTCAGGAACTTTATCAGTATTAACTAAAAAAGTCATTAGTATCATAAAATACCAATTTAAATTGATATCTCTTATTGGAATGAGCTTATATTACAGGTCCAAATAGGTTGTAAGTCAGAAAATGAAAAATAATATTTGCATTTGGTGTTATCAGCTAAAATAGAACAGAGATGATTTCCTTGTATTTTGCTTTTTGTATTCCAGCATATTTTATTTGATAATTAAATTATATTTGGTTTTGCGGTATTTTGTGTGGACGCATAAGGTCACAAAATACTGGAAACTAAACTGTTGAACATGTTGAAAAATACTTTTGTAATCCCGCCCCACAAAAAGATAAAATAACTAAATAAATAACAGTTGTTACATCCATTACACTTTGTGTTCAGAAATGGTTGAGCCGCTGCTAATTGATCCAAATAATTGAATGAAATTAAACTGCAAGCTTATATATAAGTATTAATGGTCATAAAAATGTCAGCATTGTCAGGTTCATGTTTTTCAGTGAGTTGCAAAGTTTTGAAAGATGTACACAAATAATGATTCCTGAAACACTATAAAAAAGTATAATCAGTTACATGAGGATGTTTTCCTTTGTATTTGTGTGTGTGTGTGTGTGTGGGGGGGGGGGGGGGGGGGGGCTTGAGGGGGGGGGGGGGGGTGAGCTATGATTGCAAAAAAAAGTCCAAAATGTCTTCTCATGTTAATGGGATGTGTTTTCAGGAGAGGAGAACAAATAATTTAATTTTTCTGTGGAGGTTCCTTTGAATATTTTTCACTATGATAGGTGGTAAAAAAAACATCAAGGAACAAAATTTGTCTCCGACCTATCACTACATAATTTGAGGGAAGTGATGCTTTGAAAGCGACTATTTTGATTGATACCGTGAAAGAGAAAACTTCTATATCTTCACAGTGGAGGATACGATTTTTATCTTTCCCAGGGACCGACCTGGGCATGCGCCAATGCGCATTTGGTTCTGAAACATCAGGACCTGGCTCTTAAATCTCGGAAATAGGCTTCTCAGTTGGCGCGTAACTTCTCAGATCATAGTTTGATATTCTTTCGATGGATAATCGAGAGAGACACTCTTACAAATATTATATGTATGATTATCATTTGTCATTGTTTTAGAGTGCTTAAGTTAATACTTCAAGTCTTAATTACCAAGCATTAATCTTCACTGTGGTTTCTGATCAAGTCTTGGCTGCCTAAGTAGGCAGCCAAGACTTGATCAGAAACCACAGTGAAGATTAATGTGTGCTATACTGTACTAAATGAAAATGATGAGAGCTATTACATACTTGCAGTGTGTGTTACAAACAGCAGTGTGACTCCGTAAATTGAAATCAGATCTGGCGCATGAATTGAAAAAATAGGCTCCGAGGCTAGAGCGTATTTTAAATAGTCCTGATCGGTCCCTGCTTTCCGTAGTTTCTTCGATAATCCATCGTTCAGCGTATAATAAAATTTATTGTCGAAACATTTCATTATTTGAACAGAAACACTTCCGCTTGTGGGTTATCACCGAGGAGACTTCATTCGGAGACTGCATTCAATCGAGGAAACAGAAAGTTGTTGCGTTGACAACCGTCTATTTAGTCTATTTATAGGACATAAATGGAAATTACAGGATTTAAAAATAGACTCTGGAAAATCGAATGTAGTGCATAATATCAATGCGCGATGTTCGAATGTCACATGATCAACTAGTATTCATGGGATATAAATCACATGATCAACTGGTATTCATGGGGAAATAACATCACCTGGGAATTCATCGCCAATACAGTGTTCATTGAATAAAACTTCAGCTGTGTTGTAAATTTTATACAGATGAAATATATTAGCCGAAAGTGTCAACAACTGGATATTCCGGGTCACTATGATTTTGAATCGCTACTTTATTGCAATGTCCCTTTCATGTTTATATGGATTGTTAGACGAGTCCGACACTTTTTAAGTGTATGCCACTTTGATTAAAGATACCTTTATTTTATCAGGTAAGGTGAAGCGGAAACACTTTACACCCGGTAACCCAGTGATCATGGTTTGTAACATTTTGATCCCGATCTTGTGTAATGTCGGAATGCGATTTATACATCACATGGCATCGACATCATTCGTAAAACTTGAAACGGAGATCGCTAATCCGACCCTTATTTAAACAGGGAAAGAAAGGTAAACGGGGGTGGGGGTGGTAGTGCGTACTTGAATACGTGAACACACATCCATATAATATAGCAATCCGATGCACGTTTGCGTCTCAAGATGCATCAAGCTGTGAGTAAATGTACCGATAATGTGTATGATTACGGGCAAAGGCAAAGTGCGCTATACTATAAGTTACACGGAGTGTAGCTGGCTGATACATTTCCATACAGTTGGGGCGAAAAAAACCCGAAAATGGTATCTCAGATTCAATGTAGTTGCGATTTTACATTTCTGTAGGGAGAAAAAAGGGAAGATAATTTCGATTGAAATTCTCTGTCCGCTTTTGTGATCACATAAGATAACATTCCGTGATTAACAGCTTGCGCTATCATCTTTCTTCGTGAAGTGGGATAATTTCGAAAGAATGGATTTTCTTTATTTTTCTCAAATTTCACCTTTACTCTGCTTACAAACAGTTGTCTTAGTATATTTTTCTGATTTATTGGGTTTTTCATGTTGAGTAAACTGGATAAGTTCAATTTCTAAACAGTAACGACCTCCCTCCTGGGTGGATATCATGTGGTTACCTGGCAACTAATAACAAACGCATGGAAGCAATATATCCCTTATAAACATACATTCATGGCTGTCTAGCTGTCTATGTTTGTCAATGGTTTGGAAGAAGTGTCCTTTGCTCAACAGTGTGTACATACAGTAAGACTGATACCCGTTTTGAAGTACTTGATTTGCACGAGTGATTATATAAGAGGAGTGTATACACGTGGACAGACCAATAAGCTGGGTTTTTTTTTTATCTTCGATAATAACAGTTCAATTTTATATAAAAAAAGACAACGGATTATCATCCAGGGGATATCAGAGTTACGTTTATTATTGTTACTGTAATTAAATATATGCTACTCAGACTTTTCCCTACGATGCGAGAATCAAAACAGATCTCACAGAGTTGGACATTTATCAACCTTTTCACGTATTACTTCCACAAAAATTCCACTGTTACTGAAAAAGGAACAACAGGAAACAAACAAATTATAATAATGATGATTTTTTGTAATAGTTGTTATCTATATTATCTGTCAGAAATATTCTCTCAGCAGCATGTTGAGCACAACCAAGTATTTGGTTAGTCGTTTGCTTTTTTCATAACAAATTAAAACATTAGTTCATAATATTTTCGTTGACACTCTGAGAGTTAAGTCAAACAAGATTTTATAAACTGAATACTCAGCACTCAGATTAAACAGTTTGGCCGATGCATCGAAACTTCCGTTTTCTGACCAGTCCCCAGTGGTCAAGAATTTTTATAGTTAGGTATCTTTAATTCCTTCTGTAACAGAAACTACTATAGTGTGTTTGGTAAATACACAGAACGACACGCGTGTGTGAATGGGTTATTCCATATGGTGCGCGTGCTAGCGCGGAAAGATAGAACGAGAGGCCACAGGCCTCGAGTTTTGTCCTTCCGCGATGGCGCAGGGGCTATATCTATTAACCCATTCACACATGCGTGCCGTTCTGTGTTTACACGCCATCACGTCTCTAAAAGCAATTATAAGAAGGACACTCTGCAATCCACTTGAAAGCTAGCTACAAAAAGAACACATTTTATCGCCATCCAAATTTGCGAGGTGGAACACGTGTTATTATTTCGTCTCCTGAGTGCCAATGTGTTCTATGTGCCTACTGGCACACAGAACACATTGGAACTCAGGGGACCATTTTTAGCTATCGTTGGCGATTCAGACTGTAATTGCGGTGCACGATTTGTAGAAAATGCCAGTGAAATTTCGGATCGTGGTGAAAATAGTCCTTTAAAATTTTCCGTTCCGCATATATGTGCGGAACATATTTTTATTTTCCGCATGGTTTTGTGTTGCTGTAGATGGGAATTTCATAGCACATGTGTGTAATAAATGTAATTACTGTATTTTCGCCGGTACAGGTCTGAAAGACCAAGGACAACGGAAAACGGAGCAATAATATGATGTTTGAATTCACAGACACGGTTATAAGAACCTGTGAACTTTCCTTTCTTCTCGAGAAAGAAAAAATACATCTCTATTAGCATTGTATATATATAATATACCCATAGTAGATTGGTGTACCAAATGTTCACCACGAGTGGTGAAGTGGTATTAACCGTGAGCCTTGGGGAGCGGTTAACACCATTTCACGAGTGGCAAACATTTGGTACACCAAGCTACTTTGGGTATATTTTATTTATTCCACGATCCTCAGATTATTACGAGTTTAAATGTTAAGTAATACAATATTCAATATTAAATTATAAACAATGCCCGTACACAAGTGCGATTCTGTTTTTGTTTACACGAGCATCGGCGGGCGACACTTCCGCTATCAGTTTTATCGCCAAAATAAACGGGGAAAAACGCGCAAATCACGGGGCCTTTTTCATTTTAATAACACAATAACATACTATTTCGAGAAATGGACGCTTTATTAACTTGAGACAATGCATGTTTGTTAATTTTTGATCTCCGTTTCAAGTTTTACGAATTATGTTGATGCCATGTGTTGTATAAATCCCATTCCGACATTACACAAGATAGGGATCAAAATGTTACAAACCATGATTACTGGGTTACCGGATGTAAAGTGTTTCCGCTTCGCCTTACTTGATAAAACAAAGGTACAAACACTTAACACAGCGGCATACACTTAAAAAGTGTCGGACTCGTCTAACAATCCATATAAACATGAAAGGGACATTGCAGTAAAATAGCGATTCAAAATCATAGTGACCCGGAAGATACCAAAATTAACACATCTCTATTAGTTTATTTTTGAGGTAAACTCATTTGAAACATAATAAATAATTGCCGCTTTCATTTCATTCATTACGAGGCGACAAGCGAAAAATTAAGACAAGTTTGCATTCTGGTCGAGGTTTTTAAAGGTCAACTTGGATGTAGATCCACTGTAGGTGTAAATGTTAACTATAGTATTGAAATGTTTAAATTTTAAATTTGTATGGAAATATCATTGCTGGCGTGTGCTCCACAGACATTCGTGTTCATCACGGTTGGTATGTAAAGCTAAAATTTATGTCATAGGCTTTTTATATATAGTATAACAGGTAATCAAGGTATAAAATATATACATAGCCGTAGTGATGGATTATGCTGTGATATCCCCTTGGAAAGTGAAGGTGCGTGTTTACTGTGGTAAACAAGCCGTATTTTACTGGTAAGATATGACACCATAACCAATGCTGTGGAAAGAAGTTTTCTGAAATAGGCAGCGTGGGTATAAATATAAACAATTACATTGTTAATGTAGTTATACGTTTTGGGTCCAAATACTCAATTCCCATTGGTCAGCTGGATGAAAACGTCATGACCAAATGTAATTCATTTTCTAATGAATACATTTGGTCGAACTTTGACCCGCATTTACGGTAGAGCGCAGTTGACAGAATGTAATTCGGGCGGTGTTTGGGCGGGTTTTTAACTTTTAGCGCCTCTCGCAGTGATCAACTCCGCTGCTGTTTCTTTGGTGATTCAGAGTTGTGCGCTTTGTCTTTTGTGTGAGGATGGTTTTTCGCCTCGTTCGTTCGTACATGTTTTATTTCGTCTTTCTCCTTGCATGCAGACGGAGTAAAAATAAAAAGTAGTTTAAACAGTTACGGAATGTAATTATAAGAATTGAATGCAATTTTTATAATCTTTATTGGAGTATGGACGTGTGGGAATGGGTACAAATTATGTATGAATCCCGAAAGATTATAAAAATTGCATTCAATTGTTAAACTTAAACAATTGGCTAAACATTATTTTATATGCAATGATTAGCCATTGCGCAGAAGTATTTGACCTTAAAAACCAGTAAGATCTAAACAAATTTAACAATCTGTTTCTCAGGCCTTCCCACATTGTCCTTTTGGTTGCCGCATGCTCTCTTTTTATATCCAATACAAACGTAAAAAATGAAAATGAAATAGTTTTGTCTGATATTTTACCAAAGTTAATAAACTTGACAAATTTGCCCCGTGGGTGCAAGAAGGCTTTGCAATGTTTCAGCGTTGCAAAGCCTTCTTGTACTCAAGGGACGGAATACACCACTACTCATGGTATTCTGTAGATTATGAGGCCTAAACCATAAAA